>CM060394.1:83702638-84902638 GCA_030545235.1 Helianthus tuberosus
AGTCATTAAAAAAAAAAGTGCAAAATGCATAAATCGTACCAAAAATGGTATTTGTCATAGCCCTCGTTAGATATTTTGGTCTCTTTGCTGTACGGGAGTACTGACCTGATCACCAATTATCTAAACGTTGAAAAACAAAACGGATGAATTTAGTATACTCACCTACTACGATGAATCTTTGTGCATACCTTGATCGCGGGGGTATATCCTGATGTGGGACACGCTAATATTTCAGTAATAAAATTACCTTAACGTATCATACGGTAATGGTACTTGAAATGTTCATGCATTTTGTATAAGTGGACAAACATACTGGTAATCGTCTTGGACTGCTTTTCATGAAAAATTAAATAAAGAATTATGTAATAGTGTGAAAACAGTTTGATTTTGCTGATATGATCTTCTTACCAGTGATTCTCACAAAAATAGAGTGTTTATTGCTTTTGTTATTTACTTGCTTTCAGAAAATATAAAAAAAAATCAAAAAATAGTGTCTTTTTCTGTTTAAAATTTTTAATGTAAGGAAAACTGTTATTCTTGGAGGAATTGTTACTGATAGGGGGAGACGGTGTTAGAAAATGAGTTCAAAATTTTAAAATCATGAGGTTCTTGTGTGTTGGACAAAAGTTTTGCGTGTTGGTGAAAAGTTGAAAATGCTTAATCTGTAATACAGTTTAAATATCTCTTGAATAATAATAATTTATTTAACTTTGTTGAAAAATTCTTATGGTTTCTCGAGATGTTTGTTTTATAGTATACAGATTGAAGTTGTATGTTGCTGAGAAGTTAAAGTGATGGGTTGCTGTGAAGAGGTGAGACTTTGATTGGATGCATGGTAGAACCTCCTTTCTACATTGCAAACAAGTTGAAGAGTTTGAAGATTGCTATACATATGCTGAACTGGAGTTTACTCAAACGCTAAAGTTTTTGAAGATTTGGTGATTGGATGCATCAGCTTAGGGGGAGTCTCTGTTGCTGACAGAAGCTGTTAAAGCTGAAGCTATCCAAAGACCAAAGACAGTGCAAGATTACATGAAGATTGCAAGAAGACTGAAGACTAAGTTATTTTATGAAGCTATTGTCAAGGGGGAGTTTGTTGGTGCATATTTGTGACAACAGCTTAGATTTGGTCTTTGGATATCTTGTAATTAGTTAAACGATAAACAGTTAGCGGGTTTAGCTTTGTAATAGTTAGTTGAAATGTTTGGGCTAACCAAACCCAACGAATTGGGTGTATGGGGGCGAATTGGGCTTGTCCAATTCGCAGTCCTTGAGGTTTATCCTAGCCCAAGTTGCAAACCTTGTGTTATATAAACAAGGTTAGGCTTTAGGGTTTAGGTTAATCAGCCAAAACAGAGTTTTAGAGAGGATTTTCGTGAGAGCATACAGCTTGGACGAGTTTGGTTGTTAGGGTTTAGATTGATTGTAATTCTTTGTGATTGATAATCAATAGAAACCCAGTTTGAAAGTGAATTGCTGTTTCTATTCCTACACGTTTTCTGCTATATTCTGATCAAGAGGATTCCGCACTCTTGATTAGATTGACAATTCTGTGAAAGATCCATACACATCAAAGGGGACCTACAATATCCATACACATCAAAGGGGACCTACACCAAGTATGGAACCAATCGAGACATGGTATTGAAACTAGTGAGGTAAGTCTGGCAGTCTAAGTTCTTCATGACTAAAGTCAAGAAGTCAGTCTCAATCTTCTCCACTTCGTGTTGAGGACAGTAATTTTCTTTGATTAGAGCAATGAACTGCTCCCAAGACATGCTATACAATTGGACTTTCCTGTAGCTTGAATCAGTGATCTCCACCACGCTAGAGCTTCTCCTTTAAATGATTGTGACACAAACTTCACAATATCTTTCTCTGCACAACCACTAATATCAACCACCGTGTCCATTTCATCGAGCCAAGTCATACAATCAATGGCTCCTTTCTCCCCTGTGAAGTCTCTAGGCTTGCAGGAGACAAAATACTTATAAGAACAGCCCTTAACACGTGGTTCTTGTTTGAGCTCAATCTTCTTAGAAGGAACACTCCTCTGATTTGTTGAGTGATGAGAATCACTCTTGCGAGTTGTATGAGTTCTGGAGGGTGGTTTTGAATGAGGTACAGACTGAGTTCTGACATGGGCACCACTAGATTCATTAAACTGTCTGTCAAGGGCTCGCGTAACGGCATTATCTATTAATGCCTGCAATTCTGCGCCTGCTACATTAACTCTGGAAGTGTCATGATTCTCCCTTGGGTGACTGTTGACTTCGTCTGACCCAGCCATGTAGCTTGATTGCTACATAAAATATTGACAAGATTTATTCAAAAGTCCATTATGGAATTGTCTTTTATGGCAATTCATTAACCATGGTGATTATAAACCATATTTGGTTAATTTATTAAACATATTTGTTTAGGATTTTCATTATAATTTATCCTAATTATAAAGTAATAAGGGTATTATTAATGGCAAATAAGGCCTAGTCACAAGGACAGTTTAAATTATAAACCATGATTTTTTAAGAATCGAGGTATTAAGGTTTGAACGTAGTTCATTACCTTTTATTGACAGGGAGTCGTAGACTATAATCTGTCTTTTGTCTTATATGACAATGATTATGGCTCGTAGGCCCTACATCACAAATGGATGTTTAAATAATAAAGAAGGAATTGGAAAAATCCAATATAAGAATGACATGTGTGATTTTAACGAATCACATCTGCCAGGAGTGTTAACATGTTTTCAAATGTTAACAAGGGTTTGAATCCTTTTAAACAGGTTTTACCATTATGGCCAGGTCTATAATGACATGCAGGCTAAGTTATACCTTTTAAGATTCTTATTTAATATTTAATAGGCAGATTATTTTAAAAGGAATGATATTTTTGATGTATTTATTTCATATATATTATATTTATGCATATAATGACAAAAATGAAATTTAAATTATAACATGCCACTAAAATTTAAAAGAGTACATATTGCCCTAAACGGGACTTTATCAGAAATAATTTGCCCACGCAGGGGCTAAACTAAAACTACAAGTCCTCGCAGGGACTGAATACAGAAATAGATGTCCACGCAAGGACTTGATTGAAAATTAAAGAAATACAAAACAAACAAATAAACAAAGAATCTCAATGATCCTTTTTGCTCTTCCCTTTGATTAAGCTTGCCAAACCCTTGAGAAATCCCCGGTGGTTCCTACGTTCCTCTTGAACCTCCCGTTCCACCTAGCTCAACCTCTGTAGAATCTCCTTTTGCTGTTGGGGCTGAATCAACGGCGGTTGTGGCGGCTGCTGATGCGAAGGTTGAGGAGGTGGTGGGTGTCGATACCCATAAGGTGGGTACCCGGTTTGGTAGGAGGATGCGTAAGGCCCTTCAGGATGAAGGGCATTGTAGTTGGCTGCTACAAGGTATGGGTCAACATTGGGGGCATTATAGTAGTTATACCCCGGGTAGGCAGGTTGCTCAAAGGGGTTGTATGCCGCTGCACCGGCGTATGTAGGAATTGGGTTATCATAACCCACCGGTGGCGGTGCGACTGGCGCAGACTCCACTTCAGAAACAGGGTTCGAAGGCCCACCCATCTGTGGGTCTTCATATAGTGGCGGGTAATGACTGCCACTTGAATGATGAGGGGTGCTGATACGGATTCCCCCTCGCACGGACATCCGTGCGGTTGTTCTTCTCCGCCTCGGTGGCTCCGGAGGCAGCTGCTGCTCAAGCGGTGGTGGTGGCGGTGGAGTAACCGCTACAAAACGCGAATCCTCCGAGGGATCCTGCTGCTGCTGCTGTGAGTGGTAACTGGGAGTAAACACCCAGTCGTATTGGGCAAATCTTGCCTGATAACTGTCTGGACCATGATAAGGTGATCCATGATATGACGACCCATCCGAAATCTCGATGGGGTGAGTAGGTGTCCCGGTTGGTGGCTCGGCAGGTTCCGGATCCTCTTCCATGTCCATGGAGAAATGGTCCTCCGGTCCCAACGGGTTATAACCCGTTGGCTCATCAATTTGGTTTGCCAGGTTAAACCGGCTTTGAAAGTAGGGTGTTGGGTCGTTGAAAGAATGGTGTGAGTTGGGGCGTTGAAGGGGTATGAAAGAGTGATGTGAGTTATGGGGCTTGTTCTCCGATTGAGGCCCGAAAGAGTTGAGGTAGGAAGGTGAGGAGCTCAACGAGATTGAACGCCTCGCGGGTTCTAAATGGGTCCTCCTGTCTTCTTGAGGACTTGTGCTTAAAGTGGCCGATGGAGTTCGCCGGTGTGAAGGCCCGGCCTTGTGATCGTTGGGGGCGATGAATGGCCCCTTGCCTCTTCCTCTTCCTCGGATTGTTGGTGGCATTTTTATAGGTCCTGTCAAAACAAACAAAAGAAACAACAAAAGAAACAATAAAGGACAAAACAAAATAAGTCAGAATTAGTCCTAAGTTCTTTGTCTAGACTCGAAAGTCGAGGAATGTGCAAACTGTGTCATTGAGATTAAACACAAAAGGCTAGTGTTTAATTCACTCAACGTTGGCTCTGATACCAACCTGTCACACCCCGATATTTCCACGTATTACTGGTGGGCCCGGTGGGGAGTATCGTGACGTAGTTGATATCATCATAGACAATTTATCACAGTTTTTATACACAGCGGAAGTCGAAAGATAAAATCATTACAAACCGAATGAAAGTAATATCATTTATTACAAAACGGTTGTAAATGATCCCTAGGCGGATCAAAGTTAAAAAGAAACATTGTTCAGCAGATTTACAACATCTAAGCTTGCAAGACTCTTTATTGATGCTAGGAGTAGCCAGCCTATTCCGTTTAGTACCTGCACTTAGCCTTTTGGAAAATACGTCAGTTTACACTGGTAAATACAGTTAACCGACTCATTTTGAAAATGTTTAAGAAAATTGATTTGAATGCACAAGGCGCAAAATATCTTTTATAACTTGGGACAATTATTTAAAAATAATCTTGTATACAAATTTAAATGTTTGCCGTCTATCAGGGCCGGTTAGAAGAGCCGGACGAGATTAACTGACACACCACAGGTATAATACCCGCAAGGAATTTTCCTTATTGTGGGGTACTGTAACACCCCGAAAATATAAAACTTTATATTAGAATTATAAAGTATAAATAAACGAGAATTTACTAACTAGGAATTTTAACCTAGTTAGTTACAAGTCTAGAAATAACTTATAGTAGGGTTAAAAGCAACCAAATTACATGTTGATCAAAGTGGAGGGGCCTAAGTTGTTGAAATTGAAACTTGATTTTAATTAAACAAATTAAACAAACCAAACACCCCAAAAAGAGGTGTCTGGTCGTACAAGCACAAGCAGGGGGCGATCCCCACTCTTCAAAACCCTAAAACTTCACTAAACTTGCAAATTGAAGGCTCAATCCAAGTTGAAATCGAAATTTAAGCATAGATTATTGATCCTCATCACAAGAGGATTACAAGGCATGTAAAATTTTATGAAAACTCTCAACTTGAAATTCTCATGAAATTGGGAAGATCTGAAATTATGGTTGCATGTGTGTCTTATGATGATTTAGGAACAACCATAGTGTCTAGGGACAAACCCTAGACAAATATAAGTTGAAATCATGTGAAAGTTTTAGTAAAATCCATGAGCACCATTGTAGGTGATTAGTGGGTTATGTAGAACTTGATAATCACTAGGAGATTGGGTGTTATTCTAGTGTAATTTGACAATTGTGAGGTAACTTCAGAATTATAGAAGCTAACAATTGTGTAAAATGGTTGAATGATGTGAAATTAGGGCTAAGTGATAAGCTAGAGACTTGATATTTAATCATGTAAAATCTGCCCTTAAAGTGTTTGTGAAAATGCCTCTAAGAAGGCTTAAAACTGAAATTCAAAGTTTAAGCGCATAATTATGATGTTTCGGTGTATTATGCGATATAAGGTTTAAAGAGAGTTCTAAACATGTCTTAAATGAACTCTATAGGAAAGAGCGCAGGAGCGTCAAGCGGACAAGCGGGTGGCGAACCACGTTTGAAAGGCCTACTTTGAAGGTATGTAACTTGACCCGTTACATTTGATGAATTTTCGTTAAACTATGCGTTGTCGATCAAAAGTTGTGTTGATTGTAGCGACCGTGTTCGTTACTTAAATCCGTAGGTTAAGAATTGGTTTGGAGACGTTTGGTAGTCATCAAAATGGAGGATTTTCCGTAGATGAACCAAACGGGTCCAATAATGACACTTTGTAGTATTAGTATTGTAAGTAGAAGGAATTGGCGGAAAGGGTCACAAGAGCACGAAGCCATAGGTTTGGTAATGAAGTGCCAGTGATAATAAGCCCCGGAGTTTGGGTAATAAACGCCTTAGGTTTACTAGTTAAATGGTAGTAAAATGGTTAAGTTAGAATGGGTCAAATAATTGCAAATGAACATATAGTATTTCGGTCCGTAAACAAATTGTTTGGTATGAAACTTGTAACAGGCATGTCGGTAATGAATTTACAGACGCATAGGAAAAAGAATCACCTAAAACGGACTTACGAGTCAAAAGTTATGGCCATTTAAAGTTAGAATTTGATTTAAATTGGAACTGGAAATCTGCAGCAACAACAAAGTGAACATTCTGTGAAAATGGGGGCTTGGCGTGACGCGAGGGTCCTTGGCGTCACGCGACGCCCCCCTTCCGGAATATATATATATATTTTTTTTTGTGTTGTTAACCCTTGGAACTTATTTGTATCCATTGTAACTTGATCAAAACTAACATTTGTTATGGTTTTGATCTTAGGTGATGTTGGAAAGTAACCGGAAGATGATCGAGCTAGATTTTGAAGAACCGAACACTACTTATAAGCTTCCGCAACGTTTTAAATCTTTAATAGACTATGTTTATGGGTTGTAAACAATTGTTAAACAACTTTTGGAATGTTTTATCTTAGTCGTTGGTTGACAAAGGTTTATGCTATGTATGAACTTATTTTATGAAATTTATGTCAATTAAGCATCTTTTATTAAAAATGGTATTAATTATTATTAAATTCAAGTAAAATTAGAAGGGTGTTACAAGTTGGTAATCAGAGCTTAAGGTTGTCAACAAAGTGTTCGGTTCAAGCTTGATTAATCGTCCGGTAAGAATTAACTTATTATGCTAATAAATTAGGTTTTATGTAAGAAATGAGAAATGAATTGAGATGCATGGGAAGGGTGTATTAACACACTCAAACCCGGAAAGTGCATTAAATGTGAACGGTTAAAGCAAGTTAAGAACTTGGCTAAACCGAAACAAATGAAGCAATGTTATAAATGAAATGTTTAATGTTTAAATGTAAACATTTCAGTTTCAAGATGTCGGATGGGAATGATGATAATCCGGTGCAAACAAGCACCGAACAAATGAAAGAGATAATTGCCGAAGAGGTAGGGAAGGCAATTGAAGGAAGTCTATCCGGGTTTATAGACAAAATTCAAAACACGGTGTTGTCGCTTGTCAAAGAGCGAGTTAAAAGGTTGGAGGATATTGTCAACCTTATGAAGGAGAAAACGGGAGA
This sequence comes from Helianthus tuberosus, assembly GCA_030545235.1. Taxonomy (NCBI): domain Eukaryota; kingdom Viridiplantae; phylum Streptophyta; class Magnoliopsida; order Asterales; family Asteraceae; genus Helianthus; species Helianthus tuberosus. Next base: position 83,710,182 of record CM060394.1, read on the forward strand.
ACGCAAAGGGTGTTCATACAAGGAATTCATGGCGTGTAAACCGCCAATCTATAACGGGGAGGTTGACCCGATAATTTGCCAAAGATGGATAAGTGCTGTTGAAGGGGTGTTTGAACGAACCCATTGTGAAGTAGGCGACTTTGTTGCTTACGGAACGGGTCAATTGAGAGGCCAAGCTAAAGATTGGTGGGATAATAAAAAGAAAGAAATGGGAGCTGAAGCGGCGAGGGTTATGACTTGGGACGAGTTTAAGGTACCATTCCTTAAACACCACAGTCCCAAAGCGGTTATTAATTGGATCAAAGAAGAATTCATCCAGCTAAGACAAAAGGGTGAAACAATAGATAAGATCACGGGCATCTTCATGGATAAGCTGAGATTTTGTGACGAGTTAGTCACCACTGAAGAGCAAAAGATATACTACTATTACAACATGCTGAGTGCCGAGTACCGAGAGTTTATGACTCCGTCAAAATATGAAACCCTCACGGAGATTATCAACACCTCCCGGGAGCGGGAAATCGAGTTAAAGAAACAAGTTGAAAGAGGTGAACGAAGGGCACAGGATGTGAATCCAAGCCCTACAAAGAAAGCTAGAACTGCTGAATCGGGAAAGAAAGTGGATGCTAAAGGCGGGTCGCCAAGTTGCAAAGTATGTGGAAAGGGGCACAAAGGCGAGTGCCGCTTCAAAGACAAGCCGTGCCTGGTATGTGGGAAGACGGGGCACACCGCATCACTATGTCCCGGGAAAGTTTCTGTTTGTTACAAATGTTATCAACCCGGGCACAAAAAGTCTGAATGTCCCGAGTTGATTGGGAAGAGAGACACAAAAGAGTCTCCAGCAGAAGCCCCCAAAGCGAAGGCTAGGTCCTTCCAACTTACCGCGGCTGAAGCAAAGACAGAACCCGATGTGGTTTCAGGTATATTCACAATTAACTCAATTCCAGCACGTGTATTGTTTGATACGGGTGCTAATAAATCCTTTATTTCACATGGATTTATTTGACATCCTTCATTTGTATTGACGAAATTATCTGTGCCCTTAGAAGTTGAAATAGGGGACAACAAAAGTTTTATAGTTTGTGATGTTTGTCGAGGCTGCAAATTAAGCATCGACGATGGGGAATACTTGATAGACCTAATCCCGATGTCAATGGGGGAATTTCAAGTAGTCGTTGGGATGGATTGGCTATCTCAGCACCATGCAAAGGTCGTGTGTTTTCGTAAAGAGATAAAACTAACATCTCCGAGCGGGAAACACGTCACTATCTATGGCGAAAAAGGAGGCAACCCTATAGTATGCTCAATGTTGAAAGCTCATAATCTTATGAAGCGAGGATGCAAGGCATTCATGATATACGCAAATGAGCCCGAGAAAGAATCACGGAAGATTGAAGATGTACCGGTAGTACGAGACTACGAAGATGTGTTTCCGGAGGATTTACCGGGGATACCGCCTGAACGGGAAGTAGAGTTCGGAATCGAATTGATTCCGGGCGCAAAACCCGTAGCAAAAGCTCCGTACCGACTCGCACCGTCGGAATTACAAGAGTTGATGTCCCAAATTCAATACCTGCTTGACAAGGGATTCATAAGGCCGAGTGTGTCTCCTTGGGGCGCACCGGTATTGTTTGTGAGAAAGAAAGATGGAAGCATGAGCATGTGTATCGATTACCGGGAGTTAAACAAACTCACGGTAAAGAACCGATACCCGCTTCCAAGGATAGATGATTTATTCGACCAATTATAAGGTGCGAACTGGTTTTCGAAAATTGACCTTAGATCTGGGTATCACCAACTAAAGGTCAAGAAAGAAGATGTGCCGAAGACGGCTTTCCGCACGAGATACGGACATTACGAATTCCTCGTGATGTCATTTGGGCTAACAAATGCACCCGCGGCCTTCATGGATCTCATGAATCGGGTTTGCAAGCCAATGTTGGATAAGTCGGTCATCGTGTTTATCGATGATATTTTGGTGTATTCGAAAAGCGAAGCTGAACACGCACACCACTTACAAGAAGTGTTAGAGACACTTAGACGAGAAAGACTGTATGCAAAATTCTCTAAGTGTGCCTTTTGGTTACGAGAGGTACAATTTCTTGGCCATATCATAAGTGCCGACGGAGTATTGGTGGAGCCGTCAAAGATCGAGGCCGTGTCAAAATGGAATCCCCCGAAGAACCCTTCGGAAATTAGAAGCTTTTTGGGGCTTGCGGGATACTACAGAAGATTCATTCAAGATTTCTCCAAGATTGCGTCACCGTTAACAAAGCTAACCCGAAAGAAAGAAAAGTTCATTTGGGGTGTCGATCAAGAAAGAGCGTTTCAAACGCTAAAAGAGAAGTTAACACAAGCTCCGGTACTGACATTGCCAGACGGGGTCGAAGTCATGGTGGTTTATTCGGATGCTTCACTATCGGGGCTCGGATGCGTACTGATGCAACGGGGCAAAGTTATAGCCTATGCCTCGAGACAATTAAAGATACACGAGAAGAAATATCCCACGCACGATCTCGAGTTGGCTATGGTGGTGTTTGCATTAAAAAATATGGAGGCACTACTTGTATGGGGTAAAGTGCACCATATTCACCGATCACAAGAGCTTAAAATACTTCTTCGATCAGAAGGAGTTAAATATGCGACAAAGGCGATGGTTAGAAACGGTGAAGGATTTCGACTGTGAAATACATTACCACCCTGGAAAGGCAAATGTGGTGGCGGATGCTTTGAGCAGAAAAGCGGACTATGTCCCATTACGAGTAAGGTCGATGCAGCTAGTGGTGACCTCGGGTATACTTGAACGTATTCGAGAGGCGCAATTAGAAGCAGTGAAAGAGGAAAATTGGAAGAAAGAAAGAATAATCGGTCAATTGAAAGATTTGTCGGACGGGAATAACGGGTTGAAGACTCGATCCGGAAGGATATGGGTTCCACATAATTGTGGGGTGAAGGCGCTTCTACTTGATGAAGCTCATAAATCCCGATATTCAATTCATCCGGGTGCGACCAAGATGTACAATGATCTGAAACAAAATTATCGGTGGCCTGGAATGAAGAGGGATGTGGCGAAGTATGTGGAAAAATGCTTGACATGTCTACAAGTCAAGGCGGAACACCAAAAACCATACGGCAAACTCCAACCGTTAGAAATCCCGGTTTGGAAATGGGAACATATTACAATGGACCTATTAACCAAATTACCTAAGACAAATCGTGGTTTCAATGCCATATGGGTAGTGGTGGATAGATTGACGAAAAGTGCTCACTTCATTCCGATTCGTGAGACTTATACGTCAGAAAAGATGTCGGAAGTTTATACTAATGAGATAATAGCACGTCATGGAGTACCGGTATCCATCGTGTCTGATAGGGATACCCGGTTCACTTCAAATTTCTGGCGAGATTTCCAAGAAAAAATGGGAACCAAATTGTTCATTAGCACTGCGTCCCATCCTCAAACAGATGAACAGAGTGAAAGAACAATACAAACATTGGAAGACATGCTACGGGCGTGTATAATCGACTTTGGAGGAAGTTGGGATGTTTACCTACCGTTAGTCGAGTTTTCGTATAATAACAGCTACCATACTAGTATTAAGATGGCACCATACGAAATGCTCTATGGTAGGAAGTGCCGAACCCCGGTGTGTTGGGGTGAAGTGGGTCCACGTGAACTTGCCCACCAAGATATAGTACGAGCCACTAATGAAAAGATTGATGTGGTACGGGCACACTTGAAGGCGGCTCAAGATAGACAAAAGGCGTATGCTGACAAAAGGAACAGGCCAATCGAATTCCAGGTTGATGACAAAGTCATGCTCAAGGTATCTCCATGGAAGGGGGTTATCAGGTTTAGAAAAAGGGGGAAGTTAAGCCCAAGATTTATCGGGCCGTTTGTGATTGTTGAACGAGTAGGAAAGGTAGCTTACCGCCTTGAACTACCCGAGGAGTTGAGTGGGATTCATAGAACCTTCCACGTGTCACATCTCCGAAAGTGTTTAGCAAACGAAACTGCTCGTGTCCACTATGATGATATCGAAGTGGATAATAGCTTGAATTATGTGGTGAGACCGGTGGAGATTTTAGATCGAAAGGTCAAGCACTTACGAAACAAACAAATCGATCAAATCAAGATCAAGTGGGAGCACAGAAAAGGCTCGGACACTACGTGGGAATCCTAAGAAGAGATGCGACGTCTCTACCCTACTTTATTTGGTACGTAATTCGGTTTCGGGGACGAAACCCTTTTAAGGGGGGTGGACTTGTAACACCCCGAAAATATAAAACTTTATATTAGAATTATAAAGTATAAATAAACGAGAATTTACTAACTAGGAATTTTAACCAAGTTAGTTACAAGTCTAAAAATAACTTATAGTAGGGTTAAAAGCAACCAAATTACATGTTGATCAAAGTGGAGGGGCCTAAGTTGTTGAAATTGAAACTTGATTTTAATTAAACAAACCAAACACCCCAAAAAGAGGTGTCTGGTTGTACAAGCACAAGCAGGGGGCGATCCCCACTCTTCAAAACCCTAAAACTTCACTAAACTTGCAAATTGAAGGCTCAATCCAAGTTGAAATCTAAATTTAAGCATAGATTATTGATCCTCATCACAAGAGGATTACAAGGTATGTAAAATTTTATGAAAACTCTCAACTTGAAATTCTCATGAAATTGGGAAGATCTGAAATTATGGTTGCATGTGTGTCTTATGATGATTTAGGAACAACCATAGTGTCTAGGGACAAACCCTAGACAAATATAAGTTGAAATCATGTGAAAGTTTTAGTAAAATCCATGAGCACCATTGTAGGTGATTAGTGGGTTATGTAGAACTTGATAATCACTAGGAGATTGGGTGTTATTCTAGTGTAATTTGACAATTGTGAGGTAACTTCAGAATTATAGAAGCTAACAATTGTGTAAAATGGTTGAATGATGTGAAATTAGGGCTAAGTGATAAGCTAGAGACTTGATATTTAATCATGTAAAATCTGCCCTTAAAGTGTTTGTGAAAATGCCTCTAAGAAAGCTTAAAACTGAAATTCAAAGTTTAAGCGCATAATTATGATGTTTCGGTGTATTATGCGATATAAGGTTTAAAGAGAGTTCTAAACATGTCTTAAATGAACTCTATAGGAAAGAGCGCAGGAGCGTCAAGCGGACAAGCGGGTGGCGAACCACGTTTGAAAGGCCTACTTTGAAGGTATGTAACTTGACCCGTTACATTTGATGAATTTTCGTTAAACTATGCGTTGTCGATCAAAAGTTGTGTTGATTGTAGCGACCATGTTCGTTACTTAAATCCGTAGTTTAAGAATTGGTTTGGAGACGTTTGGTAGTCATCAAAATGGAGGATTTTCCGTAGATGAACCAAACGGGTCAAATAATGACACTTTGTAGTATTAGTATTGTAAGTAGAAGGAATTGGCGGAAAGGGTCACAAGAGCACGAAGCCATAGGTTTGGTAATGAAGTGCCAGTGATAATAAGCCCCGGAGTTTGGGTAATAAACGCCTTAGGTTTACTAGTTAAATGGTAGTAAAATGGTTAAGTTAGAATGGGTCGAATAATTGCAAATGAACATATAGTATTTCGGTCCGTAAACAAATTGTTCGGTATGAAACTTGTAATAGGCATGTCGGTAATGAATTTATAGATGCATAGGAAAAAGAATCACCTAAAACGGACTTACGATTCAAAAGTTATGGCCATTTAAAGTTAGAATTTGATTTAACTTGGAACTGGAAATCTGCAGCAACAACAAAGTGAACATTCTGTGAAAATGGGGGCTTGGCGTGACGCGAGGGTCCTTGGCGTCATGCGACGCCCCCCTTCTGGAATTTTTTTTTTTTTTTTGTGTTGTTAACCCTTGGAACTTATTTGTATCCATTGTAACTTGATCAAAACTAACATTTGTTATGGTTTTGATCTTATGTGATGTTGGAAAGTAACCGGAAGATGATCGAGCTAGATTTTGAAGAACCGAACACTACTTACAAGCTTCCGCAACGTTTTAAATCTTTAATAGACTATGTTTATGGGTTGTAAACAATTGTTAAACAACTTTTGGAATGTTTTATCTTAGTCGTTGGTTGACTAAGGTTTATGCTATGTATGAACTTATTTTGTGAAATTTATGTCAATTAAGCATCTTTTATTAAAAATGGTATTAATTATTATTAAATTCAAGTAAAATTAGAAGGGTGTTACAGGTACCTTTTATACATACGCAACTGTCAGGTGTATGCCTACACCCCGTGCTTAAGTCGTGGCCATTTCAATGAATGAGTCGAGGATATCCAGGACATGGTCATTAACCCCCCAAAATCCATATACCAAACAAAACAGATTAAAATGAGTTATGCAATTATATTATTCACAATCCGATTTAAACAATTACATACCCGACCAAGCGGTATTATTATAATACCGTATCCCAAGCTCGTATAACGGAAAATAAGTTAAAAGTATTTACCTGAGCAAGTATAAATCTCAATTAGCGAGTGCAAGTATCTTTTACTGGTCTCCTAATCTGGAACGAAGGTTTTAATAACCTATTAGATTCCTAACGGGTCTTAATTAAGCCTAAACTTAGACCGGTTAGTTTAAAAAAAAAAGATATACGGTTCAAAACGCACGATTTAGCGAACACCGGATTAGAATGTGGTTTAGACCCGACAAGTTTGTATACTTGTATAATATGGGTAAACTACACACATTCTGGATTTTGAGATAAAAATGATAAGGTTTGACCCGTTTCGGCTAATTTAAGCAAACTAGTTACATAAACCGCACCGAACGTGAAAATTGCGTAACGCGTAACCAATTGAGTCATGAACAGGTTTCCTAAGTTAATATGCCCCAAATATGTTGTGATATCAGTAGGATACCTTCCATTATGCCCAAAGTGGATTTAAACTCAAATTATGCCTCGTAGGGGTATTTTGGTCATTTTAAAGCTTATAAAAGAGTTTAAATATTAATCTGAGTTTCAGGTATGATATAATCAATAAAAATATTTATTTTTATAAGTCATAACAGTAGGGTATTGCATATATGTGAAATTTATCTTTTATAACCAAACTATGCACCGTAGGGGCATTTTGGTAATTTCACATAAGCTTTAAAGGTCAAAATTAGAAATCTGGGTTCAAAACTTTTTCTTACTGTTTAATTATAAAACTTTACTTAAAAAATCAGTAGGTATTAAGTCTTATATGTTAAAAATAGTTTTAACCCATACTATGCGCTTAAAACGCGTAAAAGTCGGTTTTAAGCGATTTTCGGGTTTAAATAAGAAATCTGAGTTTTTGATCAGTTTATAAAGTTCAAAATATTTTATTTATCATATAAAATCAGTAGCAAAAAGTTTAGTATCAAAATATTATGTAAAACTCATTTTATTCAAGAAAAGGGTATAACCGACAATTACCGAATTATAGCAAGAACCCAATGTTATGCTCAGCTTAAAAATGAATAAAAATCTTCAAAAATCCCAAAATATTATATTACATCAGTGGGTAAAAATTTTGGTGTCAAAATTTGGGTTTAGATAGGCTTTATGCTAATTACGCCGTTTAATTAATAAAAAGCTTCTTAATTACGATATTGAGCATATCTCCTAATCTAGACCTCAAACTGATGTCAAATTTTTAGGACAAGTTTATAAATCAGTAATAAAGGTTTTTTTCCTCTCACATTTTCAAAAATCTCGTTTTTAAAGTCAAAAGGGCATAATGGTCAACATTTAGGCATATAACGGAAACATGCAAATGAATCGGATAACTAAGGAACCAAGTTGTATAACCTCAGAGGGTTACACTAACCTATAACCTGGTCCTAATAGAGCTCTCTGGCATTTATAAAATATGCTACATTGGGTCAGAACTGAAAGTCAAAGCAAAAGTCTACTTTTGCGACTTTCGGTTCCGAACCGAGTCTAAACTGAAAATTGTCAGGTTGAACATGCTTAGACATGTTCTTACATTAATTACCAAGTTATACAAGTGATAAAATAGGTTTCATGGCTTCTACATTGTTAATTATGTGTTTACTTGAAAATTAGCTTTCTGTTGACTTTTTACAATTAAGTTTGACCCGACAATTGACCTAGTTAGAGTGGGAATCAGAGGGTGCCCTTTTAAGGGTTTATTACCCACATAATTACCAACTCAAAGCTACTTTCAATTCGAGAATTGACTGGACCATTAGTGATTAATCACTAAGTCAAACCTTAATTACGACGGGTTTGACTTTAGGCCTTTAAACTAATAAAACTGAAATTAGAGAGGTTAAGGACACTTACAATGGTCCTAAGCTCGATTATGGAACTTAAGGAAACTTGTTTGATGACCAGAGAGCTCCAGAGAATGCCTTGAATGATTTCCAAATGTGCAAGTTCATGTGTTGCAAGATAAGGGTCTATATATATGGATTTAGAATGCATGAGATCAATCCAAATAAGTCTACAAGTGTTCCCTGATCATATACATGTGTCCCTATGCATGAAAAACTGTTGGTGCAGCCCCTGGGATCGAAAAATGGTAAGTTAAGGCGGTGTAACAGGCTGAAACTGGCATATGCCATGTTTTTGGACGCTGGCACTTTTCAGGTGGCCCGCGTAAGAGTCCTGGGAGGTCTTACGCGGCCGGTATGAAGCCCAGATCCGGTCAAAAATCTTTCAGCAATTGCACATTTGGTCCCTGGTCCTTCTAATAGTTGTTTTAACTTGTTTTATTGCACTTTTGACCCCCAAACTTGACTTTTAAGGACTCCAAGTCATAAACCAACTTCGTTAAGTCCCCGGTTAGTTATACGATCACCGAAAAGTCTTGAATTTCAACGTTGATGCTTTTAACCCCTTACTTACGAATGTTAGCGTATCTTTCTCATACGATATCGAAACCTTGTGAAATTTTTATCACTTATTCTAGTGAGCATAATTAATCGTTACAAAGCTTCGGGTTCGTTAAAAGGTCACTCAGAGGTATAAATTAAACATGTTTTCACTTTTAACCCTTGCGGTTTGTAAACTTTCACTTTCTTCCACAAACGGCTTCATATGATTCATAATTCATTCGTTTAAAGGTATAAACATTGTGTAGGGTTGTTGAAAGGTATAATTATCCAATATTGATACTTTGAATCCTTTTACACACATACTTTCTTTGTTTGTCAACTTTAGTCCTTCATATATAATTCATTACACGTTTAAAGCTCATGACACGTGTCTTCATTACATTGGTCATGATTTTACGAGGTGTTACAGTTTTCAAAGTGTGCCTTCTGGCATAGAGAAGTGCAATTTCTCGGCCATGTCATTAATAAGGATGGTGTCTTGGTGGACCCAACTAAAGTGGAGGCCGTTATGAACTGGGTTACTCCAAAGAACCCGAGTGAAGTAAGAAGTTTTCTTGGTTTGGCTAGGTATTATCGAAGGTTTATACAGGATTTTCCCATAATAGCATTACCCTTGACCAAACTGACAAAGAAAAATGAGAATTTTGTATGTGGGCCTGAGCAAGAGAAAGCATTCCAAACTTTAAAGAGTAGACTGTCTAACGCACCGGTTTTAACCTTACCCGAGGGATCAGAAGACTTGGTGGTATATACCGATGCTTCACTTCAGGGGTTGGGAGCTGTTTTAATGCAACAGGCTAAGGTGATAGCCTATGCCTCAAGGCAGCTTAAACCACACGAAAGCAACTACCCAACACACGATCTAGAATTGGTTGCAGTAGTATTCGCGTTGAAACTGTGGGGACATTATCTATACGGAACGAAATGCACAATATATTCAGACCACAAAAGTCTCAAGTATTTCTTCGAACAAAAAGATTTGAATATGAGACAGCGAAGGTGGTTGGAGCTAATTAAGGATTATGAATGCGAAATCCTTTATCACCCGGGGAAGGCCTATATTGTAGCAGATGCATTAAATCGGAAGGAATACCCACAGCCAATACAAGTTAAATATATGAGAATGATAGTCACCCCTAAACTTCTGGAATTGATAAAAGAAGCCCAAACAAAGTCCCTAAATGCTAATGATTCGATGAAGGAAATAACAAATGGAATTATCGGTGAATTAAAAATGAATGCTGACAGCATCATGACCAGGTATGGCCGAATCTGGATACCTTGGTTATGTGAAGTAAAATCTTTTTTCTACTTGATGAGGCTCACAGATCTCATTACTCGGTGCACCCCGGAGCAACGAAAATGTATCAAGACCTAAAAAGGGATATTGGTGGCTCGAAATGAAACGCGACATAGTTAAGTACGTCGGCAAGTGTTTGACGTGTTCGCAAGTGAAAGCGGAACACCAGAAAGCGTATGGCAAATTGCAACCCTTAGAAGTACCGGTTTGGAAATGGGAAGACATAACCATGGATCTCGTTACAAAACTCCCCAAAACAAAACGAGGCCACGATCCTATCTGGGTACCGACTCATGAAAAGTGCTCACTTTTTGCCTATACGAGAAACTATTTCTTTCGAAAAGTTGGCGGAAATTTATATGAATGAAATAATAGCTCGTCACGGAGTACCTGTGTCTATTGTGTCAGATCGTGACAAAAGATTCACATCTCGGTTTTGGCATAGATTTCATGAAAGTGTGGGTACAAAATTGCGATTGAGTACCGCGTACCATCCACAAACAGATGGGCAGTCGGAAAGAACTATACAAACGTTAGTAGACATGTTGAGGGCTTGTGTCCTAGATTTTGGGGGAAACTGGGACGACCATTTGCCGTTGGTAGAGTTCGCGTATAATAACAGTTATCAGAGTAGTATTCAAATGGCGCCATATGAAATGTTGTACGGCAGAAAGTGTAGAACCCCTGTGCGCTGGGGAGAAATTGGACAGCGGGAACTCGCTCCTAAAGATGTCGTGGCGATAACTAATGAAAAGATTGATCTAGTGCGGGCTCGTTTGAAGGCTGCGCAAGACCGACAAAAGTCTTATGCGGACAAAAGAAGGCGCCCTATTGAATTTCAGGAAAGGGATCGAGTGTTCTTAAAGGTCTCACCATGGAAGGGCATTATACAGTTCCGTAAACAGGGGAAGTTGGGCCCTCGGTACATTGGGTCGTTTAAAATTTTAGCTCACGTTAGAAAGGTGGCATATCAGTTAGAGTTGCCTCAGGCTTTAGATGGGATTCATAATACATTCCATGTGTCACAATTAAGAAAATGTCTTGCGGATGATACGGCTTACATGCCCCTTGATGATATCGAATTGGATGAGAAAATTAATTACGTTGAAAGATCGGTGGCCATCAAGGATTTCAAAATAACACATCTTCAAAACAAGGCTATTCGGCAAGTCCTAGTTCAATGGCAACATCGGAAAGGATCGGACCTAACATGGGAGTCGGAGGATGAAATGCGAAAGCACAACCCGTCTTTATTTGGTACGTATGAAGGTTTCGGGGACGAAACCTCATTTAAGGAGGGTAGACTTGTAACTCCCCAAAATTTTATAAAAGACTATTTGAATGTTTAAGTGGTTTAAATAAATTAAATAAGTTATAAATAAACAAGGAAGTTTAAAAAAAATAGTAAATATGCTAGAATGACAACATGAATGAAACCAAGGGACTGAATGTGTAAAATTGTAAATAAATAAGGAATTAAAAGATGAAATATGGGTGGAGTGTGGGTGTTGGACGCAAGGAACGATCAGGAAGGGGAAAACCCCCCTTCAACCCTAGTTTATCAAATCTCTAAGAACTGGATGTGATTCTGTGCCAAATTCGAATGCATGTGACCAAATTCTCAACCATCTAAGAGTTTCCTACATAGGGTAAGTCAGATTTCATGATTTGATGCTAGTTAGTGAAGATGGGTTTTGATCAATCTGTGAATTTGTATGAAATTAAGCTTGTGTATGCATTAGAATTATCATTAGAAGCTGTTATATGCTTGAATTTGTTCATATTGAAGGATTGAATGGAAACCCATTTGTTTAGTAATATGATGTTCTTGAAGTAGAATAAATTTAGTAATTTTGATTGATAAATGTATGTGTATTAGGATAATTGATGAATTATTATGATATAGAATGAATATGATATGTGAATCTAGTTGATTAGAAGAGTTGTGTATATTGCTAGTGAAATCGTGCATTGAGTACATGTACATAAGGCTTAAAATGTTGTATGCACACCAGGTGTTCGTTAAAATGCCTCAATGAAAAACTATGTGATTTTGAATGGATCTGTTGATGCACGGAATGTCTGTTGACTACATCTACATCAAGTCTTAAATCAAGAAAGTCAAGATTGGAATTTAAAAGTCAAGATTAGGGTTTTTAATTGTAATTTCGCTTTAATGTACATGTTTAGGTGATTTCGCTTTAAGGGACACATGGGATTTCGCTTTAATGGACATGCCACATAAGCGAAATCAGTTTCATGTGATTTCGCTCATATGGACATGCCATTGGAGCGAAATTAGACTTAGTATAAATACCCTACATGTGATCATTCATGGAAACCATTGGAGCGAAATCAAGTCATTGTTACGGTACTGAAACTCTGTCAAATTTGATTCAGAAAGTTAATAAAGTGAAGGAATTGAAAGGATAAGCTGTTGTTACGTTACGTATTCTGATTCCGCCTTTATACGTGATGATGAACTTACTCAACTGATCGTTTAGGGTCACGACACGGTCCAACAAGTGGTATCAGAGCTTCAGGACGAGGAGTTCATACTACATCAGCTGATTCGACACTATTATCTCATTTCTACTCACTTTCTCTTTTAATTTTTCGGATTAAACAAGTTCCTACGGATATAATGGCTTGAAGTTCAAGTATATTGAGCGAAAATAGATTTTAAACAATCCGTAACTATATCAGACCTTAAAACACAGTAAAAATCAATCAATTTTATCAAAAACACGATCGGTTCACGGACAGAATTTTCAAACTCAGATCTGGAACGAATTTGTGGTTAAAATTGAACATATTACATATCATTGTGATCGGATTTCAGTGTAGAATAATCCTTGAAAGTTTCAGATTGAAATTCAGCGTAAAAATTGATTAAAATCGTGATTCCGCTTTAGTGTTCATCGAAAATTAATCAATCTAATTTCGCTCATCCGGACAACTGCTGATTTCGCTCATACGGACTTAGTTGATTTCGCTCATCCGGACGAGTGGTGATTTCGCTCAAACGGACTTTGTAATTTCGCTCCAAGAGACATAATCTAATTTCGCTCCAAGGGACAAAGTTTGATTTCGCTCTTAAGTCAAACTTCAGATTTCGCTCGAGTGAACAATTGTGATTTCGCTCGAGAGTACATCTTGTTTGATTTCGCTCGTTTGTCACAAACTTGTGATTTCGTTTATCAGTCAATCTGACTGATTTCGCTTCAGTGTCAGTGTTTGTCAAAAATTTCAAAATTTGTCTAAGTGTTTGATAATCTTGCAGGTACATTCACGATGGATGATCTTTTCATGAACCCTTTCAGTGACATGTATGCGTTTGCTGGAAACTCGGGAGATGTTTCATCTACAAGCAATGAGAACGAGAATCCACCGAAAGAAAAGAAAAAGGAAGCTTGGGAATCTGAAAGCGCATTTGGAACGTTCAATAAACCCCCAAAGCTAATGGCTATCGAGGAGTACAGTCGTTGGTCCAGAAAGTTTGAAGATTGGATGATGGCATTCGCATTTCCTAGTTGGAAAAGTCTGAAGAACGGTTATGAACAAGGAAACAAGAATGGTGAAGTTTTAACAGCATCTGATGAGATTGAATCATTCGTAGCCGAACAAAAGTGTGTGGTGTTGTTATTTCAGTCTGTTCGGGAGGATATCATCTCATTGATAGACTATACAAATGCTAAAGATCTTTGGGCAAAGTTAGAAAAGAAATGTTTAGGAAGTACAGAAATCGTGAAAAACAAAAAGAAACTTCTTAGGAAAGAGTTTGATATGTTTGGTTGTCTTAAGAATGAGTCAGTTTGTAAAATGATAGAAAGGTTCGGTCATCTGAAGCTGGAATTAGCAAGACATGATATCAGATATTCTGATGAAGAACTTGTTGACAAACTGTTCGATTCATTACCAGACGAAATGGATTGGAGGTATTATGCGCTGATGCTGAAGAATACAATCAAAGCACCAGAAGTGTTGACTGTGGATTTGCTGATTGAGAAACTTGAAAGTCATGAGCTGGAGTTGAAGAAGACGTACAAAGTTAATCACTCATCCTACCAGCAGAATTTGGATTTGTATTATCCAAAAAGCATGATGCCAAAAACAACTTCTCCAAAGACTGCGTTTTCTGCTGAAAATGTGTCGACAGCTGGCAAAGAAAGTCAAAGTGGTCAAAGCAGTGGAAGTCATAGTGGTTATCACAGTGGATCTTCATCATCTGCAAGTCATTCTGATGCAAAGAATCGTTTTCAATGCAACATCGCGATAGATTTGAAGAATGCTCATAACTTTGATGAGGAATCGGCCAAGCAGCAGATGATCTTTCTAGCATCGGTGTTGGAATCATATGAAGGGCTAGTAGCTGGGAAGATTGGCAATACAAATCTGACGAAAGAAGATTACGATCAGATTGATCCGGAGGAAATGGAACTGATTGATATTCGTTGGGCTATGGCAAGTGCTGTTCGTCGTGCACAAAGATTCATGGAAATTACTGGAAGAAAAACAATTGGTGGTGCTTCTACCAAGCTGGGATTCGATAAATCGAAGGTGACTTGCTTCAAGTGTAAGCAGAAGGGTCATTTCAAACGAGAATGCCGAAACGCTTATGCTGATGAATCGGAGAATCCTTTCAGAGATGATTACTACAAGAAGGCAATTTATCATCAGAATAAATACGAGCCGCCTAGATTGAAGCAGGTTGAAGACAACAAAGAGAAATCTAGAGCTCTTGCAGTGATTTATGATGATGAGGGGTATGATTGGAGTCAAGAGGTTCTACCAGAAGAAGATGCGGTTGGTTACGCATTTATGGAGAAAAATGAACCTATTCCATGGAAAGATGAGAGAACTGAAGAGCAGAAGTATAAATACAGAAAAATGATTTCGGAAAACAAAATTACTAGACTTTCTCGTATCTTTTTGGAAGCAAAGAGAGCTAACAAATGGGATCCAGACAGAGAGTGTTATCTTGATGAGTATGGAAATATAGCAATCGATCACAAAACTCTTGATCTGGAAGTCTTAATCAAGGAAATGAAAGAAAATGATGAGTATTGGCAACACAAATGGTGGGGAACTCCAACTTCGAAAATGATTGAAGAAGAGAAAGAGAAAGAGAGAAAGGAGAAAGAGGAAAAAGAGATAGAAGGAAAAGAATCCAAGAAGATTAATACTGGAGTTATCGATACTACGCAGGAGTTGACTGCAGAGAACCTGGGAAAAATGGCTGACAAAGTGCTGGCTGACAAAGCACTTGAGGTAGATTCTAACTCCGTGTCTGAGTCAAAAAGCCAGGTCAGTCCAAACTCGTCAACAAATGCGTCAGGTAAAAAGATCGAAGGAAATGCTGATTGCAAAAATTGCAACAAAGAGTGCAAATTTTGTAATACTGTCACGTATCTCAACGGTGAGAAAATTAAAGATCTGACAGCAAAGGTCAGAAACGTTGAGAATCAGATTCTTGGTCGTGACAAAACAGTTAAAGCTTCAACTGAACGGATAAAAGAATTAACTGCTCAAATTGAAACTGATAAAATTAATCATGACAAAATTAAACAAGAAAGTGAAAAGTTGATTCTTGAAAACCGTCAGATTTCTGAAAAATTTGAAAAACTCAAAAGCATAATGAAAGATTGTGATGATCGAAATGGTAAAACTTTTAAAGAAAATGAACATTTAAAAGCAGTGCTTAGAGTTAAAGAAGAATCAATCAATAAACAACTGGATGAAATCGCTAAATTGAAACTTAAAGTTCAAGAGGCTGTAATCGAAAACGAGCGAATCCAGTTGAAGCTTAACAGTTATAGCTCCGCAAGCTTTGTTTTGCAACATATTATTCCCAAACCCATCGGGAAAGACAAAGCGGGCGAAGATGTGTATTCTGATGGAACTAGGGTGGGTTTTCATCAAGTACCACCACCTGTTCTGGCTAACTACACGAAAAAGCAATCTGGGTTGGTTGAAATTGAGGAAGAAAGTGTAGTTAAACTTCCTGAAAACATTGATGTCACTTTTACATCATCTGATAATAGTGTTCAGACAGAGATTGTTAAGAGCACAGCTGAAAGTGTTTTGATGTCTAATTCACTTGAAGATGATGGATGTTTCTTGGACAATTACATTCAGAAATCAAAGTCCAAAAACAACTTAAGTGATGAACCGGGTCTTGTGATGTACAAGATGGCTGGATCTGATAAGTTGTATTCGGATTCTGAGTTTCCCATTGAGAATGTTAATGTGAAAAAGTTGAAAAATGTTTTCAAATTGGTTGAAGTTGAGTTGTCGGAAGTGAACAGTTTGAAACAAACAAAAAGGCAAATGAATTTTGAGAAAGATAAAGCTTACTACAAAAAGCCTGTTGTTCCACCAAGGTTTTATAATAACAATCGAAACAATTGGTCGGGTGGTTATAGGGATGGTAAGAGTTATCAGCAAAGAAGGTTTCAAAACAAAAGGTTTGCTGAAAAGAAGGTGTTTGTGAACAGTTCAAGTTCACTTTCAGATGAGGAAAATGAATTTTTTTCAAAATCGAATGAAGAGTTCTTTGAGAAAAGAGCTTCACAGTATCAGTCTGAAGGCACAAGTCGAGTTATTGATACTCGAACATGTTTCAGATGTAATCAAGTTGGTCACATTGCACGAAAGTGTACCAATGTGAAGCATAAGACTGAAACTGTGAAGATTCAACAGAAGAAAGTTGATGTGAAGGGTAAAGCACCAATCGTTGTTGAGAAAAAGAATGTGAAAAATGACAATATCAAAGTGAAAAATGAACCCGTAATGAAAGTGGTAACTAAAAATGACAAATTTTATAAGCGGGTTGCATTATCTCAACAAGTTTGGAAACCAAAAACTGAAAAGAAAAATTCAACTTCTGAAGTGAAAAAGGCTGAAGAATCAATTTCGGTTGATTATGATGCAAATTTTCCACCTTTGAAGGCTGAAAATTTCAAAATTCAAATTGCGAGAGTCAAGGTTACACCTAAGGCTGATAAGGCCTGGGTGGACACCATGTTCGAATAAGCAGTTTGAATTGCCGGAGCTTCCTGGATCGCGAAGCATGAATCGGCATCTTTATTGTAGTTGATTAAATTGAAGTATGTTTTATGCAGGATCTTCCACAACTGGTATCTAGATGGATTATGGATAGTGGTGCATCTCGACATATGACAGGAAGAACTGCGTTGCTGTATGATGTGAGAAACATTAATGGTGGTTACGTAGGATTTGCTGGTCATGAAGGTGGTAGAATTATTGGTGAAGGAACGTTATCCAATGGGATTGTGACGTTTGAGAGAGTTAACTACATCACTGAGCTGGAGAACAATCTGCTTAGTATCTCGCAGATCTGTGACAACATGTATACTACTCACTTCACTGATAAAGAATGTTTGATTTTGAAACCTGGTTTTGTTATCCCTGAAGAATGGATTATCATGAGGGCACCTAGAGTGAATGATTTATATGTGCTAGATATGTCTATAGCAACTACAACTACTGGTCAAGCACATTGTTTCGTGTCTAGAGCAACTGAGAAAGAATCAAGATTGTGGCACCGCAAGATGGGACATATTCACCTAAGGAAGATGAATCACTTGGTGCACAATGATTTGGTATTGGGAGTTAATATCAAAGGTTTTCATCTGGAAGGGGAGTGCATTAGCTGCATCAAAGGCAAGCAGAAGAAAAAGTCACACCCTACAAAGCAAGTTAATTCAGTTTCGAGACCTTTGGAAAGACTTCATATGGATTTGTTTGGTCCTGTGAATGTCAAAAGTCTTACAGGAGATTACTATTGTTTGGTCGTTACTGATGATTATTCCAGATTTTCGTGGGTTTCTTTCTTGCAGACGAAAGATGAAACATTTGACAGTTTGATGGGGCTGTTCAGGAAGATTGAGAATTTGTACCAAAGGCGTATCAAGAGAATTCGAAGTGATAATGGTACTGAATTCAAGAACAGCAAGATGGAAGAATTTTGTGATGAAAGAGGTATTTTGCATGAGTTTAGTGCTCCGTACACTCCGCAGCAGAATGGAGTCGCAGAACGCAAAAACCGGACACTAATCGAGACGGCTAGAACTATGCTCGCAGATTCAAAGTTACCAATTAATTTTTGGGCTGAAGCTGTTTCCGCCGCATGCTATACGCTCAACAGGGTTCTCACTGTCAAGAAGTTCAACAAAACATGCTTTGAGTTAATAAATAACCGCAAACCGAATTTGAAGTATCTAGAACCGTTCGGGTCACCTTGTACGGTTATAGAACCTTTTGGAAAGTTTGGTCCGAAGTGCATTGAGGGAATATTTGTTGGTTATGCAAATCCGTTGCGACGTGTCTTCGTTCCAAGTGAGAAGCGGATTATTGAAGCTGCAAATGTTGAATGTCAAGGTTATACTATGCCGCCGCAGAATCCTGGTGATTCATGGCGTTATCATTATGACAAACTTTGGGATTCGTTTGACATGAGAGAAGAATCAGAGGATGATGAAGATTTCTTTGATGAGTTGGATATTTTGCGTGAATATGAGTCGCAGTTAAGGTTCCCAGCTGAGTATTCAAGGAGACCACGGGAAACTTCATATGACGATGAAGCAGGTCCGAGTAATGCTGGTGAACATGATGATGTCCAACAGAATGAAGTTGCTCAAGATAATCAGTCGGTTCAGAATGATAATCTAGAAGCTGAAAATATGCCAGTATTTGATCATGGTGATTCAGATTCTGAGGGGGAGCAAATTCAGATTTCAAGTCAAACAAACCAAGTTGGTGAACAAGATGCAGAGCAGAATGTTACTAATCTGGAGGGAAATGTAGATGTTCCGAGTGAAGTGATGCCGCGAACTTTTTCATATCATACAGAGGAGTTGATCATAGGAGAATTGCAAGCTGGAGTTCGCACTCGAAATCAGATTGATAAAGGACTTACATGTTTTTATACAAAAGTTGCTCCTTTGCAAACTGAATTCTCATTGAGTTGTTTTATTTCACAGGTTGAGCCAAGAACTTACAAAGAGGCGCTTACTGAAGACTCTTGGGTCAATGCTATGCAGGAGGAACTTAGTCAATTTGAGAAATTGGGAGTGTGGAAGTTAGTTGATTTGCCGGATGGTCATAGGAAAATTAACACTAAGTGGGTGTTCAAGTGTAAGAGGGACGATAGAGGAGTTGTTGTAAGGAACAAAGCTCGACTCGTTGTTCAGGGATTTAGTCAACAGGAGGGAATTGATTTTACCGAAGTCTATGCTCCTGTAGCACGACTAGAGGCAATCAGAATTTTCCTAGCATTTGCGTCTTGGAAGAACTTCAAAGTTTATCAGTTGGATGTTAAATCGGCTTTTCTCTACGGGAAGGTTAAAGAGGAGGTTTATGTCGGTCAGCCACCGGGCTTCACCGATCCAATCCACAAAAACAAGGTCTACTTATTGGACAAAGCGCTGTATGGTTTACATCAGGCCCCGAGAGCCTGGTACGAGACTTTGTCTCAACACCTACTAGCCAACAAGTTCATTCGTGGAAAAGTGGATGCCACTCTCTTCACTAAAGAGGTCGATGGTCATCTTCTGATAGTTCAGATTTATGTGGACGATATAATCTTTGGGTCGACAAATGAAAATCTATGCAAAGATTTTGAATCAGTGATGAAGCAGAAGTTTGAAATGTCATCAATGGGGGAGATGAAATTCTTTCTGGGTCTACAAGTTGAACAACTTCCTGAGGGAATTTTCATTCATCAGTCAAAGTACGTTCATGATATTCTAGAGAAATTTGGGATGTCAAGTTCTACTCCAGCTGCTACCCCACTTGCAACAAATCATGGGATTCACCCAGATCTCACCGGAGACAGGGCTGATGAAACTTTTTATCGATCCATGATAGGTTCTTTGATGTACCTAACTGCTTCACGTCCTGATATAATGTACCCAACGTGCCTCGCAGCAAGATTTCAGTCTAACCCGAGAGCATCGCATATGATCATTGTGAAGAGGATATTGCGCTACCTGAAATGAACTCCTTCATTGGGGTTGTGGTATCCTAGGAAAGGCGATTTTACGCTCGAAGGGTATTCTGATTCGGATTTCGGATGCTGCAAAGTCAATTCAAAATCAACAACTGCAGGATGCCAGTTCTTTGGTCCTAGATTGGTTACCTGGCAGTGTAAGAAACAAACGTCTGTGGCGTTATCTACATGTGAAGCGGAGTATGTTTCTGCCAGCAGTTGCTGCTCTCAGATCTTGTGGATACAGCAACAGATGCGCGACTACGGTTTGCAGTTTCTTAACACACCTCTTTTTGTTGATAATGAGGCCGCTATAAATATAACAAAAAATCCAGTACATCACGCTAAAACTAAACACATAGAAATTCGTCATCATTTTATTCGTGATTGCTTTGAGAAAAAGTTGATACGAATTGAGAAAATCCACACTGACGAACAGAAAGCTGATTTACATACCAAAGCTTTTGATAAAAATCGGTTTAAATATTTGTTAAAACTGAATGGTATGAAGCTTCTGTCGGTGTCGGATGGTATAATTGGCGTTGATGAGAGTACTGTTGCGGATGAAGACGAGAAACAATCTGCAATGGTTTGTCGAATTTTTACTTGTTTTGGTATTTAGGGGGAGTAGATGTTTGTACATAGTTATACTTTCAGAAAATACAAAAACAGTAAAAAATGCAAAAATACAAAAACATGATAAAATCTGAAAAAGAGCTTGTGTATATAGGGAAAATGATAGTACATCAGCTAGACGATTACAGTATGCTAAAGATTTGTAAAGTATAAAAGAGTTAAATAATCTCACTGATGATGTGTCGATAGGTTTTCACACATTTAGTAGATTTATTTGGGATATAAACCTAAATTCAAACTTGTAAATTCGTGGGGAACACTACTTGGATATATAGGTAACCCCTGAAATCTCGTTTGAAAGGTATCGTAATCTGATATACTAGGTCTTTATACTCAATGATGTCTGGGGTATTATTCCGGGACTTCTGCTGAACGGTGGTTCTGACCTAGTCCTTGGCTAATACTTGCTGCAATGCTTGAAACACAGCATTAAACCCTCAGCATGCTGAAACAATAAAATTGATAAATGCTGCTGTTGTAAGCAAAAAGATCCTCTAAAGGGGACACACCGAAAAGTCGAAGCTGATATCTCTCTGCGTATACGGAAGTATCGACCTGAGATCCCACGGCCCTCGCATACCTAAATTATATACAGATATCATTGTAGTATTCTCACCTGTAAGACTGATTATTGGGATTCTGGATACGGAAGTATATTCAAGAGGTGGGACACATGAATGATCTAAGTTCTTAATTCATCTAATTCGTATCCTGAGTAAATTGAAATTTGTGTGAGAATTTAAGATGGATCAGTATATCGACAATCGAGGTGAATTGTTTAAGTCTGAGTATGAAATGTAGCTTAACGGTACTTGTAATTTGTCTAAAAAGCTGATATGATTCCCTGACACGCTCACCAAAAATATGTTTGTAAATAGTTTACTTTGTTTATTTTCTGCAATTTAAGTTTTCTGTATTTCATTTCTTAGTTTAGAACACTTTGATAAAATCCAAAAAGATTTTATTTCTGCTTTATTTTCCGACAAACCAAAGTGGAGAGTTGATTGTTGGATTCTCAGATGTTTGAAGCAGATGCAGGAGATTCTGAACTGAAGAATGAGGAGAGCTTATCTTTTATGAAGTTTAAATTGTTTGAAAAGTCAAACACAAGTTCATTAATTTGATACTGGTTATTTTCAGAAAATGTTTAAAATTGTTGTTTTAAAAAAATAGTTTGATTCGTCAAAAGATCAACCAAGGTCATTAATTTGGACTTGGTAGATTAATCAAGTGATCAGGGTCATTAACTTGGACCTGAATACTTGAGTGGATTTCTAAAAACTGATTAAGTTTATGAGTTATGTTTGAAAGAAAGATTTGTAATGTTTATTGGTTGAGTAACAGGTTTTGAACTTCATAATTCCCAAATGGAAGCTAATTGTCAAAGTTTGAACCAGATTTCTCAGATTCTAGTATATTGAGAGGGGGAGTCTGTGAAAGGGGGAGTCTGGATCATCAGTCAAAGGGAAGATGGAAGTTAGAGACAGGTTGTGTTTCTGAAGTTTGAGAAGACAGAGAGTTAGAGAAAAGACTAAGACTGAAGACTCAGGAGCTGAAGATTACGTCAACATCCAAGGGGGAGTCTGTTGATGCACGGAATGTCTGTTGACTACATCTACATCAAGTCTTAAATCAAGAAAGTCAAGATTGGAATTTAAAAGTCAAGATTAGGGTTTTTAATTGTAATTTCGCTTCAATGTACATGTTTAGGTGATTTCGCTTTAAGGGACACATGGGATTTCGCTTTAATGGACATGCCACATAAGCGAAATCAGTTTCATGTGATTTCGCTCATATGGACATGCCATTGGAGCGAAATTAGACTTAGTATAAATACCCTACATGTGATCATTCATGGAAACCATTGGAGCGAAATCAAGTCATTGTTACGGTACTGAAACTCTGTCAAATTTGATTCAGAAAGTTAATAAAGTGAAGGAATTGAAAGGATAAGCTGTTGTTACGTTACGTATTCTGATTCCGCCTTTATACGTGATGATGAACTTACTCAACTGATCGTTTAGGGTCACGACACGGTCCAACAGGATCGAAAAGTGTTGAATTGCATAAGGAAAATATAGTATTTGATGCATTGCAAAATATGATATGGAAGGTGATTGATGCGTGAATGTGATTATTATGTAATGAATGAAGTAACCAAAATAAGAATGAATTATGTGTAGGAGTGAAAGAAGAAGGAGCTAATTCCGGTTCGCAACAAAAGGCTCAAGAACGAGGTAAGTTCGCTACTTTCAAGGTTATTCAATAATATTAGTAGATTGTTCCTCTGAATATTAGTTGCATATTGGAAGACATAGTATTGAAATGAGAACAAGAAATTAGAGCTCCGTAACGGTCCGTGATGAACGGGTCGGTTCGGGTTAGAATGAGAATTAGTAAGTTAAAGTTTTCTTGACAATCCGTGTAAACGGGTTGTGATAGAATGAGTTGTATAAGAAAGAATGACGTCCGAGTTCGTTACACATACAAGAAAGCCGATTACAAGAATGAATTAGCCATGTACGGTACAATTAAAAGGGTGATTATTAGTTCGCCAAGTTCATTTAGGTGTTAGTTGAAATATGAATATTGTGCTAATGTTGTTTCGCTATAATGGTTTTAGGTAAAACACAAGCTTAGATGCTATTGCCTCGCTCGGAACCGAACACACCTTGAACGCCTTTATGCGCTTCCGCAATTTTTGAAGTATCATCAATGGGTCAATACTTTTGTTAAATTAGGCTAAGTTTGGTAGTTAAACTCTAAACTTGAAGTTGTAAATCTTTTGTCAAAATACTAGTTGTAATGGTTGTTTGAAAGGTCTTTAAAGTGTTATGATTTTTATTATGTCCTTTAAAATGCGCGTAGGTTTAATTATTGAATGTCATTAAAACAGGGAATTGTTTATAATACGAACGGGTTATGCCCGAATTTTGTAAACAATAGTATAAATTATTACATTTTCGGATTTAGAATTTTGGGCGTTTCAAGTTAGCATCAGAGCCGAGGTTTGAGGGATTCAAGTATTAGAGTTAAAAATGCTTGAACTCAAACCGAAAGCTCGTGTTAAAGTGTGTTCATTCCGAAGCGCTATGCAAGTAAGTAAATCATAAATATGATTATAATCTTAGCTAGTAATAAAAAGGGATTATGGGATTTTGTTAATGAACTGAGTTTTAAGACAAATGATGATGTTAAACGAGTCCGTATTTAAATTACGGACACATAGGAAAAAAAATCGGGTAAAACGGATTAGTAGAACTATAGTTATGAGGTTTTAAAGTTTGTATATTAAAAAAAGGGGGGTTAGATCTGGAATGTTCATCATGTTACTAAATGTTCATCATTTTACTGGAATGTTCATCATGCTACTAGAATGTTCACCATGTTACTGGAATGTTCATTATGTTAATGGAATGTTCATCATGTTACTAAATGTTCATTATTTTGCTGGAATGTTCATCATGCTACTAGAATGTTCATCATGTTACTGGAATGTTCATTATGTTAATGGAATGTTCATCATGTTACTAAATGTTCATTATTTTACTGGAATGGTCATCATGTTACCAGAATGTTCATCATGTTACTGGAATGTTCATTATGTTAATGGAATGTTCATTATGTTACTAAAATGTTCATTATTTTACTTAAATGTTCATCATGATCTAAATGATACAACATGTCGTCGGTGACGATAATGCACGAAGTATGAATTGTAAATGGAATGTAGTATGATAATACAAGTTTATATGTGATGAAGAGGTGTATGAAAGGAAACTCTAATGAATATAATGAATGTTTTCTGTAGATGGCGGACACATGGAATGTAGATGATGCTGAAGTAGCACGACAAGAAGCATTCGATAATAAGATTATGGAAGCGGCAGAAAAGGTTATACATACTAACCTTCCCCAGTTAGCTCAAGAAGTCGAAAGCCGTGTTTTAGGGGTAGTAGATGCTATGATGACTTGTAAGATTGAGGAGTTAAAGGAAATGATTGAAGGGTCTAGAAGCAAAAGTAAGGAACGAAGGTGTACATACAAGGATTTTATGGTGTACAATCCCTCCTCATTCAATGGGGAGGTTGATCCGATAAAATGTCAAACGTGGATAGCAAATATTAAAGCTGTGACCATACGTAGCCGATGCGAGAAGGAAGATCAAGTAATGTTTGCTACGGGTCAGCTTCAACAATAAGCTAAGGATTGGTGGGATACGCAATGTAAGGAGTTAGGGGAAGAGAAACTTCAAACGTTAACTTCGCAAGAATTCAAGGAGTCGTTCCTGAAGTATCATTGCCCACAGTCGGCAATTGATATAATACAAGAGGAATTCTTGGGTCTTCGCCAACAGGATGAATCAATTGATGAAATCACCAACACCTTCTTTGATAAGCTAAAGTTTTGTGACGACTTTGTCAAGTCTGAAAGAATGAAGATAAATCGGTATCACGGCTTGTTGAAGGCTGAATATAGGGAATTCATCACTCCCTCGAAGTGTGAAACTTTGAATGAACTTACCAACTGGACTCGAGATATAGAGATAGAGCTGAAGCGACAAGTAGAAAGGGGGGATAAAAGAGCGTCTGAAAAGCCCACAACTATGAGTCCGTCCAAGAAACATAAGCAGCATGAGAATAGAAACAAAGGAGGATCTAAAAGCAGTATTCCTCCATGCAAAACTTGTGGGAAGCTTCATACTGGAGAATGTCTATTGGGGAAGAAGGGATGCTACAACTGTGGTCAAGAAGGGCATCCTTACTATAAGTGCCCTAGTCCCGTGAGGACGTGTTTCAATTGCTTTACTCCTGGTCACGTCAAAGCCAAATGTCCGAAGCTTTAACAAAAGGGGCAAAAAGATGGAAAAAAGATGAAAATCAGAAGGCTCGGGGAAGGATGTTTCAAATTACCACGGAGGAGGCTAAGGTTCTACCGAATGTTGTATCAGGTATTTTCTGAGTCAACCTAATACCCGTAAATGTGTTGTTCGATTCCGGTGCTAGTAGATCTTTTGTGTCAAACGAACTTACGTGCCATCCCTCCTTTAGAAAAGAATGAATGTCTATACCCTTAGAAATAGATGTAGCGGACAACAAAAGTTATTTGTTATGTGAAATTTGTAAAAACTGTAAGATCACCATAGAAAATGAAGACTTTGAAATAGATCTTATTCCTATGGTTTTGGGTAAATTTAAAGTAGTAGTGGGAATGGATTGGTTATCCCGTTTTCATGCGGAAATACGATGCGAGGCGAAAGTTATTCATCTATTGTCACATAATGGGGCTCGAGTAAGTATTCGTGGGGAAAGAAAATTAGAGACAAAATTGTGTACGATTGTCGAGGCGGTTAAGTACGCAAGAAATAAGGGCAAGGCGTTTTTGGCCTACGTAGTAGACACAAGACAAAAGACGCCTGAAATTGGAGAAGTTGAAGTTGTGAACGAGTATCCGGATGTGTTTCCGGATGAATTACCAAGATTACCACCCTAGCGAGAGGTGGAATTCCGAATTGAACTAAACCCAAGTGCCAAACCAGTGGCCAAAGCTCCGTATAGATTAGCTCCCGCTGAAATGCGAGAGCTGATGACACGGATACAAGAATTGCTCGATAAGGGCTTCATACACCCGAGTGTGTCACCTTGGGGAGCCCCGGTACTTTTTGTGACATAGAAAGATGGTTCGATGCGCATGTGCATCGACTATCGAGAGTTGAACAAGTTGACAGTGAAAAATAGATATCCTCTACCTCAAATAGATGATCTTTTTGATCAATTGCAAGAAGCGAGCTGGTTTTCAAAAATTGATTTACGCTCGGGATATCACCAACTACGGGTACGAGAGGATGATGTTGCGAAAACCGCGTTTAGAACCCGATATGGACATTACGAGTTTTTAGTAATGTCATTTGGGCTAACTAATGCGCCGGCCGCATTCATGGATCTTATGAATAGGGTATGCCGTCCCATGTTGGATAAGTCTGTAATAGTATTGATAGACGATATCCTGGTTTACTCTCGTAATAGAGCCGAACATGCAAATCATTTGCGTGAAGTATTAGAAACTCTTCGAAAGGAAAAGCTTTACGCAAAGTTTTCAAAGTGTGCCTTCTGGCTTAGAGAAGTGCAATTTCTCGGCCATGTCATTAATAAGGATGGTGTCTTGGTAGACCCAACTAAAGTGGAAGCCGTTATGAACTGGGTTCCTCCAAAGAACCCGAGTGAAGTAAGTAGTTTTCTGGGTTTGGCTGGGTATTATCGAAGGTTTATACAGGATTTTTCCAGAAGAGCATTACCCTTGACCAAACTGACAAAGAAAAATGAGAATTTTGTATGGGAGCCTGAGCAAGAGAAAGCATTCCAAACTTTAAAGAGTAGACTGTCTAATGCACCAGTTTTAACCTTACCCGAGGGATCAGAAGACTTGGTGGTATATACCGATGCTTCACTTCAGGGGTTGGGAGCTGTTTTAATGCAACAGAGTAAGGTGATAGCCTATGCCTCAAAGCAGCTTAAACCACACGAAAGCATCTACCCAACACACGATCTAGAATTGGTTGCAGTAGTATTCACGTTGAAACTATGGCGACATTATCTATACGGAACAAAATGCACTATATATTCAGACAACAAAAGTCTCAAGTATTTCTTTGAACAAAAAGATTTGAATATGAGACAGCGAAGGTGGTTGGAGCTAATTAAGGATTATGAATGCGAAATCCTTTATCACCCGGGGAAGGCCAATATTGTAGCAGATGCATTAAGTCGGAAGGAATACCCACAGCCAATACAAATTAAATCTATGAGAATGATAGTCACCCCTAAACTTCTGGAGTTGATAAAAGAAGCCCAAACAAAGTCCCTAAATGCTAATGATTCAATGAAGGAAAGAACAAAGGGAATTATCGATGAATTAAAAATGAATGCTGACGGCATCATGACCAGGTATGGCCGAATCTGGATACCTTTGTTATGTGAAGTAAAATCTTTGTTACTTGAGGAGGCTCACAGATCTCATTACTCCGTGCACCCCGGAGCAACGAAAATGTATCAAGACCTAAAAAGGGGATATTGGTGGCCCGAAATGAAACAAGACATAGTTAAGTATGTCGGCAAGTGTTTGATGTGTTCGCAAGTGAAAGTGGAACACCAGAAACCGTATGGAAAATTGCAACCCTTAGAAGTGACGGTTTGGAAATGGGAAGACATAACCATGGATCTCGTTACAAAACTCCCCAAAACAAAACGAGGCCACTATGTTATCTGGGTACTGAATCACGAAAAGTGCTCACTTTTTGCCTATACGAGAAACTATTTCTTCTGAAAAGTTGGCGGAAATTTATACGAATGAAATAATTGCTCGTCACGGAGTACCCGTGTCTATTGTGTCGGATCGTGACACAAGATTCACATCTCGGTTTTGGCATAGATTTCATGAAAGTGTGGGTACAAAATTGCGATTGAGTACCGCGTACCATCCACAAACGGATGGGCAGTCGGAAAGAACTATACAAACGTTAGTAGACATGTTGAGGGCTTGTGTCCTAGATTTTGGGGGAAACTGGGACGACCATTTGCCGTTGGTAGAGTTCGTGTATCATAAGAGTTATCAGAGTAGTATTCAAATGGCGCCATATGAGGTTGTACGATAGAAAGTGTAGAACCCCTGTGTGCTGGAGAGAAGTTGGACAGCGGGAACTCACTCCTAAAGATGTCGTGGTGATAACGAATGAAAAGATTAATCTTGTGCGGGCTCGTTTGAAGGTAGGGCAAGACCGACAAAATTCTTATGCGGACAAAAGAAGGCGCCCTATTGAATTTCAGGAAGGGGATCGAGTGTTCCTAAAGGTCTCACCGTGGAAGGGCATTATACGGTTCCGTAAACGGGGGAAGTTGGGCCCTCAGTACATTGGGCCGTTTAAAATTTTAGCTCAGGTTGGAAAGGTGGCATATCAGTTAGAGTTGCCTACGGCTTTAGATGGGATTCATAATACATTCCATGTGTCACAATTAAGAAAATGTCTTGCGGATGATACGGTTTACATGCCCCTTGATGATATCGAATTGGATGAGAAAATGAATTACGTTGAAAGACCGGTGGCCATCAAGGATTTCAAAATAACACATCTTCGAAACAAGGCTATTCGGCAAGTCCTAGTTCAATGGCAACATCGGAAAGGATCGGACCTAACATGGGAGTCGGAGGATGAAATGCGAAAGCCCTACCCGTCTTTATTTGGTACGTAATAAGGTTTCGGGGACGAAACCTCTTTTAAGGAGGGTAGACTTGTAACACCCCAAAATTTTAAAAAAGACTATTTGAATGTTTAAGTGGTTTAAATAAATTAAATAAGTTATAAATAAACAAGGAAGTTTTAAAAAAAATTAGGAAATATGCTAGAATGACAACATGAATGAAACCAAGAGACTGAATGTGTAAAATTGTAAATAAATAAGAAATTAAAAGATGAAATATGGGTGGAGTGTGGGTGTTGGACGCAGGGAACGATCAGGAAGGGGAAAAACACCCTTCAACCCTATTTTATCAAATCTCTAAGAATTGGATGTGATTCTGGGTTAAATTCGAATGCATGTGACCAAATTCTCAACCATCTAAGAGTTTCCTACATAGGGTAAGCCAGATTTCGTGATTTGATGCTAGTTAGTGAAGATGGGTTTTGATCAATCTGTGAATTTGTATGAAATTAAGCTTGTGTATGCATTAGAATTATCATTAGAAGATGTTATATGCTTGAATTTGTTCATATTGAAGGATTGAATGGAAACCCATTTGTTTAGTAATATGATGTTCTTGAAGTAGAATAAATTTAGTAATTTTGATTGATGAATGTATGTGTATTAGGATAATTGATGAATTATTATGATATAGAATGAATATGATATGTGAATCTAGTTGATTAGAAGAGTTGTGTATATTGCTAGTGAAATCGTGCATTGAATACATGTACATAAGGCTTAAAATGTTGTAAGCACACCAGGTGTTTGTTAAAATGCCTCAATGAAAAACTATGTGATTTTGAATGGATCGAAAAGTGTTGAATTGCATAAGGAAAATATAGTATTTCATGCATTGCAAAATATGACATGGAAGGTGATTGATGCACAAATGCGATTATTATGTAATGAATGAAGTAACCTAAATAAGAATGAATTATGTCTAGGAGTGAAAGAAGAAAGAGCTAATTCCGGTTCGCAACAAAAGGCTCAAGAACGAGGTAAGTTCGCTAGTTACAAGTTTATTCAATAATATTAGTAGATTTTTCCTCTAAATATTAGTTGCATATTGGAAGACATAGTATTAAAATGAGAACAAGAAAGTAGAGCTCCGTAATGGTCCGTGATGAACGGGTCGGTTCGGGTTAGAATGAGAATTAATAAGTTAAAGTTTTCTTGACAATCCGTGTAAACGGGTTGTGATAGAATGAGTTGTATAAGAAAGAATGACGTAACGAGTTGGTTACACATACAAGAAAGCCGATTACAAGAATGAATTAGCCATGTACGGTACAAAATTAAAAGAGTGATTATTAGTTCCCCAAGTTCATTAAGGTGTTAGTTGAAATATGAATATTGTGCTAATGTTGTTTCGCTGTAATGGTTTAAGGTAAAACTCAAGCTTAGATGCTATTGCCTCGCTCGGAACCGAACACACCTTGAACGCCTTTATGCACTTCCGCAATTTTTGAAGTATCATCAATGGGTCAATACTTTTGTTAAATTAGGCTAAGTTTGGTTGTTAAAGACTAAACATAAAGTTGTAAATCTTTTGTCAAAATACTAGTTGTAATGGTTGTTTGAAAGGTCTTTAAAGTGTTATGATTTTTATTTTGTCCTTTAAAATGTGTCGTAGGTTTAATTGTTAAATGTCATTAAAACAGGGAATTGTTTATATTACGAACGGGTCATGCCCGAATTTTGTTAAATAATAGTATGAATTATTACATTTTCGGATTTAGAATTTTGGGCGTTTCAAGTTGGTATCAGAGCCGAGGTTTGAGGGATTCAAGTATTAGAGTTAAAAATGTTTGAACTCAAACCGAAAGCTCGTGTTAAAGTGTGTTCGTTCCGAAGCGCTATGTAAGTAAGTAAATCATAAATATGATTATAATCTTAGCTAGTAATAAAAAGGGATTATGGGATTTTGTTTATGAGCTGTGTTTTAAGACAAATGATGATGTTAAACGGGTCCGTATTTAAATTACGGACACGTAGGAAAAAGAATCGGGTAAAACGGATTAGTAGAACTATAGTTATGAGGTTTTAAAGTTTGTATTTAAAAAAAAAATAAAAGGGTTAGAGCTGGAATGTTCATCATGTAACTAAATGTTCATCATTTTACTGAATTGTTCATCATGCTACTAGAATATTCATCATGTTACTGGAATGTTCATTATGTTAATGGAATGTTCATCATGTTACTAAATATTCATCATTTTACGTGAATGTTCATCATGTTACTGGAATGTTCATCATGTTACTGGAATGTTCATCATGTTACTGGAATGTTCATTATGTTAATGGAATGTTCATCATGTTAATAAATGTTCATTATTTTACTGGAATGTTCATCTTGCTACTAGAATGTTCATCATGTTACTGGAATGTTCATTATGTTAATGGAATGTTCATCATGTTACTAAATGTTCATTCTTTTACTGGAATGTTCATCATGTTACTAGAATGTTCATCATGTTACTGGAATATTCATTATGTTAATGGAATGTTCATTATGTTACTAAAATGTTCATTATTTTTCTGAAATGTTCATCATGATCTAAATGATACAACATGTCGTCGGTGATGATAATGCACGAAGTATGAATTGTAAATGGAATGTAGTATGATAATACAAGTTTATATGTGATGAAGAGGTGTATGAAAGGAAACTCTAATGAATAGAATGAATGTTTTCTATAGATGACGGACACAGGGAATGTAGATGATGCTGAAGTAATACGACAAGAAGCATTCGATAATAAGATTATGGAAGCGGCAGAAAAGGTTATACATACTAACCTTCCCCAGTTAGCTCAAGAAGTCGAAAGCCGTGCTTTAGGGGTAGTAGATGCTATGATGACTAGTAAGATTGAGGAGTTAAAGGAAATGATTGAAGGGTCTAGAAGCAAAAGTAAGGAACAAAGGTGTACATACAAGGATTTTATGGCGTACAATCCCTCCTCATTCAATGGGGAGGTTGATCCGATAAAATGTCATAGGTGGATAGCAAATATTGAAGCTGTGTTCATACGTAGCCGATGCGAGAAGGAAGAAAAGTAATGTTTGCTATGGGTCAGCTTCAACAACAAGCTAAGGATTGGTGGGATACGCAATGTAAGGAGTTAGGGGAGAGAAACTTCAAACGTTAACTTTGCAAGAATTCAAGGAGTCGTTCCTGAAGTATCATTGCCCACAGTCGGCAATTGATAGAATACAGGAGGAATTCTTGCGTCTTCGCCAACAGGATGAATCAATTGATGAAATCACCAACACCTTCTTTGATAAGCTAAAGTTTTGTGATGACTTTGTCAAGTCTGAAAGAATGAAGATAAATCGGTATCACGGCATGTTGAAGGCTGAATATAGGGAATTCATCACTCCCTCGAAATGTGAAACTTTGAATGAACTTATCAACTGGACTCGGGATAGAGAGATAGAGCTGAAGCGACAAGTAGAAAGGGGGGAGAAAAGAGCGTTTGAAAAGCTCACAACTATGAGTCCGTCCAAGAAACATAAGCAGCATGACAATAGAAACACAGGTGGATCTAAAAGCAGTATTCCTCTATGCAAAACTTGTGGGAAGCTTCATACTGGAGAATGTCTATTGGGGAAGAAGGGATGCTAAAACTGTGGTCAGGAAGGGCATCCTTACTATAAGTGCCCTAGTCCCGTGAGGACGTGTTTCAATTGCTTTACTCCTGGTCATGTCAAAGCCAAATGTCCGAAGCTTATACAAAAGGGGCAAAAAGATGGAAAAAAGGATGAAAATCAGAAGGCTCGGGGAAGGATGTTTCAAATTACCACTGAGGAGGCTAAGGTTCTACCGAATGTTGTATCAGGTATTTTCTTAGTTAACCTAATACCCGTAAATGTGTTGTTCGATTTCGGTGCTAGTAGATCTTTTGTTTCAAACGAACTTACGTGCCATCCCTCCTTTAGAAAAGAACCGATGTCTATACCCTTAGAAGTAGATGTAGCGGATATCAAAAGTTATGTGTTATGAGAAATTTGTAAAAACTGTAAGATCACCATAGAAAATGAAGACTTTGAAATAGATCTTATTCCTATGGTTTTGGGGGAATTTAAAGTAGTAGTGGGAATGGATTGGTAATCCCGTTATCATGCGGAAATACGATACGAGGCTATTGGTGCATATTTGTGACAACAGCTTAGATTTGGTCTTTGGATATCTTGTATTTAGTAAAACAATAAACAGTTAGCGAGTTTAGCTTTGTAACAGTTAATTAAGAGTGATTGGGCCAAACCAAACCCACATAAGGGGAATGGTTTGCGAAATGGGCCTAGCCCATGACCTAGCCCATATGCAAAGCTTGTCCTATATAAACAAAGCTTAGCATTAGGGTTTAGGGGGTCAGTTAATCAGCTAATCACTTGGAGAGAATTCGTAATAAAAAAGGCTTGGACGAATTAGAGATCTTGATTGATTGTAATCATTTGAAGATAATCAATAAAGATCGGGTTTATAGAGATTTTTGTTTCTACACCTTTTTCTGTAAAATCTGATCTAGGGGATTCCGCACTCTAGGTTAGATCGACGATTCTGTGACGATCCATACGGATTAGGGGACCTACAGAGGCGAAAGTTATTCATGTATTGTCACCTAATGGGGCTTGAGTAAGTATTCGTGGGGAAAGAAAATTAGAGACAAAATTGTGTACGATTGTCGAGGCGGTTCAATACGCAAGAAATAAGGGCAAGGCGTTTTTGGCCTACGTAGTTGACACAAGATAAAAGACGCCTGAAATTGGAGAAGTTGAAGTTGTGAACGAGTATCCGGATGTGTTTTCGGATGAATTACCGGGATTACCACCCGAGCGAGAGGTGGAATTCCGAATTGAACTAAACCTGAGTGCCAAACCAGTGGCCAAAGCTCCCTATAGATTAGCTCCCGCTAAAATGCGAGAGCTAATGACAAAGATACAAGAATTGCTCGATAAGAGCTTCATACGCCCGAGTGTGTCACCTTGGGGAGCCCGGGTACTTTTTGTGACATAGAAATATGGTTCGATGCGTATGTGCATCGACTATCGAGAGTTGAACAAGTTGACAGTGAAAAATAGATATCCTCTACCTCGAATAGATGATCTTTTTGATCATTTGCAAGGAGCGAGCTGGTTTTCGAAAATTGATCTACGCTCGGGATATCACCAACTACGGGTACGAGAGGAAGATGTTGCGAAAACCGCGTTTAGAACCCGATATATACATTACGAGTTTTTAGTAATGTCATTTGGGCTAACTAATGCATCGGCCGCATTAATGGATCTTATGAATAGGGTATGCCGGCCCATCTTGGATAAGTCTGTAATAGTATTTATAGACGATATCCTGGTTTACTCTCGTAATAGAGCCGAACATGCAAATCATTTGTGTGAAGTATTAGAAACTCTTCGAAAGGAAAAGCTTTACGCAAAGTTTTTAAAGTGTGCCTTCTGGCTTAGAGAAGTGCAATTTCTCGGCCATGTCATTAATAAGGATGGTGTCTTGGTGGACCCAACTAAAGTGGAGGTCGTTATGAACTGGGTTCCTCCAAAGAACCCGAGTGAAGTAAGAAGACTCTGGAAAATCCTGAAAAAGGGCTTCGACATTATATATCATTGGAATCGTAATCTCGAGATGAATCTAACGGTATAATTTGGTAAAAACAGGTTTCGGAAAAATTTTGTTCGGTTTTACCAGTTAGATGCGGTAAAATGTCAAACATGTCTAATCTAAACGAGTTGATAACGATGGAACATGAGGTTGGCACCACAAACAAACTGTCACACCTCGACCACGTTAAAACAACAAACCGTGGCGGAAACGTCGGGGAGTGTCGTGGCAGAATTATTGTTTCACAACCATGGATACAAAAGAGTTTCGTTTTTTTAATTCATTAAGTAAATTTACATTGTCTTAACACAAAACAAACAAGTTACACATCGACTATTATTGTTATTATGTCACTAAGGCCTCGTCCAGATCCTATGTGACTCATGCATCCTAGCAATCAACATCAAGCAACATCACCTGAAACATATGTAAAAACAAAGTCAGCAAAGAAATGCTGGAGAGTACATAGGTTTTATGAGAGTGTCGGATTCATGGCTAGTTTACATGTTGCAATACATTATTAAAAACCTCGTTTTGAAAAGTACATAGTATTGCAGCATAATTTAACCAACTCAAATCAAGTGGGTTATTATTTATAAAACCTCGTAGCCATGATTCTTAACCAAAAAACATTTGTTTTAGTAAACCAAATTGTAAAACATCTCGTATTAACTCGTTAATAAAACTCGTATGGTTTATATCCTTTCGAAAACATCGTTATGTGACATCGTTTCAAAATCGTTTACCCAAGTGAACTAAATAATGCCACGGTATGTAATATGTTGAAAACACTTATATATAAGAAGTACCAGCGGCGTATCTACCATGTTTTCACCATATTACACCCGTCCCATTGTCGTCTCGCTAATAACATTCAAACCTTCGTGACTCGACTATCTCGCTTCTCGCATTAACAAACCACCAAAGGGTAAGTTAATAATCAGATTCAGTCGTTACCCACCTAACCCACACATAACCATGGGTGCAGTATGATAACGGGATTTGTCAGATCCTATGGTACCATAACCTAATACTGGTCGGCTTGATCAATGCTAATGAATGTCATTCGTTATGTAACTACAACCAACAAGTTCGTTCACATTATTGAAATCGTTATTAGTTTAGTATAAACCATCTTAATCGTTTTTGAAACCTTCGTTAAAATATCGAAAATCGTTTTGATACATATGAATCACCCCAAAACAATTGAAAACAGTAAAATAGGGGAACTATGTACTCACATGAAATGCAAAGTATCCTCAATCAATAGAACTTCAACAAACTCAGGTAAACCAGAGAAATCAAGCAGCACCTAGTAATCGAATCACTAGTCAAACAATCGACACCTCAATCGGAAGATCGGATAGAATGAGGTCTTGTAAACCAAATGAGTGTTGGAACTCATGTGATATAGTTTAACAAAGTCTACATCCTAGATCGGAACCTAACCTAAGTGCTTTCGACCCATTACGACCCATTAAGGTAGCTTACGTTACTTTAACGCGTCATGCGCGCAAATGCGCGTTCGAGATGTCTAACTAGTCCTATGACAAGTATTATATGCCTAAACATGTTTAAATATGTTGCATAATCAGTTATGTGACGAAAGTTTATGTTACATATGCTTAATTACCAATTATGCATGAAAAGGGCATTTTGGTCATTTACCTAAGGCATATAAACTACCTATCATACAACTAATTAAACCTAAGTGACCATAAGGTATAACCTCGGAAGGTTATTCCCTATGCTACTATGGTCACTAAACATGTTTGGTCGGATCCTAATTATCGACCAAACGGGTCGAGTTCGAAAGTCTAAGCGGGTGTTTAGTCCGCTTGACTTATGACTCTACACAAGCACTAAACTAAAAGTGACGAGCTAAACATGTTAAGACATGTTTAGTTAAGTTAGAAAACAGGTTTTGGTATCAAAACAAACAGTTTTGATACCCAAGAGTAGTTTGGTTACAAAATATGCATAAATACGCATTTTGGCCGAAACTACGACTCGTCACTACGCCTAGACAACGTGGTAATCAGTAGGTATAGTCACAAGGGACTATAACCATCGTGATTACGCTCACGTTGCGAAGTTCAAACGAAATTCGTATTGACCATAAACTGGTCAATACAGAAAGTCAAACACAGTTTGACTTTCACGCTAAAAACGCATAAAAATAATGAAAGAGGACTTACAAAAGGTCCAAGAATGGAGTCTTGATCCCAAGTATTCTCAGGTATGGAGTGCTAAAGCTCCAACTTAGAGAAATTTCAGGATCAAGTGTGGGTTTTGAGAGCAAATGGTGAGGGGTATTTATAGATTTGGCACAACCGTTAAGATCGTTCATCAAATAACGTGCTTCGATCTCGTCCGTACATGTGCACCCCTTGTTTTGTGAAACCATGGGCACCCCTAGAATGGCCCATAGTATCAAAAATACCATTTGCAAGTGTGTATAACAGCTGGAAACAGCAAGAAAAACAATTCTGCTAATCTGGGGGGTCCTTACGGACCATATGGATATGTTCTTACGGTCCGTAAGCCTTGTGCAGGTCAGCTAGTTTGAAATTTGGCAGAACAGGCCCCTGTGACTCCGAACTTGGTTTTCGATGCGTTTTGGCACGTTTAAGCCCCGTTAACCCCATTTCAAAGCTCTAAAACGAAGTTAAAGTATAGGGAACTTAAAATGTGCTCAAAAATATCTCGTATGTCGGCTCGTTTGGTCGTACGGTTGCGTTGTTCGGTTAATTACGACGAAACACGAACGGACGCGAATAATGATCCAAATTACACGACAAATGGAATTTTATCATGCCAATCACTAAAATAAAATATTTTAATGATTACATAAATCTTTGGATGTCTGGATATTTTCAGAACGTAAGATATGCGCGAAAATGCAAACTTATGCACTTTTTGACGCTTTTAGTCCCTATTGATCAAGAAAGTTTATTTTAGCATACCGAACCCCTCAAAGCCTATTTCTAAGCTATGTAAATGATATTTAGGGTATGTTTAACTTATGATCAAGTTCCGGAATGTTCTTTACTATACAAATCTGTATAGTTTCGCAGTTTGTCAAAATTAGTCCCTGTAAGTGAATAAACTT
This sequence comes from Helianthus tuberosus, assembly GCA_030545235.1. Taxonomy (NCBI): domain Eukaryota; kingdom Viridiplantae; phylum Streptophyta; class Magnoliopsida; order Asterales; family Asteraceae; genus Helianthus; species Helianthus tuberosus. Next base: position 83,747,960 of record CM060394.1, read on the forward strand.
GATTTCAACACACCAAACCATCCAAAGCTTATTTATAAGTTATGTGGAGGTTATTTAAGGTATGTTAAGCCTATTTCACTATTCCGGAGTGTTTTTCGCGTTAAACTGGTTATATTTACGCATCAGTGCGCATATAACCTTCCAGAAAGCGATTTAAAGCTTGAAATCGGAATCGAATCAAATTATAAAATCATCAAACACATATACACACATAATAACACCAAAACACATTGTTTTATTAATAATTAACATTGTTTTACATTGTACATCGATTACAGAACACAGTTGTCACAGTCTCCCCTACTTCAGGAAATTTCGTCCCGAAATTTTAACTAGAGGAAGCTTGTGAAAACAAATGCGGATACTTCGTCTTCATCTGGTCCTCACGTTCCCAAGTAAACTCTGGGCCACGTTTGGACTCCCAACGAACCTTGACCAATCGAATCTGTTTGTTCTTCAACTGTTTGAATGTACGGTCCACTATCTCCACAGGTTTCTCGACAAAATGCATCGTTTCATCGATTTGGATTTCATCGAGATGAATGTGAAGATCAGCATCAGCTAAACACTTTTGCAAATTGGACACTTGAAAAGTCGGATGAATATTTCCAAGCTCTGGAGGTAGCTCTAGTCGATAGGCAACCTTCCCAATTCTTTCCACAATCTTAAATGGTCCCACATATCGAGGTGCAAGTTTTCCTTTCTTTCCAAATCTCACCACTCCCTTCCAAGGTGACACCTTGAGTAGGACACGGTCTCCGACTTGAAATTCTAAGGGCTTGCGTCGTATATCCGCGTAACTCTTTTGGCGGCTTCGAGCTATGTCACACCCCCAAAATCCACCATGCGGAGTATCACCGCTTGGAGGCGTGACATGACCAGGATCGAGCCACCAATCATATAAAACAACGTAATTAAGTAAATAAAACCAACCACAATACAATTGGTGACCAAAATAAAGTAACCAACTTTTAAGTTAACAGCGGAAGCATTAAAGATAAAACCCAAAACATAAGTAATAAGTTCATAAGTTTAAATGTTTAACATGGGAATCGACAGTCCAAAACCCAAATCATAATTTATTAGTGTTTAAGTTCATCATGAACACTCAATGTCCATGCTGCACAACGACTCTTCCCCATGCAAGCTCCTGCTAAACCTAGTGACCTGCAAAACATGTAGTAACGAGTCAACAACAAAGTTGAGCGAGTTCACAGTTGGGTGTTCGTTTAAGTTATTTCGAAAACATATTTTCCTTTAACTGGCATCCTTGCCGTGGGGGTTACCCCATGGTTGAAAACATGATTTGTTTATCCCATTTACTCTGGCAATCCAGCCGTGGGGGCTACCCCATGTTTACACTACTAGACTCGTTACCATATCGACCACTGACTTTAGTCATGTTTATGTGCCCTTAGCGTCAATGTCTATCATCATTGACGTGTCCAGATCCATTAGTTCACGCCCGTCCTCTGCGGCACGGTGTGAGGCTTGTCAAACCTAAATAGCGCTATCTAACTAATGACCCGCTCGCCATTGGCCCGGCGATTAAGTCGATATAAAAGGAGAGACTTCGTGATAGAGTTTTGGTCTAGTGAACTTTAGACTGTCCAAAGCGGACGAGGAATTTCATTCCTTAACCCGTACTGTCCTACCCAAGAAGGACGATGAATCCATATTCCTTAACCCATTCCCAACCCACCAGGAATTACCATGCTTTGTAGAAAGTGTGAACTCACCTTAGGTTGCTCGGTTTGACTCTCAAAAATAGCTAACAATCGGTGTTGGTCAATCACGTCCTAGTATGATTACCACTTAGTTTATTAGTGACTTCAAATAAGCACGAAGTTCCTACACGCATCTACCACATAACATATACTCACTTTAACAGTTCACGCCCATATAAACTTTCCACCGATAGCTACTCAAGAGCAAGCATACGATATTGCACATAACACTTTCATTGACATATAACACGTTAGATCATTATCGGATAACATAGCCGACATTTAGACATGCAATTCACTAGTTACATTGTTTCAGCTTAAACATCTAAAACTGGACTGTTTTTGAGTAATTTAATAAAATAGTTAACTTATTCCAAAAATTCCCAAATTTTTACAGAAGGTCTTAAACGATCCAAATATTATTGTGTAAAAATCTCGGGATCCAATTCATTACCAATTATTTTACAAAAATCATTTACCGGACTGCAATCAGATTCGTCACTTTCTGACTGCAGTCCACGGAATAATTCATTTAAAATTCATTGTAAGTCCGATTGATGAAATTCCAGTTGGAGCATTACAAAGACATCAGTAGTCATCTACAGTACAAATTTCATTAGCTAATTCTACACAGATTTCAAGTTATGACGAAACACATAACACACATTTTCTGCAGTAAAAACGCAGCTTTTGCTGTTGTGAAAAACGACCCTTTAAAAATAGTAAACGATCTCCAAAAATATGATTCCAGTGCCATTTGTAGCGTTTTTCGAAATAACACGTTATAGACTTCAGAAAATCAATTTTTCGTTAAGTTATGACTTGGTTACAGCCAACTGAAGTTGGCTGTAAACACCAAACAGTTTTCTGTTTTCACATACCCTTTTATAAAACAAGTTTCTGGGTTTCTTTATCATGTTCAGCAATTGTATAAATACTTTCGTATCATCCTTAGCAGTTGTATGTTACTTTCTAGCAGATTCATCATACCGAACAATCAAGATCATGCATGTAATTAACAACATTATACTAACAACATTTCATCATATTTCATCTATATGTTCAAGAATTATGTTCATGTCTTTTAGGGTTCTAGTGATAATCAACATACTACATCTTTTAACCATTAAAGTAGAAGTAAACAAGGGTTAAATCAAGAACTTACAACTAGCTTTAAGCTAGGGAAGGACAATAGAAAAGATGATGAAAAATGGATGATGAAAGCAAAGGATGAAGGTTCTTCAAGACCTTCAAGCTTCAAGCTCTATGTACACCTTCTTGTTCTTGAATGAACTTGGAATTGGATGAATGTGGTGGTACATTTTGAGATGAAGATTTCAAGTCTATTTATAGTGGATGCTTGCCATATTTTAATTTTTATGCAACCATCCATCCTTGATTTTTTTTTTTTACAACCATCCATAATTGAAAATAATGCAACCATCCATATTTGACTAATATGCAATGTTTCTAGTAATATGTTTCTAGTAATTTTTATACTACCATCCATTTCTGGATAAATGCAATGTTTCAAGTAATATTTTGATGTTCCGGGTAATGTCCGGTTGTTCGGTTAAATACCGTTTCGTTAAAATGCTAAGTTATACCGTATAGTGTCTTTTATGTAATTATTTGTAACCCTTTTAATTCTCAACACTTAAGAAAACATTCAGGACCATTTAGTACAATTATTAAGCACAATTTAATATTAACTAATCGTACGGATACATGTAATTATGAGGGTTGTCACATTCTCCCCCTGTTAAGAAAATTTCGTCCTGAAATTTAGCACGCGGTTACTGAGGAAGCTAGTTAAGTTGCGTGGTTTTCCTGGGGTGTCACATCATCCCCCCGTTGGTTTGGAATTTCGTCCCGAAATTCTGCAGTAACTTCAGCCTCAGTAGTGGTTGTACTTTTCTCAAACAACTGGGGATACTTGTGTTTCATCTGGTCCTCTTGTTCCCAGGTAAACTCTGGGCCAAGACGGGAGTTTCAACGAACTCGAACAAGGGGTATTCTGGTATGCTTGAGAACATCTCGATCAGTAATCTCTACTGGTTCGACGAATCGCGACTGGTCATCGATTGTGAGCTCCGTTAAGGAAATTATGAGGGTCTCATCTGACAGACACTTCTTCAGATTCGACACATGGAAAACATTGTGAATTCCGCTTAATTCTGCCGGTAGATTCAGCTTGTAGGCCACCTTGCCAATTTTCTCAATGATTTCGAAAGGTCCAACATATCGCGGATTGAGTTTGCCTCGTTTGCCAAAACGAACTACACCTTTCCAAGGTGAGGCCTTAAGTAGCACTCGATCCCCAAACCTGGAACTCGAGTGGTTTTCCTTCGCTTATCAGCATAGCTTTTCTGACGGTCACGAGCTGCCGCCATTCGTTGTCGTATCTGAGCAATCCTTTCGGTTGTATCCACTACAAGTTCTGGGCCTGTGATTTGACTGTCGCCAACCTCTGCCCAACAAAGAGGTGATCGGCACTTCCGCCCGTATAATGCCTCAAAAGGGGCAGCCTGGATGCTGGTGTGGTAACTGTTGTTATACGAAAACTCCACTAACGGGAGGTGTTTTTCCCAGCCATTACCAAAGTCGATTACACATGCCCTAAGCATGTCTTCAAGGGTTTGGATGGTGCGTTCAGATTACCCATCCGTCTGTGGGTGATATGCCGTGCTCATGTCTAATCGAGAGCCAAAGGACTTGTGCATAACTTGACACAATTCAGATGTAAAACGTGAGTCACGATCAGAAATGATGGAGGTTGGCTGATGTATGTAAAATGCAACATATAAATTACATCAAATGAGGCATAAAACTAACCCTTTTTAAGTACTAATATTGGAAAAAGAGTGTTTTTGTCTTCCTTTTGTATTTTCAGGATTAAATGAGCTCAAAAACGCAAAAGAAGCAAAAAGACAGCTAAATCCAACATAAATACAAGAAAAGGAATATTAGTGGACTGCCCGACCCCTCAACGGCACCTTCCAAAGCAAAGTAGAGAAATCAGAAGACTGAACACGCCCCGTGCTCAGCCAGCATGGGGCCGTGCCCAAGAAGCAGCAGAAAAGACAAACCTATAGAAGCTTCTATTGCCCACCACGGGCCGTGCTCAGCGGACACGGGGGCGTGTCGAAAGTACAGCACGCGCATTTATTGTAATTGCGAATTACAATTAATGAGGAGAGAGATTGTCAGACGGACACGGGGCCGTGCCCAGCGGACACGGGGCCGTGCCCAGCTCTCTGTTCAGCCTATAAATAGGAGTGCTTGGATTCATTTCATCTCATCCCTTGGCACACCACCTCTCTCACACTTCATCCACCACCCACCACCATCACAACACCATCATCCACCACCATCATCCATTGTCCATCGTAGAGTGTGTGAGTCGTCTCGGGATCCAAGATTGATCGTAAGAGTTCTTGACAATCAAGGCCATGTTTGCCTAAGTCTCTTACATCACTTGGTGAAGACAAAGTGTCTAGTATAATACTTTTTATTTCTAATCTTTTGCACTTTTTAATTGGTTTTGTATTAATGACTTTAATAACTAGTTACTTATGTTGAAGGTGATCTTTCCTTATCGTTTGTCCGTGGTGTCTTGGCATTATTTTACTGTCTATATAAAATAAAGGATTTTCACCATTCATATCTCCACGGTCTATATGGAGATATGTTGGCTACCTGGTCGGGGGTTAAGGGAACGGTTTGGTAAAGGTCTTGCCATTGTTCAGCGTTTAGAGGTCCTGCAATGGACCTGGGTCAAATTTAGTAGGACCTCCTTCAATACTTCACGGTATTGGATGTCGGGGGTCCAAACTCTTTGATCCCCTCATAAGTTAACTACTATTAATACTATAACCCGGCTATTTAGGACTGTATCCCTGCTGACTCAGACTACTTAGCCGAGGGTAACGTCACCGCCAAAAGCGGGGCCTACCACAATACTGCATTAATAACTTAATTCATTATCTTCCAATAATCCACCCTTTTAGGATTGTATCCCTGCTGACTCAAACTACTGGGGTGAGGGTAACGTCACCTTCAAAAGAGGGGCCTACTACAATAACTAAGATAATCTCTTAATTATGTGCAAAAGTGCGGAAATAATCAAAGGTTATACTAGATACGAGTCGGAACCAAGTGATTCATCTTGTCTATCTGTTTTTTTTTTTCAGCATTTTAGTTAGTTTTTAATTTTCTTAGTTTAAAACATTTTTCTAAACTTTTATTTTGGTTAGACGTTGAGGATAAACCGGTACTAAAAGCTCTTGTGTCCTTGGACGACCTCGGTATCTTACCAACGCTATACTACACTCAACGATGGGTGTACTTGCCCATATGTGTGTTTAGTGTTAGTGAAATATCGTGTTTTATAAATTTAAAACTTGGCTAAAATAAGTGTTAAAAAAGGGCTTAAAATATACACCTAATATATATAACACTTCACACGCATCAAGTTTTTGGCGCCGCTGCCGGGGACACAAGGATTTTAAGAAAGTTAGGAATCAACGGCCTAATCATCTTTTATTTTTATTTTTTTTTAGTTTTTTCAGCTTCTGCAGAGCTCAGCACGGGCCGTGCCCGCTGAACACGCCCCCGTGCTCAATCATTGGAACTGGCAATCCTGTTTTACATCAGACAGTAAGCTGAACACGGGGCCGTGCCCACTCAACACGCCCCCGTGCCCAAGTTTCAGTTACTGAAAACAGAACCGTTAGATCCCGGCGGTTGGTAATTTCTGACATAAACATGAGTGATAGTAATTGTTTTTACTTTCGGCACTCTTATGGTATGTGGTGTCAATTATGTGGTGGCAAACATGAAGAAGTAAAATGCTACTTTCTAAATTATAGGCCCCACTACATGGACCCACCGATTTCTTACAACCTTAAGAGGGGCGAAAGTAAAAATAAGCACTATTTCTCCCTCGAATGCGCCCAGCCAGATATTCTAGGGGAAATGCTCCTTGACGAGTTATTTCAACTAGAAGAGCTAATTCTGAAATGGTTAGAAGAGCTTGGGAAGGATTTTATTGATCCACCCCAAGACGATACCCATGAAGAGATGTTGGAACCGCATTCCGACAACCTCGTTGCTCCCGAAAATACCTTCGTACCTAGCAAAGACTTGGACGATAGTCGTCCCTGTGTCGATTGTGCCGTGAAGGACTCTCCATCGACTTCGTTCGGTGCATACATAGACCTGAGCGATTCGGCATACACCTTCTTTAACAAGAGCCCGGGAAAGGGTTGGACTTGTCCACCTAGAATAAAAATAGGAATTACCCTCACCGACAACCTCTTGCGTTCTCGCCTTAGTCTAGGACAATTAAGGTATCTTAGGCACTTTGGGTTTGTTCCAACCAGTAAGGAACCACCCGATTTCGACGAAATCCTTAGAAGAAGCAAAACTCCATAAAACAGCCTCCAGACACGGGGCCGTGTCCAGGTCAACACGCCCCCGTGCTCATCAAAGAGATTCTCTGCTGATTTGGTCAGAATACGGACAAAATGTGTCAGGAATTCCTCTGAACACGGGGCCGTGTCCAGTCAACACGGGGCCGTGTCCAGTGCACTGTCGTTTTCTTTAAATGCAGCCTGATTCCTGCTCATTTTTGACCACTTCAATTGACAGAGATTCCTGGGATTTTCACTCATACCATCCTAGGTAAGTGCTAAAAGAAGGTTCCAAAGGAACCTCTTGTCCCTTCCACTTTTACTCATTTCCTCCTCTTTCAAAAATTTTCAAAAAAAATTCCTCCATGGAAGCTTGGAAATCTCTTGATTCCAACCCTCTATGTGAAGTTTGTAAGATTATTTGCTAAGGATTCTTGTTTAAAGTTAGTTGTATAACTTTATTTTAAATTATCTAAGCCTAAAAACTAGCTAAAAATCATGAGAATAATTTAAAACTCCAAGACTCCTTAGCATAAAATCCTGCAGACAAATGGACACGGGACCGTGCTCAGTGAGCACGGGGCTGTGTCCGAGGATCTGTTTTGTAAAAATTTAGCTTTCTTCGGTTTCCTTCGCAGAAAATGGCAAGCAGAACAAGCGGATCATCTTCAAGAAGTAACCGACAAGGGAGGAGATCTTCAACAGCAGAAGACTCTCTTGTAAACTATGTTTACGCTCTAAGGGAGGCTATTGATGAAATGACGGGAGTGGAAGAAGCATTGGTCGACCGTATCAACCATCTTACAGTAGGGCTGGAGGGCTGTCTCCATGAAGTAAACCTCTTGCACCAGAGGTTGAACCTTCTCGCCTCCCCGCCTTTGGTACCTATAATAACCCAAAGGGCGTGGAACGTGGTACCCGAAGTTGTCATTCCAGCCGAATGGTACGCCATGCACCAAGAGCCTCCGCGAAGAGTGGTGCAAGGAGTCCCGGTGAATGTTCCCCCTCAACCACCAGCTACGGAGGAAAATGAAGCCGCATTCTTCCTTCCTAGGGAAATCGAAGAATTGCTTTAAATAACATTTAGGGAAGAAATCATTCGGCTAAAAGTCCTACTATATCGGGAAACTATTCTCGAAATTTTCTTAAAATTAGTAGAACTTCTTATGATAACCTCGTACACCTGCTGACCTATTTAGTTAAGTTTTAATTTTATCTTAATTTAGGATTATGTAAGTTCTCTCTATGATGAAATGAAATGATGGTTTTAAGGTTTGGATGGTTTGTAATGAATAAAACACACTCATGGTGGTAAAGGATGAAAAGGGGAACGAGAAAAATGAACCCATGCACAAGAACAAGGCAACCCGACAATTTCAGAAGGTTCAACACGGGCCGTGCCCAACCAACACGGCCCCGTGCTGAGCACCCTGCAGAAAACGCCCAGTTCAGGTAACTGGACACGGGCCGTGTTCACCCAACACGCCCCCGTGTCCAGGCTTCTGTTTCTCTTGTTTTAATTCTGTTACTGGCACTTGAACACGGGGCCGTGCCCGGACAACACGGGGCCGTGTTCAGTGCCCAGTAACACAAATTTTTGCTTTTTACACAATCTTTTACACATCTAATCAACCTAAAAATTTATTTTTGGGACACATTGAGGACAATGTGTAATTTAAGTGTGGGGGGGATGCTAAAACCTTGAATTTTGCAAGTCCTAAATACAAGCCTTACACAAAACTCTATTGGAACCGCTAATCACCCCAAATTTTTTTCAAAAATTTCATTTTTTTTACTTGTCTAGGTTTAACTCGAAAAATTCAAGTTCTCAAAAAGGTTATATTTTTACAAATTTACAACCGATAGCGTAGTGATAAAAAGAACCAACATAAGAAAATTATGAAAAGGCATAGCAAACTTATTTAAAATTTGATTATATATACTTGATCACATAAAAACCCATTCCCACAAAAGTGAGTTTTGAGCCTTTATTGAGCACACAATTACATATCATTTGACTAAATGCTCATTTTTCATTTCTTGTGTGAATAGCCGCTTGGTTCTTACGACTCTAGAACTTGCCATGACAATACATTCCCGGTCCTTATCAACTTAAACCCGAGTAAGTAAATGATGGAGGCATTAGGACTAACCCTTTTTATTTCTACACCATTATTTTTCTTTTTCTTTTACCACCTACCCAAAAATCCCCCTAGTTAGCCCCTTTGAGCCTAAACCTTTTCGTTTCATCACCCAAAAAAAAAAAAAAAAAAAAAACCCTTTTACCCACCAAAACCTTTTTCATTTTTAACCCTTTATTTTAGTAACAAGTTCGGTTCTTCGTAAAAAAAAAAAAAAAAAAAAAATTGTGTGATAATGATGAAGCAAAAAGAAAATAAACAAACAAGTTAATAAAAAATAACTTTGTTTGAATAAAAGTTTCATCAAAATAAAAAGTTGCAAAAATACGAAAACCGACACTTGTTACGCTTTTAGCCCTTTTTCTACTAACCACTAACCCAACCACCTACCTTTAACCCTAGCCTAACCCTTAACCCACAAAGTCCTCTTGATATCTACAAAGATATAAAAGTTAAAAAGGAGGAGGATTGATTTCTTGGCAAGCCTATGGTAGGAATAAGTTCCATGCCGCTCTCGAGTGATTCACTAAAAATACACCTTCGGCCGAGTGTGAGTGATTTCCCCGTGAGGTATGTGAACTTGTATATAAATAGAATTTTAAAAAAGGCATGTTATGCCCAAATAAGTAATTTCTTTTATGAAAAGTTCTAAATAAATCATTACGAATAGGAATGTAAATAAATAAAAATAAAACCCAAAAACATCTTGGAAATCCCGACACTCTACGACAAGCCCAAAACCTTCTCTTCTACCTATTCCATTTGGGAGTGTAAGCCACATATTAAAGAGTTTTGCTTGAGGACAAGCAAAAGTTCAAGTGTGGGGGTATTTGATGTATGTAAAATGCAACATATAAATTACATCAAATGAGGCATAAAACTAACCCTTTTTAAGTACTAATATTGGAAAAAGAGTGTTTTTGTCTTCCTTTTGTATTTTCAGGATTAAATGAGCTCAAAAACGCAAAAGAAGCAAAAAGACAGCTAAATCCAACATAAATACAAGAAAAGGAATATTAGTGGACTGCCCGACCCCTCAACGGCACCTTCCAAAGCAAAGTAGAGAAATCAGAAGACTGAACACGCCCCGTGCTCAGCCAGCACGGGGCCGTGCCCAAGAAGCAGCAGAAAAGACAAACCTATAGAAGCTTCTATTGCCCACCACGGGCCGTGCTCAGCGGACACGGGGGCGTGTCGAAAGTACAGCAGGCGCATTTATTGTAATTGCGAATTACAATTAATGAGGAGAGAGATTGTCAGACGGACACGGGGCCGTGCCCAGCTCTCTGTTCAGCCTATAAATAGGAGTGCTTGGATTCATTTCATCTCATCCCTTGGCACACCACCTCTCTCACACTTCATCCACCACCCACCACCATCACAACACCATCATCCACCACCATCATCCATTGTCCATCGTAGAGTGTGTGAGTCGTCTCGGGATCCAAGATTGATCGTAAGAGTTCTTGACAATCAAGGCCATGTTTGCCTAAGTCTCTTACATCACTTGGTGAAGACAAAGTGTCTAGTATAATACTTTTTATTTCTAATCTTTTGCACTTTTTAATTGGTTTTGTATTAATGACTTTAATAACTAGTTACTTATGTTGAAGGTGATCTTTCCTTATCGTTTGTCCGTGGTGTCTTGGCATTATTTTACTGTCTATATAAAATAAAGGATTTTCACCATTCATATCTCCACGGTCTATATGGAGATATGTTGGCTACCTGGTCGGGGGTTAAGGGAACGGTTTGGTAAAGGTCTTGCCATAGTTCAGCGTTTAGAGGTCCTGCAATGGACCTGGGTCAAATTTAGTAGGACCTCCTTCAATACTTCACGGTATTGGATGGCGGGGGTCCAAACTCTTTGATCCCCTCATAAGTTAACTACTATTAATACTATAACTCGGCTATTTAGGACTGTATCCCTGCTGACTCAGACTACTTAGCCGAGGGTAACGTCACCGCCAAAAGCGGGGCCTACCACAATACTGCATTAATAACTTAATTCATTATCTTCCAATAATCCACCCTTTTAGGATTGTATCCCTGCTGACTCAAACTACTGGGGTGAGGGTAACGTCACCTTCAAAAGAGGGGCCTACTACAATAACTAAGATAATCTCTTAATTATGTGCAAAAGTGCGGAAATAATCAAAGGTTATACTAGATACGAGTCGGAACCAAGTGATTCATCTTGTCTATCTGTTTTTTTTTTTCAGCATTTTAGTTAGTTTTTAATTTTCTTAGTTTAAAACATTTTTCTAAACTTTTATTTTGGTTAGACGTTGAGGATAAACCGGTACTAAAAGCTCTTGTGTCCTTGGACGACCTCGGTATCTTACCAACGCTATACTACACTCAACGATGGGTGCACTTGCCCATATGTGTGTTTAGTGTTAGTGAAATATCGTGTTTTATAAATTTAAAACTTGGCTAAAATAAGTATTAAAAAGGGCTTAAAATATACACCTAATATATATAACACTTCACACGCATCATTGGCACTCCGTGCCTTGATACTACTTCCTTTAGGTAGATGTCTGCTAGGGTAGAAAACTTGTCGGTTTCCTTGATAGCTAAGAAGTGTGCAGACTTAGTCAATCGATCCACTATCACCCAAATAGTGTCATTTCCGCGTTGAGATCTAGGCAGGCCAGTAACGAAATCCATGGAAATTTGCTCCCATTTCCATGTCGGGATCTCTGGTTGTTAGAGTAGGCCTGATGGTTTCTGATATTCTGTCTTGACTCTCGCACAAGTCAAACATTTACTGACGTAGGTTGATATGTTGGCTTTCATACCAGGCCACCAATACGTAGTCTTGAGATCGTGGTACATCTTATCCGAACCAGGATGTACCGAATAACGAGACTTGTGCGCTTCATCCATCACAAGCTCGCGTAAGTTCCCGTAGAGTGGGACCCAGATGCGCCCTGTTACGTAGTAAGCGCCGTCTTCCTTTTGTTCTAACCGCTTCCTCGATCCTCGTAAGGACTCAGCCCTGACGTTCTCTGCTTTCAACGATTCAACCTGGGCATCTCGTATCTGGGTGGGAAGACTAGATTGGATGGTAAGCTATAACGCACGTACACGCTTAGGTATAGTATCCTTTCGACTGAGGGCGTCGGCCACAACATTGGCCTTGCCAGGATGATATTTGATAGCGCATTCATAATCGTTCAAGAGCTCGACCCATCGGCGTTGTCGCATGTTTAACTCCTTTTGCTTGAAGATATGCTCGAGACTCCTGTGATCGGTGTAAATGGTGCACTTGGTACCGTACAGGTAATGTCTCCAAATCTTAAGTGTGAAAACCACTGCTCCCAATTCCAAGTCATGCGTAGTGTAGTTCCTTTCGTGAACCTTTAGTTGGCGTGATGCGTAGGCAATGACCTTGTCACGTTGCATCAACACGCAGCCAAGTCCTTGGATGGAAGCGTCGCAATAAACCACAAAGTCATCTGTGCCGTCAGGTAATGAGAGGATAGGCACGCTACAAAGTCTATCCTTTAAGTGCTGAAATGCGGACTCCTGTGCATCACCCCAATGATAGGTGACACCCTTCTGAGTCAGTGAAGTGAGAGGTTGCGCAATCTTTGAGAAATCCTTGATAAACCTTCTGTAATATCCTGGCAAACCCAAGAATTGGCGGATTTCTGTTGGTGTACGGGGTGCAGGCCAGTTCTTGATCGAGTCAACCTTGGATGGATCAACATGAATCCCATCTTTGTTTAACACGTGGCCTAGAAAGTGGACTTCGCGAAGCCAGAAGTCACATTTCGAAAACAGATTCGAGCTTCTCAAACTAGTGGAGGAGACCTACAGCTCCTTCGGTACCACTGAAGGTACTAGGTCGACAGTCCATAAAGGTCTTGAAAGTGCACACGGGAGGCTGTGCAGGTTGACCTGCCGTGAGAGTAAGAAAGGACAAAGTTTAACACAAAGGTTGGTTCACGAGAGTAGGACCTAGAGATCCTAGGGTGAGTTGAGATGGCAGGGTATACCTCCTGCCTGAGCGACTGCAAGTGCCGCAGCAACTTGTTCGTTGATCAAAGCCGTCAGCTGGGCTTGTGTTAGGTTAATACGTCCACTCATGATCTTCACAATAAGGAGAGTATAGGTGAGAAAAGTGTCGCGATAATGCGTACGTGTGGAGTGACAGAAGAGAGTAACCACGCAATGTTGCAAGCAATCGTTACTATGTTATCTAAGCATACCATGAGCAATGTTCTATGTAAACTAACAAGCAGGCAATATAATGTAAATCATATCACCTATAGTGTCGAGCCTTGCATGTGGAGCGAAGCGTCGTTGTGGATCGTTGAGCACTGTACAGGTTATAATCTGGTTTTATCAAAACTTTTTCCCTCTTATAAAACCAAGTTCACTATAACCAATGGCTCTGATACCAATCTGTCACACCCCCAAAATCCACCATGCGGAGTATCACCGCTTGGAGGCGTGACATGACCAGGATCGAGCCATCAATCATATTGAACAACGTAATTAAGTAAATAAAACCAACCACAATACAATTGGTGACCAAAAGAAAGTAACCAACTTTTAAGTTAACAGCGGAAGCATTAAAGATAAAACCCAAAACATAAGTAATAAGTTCATAAGTTTAAATGTTTAACATGGGACTCGACAGTCCAAAACCCAAATCATAATTTATTAGTGTTTAAGTTCATCATGAACACTCAATGTCCATGCTCCACAACGACTCTTCCCCATGCAAGCTCCTGCTAAACCTAGTGACCTGCAAAACATGTAGTAACGAGTCAACAACAAAGTTGAGCGAGTTCACAATTGGGTGTTCGTTTAAGTTATTTCGAAAACATATTTTCCTTTAACTGGCATCCTTGCCGTGGGGGTTACCCCATGGTTGAAAACATGATTTGTTTATCCCATTTACTCTGGCAATCCAGCCGTGGGGGCTACCCCATGTTTACACTACTAGACTCGTTACCATATCGACCACTGACTTTAGTCATGTTTATGTGCCCTTAGCGTCAATGTCTATCATCATTGACGTGTCCAGATCCATTAGTTCACGCCCGTCCTCTGCGGCACAGTGTGAGGCTTGTCAAACCTAAATAGCGCTATCTAACTAATGACCCGCTCGCCATTGGCCCGGCGATTAAGTCGATATAAAAGGAGGGACTTCGTGATAGAGTTTTGGTCTAGTGAACTTTAGACTGTCCAAAGCGGACGAGGAATTTCATTCCTTAACCCGTACTGTCCTACCCAAGAAGGACGAGGAATCCATATTCCTTAACCCATTCCCAACCCACCGGGAATTACCATGCTTTGTAGAAAGTGTGAACTCACCTTAGGTTGCTCGGTTTGACTCTCAAAAATAGCTAACAATCGGTGTTGGTCAATCACGTCCTAGTATGATTACCACTTAGTTTATTAGTGACTTCAAATAAGCACGAAGTTCCGACACGCATCTACCACATAACATATACTCACTTTAACAGTTCATGCCCATATAAACTTTCCACCTATAGCTACTCAAGAGCAAGCATACGATATTGCACATAACACTTTCATTGACATATAACACGTTAGATCATTATCGGATAACATAACCGACATTTAGACATGCAATTCACTAGTTACATTGTTTCAGCTTAAACATCTAAAACTGGACTGTTTTTGAGTAATTTAATAAAATAGTTAACTTATTCCAAAAATTCCCAACTTTTTACAGAAGGTCTTAAACGATCCAAATATTATTGTGTAAAAATCTCGGGATCCAATTCATTACCAATTATTTTATAAAAATCATTTACCGGACTGCAATCAGATTCGTCACTTTCTGACTGCAGTCCACGGAATAATTCATTTAAAATTCATTGTAAGTCCGATTGATGAAATTCCAGTTGGAGCATTACAAAGACATCAGTAGTCATCTATAGTACAAATTTCATTAGCTAATTCTACACAGATTTCAAGTTATGACGAAACACATAACACACATTTTCTGCAGTAAAAACGCAGCTTTTGCTGTTGTGAAAAACAACCCTTTAAAAATAGTAAACGATCTCAAAAAATATGATTCTAGTGCCATTTGAAGCGTTTTTCGAAATAACACGTTATAGACTTCAGAAAATCAATTTTTCGTTAAGTTATGACTTGGTTACAGCCAACTGAAGTTGGCTGTAAACACCAAACAGTTTTCTGTTTTCACATACCCTTTTATAAAACAAGTTTCTGGGTTTCTTTATCATGTTCAGCAATTGTATAAATACTTTCGTATCATCCTTAGCAGTTGTATGTTACTTTCTAGCAGATTCATCATACCGAACAATCAAGATCATGCATGTAATTAACAACATTATACTAACAACATTTCATCATATTTCATCTATATGTTCAAGATTTATGTTCATGTCTTTTAGGGTTCTAGTGATAATCAACATACTACATCTTTTAACCATTAAAGTAGAAGTAAACAAGGGTTAAATCAAGAACTTACAACTAGCTTTAAGCTAGGGAAGGACACTAGAAAAGATGATGAAAAATGGATGATGAAAGCAAAGGATGAAGGTTCTTCAAGACCTTCAAGCTTCAAGCTCTATGTACACCTTCTTGTTCTTGAATGAACTTGGAATTGGATGAATGTGGTGGTACATTTTGAGATGAAGATTTCAAGTCTATTTATAGTGGATGCTTGCCATATTTTAATTTTCATGCAACCATCCATCCTTGATTTTTTTTTTTTTACAACCATCCATAATTGAAAATAATGCAACCATCCATATTTGACTAATATGCAATGTTTCTAGTAATATGTTTCTAGTAATTTTTATACTACCATCCATTTCTGGATAAATGCAATGTTTCAAGTAATATTTTGATGTTCCGGGTAATGTCCGGTTGTTCGGTTAAATACCGTTTCGTTAAAATGCTAAGTTATACCGTATAGTGTCTTTTATGTAATTATTTGTAACCCTTTTAATTCTCAACACTTAAGAAACCATTCAGGACCATTTAGTACAATTATTAAGCACAATTTAATATTAACTAATCGTACGGATACATGTAATTATGAGGGTTGTCACAAGCTGTCACAAGATTGTCGCGAATTTTCTTGATTTTGTCTGTTGTTTCCAGAATGAGCTCAGGTCCAGTAAGCTGAGCTTCACCGATCTCATTCCAACAGACAGGTGAACAACATTTTTGACCGTAGAGAGCTTCGAATGGTGCCATATTAATGCTAGCATGATAACTATTATTGTATGAGAACTCGATCAATGGCAGATGAGAATCCCAATTACCACCAAAGTCTATCACGCATTCTCTAAGCATATCCTCCAAAGTTTGAATCGTTCTCTCAGATTGTCCATCTGTTTGGGGATGATAAGCAGTGCTTAGATTTAGCTGGGTTCCCAAAGCAGATTGCATGGTCTTCTAGAAATGAGATGAAAACCGAGCATCATGATCGGAAATGATATCCAAAGGAACACCATGTCGGCATACAATCTCATCAACATAAATCTTTGCAAGTTTATCAGCAGATAGATCCTCGCGAATCGGAATAAAATGAGCTGACTTCGTTAATCGATCGATAACAACCCAAATAGCATCATGACCTTTAGATGTACGCGGTAATTTAGTGATGAGATCCATTGCAATGTTCTCCCACTTCCAAACCAGTTTCTCTGGTTGTACAAGCAAACCAGAAGGCCGTTGATGTTCAGCCTTGACTTTGAGACAAGTTAGGCATTTTGGCACATACAAGGCAACATCCTTTTTCATACCCGGCCACCAGTACTGAGTACGAAGATCCTTGTACATTTTATCAGCACCAGGATGGATAGAATATCGAGACTTGTGAGATTCGTCCATCACTAGGGTGCGAAGATCGTCTTGTTTCGGAATCCACAAACGATCCTTGAAGTAGAGCAAACCATCGTCTTTCCTTTCGAGTTTAAGCTCGAGTTTAAGCGGTAGCTCATTTTTCAATAAGCCTTTGATCACACAAGACCGTTGAGCTTGAAGAACACGAGATTGAATATCAGATAGAGTTCAAACAGAATGAAGCTTGACTCGTTCCTTTCGACTAAGCGCATCGGCTACGACATTCGCCTTACCAGGATGGTAGCGAATTTCGCAATCGTAATCGTTTAAGAGTTCAACCCATCGTCGTTGCCTCATGTTCAACTCCTTCTAATTAAGAATATGCTGGAGACTTTTGTGGTCTGTGAAAACCACACACTTCGTGCCATAGAGGTAGTGTCTCCAGATTTTAAGCGCGAAAACTACAGCTCCTAACTCAAGATCATGAGTCGTATAGTTCTTTTCGTGAACTTTCAATTGTCTAGACGCATAAGCTATAACTTTACCTCGTTGCATAAGAACGCAACCTAGTCCTAGATTCGACGCGTCACAATAGACAACAAAATCATCATTTCCTTCGGGTAGAGATAAAACAGGAGCATCACAGAGCTTCCGTTTCAGCATTTGGAATGCTTCTTCTTTCTTAGGTCCCCACTCAAAAGGCTTATTCTTTTGAGTCAAAGTAGTTAGTGGAACCACAATCTTCGAGAAATTCGAAATGAAACGTCGATAATATCCAGCAAGACCAAGAAAAGATCGAATCTCTGTAGGTGTCGTCGGTGTGTTCCAATCCTTAATTGCGACAATCTTGGATGGATCCACATGAATACCCTGCTCGTTAACTATATGACCCAAGAACTAAACTTCTTTAAGCCAAAATTCACACTTGGTGAATTTAGCAAAAAGTTGTTCCTTCTTAAGGAGTTCCAATGTTAAGCGAAGGTGTTGCTTGTGATCGGCTCGAGACTTTGAATAAACAAGAATATCGTCGATGAACACAATGATGAACTTATCTAAATACGGTTTGCAGACCCTATTCATTAAGTCCATGAAGATAGCTGGGGCATTCGTCAGACCAAAAGGCATGACAGTGAATTCGTAATGCCCATATCTTGTGCGGAAAGCAGTTTTGGGAATATCTTCTTCGAGAACACGAAGTTGATAATACCCAGAACGCAGATCGATCTTGGAGAAGCATGAAGCACCTTGCAGCTGGTCGAAGAGATCATCAATTCGAGGTAAAGAATATCGATTCTTGATGGTAAGCTTATTAAGCTCACGGTAATCGATACACATTCGAAAAGATCCATCTTTGTTTTTCACAAAGAGGACAGGAGCGTCCCATGGCGAAAAGCTCCGATGGATGAATCCTTTATCAGACAATTCTTGAAGCTGTTTTGATAACTCTTGCATCTCCGATGGTGCAAGACGATAAGGTGCTTTCGCAATCGGGTTGGCATTGGGTACAAGATCAATATGAAACTCGACTTGACGAACTGGAGGCAAACCAGGCAGTTCTTCAGGAAACACCTCTGGATAATCCCGAACAATCAGAAATATACTGAATACTCTTGCTCTTGTCTTTCTCCTCGGTGACTTGTGCCAGAAAAGCAACATATCCTTTTCGCAAATAACTTTGGGCCTTTGTACACGACATAAGCTTCAAATCACCAGATGGCTTCTCGCCACGAACTTCCAGAACATCGCCAGACGGAAGAGGAATACGAACAATCTTATCGAAACAAACCACCTCAGCATGGTGTTTGGTTAACCAATCCATCCCCACTATAATATCGAAACTCCCAAGTTGCATTGCCGTGAGGTCAATAGGAAAAAGATGGTTATCAAGGTTTAACTGACAACCACGAATAACAGAATCGAGAACAAGAGGTTTACCAGTAGCAACTTCGACAGATAAGGGTTTCCTCAGTTTAGTTCTAGGTATCGCAAGTAAAGGTTCAAAAGATAATGAAACAAAACTTCTATCGGCACCAGAATCAAAAAGAATAGATGCAAGTCGATTGTTAACAAGAAACGTACCATTGACCACCTCGTTGTCAGCCCTCGCTTCGTTGGCATTCAAGTTGTACGCTCGTCTGCGAGCGAGATTCACATTCGCATTGACATTTGCGTTTGGATTCGCATTTGCATTCACCAACCTCGGACAGTTGTTGCGGAAGTGACCAAACTCTTCACAATTGAAACATGAACCCGGTGGGAATCTCGCAGCATTCCCTTGAACCTGTGCTGGAACCTGAGCAACCTGATTTTGACCCAGACGACAAATGTTGGCCAGATGCCCAAGTTTACCACACGTTGTGCATTGCTTGCAACCTTGTTGTGCAACATGATGACCTTTGCAACGAGCACAGTGAGGTGCGGTACCAGCATATGTTTTCTTTGCAGGAGGTTGAGCTGGTGGGTTCTGCGGGTTCTGAGCTGTTACTGCAAAATTCTGAGCACCCTTTCGCTTTCTCGACTTCTTTGACGACTCACCTTTCTTACCCTTACCCTTTTCCTTGACAGATTCGGTTGACTTCTTCTTATCACCCTTGCGAGTAAGTTTACCCATCCTGACTTGAGACTCAGTCAAGGTAGCAGACAACTCGATCGCGTGACGAACAGTAGTAGGATTAATGCCAGTCACAATATCCTGTATGGAATCGGGTAAACCATCGATATACCTCTCTATCGCTTTCTCCTACGGGGTAACCATAGTAGGACACAGAAGACTGAGTTCCTCAAAACGATCCGTATACGCACGGTGTTCTCCCCCATCTTGCTTTAGATCGTCAAACTCTCGTTCCAAAGCTCGAATTTTGTGACGGGGACAAAACTCTTTCATCATGAGAGCTCGAAGCTCTTCTCATGTTTGTGCTAATGCCACTTCGGCACCCCTATCACGCATCACTCCGTTCCACCACGTAAGAGCACGCTTCTCAAACACACTTGATGCAAATTCAACCTTACGCCCATTCGGACATTGCACATGTCTGAATGTGCTCTCGATACTCTCGAACCACTGTAGGAGCGCAGTTGCCCCTTGCGACCCAGAAAACTTTAGCGGCTTAGCAGAATTAAAATTCTTGAAATTACACTGTGCATTATTGTTGTTATTATTGTTGTATAACTCGTGGATTTGGGTCACAATGCCTGGAAGCACAGCAGCCATTTGCTAAGAGACAAGGGCTGCGACTTCTTCAGCAGTAAAAGATTGTGCATCACGTCGAGGAGGCATGGTCTAACAAGGAAATATGAGAAACAAGTGAGGTTGATAATTAGGAAAAACAAAAGAGGTATCGACAAAACACAAGGAAGGCGATCATTTTTTCGTTACCTCGAACAAACAAACGACACGCAGTGACTAATCAAAGTAAATGAATCAAAATAATGTATCGCGAAGACATGCTCGCCTATAAGTGAACACTCACCCCAAGAGTTCCCAGGTAAGAGTGACTCGTCCGATTATGTGAATTTGTACGAACACTCTAGCCTTAGACAGAAAAATTAGGGTACAGGCATTCACTCTTCCAGTTTGCACGTGTTCACATTATTTAGACCCAAACTTTGACGAGATTTTGAAAACTCAAAAGGCACTAAGTCAAATATGAGTCAAACTGGAAGGGTTCAAAACCTAGTAATCAATCATCCTAGAACGGATGATTAATCTTCGAAGCGGATTCGAATTTGTGTTCTCGTTGTGGTTATCACCTAAGGGTAGGTGACGGTTTTGTTTTAAAAATCTAAACGCAAATTTCCTTGCGTTAGGGTCCTAAAAGTTATAGTCTAGGTCAAAGCATTACTAATAACCTAATTCCCTATAACCATTGGCTCTGATACCAACTTTTCTGTCACACCCCGACCACGTTAAAACAACAAACCGTGGCGGAAACGTCGGGGAGTGTCGTGGCAGAATTATTGTTTCACAACCATGGATACAAAAGAGTTTCGTTTTATTGATTCATTAAGTAAATTTACATTGTCTTAACACAAAACAAACAAGTTACACATCGACTGTTATTGTTATTACGTCACTAAGGCCTCGTCCAGATCCTATGTGACTCATGCATCCTAGCAATCAACATCAAGCAACATCACCTGAAACATATGTAAAAACAAAGTCAGCAAAGAAATGCTGGAGAGTACATAGGTTTTATGAGAGTGTCGGATTCATGGCTAGTTTACATGTTGCAATACATTATTAAAAACCTCGTTTTGAAAAGTACATAGTATTGCAGCATAATTTAACCAACTCAAATCAAGTGGGTTATTATTTATAAAACCTCGTAGCCATGATTCTTAACCCAAAAACATTTGTTTTAGTAAACCAAATTGTAAAACATCTCGTATTAACTCGTTAATAAAACTCGTATGGTTTATATCCTTTCGAAAACATCGTTATGTGACATCGTTTCAAAATCGTTTACCCAAGTGAACTAAATAAAGTCACGGTATGTAATATGTTGAAAACACTTATATATAAGAAGTACCAGCGGCGTATCTACCATGTTTTCACCATATTACACCCGTCACATTATCTAAACACTTAACCAAAAACCAATCGTTTATCCAATTCGTTTAATCTTGTTCAAATCGTTTCCAAATCGTTAACTCGTTTAAATCGTTTCCAAATCGTTTAACTCGTTTAAGTCGTTTAAATCATCCTCGTTTTAATTGTGAAAACTATTTTTGGTCGTCTCGCTAATAACATTCAAACCTTCGTGACTCGGCTATCTCTTTTCTCGCATTAAAAAACCACCAAAGGGTAAGTTAATAATCAGATTCAGTCGTTACCCACCTAACCCACACATAACCATGGGTGCAGTATGATAACGGGATTTGTTAGATCCTATGGAACCATAACCTAATACTGGTTGGCTTGATCAATGCTAATGAATGTCATTCGTTATGTAACTACAACCAACAAGTTCGTTCACATTATCAAAATCGTTATTAGTTTAGTATAAACCATCTTAATCATTTTTGAAACCTTCGTTAAAATATCAAAAATCGTTTTGATACATATGAATCACCCCAAAACAATTGAAAACAGTAAAATAGGGGAACTATGTACTCACATGAAGTGCAAAGTATCCTCAATCAATAGAACTTCAACAAACTCAGGTAAACCAGAGAAATCAAGCAGCACCTAGTAATCGAATCACTAGTCAAACAATCGACACCTCAATCGGAAGATCGGATAGAATGAGGTCTTGTAAACCAAATGAGTGTTGGAACTCCTCTGATATGGTTTAACAAAGTCTACATCCTAGATCGGAACCTAACCTAAGTGCTTTCGACCCATTACGACCCATTAAGGTAGCTTACGTTACTTTAACGCGTCGTGCGTGCAAATGCACGTTCGAGATGTCTAACTAGTCCTATGACAAGTATTATATGCCTAAACATGTTTAAATATGTTGCATAATCAGTTATGTGATGAAAGTTTACGTTACATATGCTTAATTACCAATTATGCATGAAAAGGGATTTTTGGTCATTT
Source organism: Helianthus tuberosus (assembly GCA_030545235.1). Classification (NCBI taxonomy): domain Eukaryota; kingdom Viridiplantae; phylum Streptophyta; class Magnoliopsida; order Asterales; family Asteraceae; genus Helianthus; species Helianthus tuberosus. The sequence continues at coordinate 83,770,596 of CM060394.1, forward strand.
ACCTAAGGCATATAAACTACCTATCATACAACTAATTAAACCTAAGTGACCATAAGGTATAACCTCGGAAGGTTATTCCCTATGCTACTATGGTCACTAAACATGTTTGGTCGGATCCTAATGATCGACCAAACGGGTCGAGTTCAAAAGTCTAAGCGGGTGTTTAGTCCGCTTGACTTACGACTCTACACAAGCACTAAACTAAAAGTGACGAGCTAAACATGTTAAGACATGTTTAGTTAAGTTAGAAAACAGGTTTTGGTATCAAAACAAACGGTTTTGATACCCAAGAGTAGTTTGGTTACAAAATACGCATAAATACGCATTTTGGCCGAAACTACGACTCGTCACTACGCCTAGACAATGTGGTAATCAGTAGGTATAGTCACAAGGGACTATAACCATCGTGATTACGCTCACGTTGCGAAGTTCAAACGAACTTCGTATTGACCATAAACTGGTTAATGCAGAAAGTCAAACACAGTTTGACTTTCACACTAAAAACGCATAAAAAGAATGAAAGAGGACTTACACAAGGTCCAAGAATGGAGTCTTGATCCCAAGTATTCTCAGGTATGGAGTGCTAAAGCTCCAACTTAGAGAAATTTTAGGATCAAGTGTGGGTTTTGAGAGCAAATGGTGAGGGGTATTTATAGATTTGGCACAACCATTAAGATCGTTCATCGAATAATGTGCTTTGATCTCGTTCGTACATGTGCACCCCTTGTTTTGTGAAACCATGGGCACCCCTAGAATGGCCCATAGTATCAAAAATACCATTTGCAAGTGTGTATAACAGCTGGAACAGCTTGAAACAGCAAGAAAAAAAATTCTGCTGATCTGGGGGGGTCCTTACGGACCGTATGGATATGTTCTTATGGTCCGTAATCCTTGTGCAGGTCAGCAAGTTTGAAATTTGGCAGAACAGGCCCCTGTGAATCCAAACTTGGTTTTCGATGCGTTTTGGCACGTTTAAGCCCCTGTTAACCCCATTTCAAAGCTCTAAAATGAAGTTAAAGTATAGGGAACTTAAAATGTGCTCAAAAATATCTCGGATGTCGGCTCGTTTAGTCGTACGGTTGCATTGTTCGGTTAATTACAACGAAACACGAACGGACACGAATAACGATCCAAATTACACGACAAATGGAATTTTATCATGCCAATAACTAAAATAAAATATTTTAATGATTACTTAAATATTTGGATGTCCGGATATATTCAGAACGTAAGATATGCGCGAAAATGCAAACTTATGCACTTTTTGACACTTTTAGTCCCTATTGATCAAGAAAGTTTATTTTAGCATACCGAACTCCTCAAAGCCTATTTCTAAGTTATGTAAAGGATATTTAGGGTATGTTTAACTTATGATCAAGTTCCGTAATGTTCGTTACTATACAAATCGGTATAGTTTCGCAGTTTGTCGAAATTAGTCCATGTAAGTGAATAAACTTGATTTCAACACACCAAACCATCCAAAGCTTATTTCTAAGTTATGTGGAGGTTATTTACGGTATGTTAAGCCTATTTCACTATTCCGGAGTGTTTTTCGCGTTAAACTGGTTATATTTACGCATCAGTGCGCATATAACCTTCCAGAAAGCGATTTAAAGCTTGAAATCGGAATCGAATCAAATTGTAAAATCATCAAACACATATACACACATAATAACACCAAAAAACATTGTTATATTGATAATTAACATTGTTTTACATTGTACATCGATTACAGAACACAGTTGTCACACAAACTTCCAAAGATGATGAAGGTAGAAAATTACCTTACATGGAAGGATAGGTTTCAATCCTTCGTTGAATACCAGGATACCCGTATGTGGATATGCATAGAAGATGGGTATGTGAACCCAACTCATGAGTTTGAGGGAAGACAACGTGTAACTGCTTATGTCGATATGGATGCCGAACAAAAGAAGATGTTTGAGGCTGAAAAGAGAGCTTTAGCTGCTATCAAGATGTCGTTACCAGATGGCATCAAACATACCTTCAAGAGGTACACTACCTCTAAGGAAATGTGGGATGCACTAGAAAAGAGATATCAGGGAATTGCAGATGTCAAGAAGAACAAAGCTGATCTACTGAAGAAGCAGTTTGCTGTCTTCAAGTGCATGAGAAATGAGTCACTTGAAGATATCATCACTAGATACTATCATCTCATGTCAGAGATGGACAACTATGACATAGATAGTTATACTGACATAGAGATCAATGATAAGTTGCTTGATGCTCTACCTGCAAAGTGGGATATCTACACCCTCATGATTAAAGGGGAACCAGATTATGAGACAAAAGAGCTTGAAGAGGTTGTTGGTAAGCTGAGAGCTTACGAGCTCAACATGAAGAAGAAGGAAACAGGCTATGATCAGGTTCAGGATCCAGGAGTTTACAATGGACTTCCATCTTCTTCGTCTCACAACACTTCTAGTGACTCTGCTACTGCGTTTCTATCATGTGAGAATGAGCAGGTTACTGTAAATGATGATGGTGATTTGTGTTTCATAGCTGCTTCAGGAGGATCAACAGGAGCTAAAAAACATCAGCTACTAATAAGAGTAGCAGCACAAAGTCAATGCCTATGAGTGTAAAGTCTGCTGAAGAACATCTTGCTCTACTTCCTTTATTCATTGCTTCATATGAAAACTACATTCAGGGGAAGATATCTGATCCTGCCACTTTAGATGAAGACTATGATCAGATTGACCCTGATGATCTAGAAGAGATGGATTTGCAATGGCAAATGGTCATGATTTCCAGAAGAGTAAAGAGGTTCATGAACAGAACTGGAAGGAAGTTTGCAGGAAAGAGCGTTGGTTTTGACAAGACCAAAGTCAGGTGCTTTAACTGTCAAAGTTATGGGCATTTCGCTAGGGAATGTCAAAGACAAAAGCAAGAGACTTCGAGTAAGAGTTCAAACAATAGGAATGCATCAAACAATTCTAACTCAAGGGCCTTAATCTCTACTGCACGAGAGGGATCGTATGACTAGAGTGTTCATTTGGAAGATGATGAGAATGTCACTCAAGCATTCATGGCAGAGATTGCGCCCGTTGATGATGCTGAAGCTAATGTGGATGCTGAAGTTGAGAAAGAAAGTGAAGTTGAGGTAGATAAGGCTGATCAGATAACAGATGCTGAAGAGGAAAATCCAAAGTCTAACCATGAAAGGGAAGCTGAAGAGAGAGATGAAAAATACAAAAGAATGGAAGCTCAACTTGCTGCTCTCATGGCCAACTCAGACAAATCAACAGGAGAGGTAAGTAACTCTGCTACTTTTGTTTGTTTAAAATGTCGTGAATTACAGGGTGAAGTTGATAAATTATCAACTCAAAATCAAAGTCTGGTAAACGAGATGTCCAACATAAAAGAATCAAACTTTTTTGCTAAAAAAAATGAGTCATTATATTTGAAGAAGATAAAAGGCTATGAAGCTGAAATTGAAGTTTTAACCTGCAAACTAAACAAAAAACTTCAGGTCATAGACTTAGCTCATGACATGATGGGTGAGAAAACAAATGAGATTTATGAAAAATGCAAAGAGTTGTCAGCGCACAACTCAAAATTGTTGAACTTGAAAAGAAATTAGGTCAATTCAGGGACTCTACTTTTGTAATGAAACATATGATGGGTGGCTTGAAGAAAAGTAATGGCAAAACCAGTGTGGGATTCCATGGTTTTAATGAAGTTCCACCTCCTGTTAGTCATGACTATTCTTTCTTACCTGATGAAAATGAGCTCACAGACTTTGTGTCAACATCACCAAGTAGTTCCACATCAAGTCAAGGTGATGTGTCTGAGAGTGATGATGCTAAGAAGGAAAATAACAGCAAACCTGTTTTGAAAAAGAAAAATTCACATTCAAAGAATAAAACATAAACTTTTGTTAAAAAGGTTACTTTTGTTCAAGGAAGTGACATGAAAAGCGAAACGGTTGTTATTGAAAACGAATCAAATGTAGAGTTTGCTAAAAACAAAAATATAGAAAAATCAGAATCTAAGCAAACTGTACTAAATCCTTCCAAGGCATCATCATCAAAACAAGGATCTAGTTCAAAGGCTTCAGATGATAAGTCTTCGAAGAAGAGATCGTGCTTCAAATGTCACACCAAGGGACATGTAGCTAGCTGTTGTCCTAATAAAAAGATTGAAGCACAAGTGAGTGAGAAAAAGATAGGAAAATCACCAGAGAAGAAAGGTGATAATGAGGAGAAAGTCTCAAATTCTCCAAAGAAATCTGCTCCCAAGCAACAAGGGGGTGTTGCTGTTGGTGTGGATAAGGCTGAAAAAGGAACTCCACAAGTTCCTCGTTTTCAAAGAAATCAACCAAGATTTCAGCCTGAATCTACATCAGGCAGATATGAGAGACCTAGAAGTAGTTCACCAAGAATGAACAATCATAATTCAAATAATTTCAGAAGTCAAGGTCAATATGAAAATCGATACCAAAATAATGGTGGTCGAACTTTTTACAACAATGGCTTTAGAAATTACAACAATCAAGCTTCTTGGAATCAAAACTCAGGGTTTCAAAGGTCACATAGTCCAAACACATATAGGAACCCTCAGGACCAGAGTCCTTATGGAAATCAAACCCCATTTCCATCAACAGGTCCAATATCCAAGACTCCAGTTAGGAGTGATGGATATTGGATGGATGTTCCTGTAGTTGGTGAATCTGGACGACCCAAGACCATTAAGGCTTGGGTCCCCCAATCTAACTAATTTTTTGGTTGGTGTGTGCAGGAGCTGCTAAGGAGGATTATCAACTTATGGTATGTTGATAGTGGCTGCTCTAGACACATGACGGGGGATGCGAGATTGTTTTCTGAATTTGAAGAACATGATGGTGGACATGTGAATTTTGCTGGTGCTAAAGGTGGTAGGATTACCGGACGAGGAAAAGTGACGAATGGGAAGATCACTATGGACAAAGTGAACTATGTTGAGCAGCTGAAACACAATCTGATGAGCGTGTCATAAGTCTGCGACAAGGGTCACTCGGTCCATTTTACTAAGTCTGAGGCATTGGTGTTGAAACCGGGTTTGGTGATACCGGACGACTGGATAGTAATGCGTGCACCAAGGAAAAATGACACTTATGTCATGGACATGGGTGCCAAGGATCCGAATGCTGTGGTGGCGTGTTTGCTATCAAAAGCATCTGAAGCTGAATCTATGTTGTGGCACAGACGCATGGCCCATATTCACTACCGCAAAATGAATTACATTATTAAAAATGAACAAGTGAAAGGGGTTCTGATGCAGAGGTTTCACGTGGAAGATAAATGTCTTCCATGTCAAAAGGGAAAACAACACAAGAAACCTCATAAGTCTAAAACAGTAAATTCCATTAATGCCCCTTATGAATTACTTCACATGGTTTTATTCGGTCCAGTGAACGTGAGGAGCATAGGTGGAAAGTACTACTGTCTTGTTGTCACTGATGATTACTCACGTTATTCATGGGTTTTCTTTTTAGGTACAAAAGATGAGACAGCGGAGATGCTTTTGGATCTTTTTACAAAATTGGAAAATGTCCTTGATGCAAAGATCAAGAGGATAAGGAGTGATAATGGCACAGAGTTCAAGAATCGGATTCTGGATCTCTACTGTCTTCGAAAGGGAATTGAACATCAATATTCTGCTCCTTATATTCCTCAACAAAATGGAGTCGCTGAGAGGAAAAACAGGACGTTGATTGAAACCGCTAGGACTATGCTTTCAAATTCAAAGCTACCAGTTCTTTTCTGGGGAGAAGCTGTGAATACAGCTTGCTACGTCCTAAACAAAGTTTTAACCGTTAAACATTTTAACAAAACTTCTCATGAATTGAAGTTTAACGAGAAACTGAACTTAACACGCTTTGAACCATTTGGAATACCCTGCACCATTGTGCGAAACAAAGATAAACAAAAATTCGGTGAGGTGGCTGACGAAGGCTACTTTCTAGGTTACGTGCCTGGCACACCGAATAAAAGGGTTTTTAATCTAAAAACTGGTAAAATTGAGGTTGTTTACAATGTTGAAATTACTACATACAAACCTCAACAATCAACGAGTGGACCAGCTATATTATATGATTATGAAAGTGTCTTTAAATCATTTAATATTCCTGAGTTTTCTAATGCAGGTGATTCTCAATTGATTCAAACAATGATTGGTGAAGACGATGAAGGCGAGTTTATGCCTAGATCGAATGTTGATGTGACAGATGCTCCGGAAACTTCCCAAGGTGCTGATGATCCTGATTCAAGCGATAGTGACTTTGAACCCAATCAGGGGGAGGATTTCATTAATCTGTTTGCGAATCAGAATATTCAGGGGGAGGTTGGATCAAACCTGGGTGACAATCTAGAAGTTGATGCTATTCCTACTACACGAGCAAATAGTGATCATCCAGTTGACATGATACTTGGAGATCCTACTGTAGGTGTTCAGACTAGAAGAAGCATAGCTGCGAATTCTGGATTATTTGTTTCGATTGAGAAGACTGGGATTGTGAACGAATGCTTGTATAGTTGCTTTATTTCCCAAGAGGAACCGAAGAACATTCATATGGCTCTAAAAGACAATTCATGGGTTGAAGCTAAGCAAGAGGAATTGGCCCAGTTTGCTAAGTTGAAGGTTTGGGAGTTAGTGGACCTTCCTAAAGGTGAAAAGGAAATAGGCACTAAATGGGTGTTTAGGTGCAAGAAGGATGAAAGAGCTATTGTCACGCGCAACAAGGCTCGATTGGTGGTCAAAGGTTTCAATCAGCAAGAAGGAATTGATTACAATGAGGTGTTTGCACCAGTGGCAAGGTTGGAGGCAATTCGTTTGTTTCTGGCTTTCGCTTCATTCAAGGGCTTCAAAGTTTACCAACTAGACGTGAAGAGTGCATTTCTTTACGGGAAAGTCCAAGAAGTGGTGTATGTCTCACAACCAGATGGGTTCGTAGATCCAGACTATCCAGATCGAGTTTATAAACTTGATAAGGCTTTGTATGGATTACATCAAGCTCCCAGGGCGTGGTACGAGACACTGTCTACACATCTGATCAAGAATGGTTTTGAAAGAGGTCAGATTGACAGTACACTTTTCATTAAGAGAAAGAAGGAAGATTTTCCGCTGGTACAGGTATACGTGGATGACATCATCTTTGGGTCATCAGATGAGAACATGTGTAAGGAATTTGAACAGGTGATGAAAAGCAAGTGTGAAATGAGCGCTATGGGTGAGCTGTCTTACTTTCTGGGATTACAAGTTGATCAGAAGGAGGATGGGATGTTTATTCATCAAACAAAGTATGTGTATGACATTTTGGCTCGATTCAAAATGGAGGATTGAGCTACTTTCAACACACCCATTTGCGAAAATCACAATCTTGGCCCAGATCATGAAAGCACTGAAGATGTTGATCCAACTCAATACAGGGAAATGATTGGTTCTCTAATGTACTTGACTGCTTCAAGACCTGATATCATGTTTGTCGTATGTTTGTGTACCAGATATCAGGCTAATCCAAAGGAATCACATATGAAAGCGGTGAAGCGTATTCTTCGTTACTTGAAGGGGAAACCTAAACTTGGGTTGTGGTATCCAGCTGATAGTGATTTGAAGTTTGTCGCTTACACTGACTCAGACTTTGGAGGATGCAAGTCAAACAGAAAGTCTACAACAAGTGGTTGTCAGTTCTTAGGAGGCAGGATTGTGTCGTGGCGATGCAAGAAGCAATCTTGTGTATCTACCTCTACGTGTGAAGCTGAATATATTGCTGCTGGATGCTGCTGTTCTCAGGCTCTCTGGATTCAACAGCAAATGCGCAATTACGGTTTGGATTTCACTCGTACTCCTATTATGATAGATAATAATGCCACTATATCAATCACAAACAATCCCGTAAAACACAGTAGAACTAAACATATTGACATACATCATCATTTCATACAGGATTGTGCTGAAAAGAAACTAATTGAACTGCATAGAGTCGACACACTAGATAACCTTGCAGATCTTTACACAAAAGCTTTTGATAGAGCTCGCTTTGAACTCTTAGTCGAACTCAACGGGATGAGGAATCCTGAATAACTGGTTTTTCTTAAGAATTTTTGTAAATAGTTTACTGCTTTCTTAAAAATCAAAAATACAAAAACATTGAAAAATCAAAAACATAAAAAATAGAAAATCAAAAATGAGTTTTCACTGTGTGAAAAAGAAGAGATGATAGTACATCAGCAAGTTAGACTGTCACACTTAAACTGGATTAAATTGCTTAAGTGTGATAGCAGCTTCATCATATGATGTACCAGTCGGCAAAAGCATGAAATAATCAACTTACCAAAGTGATATAAACTTAAATGCACTGAGTATGAGTGGGGAACACATCAGTGGTGTATGGTTTAATGACCTTAAATCTTGCATTGATAGATTTCCAAAATCTGAGGTTTTGGGTCTGTAAACTGTTATTTCATCCGGGGATATCAGGGTTTCCTTCTGCTACATCCAGATACATGCTAACCTAGGCACAGCCAGGATATCTTAAAAGAGCTAAAAATGCCAAAACCCTGAAAATGAAGAAGCTTTCCTAGAGAGTCATTCAAAAAGTGCAAAATGCATAAATCGTACCAAAAATGGTATTTGTCTTAGCCCTCGTTAGATATTTTGGTCTCTTTGCTGTACGGAAGTACTGACCTGGTCACCAATTATCTAAACGTTGAAAAACAAAACGGGTGAATTCAGTATACTCACCTACTACGATGAATCTTTGTGCATACCTTGATCGCGGGGGTATATCCTGAAGTGGGACACACTAGTAGTTCAGAATAATATTACCTTAACGTCTCATACGGTAATGGTACTTGAAATGTTCATGCATTTTGTTTAGGTGGACAAACATACTGGTAATCGTCTTGAACTGCTTTTCATGAAAATTAAATAAAGAATTATCTAATAGTGTGAAAACAGTTTGATATTGCTGATATGATCTTCTTACCGGTGATTCTCACAAAAATAGAATGTTTATTGTTTTTTGTTATTTACTTGCTTTCAGAAAATACAACAAAAACAAAAATAGTGTCTTTTTCTGTTAAAATTCTTAATGTACGGAAAACTGTTATTCTTGGAGGAGTTGTTACCGATAGGGGGAGACAATGTTAGAAAGTGGGTTCAAAATTTTAAATCATGCAGGTTATAAGGTGTTTGATTAAAATTTGTGCGTGTTGGTGCTGAATTGGAAATTGCTTAATCTGTGATACAGTTTAACTGTCTCTTGAATAATAATAATTTGTTTAACATTTGTTGAAAAATTCTTATGGTTTCTTGAGATGTTTGTTTTATAGTATACAGATTGAAGCAGTATGTTGCTGAGAAGTTGCTGTGAAGATGAGAGTTTGATTGGTTGCATGGTAGAACGTCCTTTCTACATTGCAAACAAAGTTGAAGAGTTGAAGATTGCTATACAAATGCTGAACTGGAGTTTACTCAAGTGCTAATGTTTTGAAGATTTGGTGATTGGATGCATCAGCTTAGGGGAGTCTGTTGCTGACAGAAGATGTTAAAGCTGAAGCTATCTAAAGACCAAAAGACTGTGAGAATCTGAAGACTGAAGTTACCTTTGCAAGCTATTGTCAAGGGGGAGTTTGTTGGTGCATATTTGTGACAACAACTTAGATTTGGTCTTTGGATATCTTATATTTAGTAAAACAATAAACAGTTAGCAAGTTTAGCTTTGTAATAGTTAATTAAGAGTGATTGGACCAAACCAAACCCACATAAGGGGAATGGTTTGCGTAATGGGCCTAGCCCATGACCTAGCCCATATGCAAAGCTTGTCATATATAAACAAAGCTTAGCATTAGGGTTTAGGGGGATCAGTTAATCAGCTAATCACTTGGAGAGAATTCGTAATAAAAAAGGCTTGGACGAATTAGAGATCTTGATTGATTGTAATCATTTGAAGATAATCAATAAAGATCGGGTTTATAGAGATTTCTGTTTCTACACGTTTTTCTGTAAAATCTGATCTAGGGGATTCCGCACTCTAGGTTAGATCGACGATTCTGTGACGATCCATACGGACTAGGGGACCTACAGAGGCGAAAATTATTCATGTATTGTCACTTAATAGGGCTCGAGTAAGTATTCGTGGGGAAAGAAAATTAGAGACAAAATTGTGTACGATTGTCGAGGCGGTTAAGTACGCAAGAAATAAGGGCAAGGCGTTTTTGGCCTACGTAGTAGACACAAGACAAAAGACGCCTGAAATTGGAGAAGTTGAAGTTGTGAACGAGTATCCGGATGTGTTTCCGGATGAATTACCGGGATTACCACCCGAGCGAGAGGTGGAATTCCGAATTGAACTAAACCCGAGTGCCAAACCAGTAGCCAAAGCTCCCTATAGATTAGCTCCCGCGGAAATGCGAGAGCTAATGACACAGATACAAGAATTGCTCGATAAGGGCTTCATACGCCCGAGTGTGTCACCTTGGGGAGCCCTGGTACTTTTTGTGACGTAGAAATATGGTTCGATGCGCGTGTGCATTGACTATCGAGAGTTGAACAAGTTGACAGTGAAAAATAGATATCCTCTACCTCGAATAGATGATCTTTTTGATCAATTGCAAGGAGTGAGCTGGTTTTCAAAAATTGATCTACGCTCGGGATATTACCAACTACGGGTACGAGAGGAAGATATTGCGAAAACCGCGTTTAGAACCCGATATGGACATTACGAGTTTTTAGTAATGTCATTTGGGCTAACTAATGCGCCGGCCGCATTCATGGATCTTATGAATAGGGTATGCCGGCCCATGTTGGATAAGTCTGTAATAGTATTTAAAGACGATATCCTGGTTTACTCTCGTAATAGAGCCGAACATGCAAATCATTTGCGTGAAGTATTAGAAACTCTTCGAAAGGAAAAGCTTTACGCAAAGTTTTCAAAGTGTGCCTTCTGGCTTAGAGAAATGCAATTTCTCGGCCATGTCATTAATATGGATGGTGTCTTGGTGGACCCAACTAAAGTGGAGGCCGTTATGAACTAGGTTCCTCCAAAGAACCCGAGTGAAGTAAGAAGTTTTCTGGGTTTGGCTGGGTATTATCGAAGGTTTATTCAGGATTTTTCCAGAATAGCATTACCCTTGACCAAACTGACAAAGAAAAATGAGAATTTTGTATGTGGGCCTAAGCAAGAGAAAGCATTCCAAACTTTAAAGAGTAGATTGTCTAACGCACCGGTTTTAACCTTACCCGAAGGATCAGAAAACTTGGTGGTATATACCGATGCTTCACTTCAGGGGAGCTGTTTTAATGCAACAGGGTAAGGTGATAGCCTATGCCTCAAGGCAGCTTAAACCACATGAAAGCAACTACCCAACACACGATCTAGAATTGGTTGCAGTAGTATTAGCGTTGAAACTGTGGCGACATTATCTATACGGAACGAAATGCACAATATATTCAGACCACAAAAGTCTCAAGTATTTCTTCGAACAAAAAGATTTGAATATGAGACAACGAAGGTGGTTGGAGCTAATTAAAGATTATGAATGCGAAATCCTTTATCACCCAGGGAAGGTCAATATTGTAGCAGATGCATTAAGTCGGAAGGAATACCCACAGCCAATACAAGTTAAATCTATGAGAATGATAGTCACCCCTAAACTTCTGGAGTTGATAAAAGAAGCCTAAACAAAGTCCCTAAATGCTAATGATTCGATGAAAGAACGAACAAAGGGAATTATAGATGAATTAAAAATGAATGCTGACAGCATCATGACCAGGTATGGCCGAATTTGGATACCTTGGTTATGTGAAGTAAAATCTTTGTTACTGTAGGAGGCTCACAGATCTCATTACTCGGTGCACCCCGGAGCAACGAAAATGTATCAAGACCTAAAAAGGGGATATTGGTGGCCCGAAATGAAACGCGACATAGTTAAGTACGTCGGCAAGTGTTTGACGTGTTCGCAAGTGAAAGCGGAACACCAGAAACCGTATGGAAAATTGCAACCCTTAGAAGTGTCGGTTTGGAAATGGGAAGATATAACCATGGATCTCGTTACAAAACTCCCCAAAACAAAACAAGGCCACGATGCTATCTGGGTACCGACTCACGAAAAGTGCTCACTTTTTGCCTATACGAGAAACTATTTCTTCCAAAAAGTTGGCGGAAATTTATACGAATGAAATAATAGCTCGTCACGGAGTACCCGTGTCTACTGTGTCGGATCGTGACACAAGATTCACATCTCGGTTTTGGCATAGATTTCATGAAAGTGTGGGTACAAAATTGCGATTGAGTACCGCGTACCATCCACAAACGGATGGGCAGTCGGAAAGAACTATACAAACGTTAGTAGACATGTTGAGGGCTTGTGTCCTAGATTTTGGGGGAAACTGGGACGACCATTTGCCGTTGGTAGAGTTCGCGTATAATAACAGTTATCAGAGTAGTATTCAAATGGCGCCATATGAAATGTTGTACGGCAGAAAGTGTAGAACCCCTGTGTGCTGGGGAGAAATTGGACAGCGGGAACTCGCTCCTAAAGATGTCGTGGCGATAACGAATGAAAAGATTGATCTAGTGCGGGCTCGTTTGAAGGCAGCGCAAGACCGACAAAAGTCTTATGTGGACAAAAGAAGGCGCCCTATTGAATTTCAGGAAAGGGATCGAGTGTTCCTAAAGGTCTCACCGTGGAAAGGCATTATACGGCTCCGTAAACGGGGGAAGTTGGGCCCTTGGTACATTGGGCCGTTTAAAATTTTATCTCACGTTGGAAAAGTGGCATATCACTTAGAGTTGCCTCCGGCTTTAGATGGGATTCATAATACATTCCACGTGTCACAATTAAGAAAATGTCTTGCGGATGATACGGCTTACGTGCCCCTTGATGATATCGAATGGGATGAGAAAATGAATTACATTGAAAGACCGGTGGCCATCAAGGATTTCAAAATAACACATCTTCGAAACAAGGCTATTCGGCAAGTCCTAGTTCAATGGCAACATCGGAAAGGATCGGACCTAACATGGGAGTCGGAGGATGAAATGCGAAAGCACTACCCGTCTTTATTTGGTACGTAATAAGGTTTCGGGGACGAAACCTCTTTTAAGGAGGGTAGACTTGTAACACCCCAAAATTTTATAAAAGACTATTTGAATGTTTAAGTGGTTTAAATAAATTAAATAAGTTATAAATAAACAAGGAAGTTTTAAAAAAAAATTAGGAAATATGCTAGAATGACAACATGAATGAAACCAAGGGACTGAATGTGTAAAATTGTAAATAAATAAGGAATTAAAAGATGAAATATGGGTGGAGTGTGGGTGTTGGACGCAGGGAACGATCAGGAAGGGGAAAAAACCCCCTTCAACCCTAGTTTATTAGATCTCTAAGAATTGGATGTGATTCTGGGTCAAATTCGAATGCATGTGACCAAATTCTCAACCATCTAAGAGTTTCCTACATAGGGTAAGCCAGATTTCGTGATTTGATGCTAGTTAGTCAAGATGGGTTTTGATCAATCTGTGAATTTGTATGAAATTAGGCTTGTGTATGCACTGGAATTATCATTAGAAGATGTTATATGCTTGAATTTGTTCATATTGAAGGATTGAATGGAAACCCATTTGTTTAGTAATATGATGTTCTTGAAGTAGAATAAATTTAGTAATTTTGATTGATGAATGTATGTGTATTAGGATAATTGATGAATTATTATGATATAGAATGAATATGATATGTGAATCTAGTTGATTAGAAGAGTTATGTATATTGCTAGTGAAATCGTGCATTGAATACATGTACATAAGGCTTAAAATGTAGTATGCACACCAGGTGTTCGTTAAAATGCCTCAATGAAAAACTATGTGATTTTGAATGGATCGAAAAGTGTTGAATTGCATAAGGAAAATATAGTATTTGATGCATTGCAAAATATGATATGGAAGGTGATTGATGCGTGAATGTGAGTATTATGTAATGAATGAAGTAACCTAAATAAGAATGAATTATGTGTAGGAGTGAAAGAAGAAGGAGCTAATTCCGGTTCGCAACAAAAGGCACAAGAACGAGGTAAGTTCGCTACTTACAAGTTTATTCAATAATATTAGTAGATTGTTCCTCTAAATATTAGTTGCATATTGGAAGACATAGTATTAAAATGAGAACAAGAAAGTAGAGCTCCGTAACGGTCCGTGATGAACGGGTCGGTTCGGGTTAGAATGAGAATTAATAAGTTAAAGTTTTCTTAACAATCCGTGTAAACGGGTTGTGATAGAATGAGTTGTATAAGAAAGAATGACGTAACGAGTTGGTTACACATACAAGAAAGCCGATTACAAGAATGAATTAGCCATGTACGGTACAAAATTAAAAGGGTGATTATTAGTTCGCCAAGTTCATTAAGGTGTTAGTTGAAATATGAATATTGTGCTAATGTTGTTTCGTTGTAATGGTTTTAGGTAAAACTCAAGCTTAGATGCTATTGCCTCGCTCAGAACCGAACACACCTTGAACGCCTTTATGCGCTTCCACAATTTTTGAAGTATCATCAATGGATCAATACTTTTGTTAAATTAGGCTAAGTTTGGTAGTTAAACTCTAAACTTGAAGTTCTAAATCTTTTGTCAAAATACTAGTTGTAATTGTTGTTTGAAAGGTCTTTAAAGTGTTATGATTTTTATTATGTCCTTTAAAATGCGTCGTAGGTTTAATTGTTGAATGTCATTAAAACAGGGAATTGTTTATATTTCGAACGGGTCATGCCCGAATTTTGTTAAATAATAGTATGAATTATTGCATTTTCGGATTTAGAATTTTGGGCGTTTCATAATATCTTCAAACACTTACCATTGCTGCAAGACCAATAGCAAATCCAACAATACCCTGTAGTAAACCAACATAATAAAAGTCAACTTTGTGGCTTAAAACAAGTCAAAATTGTCAAGAAACCTAAAACTTCATGCTAAGTTCTTCCTGCATCAAATTAAATGGTATGAAATCAATAAAAAAAACTAACTGAAACTCTAAACTGAAGATTATGTTATCATGTTAACTTCCTCCTGCATAAAATTTTAGTGAAATGAATTCGATCCAAAAAGTAACATAAACCCTAAACTAAAGAGTATGTTATCATGGATTCATGTTAAGCTTTAATGGGGTGAGGCCTATCAAAATAAAATAGAAACCCTAAGCTGAAGAGTATGTTATCATGTTCAGCTCTTCCTACATGAAATTTAATGGAATAAAATCAATCACAAAGCAACTAAAACCCTAAAGTCCTAAACTAAAAGAGCATATTATCATGTTAAACTCTTCCTGCATAAAAAAAATAATGGTATGGAATCAATCAAAAACTAACAAAAACCCTAAATTTATGTTAAGCTCTTCTTGCATAATAAAATCAACCAAAAAGTAACAGAAACCCTAACTGAAAATTATGTTATCATGTTAGCAATCAAACTGTAACAGAAACCCTAAACCGAATCAATACTAAATTAACACAATTTGTAAATTAGGTAATACCTCTTTATCGAGAGTGCAATCCATACCAACAGAAGTTCGAATATCCCACTCCTCATTGTTGTGATCTTCCGGTTTAGACAGTTGCGACTTCCGGTTCTCATCATCATCTTCTTCGTTGTCATCAAGCTCTTGAATATCAGACTCCAGGTCTCGATTGGAAGCGTGGGGTTCCGAAACAAGGCCTTGGAAAAAGGGGGAATAGGGTTTAGGGTTGTGGAGACAGTGAATGAGTTCATCGGTGTCTTTTTGGAGATGGTTGTGAGGTTTGTGTTTTAGGGTTTCTCTAGGAAGAAGAAACAATAGGAACAGATCTTCTGGCGTATAATAAAAGTGTCTTGGGATAGGGATGAGTAAAAGGGATTCAAAAATTGAGTCCGGATCTGGCCGCCCAAAGTTTGTTTTGCCGCCCAGTGATTTTTTGTGCTTTAGATGCTTGTACAACAAGCTTTAAGGGTTGTAAATGTTGAAAAGTGGCAAATGATCATTTCTACCCTTCGGATATGTATTATATATATAGTACAGATGACAGAATTCACGGCCTCTGGTGATTTGGAATTCTTAACAGTTAGCTGAAGAAGCAGATTCAAGCAGTAGTAAGGTAATAAAAATTTTATAGAGTACTTTCGCCTATTTTATAGTGATTGGGTTCATATAATAACTCTTTTGACCTGATAGCTTTCGAGATATGTGAAATTTTATAATAGTTTCTTTAAGATAATTAAGAGCTTTAAAATAATAAAACCTAGGGCATCAATATCTTGCTTTTCACAGTGTTTTGATTAATTAGTTAGATTTAAATTTGTGAATTTGACCATGTTATGTTTGTGTATGCAGCATTACTTTTTGAATTGGTAACATGTTATTTTATCAAGATTATTTGGGGGTTACTAATTGTTAGAAGTATTAACGTTACTTTATTATTAAACTTTAGTTATGTTTTATTATTCGAATATGTATGTATTTATGTTATGTAATTAGGATGTGAACTTATAAGGTTAGGATGATAAGCGGATTAGGAAGATAAGCGGGTTAAACTTTTAAACCAAACTGCCAAAGCAGTTACCCGCCAAGATTAACCGCCAAATATGTAGTTTATATAGTTTATTGCCGGGAAACATTACCGGTTATCAAGACAGTTTCTTGTTACCGAAATTGTCCACTTAATTCTCTCTATATTCACTGCACATTCTGTATTGTTTTCGTTGTCCGTATATTCACATCAACATGTCTGCAAATCATACAAAACCTTCCGCTGCAAATGTATATGATGTTCCGGTTGTCCAACATAGTGGTATCAGAGCCACTTCAGGGAATCGATCAGAAATCAAACCAAACTCTACCACTCTTCCTTGCCAACACTGCACTGACGAAACAAATGAAAGAAATAAGCGAATCCCTCGCATACGACTTTGTTATTATTGTCACTTACCGGGTCACCAAATCTACAACTGTAAGGCCAAAGAGAATGATGAAGCGACGCAACTGTTAAAGCAGGCTATTAACGTCGGGATTAGACGACAGGAAGAAGATGTGCACTGCCAAGATGAAATGATTGTCACCGGCACCGAGGGTGGACAATGGGCAGAAATATGGTACGTTAATCCGACGTTTAATCATCACTTTACGGGCAATATTAATGTTTTCAAAAGGGTGAAACATATGATGTGTGTAGAAACAAGATCTGGTATGAATAATTTTCTGTTTATAAGAGGGGTAGGATCAGTGGAAATGAAAACAGGAAATGAAACACTGAACATACAAAGTGTTTTTTATTCACCGGAAATCGACCGGAATGTACTCAGCCTTGATCAGTTAACGCTACAGGGCTTCAAGGTCAGAAAATCCGGTGATACATGTAAAATATATCCCATGTTTTCATCTCCGGTGGTAAATTTAATAAATGAGGCAAATGGTTTAACGAAAGAAGAAGAGTTGGGTGTGAACGAAAAACGCAAGCTGCAAGAACTGGGCAATGTTGATGATAAATTCAAGGAAGCATATCTGAATTCATATTTCGAAACTTTAAATGTTTCGAGTGAAGACGAGAACGATTGGAATTTGCTGATTTTAAGAGCATTAGAATTCCACGAATTTGCAGATTGCAAAGCATTGATAAACATGCTTGATGATAGAGAGTACGTATTTAAATATAAGGTTGATCTTCAAAAGAAATTTGAAGAAATGGTTCGATGGTTCCTGTATGAATACATGGGAATAACATCTAGACCAGTCCCACCTTATTTTCCGAGTCTAAAGAAGATTGACTTGTTAAGTTTATTCATCCCGGTTGCAAGAGACGGCGGGTACCGAGACGTTACAACTGACAACACATGGCCGATTATAGCGAAAGACCTAGGATTTGAATACCAAGATGGAGACTACATGCGGATAATATATGCCATGTATCTTGACGTTTTGGAGTACTACTACAAGTTTAAAGCTGTGCAAGGAAAAGTGCAGGATAAAGAAGTTGTGAATGATGATGCAGGACCCTCACAAAGCTGCCATAGGAGGATGAAAAGTGCAGGTGATGCTAATGAAGATGCTGGTTCGAGTCAATATGCACTCTTCACAAGAAATGGATGGGAAGATGACTGGAACTTACACAAGAAGAGGAAGCGATTTAATTTCAACCATATGAAGAAAGCGGTAGAAGATGCTAATCGAAGTGTCATGCAACAGGGCTCTAACATAACCAAAGTTTAAGGGGGTTGTGTTAGAAGTATTAACGTTACTTTATTATTAAACTTTAGTTATGTTTTATTATTCGAATATGTATGTATTTATGTTTTGTAATTAGGATGTGAACTTATAAGGTTAGGATGATAAGCGGATTAGGAAGATAAGCGGGTTAAACTTTTAAACCAAACTGCCAAGGCAGTTACCCGCCAAGATTGACCGCCAAATATGTAGTTTATATAGTTTATTGCCGGGAAACATTACCGGTTATCAAGACAGTTTCTTGTTACCGAAATTGTCCACTTAATTCTCTCTATATTCACTGCACATTCTGTATTGTTTTCGTTGTCCGTATATTCACATCAACATGTCTGCAAATCATACAAAACCTTCCGCTGCAAATGTATATGATGTTCCGGTTGTCCAACACTAATTACTTATTGAATGGACCAATTTTGAAATGTAATCTCCACGTGAAGCATTGTTGATTTGTTATATGATGGTTGTGCCCATTTTAGCTCATATTATGGTAATTGGTCTCATACATTAGCTTCTCTTGAGCAATGTTAGATGGGTGAATTTAGCTTTTGAAGTCCATAATAACTTCATTAATCTGATTTTGACTATAAAGAACTTTACAGCATGGTGCATTAAGAATGTATAAAAAATGCAGTTGACCTGATTAAGCTGTAGAGATGATTGTAGTAACTGTTTATAATTAATAATTTTGAATCTTTGTTGAATTCTTTTCTAAACTGAAGTTAAAAATTTATTGCTAGTTTATTTATACTCTATATATTTTGATAACAGCTTGAGAGAACAGCTCTTCGTTTATTTCTCTCAATTGTTACCTTTTCAGGTAGGATCGATATCCAATAATGCTGATGCTTTAGCTGACTTGCTTGAAGCTGAGTAGACATATGATACAATTTTTGTATTTGCAAATATTTCTGCTCGTTTACTTATGAACGAGTCATTCCGGGTAGTGTTTGACTTTGATCCCAAACATGTCTAATATAAAAAGATTAGCTAAAAGGGATGTCCTTTTTGGTCATTTTAAATGAATAACATAAGCCAAACACTTTTTAAAAAAACTACTTATTAACTTATTGGCTTATAAGCAGGGGCGGACCCAAGCCCAGCCCAAGGTGGGCGGGCGCACCCCCGGGGAAAAAAAATTTAGTGCTAAGTTCCGTCGAAAATCTCGTCCGCACCCCTTGGAATTTTTCGTCCGCACCCCTTGAAATTTTTCGTTCGCACCCCTTAGGTAAAAAGTGTTATCAATTTATATTTTAATTTTTTTAGTATACTCTTATTATAAAAAAAAATACTACCTAAATTATATAACTTTTAATACCTAACTAACTAAACCCAAATACCCATACCTTTACCCACTTATAATTCCTAACTAGCTAGCCCACTAAGTCTTAGCCCATTAACCAAACCCAACAATATTTCAAACTATAATAAAATAATTAAAGTCCAAAACCTTTAGAAATTTTCTCCCGCTCTCTCTCTCTTGCGTCCCTGCACTGCCAACGAACAACATCACCCAACGACAACAGTCTAGTAGCCGGCGACCACAGTAATCAGCCACCATACCACCGTCGTTTGACACCAAATCTAACCGGAATCCAAACACGGGTAAGTTTCTTTGTTATTTTGATGATTTTGGTTGATATTATAGGAGAAAAAAGGGTAATAAAGTTGTTAAATATGTTTGAATTTTTTTGTGTTTTGACGTTGTTTATGGTTGTTTAGATGTTTTTTTAGGGTGATTATGTTGCTTATCTATTTTTAGGGTGATTAGGTTGTTTATATATTTTTAGGGTGATTATGTTGTTTATATATTTTTAGGGTGATTACAACTTACGTTATGATTTCTAGGGCTTGAATAGTTGAAAATTAAAATTAAAATTGAAACATTATGTTATGGAGCGATGAACTTATGTTATATAGAGAAATAATTGCTTAAGAAATTAGTTTTAGATGATGTTTTGGATAGATTTCAAAAAATGAAAACCCATAGGGCGTCGAAGTTTTAATTATGTTTGTAACAATGTTTTTGATGATTATATAAATTTAGTTTGATGTTCGTTTGTTTTACCTGACCCGACCCGATACGAACCGATTTTTTTACTTATATACCTAGGAGCCTAAAATTTTTAAAAATGTTCCGCACCCCCATGGAAAAATTCCTGGGTCCGCCACTGCTTATAAGCTAACCCAGACATTTTTTTAGAAATTCCTTTTTCAAAAAGTCATAAGTTAATAAGTACTTTTAACAAAAGTCCTTTTGAACTAAAATAAGCTAAGCCAAACACACCCTTTGTCTAACAAAACAATATCCTATACAACTGCTTTTTCATTATTGTTTTCATGTGGTTGATAAAAAAAGATTAATTTTATTATTAGATCACATTATCAAAATTCAGTTAAAGGACCACTGCGATACACCATAAGTTTTGCTAGTTCATCTCTATTGTATTCTTCTCAGACTTGCATATAATCTGGTAGTTTACAATTACCATTTATTTTCAAAGTTTTTTTATATTAGAATCTGGATAAACGATTGAATGCTGGAAAGTGCTTTCTTCCCATGGCGGCAATCAGGTTCCAGTCAGCATGATTGGAGGTGAGTTTTTGCTATTTTACAACACAATTGAGCGCTTAAGATTTTGATAAAGTCCAGCTAGAACCCATTTAGTTATGACTTAAGATTTCTGCTGCAAACTTTGTAGCTTTTCAAAATTTACTCACTGATGACTGAAGTGCTGAACTAATCCCCAAATCACGCTATTATGACTTGATAAAATATCAGGAAATTTTCCATGGGGTGCGGAATATCTTTTAAGATTTAATTTAGGCAACTAGGTATATAGAAAAATTCAGTTCATACAGGGTCGTAACGGGTCGGGTCATGTAAAACAAAAGAACATCAAACTAAAATTTATATAACAATCAAAAACACGTCAAACATCATTACAAACATGTTTAAAATTGTGTCATACGGTTTTCATTTTTTGAAATTTATGCAAAACATCATCTAGAGTTACTTTTCTAATGATTCCTCTTGAGAAATCTCGCCAAAACTTCCCTACTCATGGTTCCTATCACATATATATCGTTCCATAAGTTCATAAAAACACTAAACACTTAAACAAAATAAACAATCATGTTCAACCATAGTCCATAATTTTCAATATTAATTTTCAAGCCCTAGTAAAGTCTAGAACAAAAAAAAAATCAAAACAATAAAATCATGCTACTAAAGTCTAGAACAAAAAAAAAAATACATCAAAACACATAAAACTTTGAACCCTTTTAACATCTCTATAACTCTATTTCTCCTAAAAACCACATAAAACAACAAAAAAACATAAATAAATGAAGGTACCTCGTTAAATTTTGGATTTTAGGTGGTGGGTGGCCGGAATCAAGCTTTTCCGGTGAGAATGTAGTCGCTGCCGTCGTGCCTGTTGATTGCGTCAATCGCTGCACGATCAGAAGAGAGAGCGGGAGAAAGAATTAGAAGGTGCGGTTGGTTGGGTTATTTTATTTAACTTCAAATTTAATTGGGTTGGGTTACAATGGAATGTTTATTGGGCTAATGGCTAAATTGTAAGTGAAAGTTATTGGGTTAAATTGTTAAGTAAAGTGGTTAAAAAATAATTATATAAACTAGGTTATATTTAATAAAAATCAGTGTTTACATTTTTTTTTATAAATTCATAAGATTTTTTTTAAAGGGGGCGGTTGAAAATTTACAAGTGGTGCGGATGGAAAATTTCAAGGGATGCGGTCGAGATTTTGCGCCAAATTTAACCCTAAAACCATTTTTTTTCAAGGGGTGCGGCCGCCCACCACCCCAGTGGGTAGGTCCGCCCCTGCATGACAGCTATATTTCAGGTTTACAGGTGATTACTGATTAGTGTCATATGACAGGGTTGGAGAAAGAGGATTTTCACTGCCAAAATTTAAATCACTACCAAGGTTTTATTAAACTAGCGTTGGTACATTCCACATAAGTCATAACCAGATATACTTATCATACCTGGAGAGGGTTTAGTCCTGTGGTGGACATTGGTGTAGATTTGGGAGTAAGTCAACGTTCTAAAAAGGGAGAGAAGCATGGCTGATGCTCTTGGTCTTTGCTTAAAGAAACTACGCAGCAACATTATGAGATATTATAATCATCCATTGGTGACAGAAGCACTAGATTCCAAGAGAATGATGGTCGAATCTTTTGATCGTCTCATGGATCACCTCGGAGACATGATGACAGGGTATGAAAATGATCAAGTTCAGGATTTATTAAAAGAAATGGAAGGAATGGTGACAAATCAGTTTTGGCTAGAAATGAGACAATCACCTTAGTTATGCAGTTGTAAAGTATGCTAGACATGATTGAATTAAATCAGCTTTGGCCAGAAATGAGACATTAACGTTTGTAATGCATAATTAACATACCTTCTTATAATACTTGAACAATAAATACATGTATCAAATCATTTTTGGGCAGAAGTGATACATCCGAAGCCCATTCAAGTTAAGCTATTTGGTTTTGCGAAGAGTTATCTGATTTTGTTTAAGTGTTTACAAAACCATTTATTTAATAGCAAACCACTTGTTAGCGCGGATCGAAACAACGTAAGTTTTCGAAAAAAAATAGTTTTGGAAAAAAAAAATTCTGAGATTTCGAAAAATTGTGATTTCGAATAAGATTTTGAAAAGAGTTAATTACTGTTTTCGTCCCTGAGGTTTGTCAAAAATAACGGTTTCAGTCCATTAGTTTAAAAATTGCGATTTCAGTCCATTAGTTTCATTTTCGTAACCATTTCAGTCCACTAACTTAACTCCATCCATTTATTTTGTTAACTTTGAGTTAACTAACTAATTCAGGGATGGTTTGCGTCAGTTTTAGAAACACAGGGACTTAAGTGTAAACTCTAAAACATTAAAACAAAAAAAATAGTAAATTCCAAAAAATCAAAAAAATTCCAAAAACCAAACAAATTCAAAAAAATAATAAAAATTCTAAAAAATCATAAAAATTCTAAAAAATTCTAAAAAATCCGTTTCGTCGCGAACTGTTTCGAACCCGAACCGTTTCGAGCAGAACCGTCCGTACCGTTTCCACCCGTACCGTTTCGAGCTGAACCGTTTCGAGCTGAACCGTTTCGAACCCGAACCGTTTCGACGCGAACCGTTTCGACCCGTACCGTTTCGACCCGAACCGTTTCGAGCTGAACCGTCCGTACCGTTTCGAGCCGAACCGTCCGTACCGGTTCGATACGGCACGGTTCGCGTCAAAACGGTACAGCTCGAAACGGTTCGGTTCGAAACGGTTCAGCTCGAAACGGTTCGGTTCGATACGACACGGTTCGGTTCGAAACGGTTCAGCTCGAAAGGGTTCGGTTCGAAACGGTACGGGTTGAAACGGTTCGGTTCGAAACGGTTCAGCTCGAAACGGTTCGGCTTCGAAACAGTACGGGTCGAAACGGTTCGGCTCGAAACAGTACGGGTCGAAACGCTTCGCGTCGAAACGGTTCGGGTCGAAACGGTACGGACGGTTCAGCTCGAAACGGTTCTGGTCGAAACAGTTCGCGCCGAAACGGATTTTTTGGATTTTTTAGAATTTTTTAGAATTTTTATGATTTTTTAGAATTTTTATTATTTTTTGGAATTTGTTTGGTTTTTTGGAATTTTTTGATTTTTAGGAATTTACTATTTTTTTTGTTTTAATGTTTTAGAGTTTACACTTAAGTCCCTGTGTTTCTAAAACTGACGCAAACCGTCCCTGAATTAGTTAGTTAACTCAAAGTTAACAAAATAAATGGATGGAGTTAAGTTAGTGGACTGAAATGGTTACAAAAATGAAACTAATGGACTGAAATCGCAATTTTTAAACTAATGGACTGAAAACGTTATTTTTGACAAACCTCAGGGACGAAAACAGTAATTAACTCTTCGAAATCTGCTGATTATAGCAGTTAGTTGTGATAAGGGTGAAATCCGAAAATTAAGGAAAAGAGTTAATTACTGTTTTCGTCCCTGAGGTTTGTCAAAAATAACGGTTTCAGTCCATTAGTTTAAAAATTGTCATTTCAGTCCATTAGTTTCATTTTCGTAACCATTTCAGTCCACTAACTTAACTCCATCCATTTATTTTGTTAACTTTGAGTTAACTAACTAATTCAGGGACGGTTTGCGTCGGTTTTAGAAACACAGGGACTTAAGTGTAAACTCTAAAACATTAAAACAAAAAAATAGTAAATTCCAAAAAATAAAAAAAATTCCAAAAAACCAAACAAATTCCAAAAAATTCTAAAAAATAATAAAAATTCTAAAAAATCATAAAAATTCTAAAAAATTCTAAAAAATCCAAAAAATCCGTTTCGGTGCGAACTGTTTCGAACCCGAACCGTTTCGAGCTGAACCGTTTCGACGCGAACCATTTCGACCCGTACCGTTTCGACCCGAACCGTTTCGAGCTGAACCGTCCGTACCGTTTCGAGCTGAACCGTTTCGACCCGTACCGTTTCGAGCCGAACCGTTTCGACCCGTACCGTTTCGAAGCCGAACCGTTTCGACCCGTACCGTTTCGAAGCCGAACCGTGCCGTACCGTTTCGAACCGTGCCGTTTCGAACCGAACCCTTTCGAGCTGAACCGTTTCGAACCGAACCGTTTCGAGCTGTACCGTTTCGAGCCGTACCGTTTCGATGCGAACCGTTTCGAACCGAACCCTTTGGACCCGAACCGTTTCGACGCGAACCGTTTCGAAGCCGTACCGGTACGGTTCGATACGGCACGGTTCGATACGGCACGGTTCGATACGGCACGGTTCGGTTCGAAACGGTTCAGCTCGAAAGGGTTCGGTTCGAAACGGCACGGTTCAGTTCGAAACGGTACGGCTTGAAACGGTACGGCTTCGAAACGGTACGGGTCGAAACGGTTCGGTTCGAAACGGTTCAGCTCGAAACGGTTCGGCTCGAAACGGTATGGGTCGAAACGGTTCGGCTCGAAACGGTACGGGTCGAAACGGTTCGCGTCGAAACGGTTCAGCTCGAAACGGTTCGGGTCGAAACGGTACGGACGGTTCAGCTCGAAACGGTTCGGGTCGAAACTGTTCGCGCCGAAACGGATTTTTTGGACATTTTAGAATTTTTATGATTTTTTAGAATTTTTATTATTTTTTAGAATTTTTTGGAATTTGTTTGGTTTTTTGGATTTTTTTTGATTTTTTGTAATTTACTATTTTTTTTTATTTTAATGTTTTAGAGTTTACACTTAAGTCCCTGTGTTTCTAAAACTGACGCAAACCGTCCCTGAATTAGTTAGTTAACTCGAAGTTAACAAAATAAATGGATGGAGTTAAGTTAGTGGACTGAAATGGTTACGAAAATGAAACTAATGGACTGAAATGGCAATTTTTAAACTAATGGACTGAAACCGTTATTTTTGACAAACCTCAGGGACGAAAACAGTAATTAACTCTAAGGAAAACATATAGAAATACCTGTAACCGCAGACAGGCCAGCAGAGAATCCAGTTAGAGACGCAGCCATGGAGTTCGACATAATTGTCAGGATGATCTGATTCCTCCTTAGGGTGTAAGTTCTTGATGGTAGTACCGAACTCTAGGATTTGAGTTCATGATTATGGAGAGAGAGATATAGGACGAAAATTACGATGTTGGAAGTCCAATTTGTGTTACTTTTAACATCTCTAATTATCTTCTTATATATACAACCAATAGGAAACATAATTAGTTAATAAGGGTAATATGGTCCATCAAAAATACCAACTAATTGTATAATAGGTTTAATATATTTTGATCTAAATATTATATAAATGATTATATCGATACAAGATTAAATACCACATGAATAATATATTTGATCTTACACTTCCAAAATTACACCAGCAAACGTATACTGTTTAAAAAAAAAAATCTTTAAGCACTCTTTCTATAGAAATATGGGTTTTTGACTTTATCTAACAAAACAATATCCTATACCTGCTTTTTCATTATTGTTTTCATGTGGTTGATAAAAAAAGATTAATTTTATAATTAGATCATATTATCAAAATTCAGTTAAAGGACCACTGCGATACACCATATGTTTTGCTAGTTCATCTCTATTGTATTCTTCTTAGACTTGCATATAATCTGGTAGTATACAATTACTATTTATTTTCAAAGTTTTTAATATTAGAATCTGGATAAAGGATTGATATATGCACAGATAACAGAGAATAATATCGTTAACTTGAATGCTGGAAAGTGGTTTCTTCCCATGGCTGCAATCAGGTTCCGGTCAGCATGATTGGATCAGGTGAGTTTTTGCTGTTTTACAACACAATTGAGCGCTTAAGATTTTGATAAAAGTCCAGCTAGAACCCACTTAGTTATGACTTAAGATTTCTACTGCAAACTTTTTACCTTTTCAAAATTTACTCACTGATGACTGAAGTGCTGAACTAATCCCCAAATCACGCTATTATGACTTGATGAAACATCCATGGCAGCTATATTTCGGGTTTAGAGGTGATTTGTGTCATATGACAAGGTTGGAGAAATAGGATTTTCACTGCCAAAATTTAGATCACTACCAAGGTTTTATTAAACTTGCGTTGATACATTCCACATAAGTCTTAACCAGATATACTTGTCATACCTGGAGAGGGTTTAGTCCGGTGGTGGACATTGGTGTAGATTTGGAGAGAAGCATGGCTGATGCTCTTGGTCTTTGCTTAAAGAAACTACGCGGCAACATTATGAGATATTATAATCATCCATTGGTGACAGAAGCACTAGATTCCAAGAGAATGATGGTCGAATCTTTTGATCGTCTCATGGATCACCTCAGAGACATGATGACAGGGTATGAAAATGATCAAGTTCAGGATTTATTAAAAGAAATGGAAGGAATGGTAGCTAGTGAAGCTTGGAATAGGCATGAAGAACCAGTGATGGATAAGTTGCCATGGTATGAAGATGAGGATATGGAAGAAATTGGGGTTAGTGGATCTTGGTATAAGCGTAAAGAAAAAATAATGGATAGGATGATAGTTATTTGTGAGCAACTCTGTAACATCAGATACAACTCAAACATACACGGAGAAGATGATTTTGTGGGTTTTGATAAGGAAGTAGAAACACTACTTGATCAACTTACTGGAAGTTCTGCAAAGCAGTTACAGATTATCTCAATTGCAGGAATGGCTGGGCTTGGTAAAACGACTTTGGCGAGAAAGCTATACAACCACCCACTAATCGAGTATATGTTTGACTTTCGAGCATGGACTTGTGTTTCTCAAGTATATCTCAAGAAGGATTTGTTACTCAACATATTATGCTCTTTTATCGATGGTAATTGTACTGATACAATTTATAATATGAGTGAAGTAAAATTGGGGGAAAGGGTGTACAGACTATTGAAGGGTCGTAAATATTTGGTAGTCTTGGATGATATATGGGATTGTAAGGCCTGGAACGATCTCAAAACGTATTTTCCAGATGACAAAACTGGAAGCCGGGTTCTGTTTACTAGGCGTGATGTAGAGATGAACTCACATGTACATGCAGCAAGACCTGCCCATGTTTTGCGTCTTCGTACTGAAGTTGAAAGTCGGATGATATTTCTGAAGAAGGTATTTAGGACCGGAATATGCCCTGCTCGGTTAGAATCATTAGGAAATGTGATAAGTAAAAAGTGTGAAGGCTTGCCTCTTGCAATTAGCATAGCTGCTGGTCTACTAAAAAATAATTTGTCATTTACCTGGTGGCGGAAAATTGCCGCAAGTCCACTTTCTTTTATCGTTAGTGATCCAAGCCAATACATGGACTCACTGGCTTTAAGCTACAACCATTTGCCTCCTCACTTAAGACCATGTTTTCTCTATTTTGGAGCATTCCCTGAAGACTATGAAGTCTCTGTGACAAAGCTGATTTGGCTATGGATTGCTCATGGGTTCATACATGAAACTGGAACCAGAATGTTGGAGGATGTTGCAAAGGATTTCTTGATGGATTTAATCAAGAGAAGCCTGGTGATGACTCCCACAGTGAAGGATGATGGTCAAGTTAAAACATGTCGCATTCATGACTTGCTGCGCAACTTTTGCTTGAGAAAAGCAGAGGAAGAAGATTTTCTTTCAAAAATTTCTAGGTATAAACATTTTTGTTCATTTCTTGATGTACTTTGTGTTAATACAGTTATTAGCATTGTATTATTAGGGTTTATTTGTATATAACCTATGGGCTCAAGCAGGGGCGCAGCATGTGAGGGGCGGGGGGGGGGGACGTCCGCCCCCCGGGATTTTTCGCTCAGTAGTGTTATATATGTAGTTTTCGTATAGAAATTTGTGGGTATATACGTTTTCACCCCCCCCCCCCCCCCCCCGGTTCTATAGAAATTTTTGGGTATATATGTTTTCACCCCCCGGCCGAAAAATCCAAGCTTCGCCACTGGGCTCGAGACAAGCTTTTGTAGATAAACTTCCTAAATAACGAGATCTTGGCCATAAATTGCAGGTATGGGATGGTCTCATCAAAGCTTTGCTCTCCATTGGAAATAGGAAAACTGCTTCAGGAGAGTGGAACGATTCTTATTGATACATATGAATTTCTCAGGATTTTAGATATAGGGTCTATCACCATCTTCTCGTTTCCTTCTGATGTAGTACGGCTGGTTAATCTGAGATACTTGGCCATTAAAGCGCATGATGGAAGCCCCCCTGCCTCGGTATCAAACCTTGTTCAGTTACAAATGCTAATAATATCATCAAGGAAGAATGTTCTTCTTCCAAAAACCATATGGAATATGGTTAAACTTCGGCACCTATATTTAAAATCAGGAGAAAATCTTTTAGAGGGTCCTAATTTATTACAAGTGACGGAAAATGATGATTGTTCAAGTGTGTTGGCTAGCCTACAAACCTTATCCCAAGTAAGTCCTCGATCTTTTCAGAATATACTTCCAAGGACTCCTAATCTTAGGGAGCTAGGATTTTGTGGACCCTTGATATCAAAGCTAGGTGATCTTGAATTTCCAAATTTAGGCTCAATGGAGCACCTTGAAAAATTGAAGCTGTTCAACACATTTACCTACCATGAAGCAACCAGGTCGTGCAATCCTATTATGTTTCCTCAAAAGCTTAAGAAACTAACGTTGTCGAATACTGGCATGGATTGGGAAGAGATGTGGACATTCTCCTTGCTACCTAACCTTGAAGTTTTAAATTTAAAATTTAATGCATGTATTGGAGAAAAGTGGGAGACAGGGGATGCGGAATTTAGGCAACTCAAGATCTTGAAATTGCATGATCTGGGCATAAGGCAATGGATTAGCTCGAGGGATAACTTCCCTAGACTACAACATTTAGTGGTTCGTCGTTGCACAAAACTCAATTGTATCCCACTTGGTCTAGGGAAAATTTTGACATTGGAAGTGATTGAGGTCAGTGAATGCAGCCCTTCTGCATATAAATCTGCAAAAGATATTCGGAATGAGCAAAAGGGTGAAGGAAATTGTTTCTTGAAAGTACATGCAAAGAGTTTTCCAACTAAAAACTTAAAAGAACCACCTTCGTTTTTACGGGCAAGGATGCTTGCGATACAATTATGAGGTGCCTGGTATACACCAAATACTTATTAGTTACTTTCTTTTTCGGTAGCTTTAGGTTTGCTCTAACGTATAGATTTTCTAGGAGATTTACGAAAATATCATTTGACCAACGTTCTTTACGAAAATGTCACGTTCATACGTCCGTGGACGGACTCCTCCACATGGGATGCGTCCGGATGCAAGGGATGTGTCGGGGAGGCATGGGATGCGTCGGGGGAGGCATGGGATGCGTCGGGGATGGACTCTTCAACATTTGAAAGGACACGTGTCAGCTCCTCGTTCATGGACTCTTCAAGGTGACGCACAGACTCCTCCCATGTGGAGGAGTCCGTCCACGGACGCATGAACGTGACATTTTCGTAAAGAACGTTGGTCAAATGACATTTTTCGTAAATTCCCCTTTTTATTTTCTATTTGTATTACTATTACTGTTACTATTAGGTGTTGTATTAGTACTTTTTGCTATCGGTACTCTTAGACCAAATCAAATTCAAAATCTCTTGCTTTGGACCTCAAAATTGGTGATGACCCCTTTTAAGTTCAAGCAATTCAAGACAAAAGTTAGACCAAATCAATTCTAAAATCCAGTTATTGATTTGGATTTCAAAATTGGTACTGATAAACCCTTTTAATATCATGCATGCAATTTTTAAGACTTTAAGTTGCTGAAACTCTGATCCCCAGTATCCCACCTTCCTCCAATGCAACAGGCAACTATTAGTTTTAAAACCTCTAGATTAGGAAACCATACAATGGTCCAAGTCTCCTCCAGGTCCATGCGATGTGGGTATTTCTTAATGTCAGTTTTTTAAGCTTTTCAGGCAACATTAGGGGATTGTTGTCTCAAGTTTGTGAATGTAGTCTATCCCTATTTTCACATTTTCTTATGACACGGATCGACCAAGATACTTGGTCTTTTAAGCACATGAATTCACCAACTTTATGTTGACTTTTTAAACTTACATGTATTTCAGGAAAGTAAACTCACGAGCATGGAGAATCAAGAATACACGGAACCAAGCATGATGCAATCTTTTGGAGGGTTTGTCTACTATATACCGCCTCCATGCGGAGATATAATGGTCAAAACCTCGGTTTATGAAAACTACATTTTGATGAATTACATTTTTTGAAACTTATATACATTTGGAAGTTGTAAACTTTACACTTAACTGTGTCGTGATTTGAATCTATCTATGACATTGGCATCTTGGTTTGTTTTTATCATATAGTTTGTTTACTTTATCGAATGCAACGAGAACTTTTCTAAGTTCACACCTCGCGCTTCCGCTACGAGCGGGTGTGACATATAGACAATAGTTTGGTAATATATTTTTCACCATATATTAATAATAATGTTAAAGAACATCACATAAGTTACTATAGCTAGAGTCACATCTAGCTACAGTGGGTTTTTTTTTTTTTTTTTTTGGGTTTTGCTTATTTTGTGTATCTCAATTATTTAATTTTTAATATTGACAATTACACCCTTCAGCTTTATAACAATTTTGTTAAATTAATTTTAACCCTTTAGAGTTTTACTTGCTATTTATATATGTGGGTTAAATATAAATATATGTACGTTTTCATACTTTTTTCAGTATAGCTTCGGTTGGTCTACGTTTTTACATTAATGTTGTTCGGACGAGTCGAGTCTAATATAACACGTTTTCACTAGGCGGTATAAATTTGAGTTATTTTACGTTTCGACGACATCTCAACGCACGGTACCATTCTAAAACCTAAAAAACATTATTTACGTGCTTATTTTTAAGTACATTTCGGTATAAATCCATGTTGTTTTATATTTTGAAGTAATTTTTTCTCGAAAATGAGTCAGGTCAAATAAGATGTTTCCGTGCTTATTTTTATATGTGTTTACTGTTTGTCTACGTTTTGATGTAAAATTTGTTCGGAATCGGTCAAGTAAAAAATAATACATTTTCACTAAGCGGTATAAATTCGTGTTACTTTACATTTCATCATTGCCGCAATGCCCGATAACAATCTTTAACTTAAAAACACAATTTTCTTACGTGCTTAGTTTTAAGTATGTTTCGATATAAATCCAACTTGGTTTACGTTTCGACTTCTCGGTAATGAATTATGTGAAATATAATATGTCTTCGTGTTTATTTTTATGTGTGTTTTTAGTTGATCTGCGTTTTGACGTAAATATAGTTCGGAAACGACTCGAGTCAAATGTTTGACAGCATAAATTCGATTTACTTTAAGTTTTGACGCTGTTGCATTGCGCGCCGGGTCACAATACTAGTATATGTGTGTGTATGTGTGTAAATACTTCAGTCCTATAAGTGGGAGAATATCATGCATTGGTTTCAGGAGGAGTAGCTATAGTCCTATTATCATAAAGTCTCGCCCGTTGAAACAGGTCAGATATATTATGTTTGGAAAGGAAGTATCCTTTCTGAGAGTAAGCCACCTCAATACCCAAAGAAATACCGTAGCAAACCCAAATCCTTCGTAGCAAAACAGTGAGCCAAATCTTCAAGGACTCAATACCATCATAATCATCGCCTATAATAATCATATCATCAACATATAAAGAGTAGAGAGAATGTGTCCATCACCCATAGCGTGAACAAACAATGTTGAATCGTGATTACTAGGAACAAAGCCAAGGGAAGTAATCAATGTAGAAAAAAGTTGAAATCATGAACAAGGGTTTGTTTTAGGCCATATGGAGCTTTCCAAAGCCGACAGGCTTCACCAGGCTAGTGACCCATTACATTATATTCAGGAGATTTGACTCCGTTACATTATGCGATTTGGATGGAATCAAATAGAAAGGAATATGCTCGAGGAGATAACATGTCGTCCCGACAAACCTCACACTTTTGTCCCTTCATCTTCAACTCTCTTATCACACTCGCTCGAGGTGGAAACGCGAGGTACGGCCACAAAAGGTTTTCAAGCATTCGATTAGCAAACTGTTGGTTCAGTTCTGTTTAAACATAATGGAAAACATGAAAACATACCTTTGATCGCATCAGACATGCGAGCAGAGAATCCAGATGGAGTCGCAGCAATAAGGTTTGACATGATTGTCAGCTTGATGTGGTTCCTCCTTAGGGTGCAATCTAATGATGGTGATAAGAAACCGAAAAGGGTATCGGTTTAGGAGAGGAGGTCGATTGATGTTATGAGAGTAATTAGGTTGTGTGAAAGTCTAACTCTTTAACCTCCACATTATTCTCCTTATATATGCACCCAAGAGAAAACCCTAATTAGTATGTAAATGATTATAATGGCTACTAGATTAAATAAAATATAATAATATATTTAATCTAACATTCTCCCACTTAGCCGAGTAATCATTTACTATGAGCGTTAGATAAGCCTGATCAGGAGTTAACACTCATTTTAGCCTTAAATAAAAACTATAGCAGAGAAATACAGCCGTTGAATCATTATGCGACTCAGGACCCCCATTAGTCATACTATAGCCTTAATTTAAAACCTAATCGTTATGATCAAAATACGCATAAGCCCTTTGTTTGATTTGTAATTTTATTTGTCTATATGCCATTATACCGATTTAACATATTCTTAGAGACATACAAAATCAAATTGATGAGGAAAATTAACTAATACTTAGTCATTCATAGTACGATATGCAGTTGCGCACGGCCATCAATTAATACCCGTCTATGAGCTCTCTTAATAAGACTTATGGGTAATAGCCCTTCAGTTATAGGATCCTTAAGCACATCATGAATGTATTCGATATAAAGACTTAGTTTCCTCAATTCGTTCATAAACGAATAATTAATTGTGTATCGAAATTTAATGCAGCACCTCTCGAACTGTTACTGTTCAAGGAGACATGGTAGCTGACTTTATCACAATAAGTCTTCAATACATTAATTATATGGAGTTAATAAACTTATGAGTCCACTGATAAATATCCAACAACATTTAGTGACTATATTATGTCGTTATAACTTAGGTTGTTGATATCAGTCCATTATGACTCCTCCATGAGATATGTTTTGTCTGCTGACATAAAGATATACCCGAAATTACATTTTGTCATCTTTGAATATCACAAAGTTAGAGTAATAAACCGGTTTGAGTTCTCACTTCTTCTTTAATTATAGCCTCTCGTTTCTTTTAAAGATATTGTAATACTCTATTAGATGCTTCACATTAATATAGACATATCCAGTGTGTTGCAATGTGAGTAATATCTAAACGAGTATAGACTTGAACTTACATAAGGCTTCTAATTAATGAAGCGTAATGAAATAATCTCATTTATCCTCTAAAGGATAGCAGTGTTGTTTGTTACATATGTAAGGACCCATTTAAGGTTAAACTTATGGAACGGAACTAATGTCCCATTGGGTCTATCTCGGCATGTTATGATATCTATCACGTAAGAGATATCTCTGAGATCTATTATATCAAAGTTTGTGTTAACAATGCTTTGACTTATGTAACATTTACTTGTCAAAAGAATATCATCTATATAGATAAGTTTATTTTAGTTACTCCCACTCATTTTGAGGTAGGTACATTAATCCACTTGGTTCTTGATGAAAATAATTACGTTAAGTTTTCATCACATTATGATGTTTGCATTAACCCATACATGGATTTTATCGGCTTACAAATAAAGTATTCTTTAACCTTCAGTTTGGAACTTTCAGGTTGTTTTATGAACATGTAAATATGCAAGCCATTTGTTAGGGAAAATTGTTTTTAATGTTCATCTAATGTAGCTTTAAACTATTATATTCTACTAGACAGTGATGATCCTCAAATAAATCTTTGATAATTTATCTCTTCCTAAGTATAACCTTTGACAATCAATCATGCCTCTTCGTGTCTTAACGCTTATATCAGGATTTGGTTTAGTTATGAACACTCTTAGGTAATTCAATCAAATCCCAAACGTTATACGAACACATAAAATCAGTTTTACTAGAAAACTGTTTTATTCCATTTAGAAGATTAATTGACGCTAATGGCTTAATTAAAAGAGATAGGATCAGTAAACATTTCCAAAATCCATTTCAACTTCAGTTAGGGAGGTTATGTAATCATCAAAGTTAGTAGGCTTTTAAACCTAGATGACCTCCTGAGTTTATTATTGGGTTTATTAGAAGTTTCAGTTTTATGGATTAGCTCTTGGTTAGGTTGCTATTATTTTTAGGATTCTAAGTCTATAAGAGTTGGTGCAGTATGGTGTACAAGAGGTGTAATCGGAGTTAAATTCGGAGTGAAATTTAATGACACTCTTCCCCCCGCCTCTTGTATTCCTTGCAATTCATGATAAGGACTTTGAATGCTCCCACTGACCTTAGAAATCTTTAGGAACTCAGCATGCTTAGGGTCAATATTTAACAACCAACAAATTCTAATAGAGAACCACAAATTAATGACGTTAGTCGTTGTGATTTCTCTTGTTCAGGATTATGTTAGTTTAGGTAAGAAATCTAAGTGTGCCCACAATTAAGCAACAATGAAACTTTTGTAAGAGTAGCATTAGATTTTAAGGAGACAAGTTTTGATGGAACAGTGGCGTGATGGAGCGGTGTCTTATACAAGAGGTGTAAATTGAAGTAATATAAAGTTTTCACTCCCCCACCTCTTACAACTATTGCAAGTTATTATTAAGACACTTAATGCTCCCACTGATCTTTGATATCTCTAGAAATGCTACAAGAGAAGTTTTAATGAGGTACGTGACGTGGGAACCTATCATATATACATTAGACTTTAGAAATCTTATTAAGTATATATATGAATAGATTTCTTCTAAAACCGTGGGCCATATGCGAAAAAATTTAGATACAAGGTCATAGTCTTTTAAATGATAAATGAATTATGTCTAAATATTCCATTTGGAATAAGTTCCACGAATGTCAATGAATGACTTATGATGGACCCATACTTATTCCTTAAGCCAAATAATATTGTAAGGCTTTAACGTCATGATTTAAAATCATTTAGAATGAGATTAGATGAAGGAAAATCATCCTCATTAACCATGTCATGATTTCTCGTGATTTTCAGTTATAATGGATGAAATTTATAAGTCTCATTTTCCTTTTGTCAAATTCTCATTTGCATGATGACAAAAGTTGTGAAAGTTTAAGGTATCATCTAATTTCATCTTAGTAATGTTTTTATTCAGATATTGAGAACAAATAAGATGAGAGTTTAAGGTAAGTGTGACTTTATGTTGACTATTCAAACCTCACAGCCTTCAAAACATTGCTTAATTATGACACTATATTCTATTAATCTTCAGAATATGTAAGGTATCGAAAAGCTTTGTTAGAAGACTGCTTATTATGGTTCTTATAGCCTTAACATTTAATTTTGTCACTAACTCTCATTGTTAGTTATTTGTTTGATTCTGGTAAGGAAACGTATAGAACTAGAGTCAACTAATCATGTGTTAATTGGAATATTAAAATTAGCAGACTTAAATATCATTAGAAAGTGACTACCTAATTAATTTATCCAACTATTCTTTAAAATAATGGATAGTCTCGTTGCTTATGCCTAGTCTAATGGCATAATTATGCTGTGAGATTCTCCCTTGAAGAACCTTAAAGTTGGAATTTTGTACTTGTATTTTTTACTATGGACTTTAGAACTATCCTCTTTTTAAGGTTTCAGTGGTTGTAAGGTGAATAACATCTTATTTTCCAGTTTCAAACATTTATCTCTTTGTACATATGCTGCTTACCAACACACTCATTTTCCTTTGGTACTTTTGAGTGTTATAGTTGATTTATAAGGCATCAAATTGTACAAGTGAAAATTTTAGTATGTAATGTACTGAAAAATGTACTTATTTCCATGCGTAAGCCCTTAATTTTATGAGTCATGGTACTGTACATTATGATGTATTCATGAATGCCACTTAACCTTATAGTTTAAAATTTTAAATGAAGGCATGTATCTTAGGAGTTCTTGTGATTATTCCATAGATAATAGATTAGTCTTAGGAAAGACTTAATCTGGAATAACTTTAGTGATAGAAATTATGTTAGAGAGTTCTTGATTATCATAAGATACATCATGTTCGATTGATCCTATTCATCATGCTCTACTTTTCTTTTGTAGTACCTTTATCAGAAGAGAGCAGTAGGATTATCGTGTCTTAAGAGATAATCAAGGATTTAATTTAAGAGCTAATTCTTATAGAAACTTTAAGTAAAGCAAAACATATTAGGTTTAGGAATTAGAGTGGATGAGATACTAATTTATAGAAGAAAATTATAGTGAGTAAAGTTATGGGTACTTAAAAAAATAAGGCAGACAAAAATTGATCATAAGATTAATGAAGGATCATTAATATGAGGATCATTATGTGAAGAAGTTGTGATATGTCTATTACTAACATCAAAATAATAGACTTAGTTAAAGTTCTACTTAAACGAAGACAAATCAACTTTTGCCAGAAGTGTAATCATTTAAGCATGTGTGCAAAGTAATCGTGACAAATCAGCTTTGGCCAGAAATGAGACAATCACTTTAGTTATGCACTTGTCAAGTATACTAGACATAAATGAATTAAATCAGCTTTGGCCAGAAATAAGACATTCATGTTTGTAATGTATACTCAACATAGCTTTTATAATACTTGAACAATAAATAGATGCATCAAATCAGCTTTGGCCAGAAATGATACATCAGAAGCTCATTCAAGTTAAGCCAATTTTGGTTTTGCAAAATATTATCCGATTCTGATTAATTAATTAAGTATTTACAAAACCAATTATTTAAATTTTAGTTCACATTAACTGCTCAATAAAGTAATAGGATTTCAAATAAGTCTTGAAATTTTATGAACACTCATGATTTCGGATGATCTCGGATGATTTCGGATGATTTCGGATGCGTCCAAGACGCGTGATTTCGGATGAATTGTGTCTTGGATTCATCCGAAATGGTGATGCTTAGTCCGAGATGATCCGAAATGATCAGGCAGTTATTGATCCGTAATGGACGAAACAGCTGCTCATCCGGAATGTACATCCGGAATGTTCATCCGGAATGATCCGAAATGATCAGACAGTTATTGATCCGTGATGGACGACCAGATGTTCATCCGGAATGTTCATCCGGAATATGTTCCTCAAGCCACAAAATCCTTAATTTAAGCGATTATTAATTGATAAGGTTCAAAATCCGAAATTTTTGGGATTATGAGATTATGTTTCCTGTTTAATTGTTAATTATATTTATCTGTTTATTTCGAAAATTATATCCATTAATAACAATAACAGATTTCAAAAATTGTTTAGTAGATAAAATAGATCAAAACAGGAAAAACACCCAGTAATCCAAATTCATTCCAAAACTAAAGGAATTTTCGAATTTTCTCATGAACATGTGATGAACCCTAAGATGAAAACATTCAAACATTCATCCGTAATGCATCCGTAATGATAAAACCCCAGATCCGTAATGATCCGTAATGATCTGTAATGATCCGTAATGATCTGAGATGATCCGAGATGCATTCGAGATGATAAAACCCAGATCCGTAATGAGGATTTCGGATGGCAAAACGGAATTTTATTAGGGTTTTCAAAAACTGTTTTCCAGTTTTATACCAGATTATCGGATACAAAACAGAACTGACTAAACAACATATGCTCTTATACCACATGTTGGTTCAGTTCTGTTTAAACATAATGGAAAACATGAAAACATACCTTTGATCGCATCAGACAGGCTAGCAGAGAATCCAGATGGAGTCACAGCAATAAGGTTTGACATGATTGTCAGCTTGATCTGGTTCCTCCTTAGGGTGCAATCTAATGATGGTGATAAGAAACCGAAAAGGGTATCGGTTTAGGAGAGAAGGTCGATTGATGTTATGAGAGTAATTAGGTTGTGTGAAAGTCTAACTCTTTAACCTCCACATTATTCTCCTTATATATGCACCCAAGAGGAAACCATAATTAGTTAATAAGGGTAATTAGGCCCATCAACAATTACCAACTAATTATTTAATAGGTTGTTATATATTTTGATCTATATAATGTAAATGATTATAATGGCTACTAGATTAAATATAATATAATAATATATTTAATCTTACACAAACGTCTACATGATTGTAAAATAAACCAACGGATGCCAAATATATTTCTTAAAAATAGGGTTACAAAACCATGGAACTTTAGTTCGTGTTCGTAGACCAACTAAACATCAAGTTTTTTCAAAACACATAAACAAAATAAATATTTTATAAAATCAGGCCTTGACCTATATTTCCCGTACGAAGATATAAGGAAAACCCTCCAAAAGTGGCATTGCTTATGCATCCTATTCCTTGAACTCCAGCCATGCAATGCAACTTACTAAATGTCAACATAATGTCGGTGAGTTCACAGGTTTTCTTGACACAAATGAGTCTTTAAAACATTTGAATAAAATGGTATGCATAATGGCTATGAAATTCGTTGATCAATTAATGTATCGCTAGGACATTAACGTATGTGCCACCATAAGCTAGTAACCAAACCTTGACAATGTTCCATCGTACAGTGCCACTAACTTCCAGTGACGACAACTAGGGACACAAAATCACTCCCACAGGGTCTCGGGGACTAGGAGTGGAGTTTTCCAGTATCCAATATATCTATCCAATTGTTCCCGAGTCCGTATGTGGCTAATGGCTACTCAAATTAATATCCCCCCGGGTGGTTTACCCCGAGAGTAATAACTACAACTTATGCACAAATCAATGATCTTGTTGATTTCATTCCCTAACTATAATACCATTTGAGCAAACATGTATCTCCCCCTAATTCTTAAAAATAAAAACGTTTAAAAGAGGGGCCATGAAATTCACAACTTTGCGTTCCGTGCGTATGCTAGCAATCAGTGTCCAATGTTTAATGTTCCCGACCTATAAGTGTCCTAATTTAAAAAGGCTCTAACGTCTAACTATATGTTTCGTTTACAAGTCTTTCACCAATCTTGTTAAGACTTCACATGTTTCACGTTCAAAAACGCTTGTTTGTTTAGACACGTTGGTGGGTGATTATCCGAATGTTCATACATGTATACTATCACACATATACATATATATACCCTTGTTTGTATTGTATCTGAGGCCTAGACCCTTGTATGATTTTGTGTCGGCACACGATTGATCAGATTTATAAAGATATATATTTTTATGTCAATATATACTATTTTTTATCTCGTGAAATATCATTCCACAAATCGGTAGTTTGACCATAACCAAAAATACATTTATTCTTTAGCAAATATATTTTCTATGCTCGATTGGTTGCCAAAATAATATCTTTAATATTATTCTTGTTTATTCGCTAAAAACCCGTTCGTTAACACATACGTTTTGTTCATCGTTCGTGTGTACGTATACTTACACACACACACATTTCTAATCAATGAGAACGTATCACGTAATATATACATAGTGTGGGGTTCAAATGAGAAGAAATATTTTGTAAGAAGAAAAAGGAAGAAGTTTCAACCAATAAGAATGCTTCATTTTACTTTATTTAATATTTGAATTTAATTTTAATATAAGGGTATATTTGTAAATTTACATAGATCATTAATTTTAGTCTTCCTCTTTAATAGCTAACTACATTTAATTTGTAAGTTATTTACAAAATATATATTTCTTCAAAAAAAAATTAATTTAGAGTGTAGGACAAATTACTACGTATGTAGGATAAATTACAGGTTGTCTAGGATAAATTTAAATATGCGTAAGATAAATTTCTAAATGTGTAGGATAACTTTTTATGTGTGTAGGCAAAAAAAATTAGTATAGAGAATGATAGTCTTTATGAGTAAATAATTACTTAAAGATAGTAATAAATGAGATCAAAGAAAACTACTTAGTATTTTACAATTGTACCATTTATTCTTTTTCTTCTCAATTACAATTTCTTCTCAAATGAACCTCCATTTATACATATACACATATACATGTATACTACATATTAACATGTATTTGCTAAGCGTGTTAAGATATACAAAGACACGCATATACATATACATATCCTCTACTTGTTTCACACATAGTGATTTGACGGTTTTCTGGAAAATATATTTTAGAAAAATATATTCTTATGACAACTTGGAAAATATTATATTTTTGCAATCGTCTCAAGAATATATAGGAAGAAATCCCATTAGTTACGAAAACCATAAACCCAAATGAATAGACCTCCTTTTGCCATGTGTTACATTTTTTGCCGACGTGTTACGTGTAACAGCTTTTAGCATACTTTTAGCTTTTTTTGAAAAAACAAAAGTATAACAAGACCAATCTCAACCCTTGGTTTTTAATTGGATGATGAAAACTCACATGGATTTTCTTTCTTTCACCAATTAAAACCTGACAAATCATTAAAAAAAATAACAAGTGGAAAAGTAACATTGACCTTTTACACCATTCTTTTTCTCTTTCTACTGTTCTTTTTCTCTTTCTACTGACACTCAGCATCCATCAATTATCTCATTCTCTCTCTTTTCATTTTAAATCACACCTCTTTCTTTCTCATAATTCATAATCACAATATCAAATCAACTCAAAATCAAACCCCTTTCTCTCTCATAAACACAAAACCAGACCTATACAAAATCAAAACAATACATCGATTTTTAATGAGCGGTTAACCTAAAACAGACGATATGATGCAGATCTATGTGTTTGGATGACTAATATGTGAGTTTTACTTGGTTTTGTTTCTCGTAGATTGGGTGAATTTGAGGTAAAACACCATTGTAATGGAGCTTTGGGGAGGGTGAGAGAGAATTTATGAGAGATAAAAAGGATCTACTCATTATCGCAGATTTAAACACATTTTTGGCCATGGCGGCCGGCTCAAAATATTGTAGACCCGAAGCGGCCGGCTCAAAATATTGTAGACCCGAAGCGGATAACAAAATTGAGACCTTTTTCATAAAAAATAAAAGAAAAAAATTGGGTTTTGATCCTATGATTCATATACAATCTCTCTATATACATAGTTATGGGTTAGAATCAAATACAAAGGATAAAATAAATAAGAAGGGTAAGAAGGATTCTAGTCCATTGATCTTAGATTTGGAGGGTTGAGATTAGTTGTAGGGAAAAGAAAATAATAGAAGGGCATAAAGGGAATCCTATATTTATGGATTTTCTCTCTCCACATGCAAGGCACATGCCAATTCCCCCATCGATTTAAAACGTACATAACTTTTTCATAAGACATTTTTTTTAAATTCACCATAATAATGAGCGTTTTTTATCTTTAATATGAGTACCATATTATCATATAAAAATAAAATAAAAAATTTCATTTTTACTGGGTTTTTTTTGTATTGTGTTAAAGTTTTCAGGTCATTGTGTCTTTTAACTGGGTTTTGGTCACTAGAGTTTCTATACATTGTGTTATTATCAAAACCTATAACACAATGTTAATTTGGGTTCTATCCATTTCGTTTTTATAAGAACCTATAACACAATATATGACACAATGAAGATGGTGTTATATCTGGGTTTTCTATAAATTGTGTTATTAGTTCAGGTCATTGTGTTTAATATGTTATTCATTGTGTTTTAATATGTTGTCCGTTGTGTTTTAATAATTTGTTCAATTTTTTTTTATTATCTTTGTTAATTGTGTTTTAGTTTGTTGTGTATTGTGTTTTTAGTTTGTTTTCCATTGTGTCTTCATCTGCTCTCCATTGTGTCTTTTATCTGTTGTCATCAATTGTGTTTTTATTTAGTCTGATACTTATTGTGTTATATGTTATCGTCATTGTGTTATACGTTATGGTTATTGTGTTTTAGTATGTTGTCCATTGTGTCTTTATCTGTTGTCATTGATTGTGTTTTTTATCTACTTTACGTTGTGTTTTACATCATGTCCATTGTGTTATTATCAAAACCTATAACACAATGTTAATTTGGGTTCTATCCATTGCGTTTTTATAAGAACCTATAACACAATATATGACACAATGAAGATGATGTTATATTTGAGTTTTCTATAAATTGTGTTATTAGTTCAGGTCATTGTGTTTAATATGTTATTCATTGTGTTTTAATATGTTGTCCATTGTGTTTTAATAATTTGTTCAATTTTTTATCTTTGTTCATTGTGTTTTAGTTTGTTGTGTATTGTGTTTTTAGTTTGTTTTCTATTGTGTCTTCATCTGCTCTTCATTGTGTCTTTTATCTGCTGTCATTAATTGTGTCTTTTACTTGTTGTCATCAATTGTGTTTTTATTTAGTTTGATACTTATTGTGTTATATGTTATCGTCATTGTGTTATACGTTATGGTTATTGTGTTTTAGTATGTTGTCCATTGTGTCTTTATCTGTTGTCATTGATTGTGTTTTTGATCTACTTTACATTGTGTTTTACATCATGTCCATTGTGTAATATGCAACTGGGTTTTAATTTTTTTTTTTTTTGAAAAATATAACAATATGGTACTCATATGAAAGATAAAAAAACGCTCGATTTTATGGTATAATTTTTTTTAAAAACAAATGATGTATAAAAAAGTTACGGACGTTTAAAAATTGGGGGGAAATAACATGTGACTTGCATCTGCATATTCTCTTTCCTCTTGTAGACAAAATTACGCTTTCCATTTAATTCCTCTTAGGACACTTGTCATTCTTTGCTGGCTTCTTATCCTTCTTATTTTTAAATACTTTGTATTATAACTCAACCCACATAGTTATATAGCATAAACCTCAACGTCAACAATTTTAAAGCCAAAATCACCAACATATAATATATTTTCTTAAGAATTTGAGGCCTAGGGAAGTGGAGGCCTAAAGCGCTTGCTTTATTTCACGCCTCCGACGACCCTGAAGAACGAAGGTCGGCCGTTGGCTCCGGTGTCCCTTGAAGATGGCTAGAATCAAAGCTAAAAGCCTTTCTCGTTTCAGTTATGATCAAGATTTAACGATCTTTTTCACCACTTTCAAGAATCTTGTTCATCTCGTTTGAGTGCTAGAATCAAAGTTGAAAGTACATCACACGGGTACTGATTATCAGATGGGGGGGGGGGGGGGGGGATGGGGATGTTTTTACAAGCTTCGCTTCTAATTCAAAAATATTCTCGGATGGTCTCCTTTCAGATGCCTTAGTTTCCAACAAAATTTGTTTGTTTTATTTAACTGAAAAAACTAACAGGGTTAGGTCTAAAGAACAAAACGTGTATAATATGAAAAAATAAAGGACAAAACTCGTCAATTTTGAATATAAAGGACAGCGCCTGAAAATGTGTATAAAGATAAAGAACAATCCTTGAAATTCACTCTTTAGTCTAAATAGTTTTTTTTTCTCTTTTGGGTCCCTGACTTTTTCATTTTCTTGTTATTTTGATCACATTGGCTAACTCAGTCTAAAAATATGGTTATAACCAGAGGTATTTTTGGCATAACTGTTGTGTAATGATAACCAGAGTTAGTTTACAACATAATTTATAAACCTCATAATAATTTAATGCCAAAAATACCCCTAATAATAACCTTGTTTTTAGACTAAGTTAGGCAATGTGATCAAAATGGCAAGAAAAATGAAAAGTCAGGGACCTAGAGGAGAAAAAAAAACTATTTGGACAAAAACTCAGTGAC
Source organism: Helianthus tuberosus (assembly GCA_030545235.1). NCBI lineage: Eukaryota > Viridiplantae > Streptophyta > Magnoliopsida > Asterales > Asteraceae > Helianthus > Helianthus tuberosus. The sequence goes on from CM060394.1 coordinate 83,815,050, forward strand.
TAAAATGGCAATTTACTCTATTTTGTGTTTAAATTAAAGGATTTAAACAAAAATATTTACATTTAGGTTTTTTTAACAGGGGGTACGGATTGGATTTTGTATTTTGAGATAATATTATGATGTTTAAACTTAGGCTTAGATTATTATTATTATTGAAACCTAGGGTCGGGTGAAAATTGAAGACGTTGTCTTAGATAAATAAATTCGATGTAAATTCTTTTTTGGTTAAACATTGAATCTTGAAGTTGATACTGTTTTTCATAGATCTGTTTAGTACGGTTGAATTGTTTTTTTTTTTTTTTTTTTAATTTTGTTGTTAGATTAGACCTGTGTATTGGCTTTAGATTGAATTATTTTATGTTTTGTAGGTCTCACAATCACAACTTGCTTTTTTGATCAGTGGATGATTATCATACCCAGCCAGTGGCCAATTTTGGAGAACGATCGATATTATTTTTCATAAAAAAAAAAAAAAATAGATGTTTTGCAAAGATTGATGAAAATAGTGGTGACCCCATTTGAAGGTAACATTTTACCCAGTTCTCAAAGACCTTTTGAATTTGTGAACCACCCTTTTGAGGCCCATAAGCACACACTATATTACCCAAGTCTTCTAATATATAAAGAAAGTATTAAAAAAAATTTGCATTCGGTTTTATTATTTTTGGTTTGCTTTTCTGTTGAAGATGGATAGGGGTTAGTGTGGTGAAAATGAGATTTATATTGGGAAAATCGCTGAAATAGTCAAGTTGACGCCATCATTTCAAGAATAGCCATTTGACACCTCTCAACGAGCCGTTTCCGTTTACTGAAACGGCACAAAAAAACCGTTTAACGCCAGCCAATCAGAAGACGACACGTGTCCGACAAACCCTGAAACGGCTCCGAGCCGTTTCAGGCGACCAACTTTGATGAAAGATCTCAGCCGAGCCGTTTCCCGTGGCTCCTGGACCCAAGCCGGCTGAGGACCCCATCCGAGTACCTTCAACGAGCCGAGCCGTTTCAGCCAAAAGTTCGAGCCGTTTCAGCTGTTCCCAAGCCGTTTCACGCTGCTGTTCAAGTCGTTTGCATGTGGTTATATATATCGCCCTATTTTTTGTGAGTTTGTGAACGGATCCATTTATCACACTTAAAGGGAAAATCACTGAAATAGCCAAGTTGACGCCGTCATTTCAAGAATAGCCATTTGACACCTCTCAACGAGCCGTTTCCGTTTACTGAAACGGCACAAAAAAACCCTTCAACGCCAGCCAATCAGAAGACGACACGTGTCCGACAAATGCTGAAACGGCTCCGAGCCGTTTCAGGCGACCAACTTTGATGAAAGACCTTTGCCAAGCCGTTTCCCGTGGCTCCTGGACCTAAGCCGGCTGAGGACCCCAACCGAGTACCTTCAACGAGCCGAGCCGTTTCAGCAGGTTGGAGCCGGCTTGTCAACTGCGTTGTTTACGTACACACGGGACCCACCACTACAGCCAAGCCGTTTTAGCGTACTGTTCGAGTCGTCTTAGCCTACTGTTCGAGCCGTTTCATTCCTTACTTAGACTAACCTTCGTTTAGAAAGTCTCCCCCCTCGCTCTGACTCTTCCCATACTAAGACTTTTGTTGATCTATCTTTGACTTACTTCCTATCTCTACCCTTGATCCAAGGTAGCCGAAGGACGGATTTTTACTAAGCTTTGCTGAAAAAATGCTGCAAACTTCAGTTCTGAAACTTTAGTCTTAACTTCGTTTAGTCATAAGAACTTAGAGCAGCGGTAGCAGGGCGAAAGGCAAGGTCTCATCCTGCCGTTATAGCTTTCCCCCCATTGCTTCGTACGAGACAGAAAATTAAAAATGGAAATAGTGAATCAAGATCTACACTATCCTCTATCCGGATATATGCCTATGAGCGACTATGCCGATCTTTATATGTTTTGGCCACGTGCGTTTCCGCTAAGAAAAAGAAGGTTTGGATCTTTAAACCTTAAGAGGATGCTATCGAATGTGCTCTTGGCACACGTAAGGGATGTGACCTATGTTAGGTCCATAAGATAGCACAGCTTTTGGTGTTCTATGATTCACCTCCGAATAATGAGTAGATAGGGAAGAGCTTTTTATTTTTCTCTTCATAGAAGACTGATGGGTGGAGCAAGAGGTTAAATTACTATAGAAAGAAGAGTTGTAAACTATAGGACTTCTTTTTCTAGTAGTAAGATTTAGGGTTTTTTCGTTCCTTCTCTTCGATAAGAATATCGATTTGAAATGATAAAAATTCCTCAAGCTGTTTCAACAATTGTCTAGTGTATATATGTTTAAAGTTGTTCTTGGGATTTATACAACATCAGATTTTGTAGTAGAAACTTAAAATTATGAAGATTCGTTTAGTTGTATACAGCGGGGGAAAGTGGCAAATCGTTAACGGAAACTTGGAGTATGTTGCTGATGCTGATGTAAGTAGACGTGGTTTAGAAATTGAATCCAACCTTTCATACATTGGTCTTTTAAGTAAAGTTTCTAAGATGTGTGGTACTACAAACATTACAAAGTTGTTGTACCGGTTGTCTTCGTTTGGTGATCCAATCGATATAATTAATGACGAAGATCTTGCAATTTTTTATAATTTTGCTACGGAAAATCTTTTTGAAATATATAAGTTATACGTCGTTGAAGAGTTTTGTGCTGGGTTATCTAGTTTTTCAACTCCAAATAAATTTAAAGTTCCTGATTTAAATGTTTGTGTTAACGAAGCAAATGATGATGTTTTAAACGACCACCAACCAAATCCCGATAATTCATTTGAAAAGTCAATGCCATCTTCATCAATTACTTTTGAACTAGGGTACGTATTTAATAACAAAGAAGAAATGAAATTTTGAGTTGGAAAAAATGTTTGTTAGAACGATTTGAGTTTAAAGTAGATAGATCATCTAAAACGCGGTACGAAGTGTCATGTTTGGTGGACGGTTGCGACTGGCGTTTTCGTGCATACAGTGTTGGCGGTAGGGGGTTGTTTTTTTGTTAAGAATTTTAACGATAAACACAAGTGCTCGAAGACGCTAACGTACCCACATCTTCGTCAGGCAAACCCAAAGGTTGTGGCTCACTATTTAAAAGAACCTTTAAAAGACAGCGGTAGAATATATCTTTCTAAGGATATAGTGAAAGATTTTAGACAAAGATTCCAAGTTGAGATAACTAGTAGTCAAGCTTGGCGTGGAAAAAGTCTGGCACTAGAGCTTTTACAAGGAACAAGCAGAGATTCATTTACAGAACTACCATTTTACTGTTACAATTTAGAGCGGGCAAATCCGGGTTCTGTCATTCGTATCAAGACTGATGACGAGCATCGGTTTGAAATGGTCTTTGTCGCGATCGGTGCTACGGTAAGTTATAGCTTCACCATCGTTCAACGGTTTTTTTTATCAACCTGTCTAGATATATGAAAACCCAAACTCCACAGTCTCCCAAAGCTCCAGACTGCTGAGGAGCGTCGCTTGCAAAAATAACGTAGAAGGGATAATGTAACGGTAACGGTCTGTCGGAATTATAACCATGAATCCATAGCCAGTGGTCAAAAATAAAATTTATATGACATACCACTTCCGCTCTTCCCTTTTCCAAAGATTTGAAGCTTAAAATGCTAAAACCCCAACAAATTAACACAGTTAGCAACATGTATTTTGGAGTACCAATCTATTAAATCGGGCTAATACCTGTCGTATATCGTAAGCGTGTAATCAACAAGGTTGAAAACGCCTAAAAAACCAGTGGACGCCTTGTATATACAACGGTACGTACACCTATATAATAAGTTGTATCGCAAAATATTAATACAATACAAAATATATGTAACCAGTAACCAATTGGAATGTTCCATATTTCCTCGTCAACGGTAGGTATTGGTGGAAAAGGTTCGACCGCCGCGGTGAAATAACCCTTGAACGTCTGGTCGACGACCTGCGATTGAAAATAGCTCTGAAAATAAGGGGGTAAAATACTCAAGCAGTCACTTGCATCTCTTTTGAGTGATTCAAGTGGATCATCCACCCAAATATATGCTGTTAAAAATTCTAAATTTACTTTGGAAACAATATATAAAAATATAAATTTATTACTTTATAGTTTTTATATATAGACATTGCTTACATCATCGCTTAACCAGCCATTACCGTCCTCACCTAGCAATGACGTCCAAAAATCTGGACCGACACATCCACCCATTGTTAGGGAAAGAAATCTATTGCCACTACTTGGATACCACTGCTGGATTAAAGCAATTTGTCTATCCTCATTATTTAACTTTTTGGCATGTTTCTCTTTGATCCTATTATAAGCCACATACGGGGATAGCAAAGCTGCAGCGGGCCTTACAAGTCTTTCGGATCGTCTCAGTTTGATCATATCAGGATCCTCATTCTACAACAATTATTATATATAAGATTAAACAGTTCGTAAACGTAAATTCATAATTACAAATAAATATAAAATATGTAAAAACTTACAAATTCCTACCGCATCATTGGGGTCATAAAGAAGTGGTAGACATTATCGTAGTTGACAAAAGAATCAGCAACAGCTTACAAGAAACCATGACAGTTAAATTAAGGGTTATTATATATGGTATTTATATAAAAAAAATTGACGAAGTACGTTACATTATCACTCTCCCTGTGCGATTGTTCTTTTGGTGTTCGCACGTTCACCGGAGTCCTGACAGGTTGTTCTTTTGGGGCCGAACGATATGTATGCAATACGTCTGACTTTAACATATCAGTCAGTTTCCGGTTGTTCTCGTCCAACAGTGATTTAAATTTTGAAATCAGGTCATTCTCGTAATTAGCTCTACACGTGGACATGCTAGGACCAAAATTCTGTTGCGGTATTTCCTGTCGATCCGGTGACTGATTAAAACCTTGATTCGTGCCATCGTCACTAAACAAAGTGTTCATGACAGACCTCATCTGTTGTGGGTCAACAACGGGAGAAGACTGCATTTCGAGTGGAATTGGACCTAGGAATTCTGTGGGCATTTGGATCGGGATTTCGGTGGGCATTGGAACCGGTTTCTCGGCCGGCATTGCATTGGCATACATCCGACGTTCAGCGTCTAAATAAGCTGAGCTAGATATATACCACGAGCTTCTCAACTCATTTTTAGTGGGCAGTAGAAACAAAGGCGGCTTATATCCCCGTTTCTGCAATGTTAAAACGAAAACAATATTAAAAAGAAGAGTAAATTACGTTTTTTGCCCCTGTGGTTATATCATTTTTACTATATTAGCCCAAAATAAGAATTTTTAACATATATGCCCCATGGTCTCTATAACTAACCATTTTGGCCCCTAAGTCTAACCATTTTGACCCCCATGGTCTCTATAACTAACCATTTTGACCCCCATGGTCTCTATAACTAACCATTTTAGCCCCCATGATCTCTAGACTTAGGGGCCAAAATGGTTAGTTATAGAGACCAGAGGGGCAGATATATTAAAAATTCTTAATTTGGGCTAATATAGTAAAAGTGATATAACCACAGGGGCCAAAAACGTAATTTACTCTAAAAAGAAAATAACACTATATTTAAAAATATAATTAATTTTATGTATTTAAAGATAAAGTTTTTTACCTTTACCGCTAATTGAAGCACGTCGTCCACAGTTACCCTCATGAACTTCTTCCCTTCTTTCCATCCAAAAAATCAGGGAATCGTCTCACATTCAAACCACTCACTTGAACGCTTAAATTGGGGAAAGAGCTCCAAAACCCACATCTACATAAACATAAGCAGATTTATTAAAATTTTATCTAAATTTATAAATAAATGTACTAATTGACATTCACGGGTACCTTGAAGTAGGGGTGAGCAAAAACCGAACCGAAAACCGAAACCGCACCAAAAACCGTAAAAACCGAAACCGCAAAACCGCAACCGACACAAAAACCGTAAAAACCGAAACCGCAAAAACCGAAACCGCAAAGGTATGGTGCGGTTCGGTTTTAGATTTAAAAACCGCACCAAAAAACCGAAACCGCACCGCAAAATTATTATATATATATATATATTATATATATATATATATAATATACTTAAAGATTTAAATATAAATTCCTTTTATTCCTTATAAATTCCTTATATTCCTTATATTCCTTATATATATATATATATATATTACTCCCAGTTAAAACAGTTAAAAAAGTGGCCCAAAATTAAGAATTTAGCCCAAATTCCTTATATTCCTTATACAGTTCTCAGCTCATCAGATCGTTGCCCTAACTCCCTAAATCATCAGCGACATCAGGCGAGACAGCTGCGACCGAGCTTTCCTTCTCCGGCTTCGACCTCAGGCGAGACAGAAAAATGCAAGCAAGATATCCGGCTTGAAAATATTTTTCGATGTTACAACCAAGATATCCGGCTCAAAGTATGTAACTTCGAATTTTTTTTTTTCCGAACTTGTGAAAATGCAAGCAACCATCACTCGGATGACTTTGAGTCAAGATGAACAGAAAAAAAAGATGGCTATATCGATGAAAAGAAAGTATGATAAATATTGGGACAACGTAGATAATATGAATTATCTATTGTATGTTGCGGTTGTTTTGGATCCACGCAACAAGCTTTCATATGTTAAGTATTGCATTGAATTGATCCATGGTAAGGATTCGGAGAAAAGTAAAGAGATTGTGGGAAAGGTGACTAAGACTCTTGATGAGTTGTTTAATCATTACAAAGGCAAGGGAGAAAACACGAATTTACCAAACTCACAAGATATGGTTTTTGGTGAAAAGTCAAGTATTAATGAGATGGATATTGATCTGGAGCTAGAGTTTGACAAACTTGATGATGGAGGTCAAGACATCAAGAGTGAGGTGGAGATCTATCTAACGGATTTAAGGGAAAAAAGGGACCAAAAGTTTGATCTTTTGGGATGGTGGAAAGCAAATTCAACCAAATTTCCTATACTATCCAAAATAGCTAGACATGTTTTGGCAATGCCGATCTCGACAGTTGCATCAGAATCGGCGTTTAGTACGAGTGGTAGAGTTATCGACAAGTATAGAAGTTCACTTAACACCGAAACTGCGGAAGCTTTGATTTGTGCACAAGATTGGATAAGGTGTACAAGGGTTGATCTTGAGCTCGGATGTTCTATGAAGAATAAAGACATAGATGAATTTAATAAGAAGATGGCGGGTTTAAAAATTGGTAAGGTTTTCTTTACATGTGTGAGTTTATATTTCAAATACCTACTAACATATATTTTTTGTTTTTTTTTTCTATCTAGGAAACACTAATGGCAAATGATAGTTGGAAACATTGAAAGTTGGAAAGATTGAAAGTTGGAAACAAGAATGAGTTGGAAACAATATTTACGTTTTTATTTGGATACGACTATGTGATTAAGCTTTCACCGTTTCACATAGCAACTATTATTCTAGACATGTTTCTAGTACAAACTCTTGTTTTGATTGATGTCCTCTAGCCCATACATATGCTCTTCACATTGCTCTTGCAAAAATTATATTCTAATTACCATCAAGTATTAGATGTATTCCAGTATTAAAACCGAGAGTTTTTTTTAGATGTATTCAAGTATTGCTGAGAGTTTTTTTTAGATGTTTTCAACTATTAAAACCGAAACCGCACCGAAACCGAACCGCAACCGCAAATAAACCGCAAAAACCGTACCGCAAAAAAACCGCAACATGTGGTTTTAAAAAAATAAAAACCGCACCTCGCGGTATGAGTTGCGGTTTTATGCTAAAACCGCACCAAACCGCACCATGCTCACCCCTACCTTGAAGGGCCAGACAAATCCTATCAAAGAAAAACCTTTAGCGTCTCCCTTTTACCGATGGTGCAAATTGTACACGGCATTATACGTATTTTCTCAAAAATAATTAACTCATGGATATTGTCTAAATTCTTCTAGATCATTCACAAGGTGTAGGAGTATATTATCAACGACATTGGTTTTTTGCCAACCAATAAAACCTTGACCTATAAGCATGAGGAGACATATTCTCGTGTCGTCTTGTTGGTTAAATTCCCGAAGGTTCTCGAATAAAGATATAATTTTGCCGAAATTAACAGTTGATTGGTTTGGAAAAAAAATCTATTTTTAAACGAGTTCGGGTGCTCTATAGGTGACTAAGAGGCGTGGCCAAACCGTAGCCCGGTTATTAAACAAAATTGTTTAGGGGTGAATGTTAATAGTTCTCCTCCTAATCGATAGAAAATACCAAGACGGGGAAAAGAAGTAGATACTTGTAATTGTGTAACGCCGATTAAAAGAAGGCTATCACATATGGTGCATTTGTTATCTAAATACGGTCCGAAACACGTTTTCCTAATCGCAGTTTCTATCTCTGAAGTCATCATCATACTCAAAGATTCTAAACCACACCATTTTTCTCTTACTTTAATTTCTAAAACCTATATAAGAGGAAAATAAAAAGAAAACAAATAAAAAGAGTATACACATTTAAAAATAATATGTTTTAGACAACATTTTTACCGGACATGGAGAGGGGAGGGGTCAGTGGAAGTCTCTTGCTTCACGTGGTCGTCTGGCATGTTCCCGACGTTGTTTGGCATGTTCATGTGTCGGTTGAAGTTTCCAAAATGATCCATGGTCACTTTCCCTTTTCAGGGGTGGTCCACAACTGATGTCAAAGGACGGTGATTAGTGGTCCCAGATGGGTCAACTCTTTTCTCCAATTCTTCGGATCTTCAACGATCAGGTCTTCAACTCAAGTGGTCCAAATTGAGAGAATGCTTGGCACATGTATGGAAAGTTCACAAGATGAGAATGTAACGACACAAGCAGTTGACTAGTGGTCCAAATTGAGAGAAGGCTTGGCACATGTATGGAAAGTTCACAAGATGAGAATGTAACGGCACATGCAATTGACTAAAACGGCACATGCAGTTGACTAAAACGGCACGTGTCATAAGGGGGTTCTCGGATTTGGATTCGATTAGACGTTTCGTGATGAAACGACACATGTAGTTGACTGAAACGGCTCGGATCTTGTTGAAACGTCGAATCTCGTTCTGAAACGGCACATGCAGTTACTTTAGTGTAAGGTGTGCACGGAAACGGCTCAGGCTTTTTGTTGAAATGGCTCGGATCTCGTTCAAATGGGTTGGAAGACTAATGGCTTGGAGAAGTAGAAAGCTATAAAGGGATCCGACGTTAAATTTGCGGTGGACAATTCTTCCACCACAATTCTATGACACGTTATTAGACTCCGTTCCTAAGAGCGTGGTTGGTTATGGAAATGGTAAAGTATACCCATTTCCTTCTTTTTTTGACATGGATTTCGTGTTTTTCCCACTGCTGATTGAAAATAACGAATGGTTGTTGGTTTGATTGGGGTTGGCGTCCCAGGATTTAGTTTTTTACCTGTTTGAAAACGTTTGTGGAGGAGACAAATATAGAGTAGTTTTTTTTCCACAGTTGACGAAGATCAAGGTGTATTTAGGAGGTTTGCTGGTGCATTTGCGATATTGGAAAAAGACAGGCAAACCCGAATGTTGCATAACTCATGAGCTAAATGATAAGTACGTGATTTCTAACAGGTCAATCGCAGGCAATGAAGCTGTCTATCTGTGTATGCTTATGGAGCATCTCGTTACGGATAAACAAATTAACATTACCGGAGACGTGAAACAAATATGTTTGTTATATAGACGATTCATGGCTGATAAAATGTATTTTTTGCGGTGTTTGCCACGCCCAAATGCTGTTAAATAATTATTGTTTTTAATGTTATATAATAACTTGAATATGTTGATGCATAATGTCTATCGCCTGCGTCATCAGTCTATGTCGTGTCATTTATATGTAATAGGCTAGCTTTGTGGTTTAAAAGGTTAAGTTTATGTGTTTGAGCCAGTTCGCACGAACTGGTAGGTCAGGTCGCACGAGGTGGAAGCCTCAGCTCGTGCGGTCTGGGTATGTTATCCCGTGCGGTCTGGCAGGTGTATAAATAGGCTAGTAGTGTTCTTCATTTGTAACTTTCTGGAGAATTTTGTACCGAACTGTTGTCCGATTCTCTATGTACCAAAACGTCTAAAATCAATGAAGAACATGTTTAAAGTGATTTTCTACTCTTCTACTCCTGTTCTAACACTGATTGACGGTTTCTAGACTGATTTCGCCTTTCTAGAAACTAGATCTGTACGTTTGCAGATTTCATCTTCCGAAGTTCAAGCTCATGAGCTTCAATTCTCTCGATAAACGTACTCTAATTGAAACCAACGTATTCCAAATTGTTTTTCAAAACCAATAAGAACGTACCCCACTCTTCTTGTGGTAGTGCGTCAGCCAACTTATCAACCCACTCTTCGTCTGTTTTATCTATATTCAAACGTTTCATCTCCACTACCAAGTGACAGTACCTCTCAATCAACTCTTTCGTTGATTCTCCACTGATAGCAGTAAAAATGTCGAATTCTTTTTATAGTAGCGCCTTTTTGCTTTTGATCATTGAAACACTTCCAAGAAATTTGATTTTAAGAGCGTTCCAAATAGATTGCGCGTTACCCTGATGCTGTAACAGTACCAAAATGTCTTCCTTAATTGCCTGTTGCAATATACTGACCATCTTCTTCTCGGCTTTAAAGTGTTCTTGTTCGGCCGGAGTTAACGTGTTAAGTGTTTTCTGAAGACCAGCATCATTCATAGGAACTACATATTTCGTTTCAACTTTCAGCCAACATTCGAGGTGATTCGCCTGAACCCACGTGCGAAATCTATCCTGCCTCCCCGAATAATCTTCAATGTTGAGCAGTTTCGGTGGTTTTTGCATTGTTCCTAGCTCGTTCTCCATATTCACATTCTGGGCTATACTTGCTGGAGTTTGAACAGTCATACCTCCTGCGAAAAACGCATTGTAAAACTCTTGATTTTCCATTTTATACTTTGAAAAATGTTTCGAAAAATTTCTAAATTTTGAAAATTTTCAATTTCAAGCGACTTGGACTTTCAGACGACCTGGATTTCAAATGACCTGATTTCAAACGATCTGAATTTCAAACGACCTGGACTATCCAAACCGTGCGAGATGACAAATACCAGTTAAAAATTTTTTTAGTTCGTGTGGTCTGAACAATTTCACACGATCTGGTCCAATCCGTGCGATCTGGACAAGAACTCCATACGGTTTGACAAAAACTCAAACGATCTGGTTCATTTTACATGATTTGGACATCATTTTCATACGATTTGGACAGTTTCACCTCGTTTGAAGACTTAGTTTATCAAGATTTCAAGTTTTTGACATTTTTGGATCAGTTTTAGTTCGATTTATGGTCTGCAACTTTGTACAATTGTTCAAAATGATGTTTTACACGTAATATCTAAAATTCAGTCCATTGTATCTGTGAATTCGTCTGAAAATCCAAGAAAGAGTAGAAGTATATGGTTCTAAACCGTTCAAAACACTGATATCAACCTATTTGACTTATCATGACCTCTGATACCACTTGTAGGATCGATGATTCATCCAAACGAGTCAATCAGAGTCAGATCTAGTTTCTAGAAAGGCGGAATCAGTCTAGAAACCGTCAATCAGTGTTAGAACAGGAGTAGAAGAGTAGAAAATCACTTTAAACATGTTCTTCATTGATTTTAGACGTTTTGGTACAGAGAGAATCGGACAGCAGTTCGGTACAAAATTCTCCAGAAAGTTACAAATGAAGAACACTACTAGCCTATTTATACACCTGCCAGACCGCACGGGATAACATACCCAGACCGCACGAGCTGAGGCTTCCACCTCGTGCGACCTGACCTACCAGGTCGTGTGAACTGGCTCAAACACATAAACTTAACCTTTTAAACCACAAAGCTAGCCTATTACATATAAATGACACGACATAGACTGATGACGCAGGCGATAGACATTATGCATCAACAAACTCCTCCTTGGATATTGCCGCAGTCTTCAGTCAGCCGGTCTTCAAAACATTCTTCACAAAGACTTGAAAAATTATTCCCTTTGTTTCGGCTTTTTCAATAACGCTTTCCTGAGCTGTTCCTTTTATTTGGCAGCTCTCTTTTCTTCCTCAGCTAGCTTTTGCCTCCATGTAGCTCGAGCTATTCTGTCTTTTTCTTCACGCTCTTCTCTCTCCTTCTCTGCTTTCAGAAACTCTTCTCTTTCAATCTCTCTCCAACTTGTTAACCACATATTTTCAAAATTTATACCCTTCTGAAAACATACTGTAGCTACCTTCTGAAACTGCAGAGCTTGTTCTCTATCTTCTGCCTTATATCCAATCTTATTCACAAACAGACATTCAATATCCTTCGCAGAACAATTTACTATCCACATCGGATCGTACAGATGAATATATCTGAGTTCATTCTCAACTCTGTACACAATTACTGCTTCGGTCGTCATGTAACTATAAACCCAGCATACAAACCCTTCATGAAAATTATGTTCCATCTTTGGCAATGGAATATTCTTCATAACCCTGGGCTTCTTGATCTTCAGAATTGTTTCCACAATACCTGTAACAGGATCCTTCCTCTTGACTTTCTTAGGATAATGTGGCTTCCAGTGTCGAAATTCTCTGAAGGCTTCAAATTTCATCAAGCCCCACGTTGGCATATCATGAACTCTGACTGGATATGATAATGTTCTGACTTGGGAAAACTCTTCAACATCCCACCAAGGTAGAGGCATTATATCTTGAATATATTGGAAATATTGAACACCAAATTCTCTTCTAATAGCATAAGCGTTGACTTGTGGCAAGTACCCCTAGCTTATGATATCACCCAGAGAAACATCTCTATCCCTTCTGTAATACTGTAGTGGTCTTTTGTATTTTCTTTCCGTATCCTTCCTGAACCACTTCGTTCGTTCTTCACGTTGTTCTTCTTTAGACATTTCTCTAAAACTCTTACTCTTAACACTTTCAGCAACTTTTCTTCTCAATTCTTCCTCATTTGCTTGACTGAATAACTCAGCAAGAGTTGGAAAGCTAGAAGTATCAAACTCAACATTCTCAGACTGATCATCGTCGCTCCAGTCTTCTACTTCCACTTTATCATAATTATCAGCTTCTTCAACATACTTGTACTGATATGCAGGTTGATGATTGATATCAAATTCGTTCAACTCCTCTTCAAATTCGAAGTTAAACTCACCTTCTTCAACATCCGTCATCTTAATGATCTCAGCTCTAGTGTAAGTATGCAATAACTCACCTTCCTCTACATCATGTTCAAGACGTAGAATCAAACCTGCACCCTGATCAACAATCTCATCAACATTTTCAGCATCACCATGCTCCCCCTCTCCTCCTGCATTTTCTGGTTCTTCGTTTGCATCATCTTGAAGTTACTCGTCAATATTCTCTTCTTGTGACGTTTCAGTTACTTTTATACCAGAATTACCTTGATCAGCATCATCATTTCCATCATCATCATCATCATCGTCATCATCATCATCGCTATGAACAAAATATACTTCATCTGCATCATCTTTCAGATTATCATCTTTGTCTTCTTCATCATCTTCGATCTTAATCATACCAGATACTAAAGTTAATGGACAAGGATCTAGAATAGACGATTCTGGAACTTTTGTCGGGGATTTCAGCTCAGTCAGAACAATTTCCCTTTCAATCACTTGAACATCATCTTTAACTAGAACACCTTTACCCTTATCTTTCATTCCAGCTTCCATTTCAGCTTCACGTCTTGCTCTAACTTCCGCAAGTTCTATCTCTTCAAACCTTTGTTCAATCGGCTTACCAATCAAATCTTCCAACACTTTCTTTAACATATACTCTTCATGTTCCTTTTTAGCATTTTTGGCTTCTAACTCTTGATTTTTCAACTTGAAGTACTCATTCTGCTCATCCCTTCAAGACTTTTCTTCTTCCAAGTCAGCTATTCAAACTTTCAGAATATCTATGTCAACTTGATCAGCTTCAATCTTTTTCAACAAAGATGAATTTTCAGATTCAACAGACTTGACACGTTCCTCTAACTTCTTTTTCTCACTTAACACCTCATTCACCTTCTTTTGCAACTTCTTCACAAGATCATCATTCACAAAACTAAAATCATCAATCTCTTCAAGAACTGTACCCTCTGGAATATGTGGAAAATTTTCAAAAACAGACGATCCTGGAGTAGTATGAACTGATGGTTGTGTGGTTGGTGGTGTTTGTTGGATGTGTGGTGATGTCATTGGTGGTTGTTCATGAATAGGTGATGAAATATGATGTTGTGGTGGTGATTGTGGTAATCGTAAAGGTTCTGGTGATGATTGTCGTGGTGGTGGTGATATTGGTTGATTTTGTGGTGGTGATGGTGGTTTAGTTTATGGTTCTGGTGGTGGATTTATTTTCAGCTTGAATTTTAACTTTCGCGCTGCTGGAGTTTCGACACGTTTTCTTGATGTTGATTTCTTTCTACCTCCTGAAGATGGTGGTTTTACAACCTGAACATTCTCTGGCGGAACATATGTTTCATCATCATCATCCGAACCATTCTTTCTCTTCTTTTGTTTTCCTCTATCTTTTGGATCATAGTTTTCACTGATCCAACGTTCAACTTCAGCATCCGTATCAACTTCTGAACCAGATGAACTCTCCTCTTCATCATCAACTACTATCTTACTAGTTGATTTCTCATCTTCTGCAGTATCATCAATATCTTTCAACAACTGCTCAGTTTCAGGAGTTAACGGTTCTTGATCTTTTTCAACATTAGCTTCTGTCTCATCTACTTCTGGTTCATCAACCAGCAATGTTTCAACCGCTTTCTTTTTACGTTTCTTCTGTGGTTGAGAAGATGATCCTTCTTCAGCTTGGACTTTCGGTGTAGGATTTCTCTTTCCACCTTTTTTCTTCTTTTCTGTTTCTACTTTTGTATACCAATCATTTCGAGTTTCACAGAAATCTTCTAACTTCTTTAATTCATCAATTGCACTCTGATCTTTCATTTCATCATCATTCCTCCACTTTAAATGATTTACTGGATCTGGATCCTCATACTTATCACTTTTGATGAACCCGAAAAACTCTGTCTTCTTCGGTTCAGGCCAATTCTTTGTATACTTGGATTATCAGATTAACGTTTCATTATCCATGTGATGCAACTGCATTAGATCAATTTGTTCATCTTTCTTCAGATTTGGATACGCATGATCCAACATCATCTGCACAAACCTTGGATACACCTAACTTCGACTACCAGAAGTAATATTATCTTTCATGTAATGAAAAATAATTCTAGAAAAGTTGTATTTCTTGTTTAGTACCAATGCCGTCACCATACACATTTGATAGTCTTTCATAACATCGTATCCACCTTTCCTGTGACTTAGCGCATGAATCACTGAGTGAATAAAGAATTTGTACGGCTTCATAAAACAGGCTTTCAAATAATTTTCTTTATTCAACGGACCGTTATAACCCATTCTAAGCATACATCCTTTGACCATCCTTTCCGGAAAACCTGTTGGCGAATTATCATTATCTGGAAACTCTAATACTTCTCGTACAAGCTGTTCTGTGATTATGATTTCTTTATCTTCATTATCTATACGAACACTTGAATTAATAACATCATTCACTTCATCATAACTAGCATTCTTCCAAAAATGATCAACATGAGATTTGAATGCTTTGTGCTGATCCGTTAAAGCTTTTTGAATTGGTAAACGCCTCATGAATGGCAAAATCTCCTTAAACACACCCATCTTTGGAAGTGTTTCATCATAAACACAACAAGTATTGTGCGATGGTTCAAACAACACGTTCGATGCCTGAAAAACAAACAGAAACAAAACAAGTTAAACATTTTTCACAAGTTTCAATACAATATAAAACTAACATTCACACGATCTGGTATATAAACGATCTGACCAACTCATACAGTCTGGTGGTCCAATGAACTGACCAACCCCAAACGATCTGATACTTCAAACGATCTGGCTAATCTCAAACGGTCTGGAACATTCAAACGAGTTGGCCAATCTCAAACGGTCTGGAACATTCACACCGTTTGGCCATCTCGTGCGGTCTGAATCAAGAAATCAGCCACATCGTGTGGACATGGTTCACCTCGTTTGAGCATACATATATGAACAGTGAAGTTGCAGGTTTTCAAAAATTATTTCTATCATGAAATTGATACCCTAGATCTGTTCTACAACACAATCTGAGCATGTTGATAGGATTTTTGTTCAATTTAATTCACTACATAAGCCTAGATCTAAGTTCAAACATTCTGTTCATTCGAGTTCGTACGAGTTCATGTGATTTGGTTCAATTTAACATCAATTTGTACCTTTCCCATGATATAAGCTGTGTGAACCAACTTATACAAGGAATCCGAACACTAGATCACAGGATTAAAGCTTGAAAAACAACGAAATCACTCAAATCGCCTGAAGATGTGTGTGTAATGCGGTGCGGTGTGAGACTGAAACGATTCACGCGATCTGGTCTCTCCTTTATATAGAGGATGCCAGGTCGCACGAGTTGAATGCTGAAACGATTTGGGGTGTTCATGCGGTCTGGCCATATTTGAAATGGTTTGGCCAGCTCGCACGAGTTGGCACCTCGTGTGAAATTTTTATTTTTTCAATTTTTTTAATTTTTAACTTTTTACCTTTTTACCAACACACTCAGTTAACCAAGTCCAATTTAATGACCCTGGTCAACTGTTTAGCCTGTCAAATCCAAATTAATGACTTTGGCTGACCAAATTATGATCTTGCTGACAATTTTGAAACATTTTAAGTTCAAATTAATGAACTTTTAAGCTTTTTGAGCAATTACCAACACTTTTCACAATCTTTTCTTATCCAACCCAAATGATCCAACTTGTTTAGCGTTGTTGGACTTTGATCATCAGATCCCCAACATATGTTGTCCAAAATAAGATGAAATGACAAATCTTTTGAATTTTTCAACATTTTAGCTAAACAAACAGAAAATCTTTTGGATTTGAAGAAACTGGAAACTGTACAAACATATTTACAGACAATTTTTTATTGTAAGAGGATCATATCAGTTTTTAAGACTTATCACTAACACCGTTGATCTTGATTTAACTTTAAGTCTTAAAAAAATTCACTTTTAATTGTCAGTATTGCTGTCCACTTAAACTTCTGCACAAGTTTCAATTGATTTTAGATACGGATTAATGTTTTAAGGACTTAAACTTATTGGCGTGTCCCACCTCAGAATATACTCTTGAATCCAGATTCCCCATATTCAGTCTTACATGTGAATATACCTAGATGATATCTGTAAAGGGGTAAATGCGAAACCTTGAGAGCTCATATTTTTGTTAGGTGTGTCCCCCTTGGGGATCTTCTTTACAACAGCACTTGATCTTTTATCTTTCGATATTTTATCAATTTTTATGCTGAGGGGGTGCTTTTATTTCAAGCAAGCGTAAAGTATTATACGAGGACTAGGCTATTGCTCCCGCAAAATCAGAAGTCCTGGTATAATACCCCAGATATCACTAAGCAAAAGACCTAGTATGCCAGAAATAGGTAATCTTTCAAACAAGATTTCGGGGGTTACCCATATATCCGAGAGATGTTCCCCACGAGATAAGTAAGTATATGATATTTAGGTTTATATCTCAAAAACAATCAACTAGTCGTGCGAAGTCTACTGGCACATCATCAGTGAGACTCGTTTAAAAACATTTTGACTTTCCATTTCTTTAGCATGTTGTGATAGTCCACTGATGTACTATCATTTCCTCTTTTTACACAAACCTCTTTTTGTCTTTTTCAATGTTTTTGTATTTATGAAATTTTATCATGTTTTTGTATTTTCTATAAACTTTCTCCCCCTAAAATCAAAAACATATTTTTGTGTTTTTGGTTTTATCAAAAGCAGTAAAGAAACTGTACAGAAAACATGACAACTAGACGCAGATCACTTTTGATCGCCGTCCGCCTCGGCCACACACTCTACCACCCTCCCAGAAAACAAATTCTTTAACCCGTTCAAGTTTAAAAGATAATTAAATCTTGTTTTATCAAAGGGTTTAGTGTAAAAATCAGCTCCCCGATCATTGGTGTGAATATAATCAATTTGAATCAATTTTTTCTCGTGGCAATCACGAATAAAATGATGTCGAATCTCAATATGTTTTGTTTTTGAGTGTTGAACCGGATTTTTAGTGATATTAATGGCTACCTCATTGTCCACAAAAATTGGCGTGTCTAAAAATTGCAGACCATAGTACCTCATTTGCTGTTGAATCCAGAGAATCTGGGAACAACAGCTGGAAGCCGAAACGTATTCGGCCTCACAAGTCGAGAGAGCGACTGTGGTCTGTTTCTTACACGGCCAAGTGATTAGCCGAGTTCCGAAGAACTGGCAACCAGCAGTTGCGGACTTAGCGTTTAACTTACAGCACCCGAAGTCAGAGTCAGAATATCCAGTTAGAGAGAAGTCACAGGATCGGGGATACCACAAGCCGGTGCTTGGGCAACCTTTGAGATACCGTAAGATCCTCTTCACTATCGTCATGTGTGATGCTCTGGGACTTGACTGGTACCGGGCGCAGAGGCAGGTTGGATACATGATGTCCGGTCGTGATGCTTTCAGATACATTAGCGATCCTATGATTGACCGATAAAGCATTTCATCCACTTTCTCACCACTTTCATCCGGACATATTCCATGATTCGTAGCCAGGGGTTGATATGGGAGATGATACGGACATATTAAATTTGTCCAACACATCATTCACATACTTGGTCTGGTGTATGAAGATTCCATCAGGCAGTTGCTCAACTTGAAGCCCAAGAAAGAACTTCATCTCCCCCATTGAACTTATTTCAAACTTCTGCTTCATGACCTTCTCAAATTCCTTACACAACTCATCGTTCGTTGATCCGAAAATTATATCATCGACATATATTTGCACGATCAGTAGATGTCCTGACAACCTCTTTAGTGAACAGGGTACTGTCGATAGTCCCTCTGGTGAACCCGTTGGTCAGCAGATGTTGGGAAAGCGTCTCGTACCAGGCTCTCAGGGCCTGGTGTAATCCATATAACGCCTTGTCGAGTAGATACACCTTGTCCTTGTGTATAGGATCGGTAAAACCCGGTGGTTGACCGGCGTACACCTCTTCTTTAATCTTGTAGTAGAGAAATGCATATTTGACATCCAGTTGATAGACCTTGAACCCCTTCCATGACGCGAACGCCAAGAAGATTCTGATTGCCTCAAGTCGAGCAACGGGAGCATATACTTCAGTAAAATCAATCCCTTCTTGCTGACTAAATCCTTGGACTACCAACCGTGCTTTGTTCCTTACTATAACCCCTCTATCATCTCTCTTACATTTGAAGACCCACTTGGTCTTGATCAACTTCTGATCTTCCGGGAGATCAACCAACCTCAACACTCCAAACTTTTCAAACTGTTGTAACTCTTCTTGCATTGCATTTACCCAACTCTCTTTGGTCAATGCTTCTTTGTACGTTTTCGGCTCTACCTGCGAGATAAAACATTTTAATGAGAACTCTTCTTGTAAAGGTGCTACAGAGGAATAAAAACATGTAAGCCCTTTGTTTATTTGTTCGCGGGTTTTCACGCCGCTTTGAAGGTCACCAATGATTTGCTCCGACGGATGGTAAGATAACGTTCTTGGCATGACCGTATCCGGTACGCTCACTTCCGATTGCAAATTTGTTATATTCTGATCACCCGTGTGATCAATAGCATTTGAAGTCGCAATATTTGGTTGCTCGTCATAAATCGGATCAGTTTCCGATTCTGAGTCGTCAGAATGGTCAAATATTGGAGCTGTTTCTTCTGGGGGTACATGTGAAGTTCCACTAGGAACAGCCTCATGATCATTTGAACCCACGGTGGGCGAAGAAACCACCAACGGTCTCGGCACTTGTTCTTGTGAAAGAGACTACTGTTGTTGGTATAAGAATGCCAGTTCCTCCTCATTCGGCTCTGTCGGTAAATGGAATGACTCCCAGAGATTGTCGTAATCAAATAGCAACCTATTTTCGGGAAGTTGATTTGGAGCGGTAAACCTTTGACAGTCAACGTGTTGAACTTGTTTGATCTTCCCCAAACTCGGAACAAAAACTCTCTTCAACGGACTAGCGTATCCTACAAAAAAAAACCTTCATTAGCTTTCGAACCAAATTTACCGTCTAGATCAATGAATGTGCATGGTGATCCGAATGGTTCTAAATATTTCAGATTCGGTTTGTAAAGATGAAGCAATTCAAAACAAGTTTTCTTGTACTTCTTCACCGTAAGAACCCGATTGAGCGTGTAACATGCCGTGGCGACCGCTTCACTCCAAAAATATACCGGTAATTTTGAATCTGCTAACATGGTACGAGCCGTTTCGATCAACATACGATTTTTTCGTTCTGCGACACCGTTTTGTTGAGTAGTATACGGTGCTCTGAACTCATGAAGAATGCCCTTATCGTTGCAGAATTCGAGCATACGGTTGTTCTTGAATTCCGTGCCATTGTCGCTTCGAATACATCTAATCGGCAGTTTGTAAACATTCTCCATCTTTTTTAATAGCCTTATCAAATAGTCAAATGTCTCTTCTTTTCACTTTAGAAACATCACCCAGGAAAATCTTGTAAAGTCGTCAGTAATAACTAAACAATATAGATCTCCACTTATGCTTTTCACATTTACCGGTCCGAAAAGATCCATATGGAGTCTTTCGAGCGGTAATCTGATGGAGTTCAAGAGCTTTTTCGGGTGTGATTTCTTCGTCTGCTTCCCTTTCTTGCATTCAATACAGTCATCGTTAAGATGGAAGCTTTTCAAATTAACACCGTCTACAAGATCATTATGAACTAAAAAGTTCATCTTTCTCAAGTGAATATGGCCCATTTTACGATGCCACATGATGGATTCTTTTTCAGTCGCCTTCGTCTTACTCACAAAGCATTGTGCCTTTTTATCTGTCGTTGTTGCAACGCTCATGTCTAGTACATAAAGATCGTTTTCCCGAAGAGCGCGCATCAACACCATTTCTTCGGGTATTTTAAACCCTGGTTTAAGAATCAGACATTCATCTTTTGTAAAATGAACAGTAAATGACTTATCACAAATCTAAGAAATGCTCAACAGATTGTTTTCTAACTCTGCAATGTAGTTCACTTAATCGAATGTTACGACCCCGTTAGTAAGTATTCCTTCTCCAACAATTCTTCCACCTTGAGTTCCAGCAAACCCGACATAACCTCCATTGATTGACTTGACGTCGTATAGTAGTGCTAACATCCCTGTCCAGTGCCGTGAGGCGCCGCTATCCATTATCCATTTAGAAATGGAAGCCCCTACACACATCAAAAAGACATTTACTTAAACAATGATACCCAAGACTTTTCAACATTTGGTACACTACCAAAGACAATATCATGAGCTACTATGTCAACTTTTGGAATGTTAAAAACAACATTTGGAACATCAGGTTCTGGTTTTGATTTTAGAGCTCCTTCCTTGATAGGTGGGAATTCTTCAATCAGCTTATCTAACTCAAACTCAATTTTCTCATCAGTGGTTGCAAAGATTTTCGGTTCAGATTTTAAAACTTCTTCCATTTTCTTTTCCTCAAAAAAATGTTTAGATTTCTCCACCCATGATTGACTTTGGGAAGTCTTTGTTTTAGGATAAACCTTTGAAGTCTTTTGTGATTTTGAAGATTCACCAATTTCAAAAATTGATTTTGGTTTGTCCTATGACTTCAATGATTCACCGCGTTTAAGAATACACACGGGGGATACCATAGGTGATTTTCTCTTAACATCCTTTGAAATTTTTGGTTTTGGTTTATGGAAAACTGCTTTTTTCATTTCTTTGACACATTATTTGGCCATGTGACTGCTTTCATTGCATCGATAACAGATTCTTTTGTCATATTCAACAAAAGTGGATCTGTTGGCCTCGTCTCTTATCTTTTTGGCCGCAATAAAATCGACAATTGCTTGCTTACTAAAGATATAATCCTTTTCGTCTTCTATATTATTACCAGCCACAAAAACTTCACTCAATTTTTCTTTTGGCTTAACTTCTTTCTTAGCCATTTTCATCTCAAAACCAACACCTTTCTTTTTGTAATTATTACCATGTCTCTTGTTATTACCATTGTTACCCACCCATTCTTTTTTCTTTCCCGGGTTGTTTATCGGTTGTTGTTTAACAAAAGATTTTTTTGGTTTTGATAGAAATGAATTGTTGTTAACTTCTGAGATATCAATTTCCACGAGTTTAAAAAAATTTTCAACCTTTTCCAGGTTCGCATTCTGAATCGGGTATTTAAAATCAGTATACAGTTTGCCAGTTCTGGTCATCGTGTAAACCACAATGATCGAATCGTCATCCAGAACATTATCTGACTTTGGGATAAACTTATCAAGAAAATTTCCGTCATCTTCAGAATCTGAACTGGAATTCTCAAAATGAGTTTTAACCGTTTCGAAATCAGTGTTATCACTCTCTTCATCCAACACTTGGTCTACAACTGTTTTAACCAGTTGTGACTCGTTGTCGGTGTCAGACGGAGAGAATGTAACAACTATGTTTTCCGGTAACTCATTCTCTTCTGTTCTTAGTTTGAGATTCAATGCCTCCTCCACCCCGTCTGGATATTTCTGAGTATAATGATTCCACATTGGGGGTGGAACATTTTTGAAAGCTGGTTTAACTTCAGTTTGTTGAGGAACGATCTGATCAATCACATATGAAGATGAAAGATAACTGATCAACTTTTAGTCGACTCTTTCTGTCTCAATTCGCATAAGTTCAAGTTCCTTCTTTAGAGATGCGATTTTGTCCAGATGGATGTTAATCGACATTTGTTTTTCCATGACCGTAGCTTTGAATTGAAGCTCATGAGTCTACGGTCATGGAAAAGCAAATGTCGATTAACATCCATCTGGACAAAATCGCATCTCTAAAGAAGGAACTTGAACTGATGCGAATTGGGATAGAAAGAGTCGACAAAAAGTTGATCAGTTATCTTTCATCTTCATATATGATTGATCAGATCGTTCCTCAACAAACTGAAGTTAAACCAGCTTTAAAAAATGAATGTCTGATTCTTAAACCAGGGTTTAAAATACCCGAAGAAATGGTGTTGATGCGCGCTCTTCGGGAAAACGATCTTTATGTACTAGACATGAGCGTTGAAACAACGACAGATAAAAAGGCACAATGCTTTGTGAGTAAGACGAAGGCGACTGAAAAAGAATCCATCATGTGGCATCGTAAAATGGGCCATATTCACTTGAGAAAGATGAACTTTTTAGTTCATAATGATCTTGTAGACGGTGTTAATTTGAAAAGCTTCCATCTTAACGATGACTGTATTGAATGCAAGAAAGGGAAGCAGACGAAGAAATCACACCCGAAAAAGCTCTTGAACTCCATCAGATTACCGCTCGAAAGACTACATATGGATCTTTTCGGACCGGTAAATGTGAAAAGCATAAGTGGAGAACTATATTGTTTAGTTGTTACTGACGACTTTACAAGATTTTCCTGGATGATGTTTCTAGAGAGAAAAGAGGAGACGTTTGATTATTTGATAAGGCTATTCAAAAAGATGGAGAATGTTTACAAACTGCCGATTAGACGTATTCGAAGCGACAATGGCACGAAATTCAAGAACAACCGTATGCTCGAATTCTGCAACGATAAGGGCATTCTTCATGAGTTCAGGGCACTGTATACTCCTCAACAAAACGGTGTCGCAGAACGAAAAAATCGTACGTTGATCGAAACGGCTCGTACCATGTTAGCAGATTCAAAATTACCGGTATATTTTTGGAGTGAAGCGGTCGCCACGGCATGTTACACGCTCAATCGGGTTCTTACGGTGAAGAAGTACAAGAAAACTTGTTTTGAATTGCTTCATCTTTACAAACCGAATCTGAAATATTTAGAACCATTCGGATCACCATGCACATTCATTGATCCAGACGGTAAATTTGGTTCGAAAGCTAATGAAGGTTTTTTTGTAGGATACGCTAGTCCGTTGAAGAGAGTTTTTGTTCCGAGTTTGGGGAAGATCATACAAGTTCAACACATTGACTGTCAAAGGTTTACCGCTCCAAATCAACTTCCCGGAAACAGGTTGCTATTTGATTACGACAATCTCTGGGGTCATTCCATTTACCGACAGAGCCGAATGAGGAGGAACTGGCATTCTTATACCAACAACTGCAGTCTCTTTCACAAGAACAAGTGCCGAGACCGTTGGTGGTTTCTTCGCCCACCGTGGGTTCAAATGATCATGAGGCTAGTCCTAGTGGAACTTCACATGTACCCCCAGAAGAAACAGCTCCAATATTTGACCATTCTGACGACTCAGAATTGGAAACCGATCCGATTTATGATGAGCAACCAAATATTGCGACTTCAAATGCTATTGATCACACGGGTGATCAGAATATAACAAATTTGCAATCGGAAGTGAGCGTACCGGATACGGTCATGCCAAGAACGTTATCTTACCATCCGTCGGAGCAAATCATTGGTGACCTTCAAAGCGGCGTGAAAACCCGCGAACAAATAAACAAAGGGCTTACATGTTTTTATTCCTCTGTAGCACCTTTACAAGAAGAGTTCTCATTAAAATGTTTTATCTCGCAGGTAGAGCCGAAAACGTACAAAGAAGCATTGACTGAAGAGAGTTGGGTAAATGCAATGCAAGAAGAGTTACAACAGTTTGAAAAGCTTGGAGTGTGGAGGTTGGTTGATCTCCCGGAAGATCAGAAGTTGATCAAGACCAAGTGGGTCTTCAAATGTAAGAGAGATGATAGAGGGGTTATAGTAAGGAACAAAGCACGGTTGGTAGTCCAAGGATTTAGTCAGCAAGAAGGGATTGATTTTACTGAAGTATATGCTCCCGTTGCTCGACTTGAGGCAATCAGAATCTTCTTGGCGTTCGCGTCATGGAAGGGGTTCAAGGTCTATCAACTGGATGTCAAATCTGCATTCCTCTACGACAAGATTAAAGAAGAGGTGTACGCCGGTCAACTACCGGGTTTTACCGATCCTGTACACAAGGAAAAGGTGTATCTACTCGACAAGGCGTTATATGGATTACACCAGGCCCCGAGAGCCTGGTACGAGACGCTTTCCCAGCATCTGCTGACCAACGGGTTCACCAGAGGGACTGTCGACAGTACCCTGTTCACTAAAGAGGTTGTCAGGACATCTACTGATCGTGCAAATATATATTGATGATATAATTTTCAGATCAATGAACGATGAGTTGTGTAAGGAATTTGAGAAGGTCATGAAGCAGAAGTTTGAAATGAGTTCAATGGGGGAGATGAAGTTCTTTCTTGGGCTTCAAGTTGAGCAACTGCCTGATGGAATCTTCATACACCAGACCAAGTATGTGAATGATGTGTTGGACAAATTTAATATGTCTGAATCATCTCCCATATCAACCCCCTGGCTACGAATCATGGAATATGTCCGGATTAAAGTGGTGAGAAAGTGGATGAAACGCTTTATCGGTCAATCATAGGATCGCTAATGTATCTGACAGCATCAGGACCGGACATCATGTATCCAACCTGCCTCTGCGCCCGGTACCAGTCAAGTCCCAGAGCATCACACATGACGATAGTGAAGAGGATCTTACGGTATCTCAAAGGTTGCCCAAGCACCGGCTTGTGGTATCCCCGATCCGGTGACTTCTCTCTAACTGGATATTCTGACTCTGACTTCGGGTGCTGTAAGTTAAACGCTAAGTCCGCAACTACTGGTTGCCAGTTCTTCGGAACTCGGCTAATCACTTGGCAGTGTAAGAAACAGACCACAGTCGCTCTCTCGACTTGTGAGGCCGAATACGTTTCGGCTTCCAGCTGTTGTTCCCAGATTCTCTGGATTCAACAGCAAATGAGGTACTATGGTCTGCAATTTTTAGACACGCCAATTTTTGTGGACAATGAGGTAGCCATTAATATCACTAAAAATCCGGTTCAACACTCAAAAACAAAACATATTGAGATTCGACATCATTTTATTCGTGATTGCCACGAGAAAAAATTGATTCGAATTGATTATATTCACACCGATGATCAGAGAGCTGATTTTTACACTAAACCCTTTGATAAAACAAGATTTAATTATCTTTTAAAATTGAACGGGTTAAAGAATTTGTTTTCTGGGAGGGTGGTAGAGTGTGTGGCCGAGGCGGACGGCGATCAAAAGTGATCTGCGTCTAGTTGTCATGTTTTCTGTACAGTTTCTTTACTGCTTTTGATAAAACCAAAAACACAAAAATATGTTTTTTATTTTAGGGGGAGAAAGTTTATAGAAAATACAAAAACATGATAAAATTTCATAAATACAAAAACATTGAAAAAGACAAAAAGAGGTTTGTGTAAAAAGAGGAAATGATAGTACATCAGTGGACTATCACAACATGCTAAAGAAATGGAAAGTCAAAATGTTTTTAAACGAGTCTCACTGATGATGTGCCAGTAGACTTCGCACGACAAGTAGATTGTTTTCGAGTTATAAACCTAAATATCATATACTTACTTATCTCGTGGGGAACATCTCTCGGATATATGGGTAACCCCCGAAATCTTGTTTGAAAGATTACCTGTTTCTGACATACTAGGTCTTTTGCTTAGTGATATCTGGGGTATTATACCAGGACTTCTGATTTTGCGGGAGCAATAGCCTAGTCCTCGTATAATACTTTACGCTTGCTTGAAATAAAAGCACCCCCTCAGCATAAAAATTGATAAAATATCGAAAGATAAAAGATCAAGTGTTGTTGTAAAGAAGATCCCCAAGGTGGACACACCTAAAGTCGAGCCTTCATCTCTAACAAAAATATGAGCTCTCAAGGTTTCGCATTTACCCCTTTACAGATATCATCTAGGTATATTCACCTGTAAGACTGAATATGGGGAATCTGGATTCAAGAGTTTATTCTGAGGTGGGACACGCCAATAAGTTTAAGTCCTTAAAACATTAATCCGTATCTCAAATCAATTGAAACTTGTGCAGAAATTTAAGTGGACAACAATACTGACAATCAGAAGTGAATTTGTTTAAGACTTAAAGTTAAATCAAGATCAACGGTGTTAGTGATAAGTCTTAAAAACTGATATGATCCTCTTACAACAAAAAATTGTCTGTAAATATGTTTGTACAGTTTCCAGTTTCTTCAAATCCAAAAGATTTTCTGTTTGTTTAGCTAAAATGTTGAAAAATTCAAAAGATTTGTCATTTCATCTTATTTTGGACAACGGATGTTGGGGATCTGATGATCAAAGTCCAACAGCGCTAAACAAGTTGGATCATTTGGGTTGGATAAGAAAAGATTGTGAAAAGTGTTGGTAATTGCTCAAAAAGCTTAAAAGTTCATTAATTTGAACTTAAAATGTTTCAAAATTGTCAGCAAGATCATAATTTGGTCAGCCAAAGTCATTAATTTGGATTTGACAGGCTAAACAGTTGACCAGGGTCATTAAATTGGACTTGGTTAACTGAGTGTGTTGGTAAAAAGTTAAAAATTGAAAATTTTGAAAAAATAAAAATTTCACACGAGGTGCCAACTCGTGCGAGCTGGACAAACCATTTCAAATATGGCCAAACCGCATGAACACCCCAAATTGTTTCAGCATTCAACTCGTGCGTCCTGGCATCCTCTATATAAAGGAGAGACCAGATTGCGTGAATCGTTTCAGACTCACACCGCACCGCATTACACACACATCTTCAGGCGATTTGAGTGATTTCGTTGTTTTTCAAGCTTTAATCCTGTGATCTAGTGTTCGGATTCCTTGTATAAGTTGGTTCGCACATCTTATATCATGGGAAAGGTACAGATTGATGTTAAATTGAACCAAATCACATGAACTCATATGAACTCGAATGAACAGAATGTTTGAACTTAGATCTAGGCTTATGTAGTGAATTAAATTGAACAAAAATCATATCAACATGCTCGGATTGTGTTGTAGAACAGATCTAGGGTATCAATTTCATGATAGAAACAATTTTTGAAAACCTGCAATTTCACTGTTCATATATGTATGCTCAAACGAGGTGAACCATGTCCACACGATGTGGCTGATTTCTTGATTCAGACCGCACGAGATGGCCAGACGGTGTGAATGTTCCAGACCGTTTGAGATTGGCCAACTCGTTTGAATGTTCCAGACCGTTTGAGATTGGCCAGATCGTTTGAAGTATCAGATCGTTTGGGGTTGGTCAGTTAATTGGACCACCAGACCGTATGAGTTGGTCAGATCGTTTATATACCAGATCGTGTGAATGTTAGTTTTGTATTGTATTGAAACTTGTGCAAAATGTTTAACTTGTTTTGTTTCTGTTTGTTTTTTAGGCATCGAACGTGTTGTTTGAACCATCGCACAATACTTGCTATGTTTATGATGAAACACTTCCAAAGATGGGTGTGTTTAAGGAGATTTTGCCATTCATGAGGCGTTTACCAATTTAAAAAGCTTTAACAGATCAGCACAAAGCATTCAAATCTCATGTTGATCATTTTTGGAAGAATGCTAGTTATGATGAAGTGAATGATGCTATTAATTCAAGTGTTCGTATAGATAATGAAGATAAAGAAATCATAATCACAGAACAGCTTGTACGAGAAGTATTAGAGTTTCCAGATGACGATAATTCTCCAACAGGGTTTCCGGAAAGGATGGTCAAAGGATGTATGCTTAGAATGGGTTATAACGGTCCGTTGAATAAAGAAAATTATTTGAAAGCCTGTTTTATGAAGCCGTACAAATTCTTTATTCACTCAGTGATTCATGCGCTAAGTCACAGGAAAGGTGGATACGATGTTATGAAAGACTATCAAATGTGTATGGTAACGGCGTTGGTACTAAACAAGAAATACAACTTTTCTAGAATTATTTTTCATTACATGAAAGATAATATTACTTCTGGTAGTCGAAGTTGGGTGTATCCAAGGTTTGTGCAGATGATGTTGGATCATGCGTATCCAAATCTGAAGAAAGATGAACAAAATGATCTAATGCAGTTGCATCACATGGATAATGAAACGTTAATCCGATTATCCAAGTATACAAAGAATTGGCCTGAACCGAAGAAGACAGAGTTTTTCGGGTTCATCAAAAGTGATAAGTATGAGGATCCAGATCCAGTAAATTATTTAAAGTGGAGGAATGATGATGAAATGAAAGATCAGAGTGCAATTGATGAATTAAAGAAGTTAGAAGATTTCTGTGAAACTCGAAATGATTTGTATACAAAAGTAGAAACAGAAAAGAAGAAAAAAGGTGGAAAGAGAAATCCTACACCAAAAGTCCAAGCTGAAGAAGGATCATCTTCTCAACCACAGAAGAAACGTAAAAAGAAAGCGGTTGAAACATTGCTGGTTGATGAACCAGAAGTAGATGAGACAGAAGCTAATGTTGAAAAAGATTAAGAACCGTTAACTCCTGAAACTGAGCAGTTGTTGAAATATATTGATGATACTGCAGAAGCTGAGAAATCAGCTAGTAAGATAGTAGTTGATGATGAAGAGGAGAGTTCATCTGGTTCAGAAGTTGATACGGATGCGGAAGTTGAACGTTGGATCAGTGAAAACTATGATCCAAAAGATAGAGGAAAACAAAAGAAGAGAAATAGGGGTTCAGATGATGATGATGAAACATATGTTCCGCCAGAGAATGTTCAGGTTGTAAAACCACCATCTTCAGGAGGTAGAAAGAAATCAACATCAAGAAAACGTGTCGAAACTCCAGCAGCGCGAAAGTTAAAATTCAAGCTGAAAATAAATCCACCACCAGAACCACAAACTAAACCACCATCACCACCACAAAATCAACCAATATCACCACCACCACGATAACCATCACCAGAACCTTTACGATCACCACAATCACCACCACAACATCATATTTCATCACCTATTCATGAACAACCACCAATGACATCACCACACATCCAAATAACACCACCAACCACACAACCATCAGTTCATACTACTCCAGGATCGTCTGTTTTTGAAAATTTTCCACATATTCCAGAGGGTACAGTTCTTGAAGAGATTGATGATTTTAGTTTTGTGAATGATGATCTTGTGAAGAAGTTGCAAAAGAAGGTGAATGAGGTGTTAAGTGAGAAAAAGAAGTTAGAGGAACGTGTCAAGTCTGTTGAATCTGAAAATTCATCTTTGTTGAAAAAGATTGAAGCTGATCAAGTCGACATAGATATTCTGAAAGTTAGAATAGCTGACTTGGAAGAAGAAAAGTCTCGAAGGGATGAGCAGAATGAGTACTTCAAGTTGAAAAATCAAGAGTTAGAAGCCAAAAATGCTAAAAAGGAACATGAAGAGTATATGTTAAAGAAAGTGTTGGAAGATTTGATTGGTAAGCCGATTGAACAAAGGTTTGAAGAGATAGAACTTGCGGAAGTTAGAGCAAGACGTGAAGCTGAAATGGAAGCTGGAATGAAAGATAAGGGTAAAGGTGTTCTAGTTAAAGATGATGTTCAAGTGACTGAAAGGGAAATTGTTCTGACTAAGCTGAAATCCCCGACAAAAGTTCCAGAATCGTCTATTCTAGATCCTTGTCCATTAACTTTAGTATCTGGTATGATTAAGATCGAAGATGATGAAGAAGACGAAGATGATAATCTGAAAGATGATGCAGATGAAGTATATTCTGTTCATAGCGATGATGATGATGATGATGGAAATGATGATGCTGATCAAGGTAATTCTGGTATAAAAGTAACTGAAACGTCACAAGAAGAGAACATTGACGAGTATCTTCAAGATGATGCAAACGAAGAACCAGAAAATGTAGGAGGAGAGGGGGAGCATGGTGATGCTGAAAATGTTGATGAGATTGTTGATCAGAGTGCAGGTTTGATTCTACGTCTTGAACATGATGTAGAGGAAGGTGAGTTATTGCATACTTACACTAGAGATGAGATCATTAAGATGACGGATGTTGAAGAAGGTGAGTTTAACTTCGACTTTGAAGAGGAGTTGAACGAATTTGATATCAATCATCAACTTGCATATCAGTACAAGTATGTTGAAGAAGCTGATAATTATGATAAAGTGGAAGTAGAAGACTGGAGCGACGATGATTAGTCTGAGAATGTTGAGTTTGATACTTCTAGCTTTCCAACTCTTGCTGAGTTATTCAGTCAAGCAAATGAGGATGAATTGAGAAGAAAAGTTGCTGAAAGTGTTAAGAGTAAGAGTTTTAGAGAAATGTCTAAAGAAGAACAACGTGAAGAATGAAAGAAGTGGTTCAGGAAGGATACGGAAAGAAAATACAAAAGACCACTACAGTATTACAGAAGGGATAGATATGTTTCTCTGGGTGATATCATAAGCTGGGGGTACTTGCCACAAGTCAACGCTTATGCTATTAGAAGAGAATTTGGTGTTCAATATTTCCAATATATTCAAGATATAATGTCTCTACCTTGGTGGGATGTTGAAGAGTTGTCCCAAGTCAGAACATTATCATATCCAGTCAGAGTTCATGATATGCCAACGTGGGGCTTGATGAAATTTGAAGCCTTCAGAGAATTTTGACACTGGAAGCCACATTATCCTAAGAAAGTCAAGAGGAAGGATCCTGTTACAGGTATTGTGGAAACAATTCTGAAGATCAAGAAGCCCAGGGTTATGAAGAATATTCCATTGCCAAAGATGGAATAGAATTTTCATGAAGGGTTTGTATGCTGGGTTTATAGTTACATGACGACCGAAGCAGTAATTGTGTACAGAGTTGAGAATGAACTCAGATATATTCATCTGTACGATCCGATGTGGATAGTAAATTGTTCTGCGAAGGATATTGAATGTCTGTTTGTGAACAAGATTAGATATAAGGCAGAAGCTAGAGAACTAGCTCTGCAGTTTCAGAAGGTAGCTACAGTATGTTTTCAGAAGGGTATAAATTCTGAAAATATGTGGTTAACAAGTTGGAGAGAGATTGAAAGAGAAGAATTTCTGAAAGCAGAGAAGGAGAGAGAAGAGCGTGAAGAAAAAGACAGAATCGCTCGAGCTACATGGAGGCAAAAGCTAGCTGAGGAAGAAAAGAGAGCTGCCAAAGAAAAGGAAGAACTCATGAAAGTGTTATTGAAAAAGCCAAAACAAAGGGAAGAATTTTTCAAGTCTTTGTGAAGAATGTTTTGAAGACCGGCTGACTGAAGACTGCGGCAATATCCAAGGGGGAGTTTGTTGATGCATAATGTCTATCGCCTGCGTCATCAGTCTATGTCGTGTCATTTATATGTAATAGGCTAGCTTTGTGGTTTAAAAGGTTAAGTTTATGTGTTTGAGCCAGTTCGCACGACCTGGTAGGTCAGGTCGCACGAGGTGGAAGCCTCAGCTCGTGCGGTCTGGGTATGTTATCCCGTGCGGTCTGGCAGATGTATAAATAGGCTAGTAGTGTTCTTCATTTGTAACTTTCTGGAGAATTTTGTACCGAACTGCTGTCTGATTCTCTCTGTACCAAAACGTCTAAAATCAATGAAGAACATGTTTAAAGTGATTTTCTACTCCTGTTCTAACACTGATTGACGGTTTCTAGACTGATTCCGCCTTTCTAGAAACTAGATCTGACTCTGATTGACTCGTTTGGACGAATCATCGATCCTACAGACTATATTGGGG
Organism: Helianthus tuberosus; assembly: GCA_030545235.1. NCBI lineage: Eukaryota > Viridiplantae > Streptophyta > Magnoliopsida > Asterales > Asteraceae > Helianthus > Helianthus tuberosus. The sequence continues at coordinate 83,847,714 of CM060394.1, forward strand.
AATGTTGATCATCACTTAAATAATTATTGTTTTTAATGTTATATAATAAATTGACTAAATTGGGGAATGTTGATCAACACCATAAATAGAGACATTGCTGTTGCCATTTAAACACCTCGTTAGGAAAAAAAATGGATTCTTGGACCGACGAAGAAGATATCGTTGTTGTCGTCTCATACGCCGCCGCTCGTGATCTAGGCACGTATTCAACTTCCGATCATGCGTTCTGGGGGCAGGTATTCAAACTTTTTTGCATTCACCTACAAGAGACGACCCGTACATTAGATGTCGTGAGGACTCGTTGTGCTTTTCTGCGCTTCAAATTTTCCTGTTTTCTAGGAAGGTACCAAAACGTTAAAAACCAGGAGAACAACCAGGATGAAGAAGAGGTCATTTAAGAGGCCCTGCTCGACTACTTGTTGGACTTTAATTACATTATTTATACAGAGGTTTAAATTTACTAACATAGATTTTAAATTTTAAACTTATTATAAAGGCCAACTTTTATAAAACTGTTTATTAAATTATTTGATTTTAAACTCACTAAAAAGGTAAACTTATTTAGCCTAATGTTTTCTTGGCACAAACGACCCAATATGGGTTTTGGTCCCAAACAGCCCAAACGGTGAAACAGCTCAATATGGTTGTTGGTCCCAAACAGCCCAAACGGTGAAACGACCAAATATGGCTATTCTCGGGATTTTCCCAAACAGTCGAAAGGGTGAAACGTAAAACCAGCCCAAACGGTTAATCTACTTTTTTAGGTTTATAGATTAAAATTAAACAACACCTTTTATATTAATATAAAAACATAAATATTAAATATTAGATAATAAAATAAACCAGAAACAATGAAAAAAAATGAAACCTAAAACCAGATCCTAAGAGATTCCCACTCCGACATGTGCTTGAAATTACGTCCAACTTCGTGGCGGTAGTTGATGAGGGTGACTTGCTTCGTGTCCTCCTCTCCAAGGTCCTGGGCTTGAGACTCCACAACTTTGTAGATAAGCTAGAACCTCTCACAGTTCATGCGGATGACGTGAAACCTTGAAGATAAAGCGTCGACGGAGCAGTTGTGGTCCGTACCCCGTAGTTGCGCAAAATAACGTTGCACACGGACCCATAACCCCCCTGCCCTTGACGCGGAGGATCGGTAACCGCCTCCTCCCCTCCTCCCATGCCTCGCATAAGGCTATGTTTTCTACTTCGGTCCACGGAGATGAAGAGGTTGCCATTTTGTCACACCCCGACCACGTATAACATACAAAACGTGGCGGAAAACGTCGGGGAGTGTTGTAACAGAATTAATTGTTTCATAACCATGTCATACAAAGTTGTATTTTATTTATCAACATAAGAGTTACATTGTTTTAAACAGGAATCAAAGAGTTTATAACATAATTAAACTAAGTCTATCTTCATTTTAAGTCTCTAAGGCACAGGTCCGCCCTAGTGTCACGATCATCGTCCTACGCAAAAGCTCCTGAAAACACATGTGAAAATAGGTACGTCAGCATAAAAATGCCTGTGAGATACATAGGTTTTGTGAAAATAGGATTCATGACTTAAGTTTAAGAAAAATTGTTTAGCAAAAGTCAGTCATGAACCTTGTAAATTGTTTTGTTTTGTAAATCATTTAAAAAGCGATAATATCAAATGATATGTATAAATAAAAGAATAATGTGTGGTTAAATGTATAACCAAGTAAAATGTGTTGTATAAAGTAAGTTGTTTGTAAAGCAATGTCTTGTGAAAGATAGGTTATTTGTATAAAATGTTATATGTCTAAATTGAAATGATTCAAATAACGCTACGATATGTAATACCATACAAACACTTATTTATAGGAAGTACTAGCGGCGTATCCACCATGCTTGTATCATATTACACACGCCTCGTTACTTAAATCACTTAAACAAAACCACCAATGTATAAAGTCTATGTTTAAACCAATAGTCAGAAGTACTTGTATAAGCCATGTAAAATGTTTAAAAGTCCAAATGTAGTCAAGTAACGTGTAACAAATGTTATGTATTGTAAGTAAAGTATTGTCACATAGTCCAAATGTAGAAATGTACAAAACAAAGTATTTTGAATATATCAAAAAGTTATGTTTTGCAAAGTAATGCATGTTACATTGATACAAACATTTATGTGGTAAGTTAACGCATACATTCAAGCCTTGAGACAGTCGGATAACCCTTTCAGTCAAGGTTATCAAAATAAATGTTTTCGGATTCAGTCATTCCTTACATCCAAACAAACCCGAGATGTCAGGAATGGGATTTGTCAAGTCCTATGGTACCAGTACTTACTACCGAGCGGCGTAGCTAATGTTAATGAACGTATATAAGTCTCGTTTGTGCAAACCAAATGTTATAGCAGTTGTATACATGTCATATGAAAACAATGTACTAAGTATGCTAAGTTAACATACAAAGCAGAAAAGTCATGTAAATCAATGTGCTAGCATGCTATCAGTCAACATACATAGCAGAAATGTAATGTAAAACAATGTACTAAGTATGCACACAATGGACATACATAGCAAAATAATGTAATGTAAATCATGTACTATAAATGTACTAATGAACATAACAAGTATATGATGTGAAAACATGGAAAGCATGAAAGTAACAAGTAGGCACATGTGTTCCACCCCAAAACGTTTGGAAAACAGTAAAAGAGGGGTCTATGTACTCACTTGAGATTGCTCAGAAGTCCTAAGATAACCACCAAGCAATGCTAGAGATCACGGAATCAAACGGCACCTAGTATAGGTAACTATGTTAATAAACCGGACCTATATCGGAGGATTTAGATAGAATGAGGGTTTGTAAACCAAACGAGTATAGAGACTCGTGTCATATGGTTTAACAAAGCCTACATACTAAATGAAACCTAATCTAAGTGCTTACGACCCATTACGACCCGTTTAGGTAGCTTATGCTACTTTAACGCGTCGTTCGCGTGAAACGCGTTCGGACCGCCTAACTAGTCCTATGACAAGTAGAATATGCCTTAGCATGCCTAATATTGTCGCCAAATCAGTTTAGATGTCAAAAGTGATGTCACATATGTTTATAATGAATTTTGGCATCAAAGGGGTATTTTGGTAATTTACCTAAGGCATATAAACTACCTATCATACAACTACTTAAACGTCGTGACCATAAGGTATAACCTCGGAAGGTTATTCCCTACCTACTATGGTCACCTAATGTATTTGGTCGGATCCTAATGATCGACCAAATGGGTCGGGTTCGAAGGTATAAGCGATTTATTAGATCGCTTACCCTTACGACCCTAGACAACGTGGTAATCAGTAGGCATAGTCACAAGGGACTATAACCATCGTGATTACAATCACGTTGCGAAGTTCAAACGAACTTCGCATTGACCATAAACTGGTCAATGTAGAAAGTCAAACAAAGTTTGACTTTCGGACTCGAAAAGCAATAAAAGAACGAAGGAACACTTACAAAGGGTCCCCGAATGCTAATTTTGATTCAAGTAGCTCAGGTATGAAACAAAGGTTTCAACTTAGAGCTTCTCAAATCAGATTCTTGTGAGGAATGAGTGAGAATGTGGTGGGTATTTATAGATTTCGGTTCACCGTTAGGATCGTTTCTTGGATAACGTGCCTTGATCTCGCCCGTACACTTGTCGGAATGTTGTGGTAACTCATTTTGCTCCCACCACAAGAGTTTGACACTTGGCATTGGCCTTTGGGGTGTTTGGAAGCCATTAATCAGCAGCCAACACAATTTTCTGCATCTGACCCCTGCTTGCGCACCGTAACACTCAGAGTGTTGAGGTGCGCAAGGACCTGCAGACCAGAAGTTTGAAAAATGGCAAAACAGGCCCCTGAAGCTCCAAACTTGCTATTTGATGCATTTTTGACACGTTTAAGCCCCGTTGTCACACCCCGGATTTCCACGTGTCACCGGTGGGCCCGGTGGGGGAGTATCGTGACGTGGTTGGCAACATAATAGTCAAACAACACAATATTTAAATGCACAGCGGAAGCAATATATAGATTTAATTCAACCAAACGATTTTGTAATATGAAGTATCACAAATAGTCGAATATAATCCACAGGTAGATCAAATAAAATAAACAGGAAACAAATGTTCAACAGATATGACATCCAAGCTGGCGAGACTTAATGTGGATGCTAGGAGACAAACCAGCCTATTTCGAGTAGTACCTGCACTCAATCTTTTTAAGAAAATACGTCAGTTTACACTGGTAAATACAATCAACCGACTCATTTTGAAAAGAGTTTAAGAAATGCATTTAAGGCACAAGGCACAAATATTTTATAACTTGGGGTAATTATTTAATATATAAACTTGTAAAGGATTTACATGTTCCTTATGCGTTCAGTAGCCCGGATCGAGCCGGGTTAAAGATCAATTAACACACCACTTAAATTATGAGACACTACAGGTGTACGCCTACACCAGAGTGCTAAGGTCGTGGCCATTTCGTAAAATGATGCCAGGGATATCCGGGACACGGTCATTAACCCCCCAAAGGCTTTAAGCAACAAAACAATTCAAACGGAGACATCTCAATAATTTAACCATAATAAGATTAAATATTCAACGCCCGACCAAGCGGTATTTTATATACCTTACCCAAGCCCGTATAGGGAAATAAGTTAAAAGTATTTACCTGAGCAAGTATAGTTCAAAATCAGCGAGTGCGGTATCTTTTACTGGTTCTCCTAATCTGGAACGAAGGTTTATAATAGCCTATTAGAATACTAACGGATCTTTAATTAAGCTTAAGCTTAGACCGGTTAGTTTTAAGGATACGGTTCGTACGCACGATTAAGCGAAGACCGGATAGAATGTGATTTAGACCCGACAAGTTTGAGGACTTGTTTAATATGGGTTTATGATCCACATTCTGGATTTTGAGATAAAAATGATATCGTTTGACCCGTTTCGGCTAGTTTATGCAAACTAGTTACATAAACCGAACCGAACGCGTATAATGCATAACGGGTAACCGAAAGGGTCGCGAACAGGTTTCCTAGGTTAATACGCTTTAAATATGTGGTGATATCATTATGATATCTTCCATAATGCCCATAACGAGTTTAATCCCTAAATACGCCCCGTAGGGGTATTTTGGTCATTTTAAAGGTTATAAAAGAGATTTATAATACCTCTGAGATACGGGTCTGATTTAATCAGAAAAATATCTTAACTTAACAGGTTATGTCTAATGGTATTAAGTCTTACGTGGCAAAATGGTTTTAATACTAAACTACGCGTTTAATACGCGTATAAAGCCGTTTTAAGCGACGTACGGGTTAAGATACCAATCTGAGTTTTCTAATCAGCAAAACAAGTTCAAAATACTATATTTATTATTTTAAATCAGTGGCAATTGGATTGGTATCAATCGGATTCATAAAACTCGTTTTATGGCCTAAAAGGGCATATTCGGTGTTAACCGAATCAATGCGATAAGCCTAGCTTAAGACCAGCCTAAAAATAATTAAAAATCTTCAAAAATCCTAAAATACTATTTAACATCAGCGGGTAAAAGTTTTGGTACCGAAATTCGGGTTTAGATAGGCTATGCGCTAATCGCGCCGTTTAATTAATAAAAAGCTTATTATATACGCTAATGCGCATATCTCCTAATCTAGACCTCCGCTTGACGTAAAAATTTACGTACATGCTAAATAATCAGTAACTAAGATTATTGTATTTCCACATTTTCAAAATACTCGTTATAAGGTCATAAGGGCGTTATGGTCCAATTTAAGCGATTAACGGAAACGTGTGCATGCATCGGATAATCAATGCAATAAGTACAGAGACTTATACTAGCATGTAACCCAACCCTAATGAGACTTTAAGGCATGTCTAATACTTACTAAAACGGGTCAGAACCGAAGTCAACGCAAAAGTCAAGGTTTTGCGCCTTTCGGTTCCGAACCGGGTTTAAACAGAAATTTGTCGAGTCGGACAAGTGTAAACAAGTTTTTATACTTATTACTAAGTTATATTAAGTTTAAAACAGGTTGCACGCCTCGCGGATTGATAGTCGTGCATTAAATCGCATATTGAAATTCTGTTGACTTTTTCGGTCAACGTTTGACCCGACAAACGACCTAGTTAGGTCTGGATTTGGTACTTGCCCTTATAAGGGTTTAATACCCATATAATTACCTATCTAACGGTACTTTTAATTCGGGTTACGACTGAGCTATCGATAACTAAACCCGAAGTCAACCGTTTAATACGATATGTTGACTTTTAAGCTAAAAACTAAACTAGAATTAATTTAGAAGGGATTAGAGACTTACTAGATGATTAATGGATGCTTAGGAAGGCCTTCAATCAGATTGTAAGCTCCTCCAATGCTCAGATTCTTTGCAATTGATGTGTGAATAAGTTGTGAATGAAAGGGTCCTTATATAGTGGGTTTACCACCACAATGCATTGACACAAGGGTCTATGATCCACCACAAATGATAAACACATGTCCCTAACATGTAGGGGGTGTCTAAGGGCCATGTATGTGCAAGAGAAACCGGATTAGAGGGTAACAATCGCGCATAACAGGCTGCTGCCTGTTTTCTGTTGCTGGGGGCTTCCTTACGGACCGTAAGGTCCCCAAGCTTACGGTCCGTAAGCCTGACATCAGACTCACAACTTGTTTGTTTGTTGATGTTTTGAAAGGGTAACAACTTGCACGACTTTGGGACTTTGTTTTGGCAACAAGGGACCTCCAATAAGTGTCTAATACTGTAACATACCCTACCACCATCCATTATTTCACTTGATTGCATATACAAGACCCGTAAATGACGGTTTATCATTCATTTCATCACGGGATCACATCATGCATTTGTATTTTCCTTTCTTGACAATAATTCTTTGCATAGAGGGCATAAAAGATGTGTAAAATATTAAATCGGGTCTTGGGATTTATAATTGAGGTGTTCAGAGGTAACAATTTAACATGACGCCACTTTAAATCCTACCGAAAACATCTTTATTAAATCCGGGTTTTCAACGCGTTTTTGTCTTACATGACACGTGTCGTTTTAATATTAAACCCGAAATTTGCGAGGTGTTACATCCTCACCCCCTTAAAATAAATCTCGACCCGAGATTTACTGAAACAAATAAGGGTATCTTTCTTTCATGGTGGATTCCAACTCCCACGTAAATTCGGGACCTCTTCAGGCATCCCATTTGACCTTTACAAAAGGTATGTGCTTTCTTCGAAGCTTCCTTACCTGTCGATCTTCAATCGACAAAGGTTTGTCTACAAACGTTAAGCTCTTATCTATTTGCACATCTGTATGTGGCATGACATGTGAATCGTCAGCGGAACACTTCTTTAGATTGCAGATGTGGAACACATTGTGAATTCCACTGAGCTCTTCCGGTAAGTTCAACTTGTAGGCAACTGACCCGACACGTTCGATGACCTTGAAAGGTCCTATGTATCTTGGGCTTAGTTTGCCTTTCTTACCAAATCGCATCACCCCTTTCCATGGTGACACTTTAAGTAGGACTTTGTCACCTACTTCAAAGTGAAAATCCTTACGACTTGGATCCGCGTAACTCTTCTGCCTATTCCGGGCAGCTTGGAGGTTGTTACGAATCTGGACAATCTTGTCCGTCGTTTCGAACACGATTTCCGGTCCTGATAACTGGACTTCTCCCACTTCCGCCCAACAAACTGGCGATCTACATTTTCTACCGTATAATGCCTCAAAAGGCGCAGCCTTTATGCTGGTATGGTAGCTATTGTTGTAGGAGAATTCGATCAAGGGTAGGTTCTTATCCCAGCTACCTCCCAATTCGATCGCACATGCACGTAGCATGTCTTCCAACGTTTGAATAGTACGCTCACTCTGACCGTCAGTCTGAGGATGGTAAGCCGTACTAAAGTTCAAACGTGTGCCCAAAGATTGTTGGAAGCTTTTCCAAAAGTGCGACGTGTACCTAGTATCTCGGTCAGAGATAATAGCTACAGGTATGCCATGTAAAGCTACAATCTTATCAACGTACAGTTGGGCTAGCATATCGGAGCTGTAGGTCTCCTTAATGGGTAGGAAATGTGCTGACTTAGTCAGTCGGTCGACTATCACCCAGATGGTGTCATTTCCTTTCCTTGTCTTGGGTAACTTGGTGATAAAATCCATAGTTACCATCTCCCACTTCCACGTAGGAAGTTCAGGCTGTTGTAGCAAACCTGAAGGTTTCTGATGCTCGGCTTTGACTTGCGCACATGTCAAGCATTTTGCTACATGGGTGGCCACAGACTTTTTCAAGCCTATCCACCAATAATTTGCCTTTAAATCCTGGTACATCTTATCAGCTCCAGGATGAACGGAGTACTTGGAACTATGGGCTTCTTGGAGGATGACATCACGAAGTCCTCCAAAAATCGGAACCCATATTCGTCCGTTCAATCTAAGAATTCCATCCTTGCTGAGAGATAACTGCTCCTCAGTTACTCCAAGCTTTTCATTGGGATAGTTAGCTTCCAACACAGCTTCCTTCTGTGCAGCTAACAACCTTTCTATCAAGTTGTTCTTTATTTCCATGCTCTTGGCATTGATTCGGATGGGTTTCACTCTTTCTTTCCGACTCAAGGCATCGGCGACTACATTCGCCTTGCCGGGATGGTATCTTATTTCACAATCGTAATCATTAAGAGTTTCCATCCAACGGCGTTGCCTCATGTTCAAGTCCTTCTGGTTGAACAGATGTTGAAGGCTTTTGTGATCAGAATAGATCACACATTTTATTCCATATAAGTAGTGCCTCCACAGTTTTAGTGCGAATACAACGGCACCCAACTCTAGGTCATGGGTGGTGTAATTCTTTTCGTGCACCTTTAACTGGCGTGAAGCATAGGCAATGACTTTGCCTTTTTGCATAAGCACACATCCCATCCCGGTGTGTGATGCATCACAATAAACTACAAACTCCTCTAGTCCCTCAGGCAATGTCAGTACTGGAGCATTGCTCAGCTTCTGTTTCAGAATATCGAAGGATTCCTGCTGCTTAGGACCCCAGTCAAACTTAATCTTCTTACGTGTCAGCGAAGTCAGGGGTGCAGCAATCCTTGAGAAGTTTTCTATGAATCGCCTATAGTATCCTGCCAAACCTAGGAAGCTACGAATTTCTGTAGGCGTCTTTGGCTCATGCCAATTCATGACAGCTTCAACTTTAGCGGGATCTACTTGAATGCCCTGCTCACTAACGACATGTCCAAGAAATTGGACTGCTCGAAGCCAGAATTCACACTTTGAGAACTTGGCATAGAGCTTCTCTTTATGAAGTAGTTCCAAAATACAGTGAAGATGCTTCTCGTGGTCAGCTTGGTTCTTTGAGTAGATGAGGATATCATCGATGAAAACGATGACAAATTTATCCATGTAAGGCTTACAGACGCGATTCATGAGATCCATGAATGCGGCTGGTGCATTTGTGAGCCCAAAAGGCATCACTAGGAACTCGTAGTGACCATAACGAGTCCTAAATGCTGTCTTGTGCACATCTTCATCTCTAACCTTCAATTGATGGTAGCCTGACCTCAAGTCAATCTTTGAGAAGAAACTTGCCCCTTGAAGTTGATCGAACAGATCGTCGATTCTGGGCAAAGGATACCTATTCTTGATAGTAACCTTATTAAGCTCGCGGTAGTCGATGCACAGACGCATCGATCCATCCTTTTTCTTGACAAACAACACTGGTGCTCCCCAAGGAGACGAGCTAGGTTTTATGAAACCTTTGGCTAGAAGATCATCTAGCTGCGTCCTCAGTTCCTTCATCTCCGTTGGTGCCAACCTATAAGGCGCCCTTGCAATTGGTGCTGATCCAGGAATAATGTCAATCCTGAATTCCACTTGCCTATCTGGTGGCAAACCAGGTAGTTCTTCAGGAAATACTTCGGGGTATTCAGAAATGACTGGGATATCTCCAATCTTGGGTTTCGGTTCATCAATAATCACCTGCGCCATGTAGATGACACAGCCCTTCTTTAAACACTTTGAGTCTTTGAGTATTGACATCTTCTCGGGCAGCCCATACTGGGTATCTCCCTGGATAGTAAGTGATTCACCAGACGAAGTCTTGATTATCACTTGCTTCTTATTGCAAATAATCTGGGCCTGGTTATGTGATAACCAGTCCATACCCAAAACTATGTCGAAACCGGCTAGTTTTAAAGGAAGTAGAGACAAAGGAAAAGAGTGATTCCTAATGGATATGAAACATCCATCTAATAAGGTTGAAGCGGTTTCTATTGTGCCATCGGCTAGTTCCACCTCATACTTCACACTTAAAATTCTAACAGGTAGTTTTAACAATTCACAAAACTTACTATCTACAAACGACTTATCAGCTCCTGAATCAAATAACACTCTCGCGTAAACATCATTCACGAGAAAGGTACCTGTTATCACGTTGTCGTCCTTGACGGCTTCCTTTGCATCCATTCTGAAGACCCTTGCATTGGTCTTCCTAGCCTCTTCCGGCTTCTTGGCATATTTTGGGCAATTGCTCTTGATGTGCCCTTTTTCATTGCAACCATAGCAAGTTGCATCCTTTATTTTCTTGCAATCCACGGTTTTGTGTTCCCTGGATTTGCATAAACCACAAGCAAAAGGCTTCGATTGTGATTGAGAGTTGGATTCAAACCTGCACTTGCCAAAGTGCTGCCTCTTGCAGATTTTACATTTGGGTTTTTCACCCGACTGCTGGCCATCCTTTCTAAAACCTGACCCTTTCCTCTGGTCATTGTTTCCCTTCTGCTTCTTGTCTGTACGACGTGAGTTGTCATCCTCACGCTTCCTCTTTTCGGTGTCACTTTTCCTCTGTGACCTTTGCCTAACAGCATCCAAGGTAAGGGACAATGAAATGTCCGTTACTGACCGAAAAGTAGTTGGTCTCGAGGCCTTCACATTCGCCTTAATCTCCGGTTCCAACCCTCCAATGAAACGAGCTATACGTTTAGGCTCCGGAGTTACCAAGTAAGGAACTAACCTCGACAAAGTGTTGAAACTGGTTAGGTAGGCCTGACAGTCAAGGTTCTTCATGACCAGCGCCAGGAAGTCAGATTCAATTCTCTCAACCTCATGTTGAGGGCAGAAATTTTCTTTGATTTGTGCCATGAACTGCTCCCAGGTCATGTTGTATAACGGAACCTTTCCTGTAGCCTGGATCAATGATCTCCACCAGGCTAGGGCTTCTCCTTTGAACGACTGTGAGACAAACTTCACAATATCCCTTTCGTGGCAACCACTAATATCTACCACAGTATCCATTTCATCCATCCACGTCATGCAATCAACAGCTCCTTTTTCCCCATTGAAGTCTCTGGGTTTGCACGACACGAAGTATTTATAGGTGCAACCCCTATTACGAGGTTCTTGGTTCTGTAGGGCTCTTTGGGATGGATTACTCCTTTGATTCGAGGAGTGGTGAGAATTACTGTTGTGGGCAGTGTGGGTCCTGGAAGGTGTTCTAGTGTGTGATGTAGAATGGGTCCTCGTATGGGTACCACTTGATCCATGGTGCTGTCTACCCATAGCTATATTAACCGCATTATTTATCATAGCTTGCAACTCTGGACCTGCTACATTAACTTGGGCATTTTCATTCACTATCCCTGGGTGACTGTTGACCTCGTTTGAGTCTGCCATGTATTTTGAACTGTAAGATATTGACAATAATTTATTGGTGAGTTTATTATAGAATTGTCTTTTATGGCAATTTTTATTAACCGCGGTAAACATAGACCATATATGGTTAATTTATTTCTCACATTTAATTAGGATTTCTAAAATAATTTATCCTAATTATAAAACAATAACAGTTTTATTAGCACATAAGGCCTAGTCACAGGGACAATTTAAATTATAAGCTATGAATTCAAGAGAATCAAGGCTTTTTAAGGTTTGAACCAAGTTCATTACCTTCTTCAGACAGGGTCACAGACTACTACTGTCTTTTGTCTCATATGAAAATGAGAAGGGCCCGTAGGCATTATATTACCACGTATGGTTAAAATATGATTATCTTAATTGATGATGTAAACCTAGGATTCAGAGATCATTAAACTAGGTTAGGAATCTTTTAAAGAATTCCTTTATAATATGACGTATGTGATTTTAACGAATCACTTCTGTCAGGAGTGTTAACATGTTTTAAGATGTTAACAGGAAATTGAATCTTTTAGACAGGTCTTACCATTTTGGCCCGGTCTTATATTTGACACGAGGCTAGGGTTCACACTTTTAAGATTCTTAATTAATTAATTTCATAAGCAGATTAATTTAAAAGGAATGATTTTAATTTATTTCATTTTATACATTATATATGCACATATGGAAATTATGAAATTTATAAAACAAACATTCCATTAATCTATTATACTATTACACACAGCCCTAAACGGGTCTTTTACAATTGATAAACTTACCCACGCAGGGGTTTAAACCAGGACATGCCCACGCAGGGGTCTTACAGAAAGATGTGCCCACGCAGGGGCTAGAATAGAAACAAGTCCTCGTATGGGACTAAGTACAAAAGGTAGATGTCCACGCAGGGACTACATACACATACAAATAATAAATGTCCACGCAGGGACTTAATTTTAAAGTAGACATACACTCACAAAGGATTTACTGATCCTTCTTACTCTTCCCTTTGATTAAGTTCGTCAAGGTCTTGAACATCCCCTGGTTACGCCTTCGGTCTTCCCGTGCCTCATGCCGCACCTCCCTAATACTTTGTAGGATTTCCTGATGCAGTGGTGGCGACATTTGTAGAGACGGCGGGGGTTGTTGGTAGTACGGGGGTTGTGTAGGCATCTGATATCCTTGTGCTGGGTAGCCTACTCCCCAAGGAGCTCCATACGGTCCCTCCTGGTTAAGGGCGTTGTAATTAGCTGCTACCAAATACGGGTCGGCTTCAGCGTATCCGAGGTTAGGGTGAGTCGGTTGCTCAAACGGGTTGTACATCGAAGGACCCGTGTATGCTGGTATCTGATTATCGAAACCCATTGGTGGCGGTTGCTGCGCGTAGGGGTTTGATGGTCCACCTATCTGTGGAACTTCTGGAAGCGGCTGATAATTTCTGCCACTTGATTGTAGAGGAGAGTTAAGGTGAAACTCTTCTCTTCGTGTGGACATCCGGGCTCCGGATCTCCTATGTCTTTGCGGCTGTGGAGGCGCCGGCTGAACTGGTGGCGGTGGAGGCGGTGGCGTAACTGCCTCAAACTGGTGATTCCCAGAGGAATCTTGATGATGCTGCTGCTGCTGCTCATGCGGCGGAGAATAGTGAGGCTGATGCTGCTCATGCGGCGACGAATGGTGAGAAGGTGTAAAATACCATTCGTGCCGAGTAAAGATAGCCTGGAAGCTATCTGGACCATTATAGGGTGGCCCGTGATAAATTGAACTATCCGAGACCTCGATTGGGTGGTTGGGAGTTCCTGATGCGGGCATTTCGGGGTCATCTTCCTCATCCATATCGTTTCCTCCAGAAAAATGGTCCTCCGGCCCCAATGGGTTAAAACCCACTGGTTCTTGTAGATAATCCGCCGGGTTGAACTGGCCTTGAAAAATTGGAGTGGGGTCTCCAAAAGGACGGTGCGACATAGATCGCTGTAACGGTATGTGTGAATGGTGAGGGTCTCTAGGCTCATTTTCTGATTGTGGCCCGTATGAGTCTTGAGCGGGAGTCGTAGAGCTGTTCGAAACCGACCGTCTTGCCGGTTGAAAGAGACCTCTCTGGTTCCGCCGAGTACCGTCACTCTCGGCGGGGATAGGAGCTCGTGCATTGGATGGTCCAGCTTCATGGTCGTTGGGGGCGGTGGTCGGCCCCTTTCCTCCTCGTCCTCGCATACGTAAAAATCTTGGAGGCATTTTCTCTGTTATACCTGTCAACAAAACATAAGATAACAAATAACAAAATATAAAGTTTTAAAGAACAAAACAAAAACCGAATAGGGTGGAATTTGTCTTATGTTATAAGTCTAGACTCGAAAGTTTAAATATGTGCAATTGTGTAACTGAGATTAAACACAAAAAGGCTAGTGTTTAATTCACTCAGAGTTGGCTCTGATACCAACCTGTCACACCCCGGATTTCCACGTGTCACCGGTGGGCCCGGTGGGGGAGTATCGTGACGTGGTTGGCAACATAATAGTCAAACAACACAATATTTAAATGCACAGCGGAAGCAATATATAGATTTAATTCAACCAAACGATTTTGTAATATGAAGTATCACAAATAGTCGAATATAATCCACAGGTAGATCAAATAAAATAAACAGGAAACAAATGTTCAACAGATATGACATCCAAGCTGGCGAGACTTAATGTGGATGCTAGGAGACAAACCAGCCTATTTCGAGTAGTACCTGCACTCAATCTTTTTAAGAAAATACGTCAGTTTACACTGGTAAATACAATCAACCGACTCATTTTGAAAAGAGTTTAAGAAATGCATTTAAGGCACAAGGCACAAATATTTTATAACTTGGGGTAATTATTTAATATATAAACTTGTAAAGGATTTACATGTTCCTTATGCGTTCAGTAGCCCGGATCGAGCCGGGTTAAAGATCAATTAACACACCACTTAAATTATGAGACACTACAGGTGTACGCCTACACCAGAGTGCTAAGGTCGTGGCCATTTCGTAAAATGATGCCAGGGATATCCGGGACACGGTCATTAACCCCCCAAAGGCTTTAAGCAACAAAACAATTCAAACGGAGACATCTCAATAATTTAACCATAATAAGATTAAATATTCAACGCCCGACCAAGCGGTATTTTATATACCTTACCCAAGCCCGTATAGGGAAATAAGTTAAAAGTATTTACCTGAGCAAGTATAGTTCAAAATCAGCGAGTGCGGTATCTTTTACTGGTTCTCCTAATCTGGAACGAAGGTTTATAATAGCCTATTAGAATACTAACGGATCTTTAATTAAGCTTAAGCTTAGACCGGTTAGTTTTAAGGATACGGTTCGTACGCACGATTAAGCGAAGACCGGATAGAATGTGATTTAGACCCGACAAGTTTGAGGACTTGTTTAATATGGGTTTATGATCCACATTCTGGATTTTGAGATAAAAATGATATCGTTTGACCCGTTTCGGCTAGTTTATGCAAACTAGTTACATAAACCGAACCGAACGCGTATAATGCATAACGGGTAACCGAAAGGGTCGCGAACAGGTTTCCTAGGTTAATACGCTTTAAATATGTGGTGATATCATTATGATATCTTCCATAATGCCCATAACGAGTTTAATCCCTAAATACGCCCCGTAGGGGTATTTTGGTCATTTTAAAGGTTATAAAAGAGATTTATAATACCTCTGAGATACGGGTCTGATTTAATCAGAAAAATATCTTAACTTAACAGGTTATGTCTAATGGTATTAAGTCTTACGTGGCAAAATGGTTTTAATACTAAACTACGCGTTTAATACGCGTATAAAGCCGTTTTAAGCGACGTACGGGTTAAGATACCAATCTGAGTTTTCTAATCAGCAAAACAAGTTCAAAATACTATATTTATTATTTTAAATCAGTGGCAATTGGATTGGTATCAATCGGATTCATAAAACTCGTTTTATGGCCTAAAAGGGCATATTCGGTGTTAACCGAATCAATGCGATAAGCCTAGCTTAAGACCAGCCTAAAAATAATTAAAAATCTTCAAAAATCCTAAAATACTATTTAACATCAGCGGGTAAAAGTTTTGGTACCGAAATTCGGGTTTAGATAGGCTATGCGCTAATCGCGCCGTTTAATTAATAAAAAGCTTATTATATACGCTAATGCGCATATCTCCTAATCTAGACCTCCGCTTGACGTAAAAATTTACGTACATGCTAAATAATCAGTAACTAAGATTATTGTATTTCCACATTTTCAAAATACTCGTTATAAGGTCATAAGGGCGTTATGGTCCAATTTAAGCGATTAACGGAAACGTGTGCATGCATCGGATAATCAATGCAATAAGTACAGAGACTTATACTAGCATGTAACCCAACCCTAATGAGACTTTAAGGCATGTCTAATACTTACTAAAACGGGTCAGAACCGAAGTCAACGCAAAAGTCAAGGTTTTGCGCCTTTCGGTTCCGAACCGGGTTTAAACAGAAATTTGTCGAGTCGGACAAGTGTAAACAAGTTTTTATACTTATTACTAAGTTATATTAAGTTTAAAACAGGTTGCACGCCTCGCGGATTGATAGTCGTGCATTAAATCGCATATTGAAATTCTGTTGACTTTTTCGGTCAACGTTTGACCCGACAAACGACCTAGTTAGGTCTGGATTTGGTACTTGCCCTTATAAGGGTTTAATACCCATATAATTACCTATCTAACGGTACTTTTAATTCGGGTTACGACTGAGCTATCGATAACTAAACCCGAAGTCAACCGTTTAATACGATATGTTGACTTTTAAGCTAAAAACTAAACTAGAATTAATTTAGAAGGGATTAGAGACTTACTAGATGATTAATGGATGCTTAGGAAGGCCTTCAATCAGATTGTAAGCTCCTCCAATGCTCAGATTCTTTGCAATTGATGTGTGAATAAGTTGTGAATGAAAGGGTCCTTATATAGTGGGTTTACCACCACAATGCATTGACACAAGGGTCTATGATCCACCACAAATGATAAACACATGTCCCTAACATGTAGGGGGTGTCTAAGGGCCATGTATGTGCAAGAGAAACCGGATTAGAGGGTAACAATCGCGCATAACAGGCTGCTGCCTGTTTTCTGTTGCTGGGGGCTTCCTTACGGACCGTAAGGTCCCCAAGCTTACGGTCCGTAAGCCTGACATCAGACTCACAACTTGTTTGTTTGTTGATGTTTTGAAAGGGTAACAACTTGCACGACTTTGGGACTTTGTTTTGGCAACAAGGGACCTCCAATAAGTGTCTAATACTGTAACATACCCTACCACCATCCATTATTTCACTTGATTGCATATACAAGACCCGTAAATGACGGTTTATCATTCATTTCATCACGGGATCACATCATGCATTTGTATTTTCCTTTCTTGACAATAATTCTTTGCATAGAGGGCATAAAAGATGTGTAAAATATTAAATCGGGTCTTGGGATTTATAATTGAGGTGTTCAGAGGTAACAATTTAACATGACGCCACTTTAAATCCTACCGAAAACATCTTTATTAAATCCGGGTTTTCAACGCGTTTTTGTCTTACATGACACGTGTCGTTTTAATATTAAACCCGAAATTTGCGAGGTGTTACACCCGTTAACCCCATTTCAAAGCTCTAAAATGAATTTAAAGTATAGGGAACTTAAAATGTGCTCAAAAATATCTCGGATGTCGGTTCGTTTGGCCGTACGATTGCGTTGTTCGGTTAATTACGACGGAATGCGCATAAGCGTGAAAAACGATCCAAATGGCGTGACGAATGGATTTTTCTTATGCCAAACACTAAAATAAAATATTTTAGTGCTTACATAAATTTTTGGATGTCCGGATGTATTCAGAACGTAAGTTATGCGCGAAAGTGCAAACTTGTGCACTTTTTGACGCTTTTAGTCCCTGAATGACCCAAAAGTTTATTTTAGCACACCGAACCCCTCAAAGCCTATTAATAAGCTATGTGAAGGATATTTATGGTATGTTTAACTTATGGTCATGTTCCAGAATGTTCGTTACAGTTCAAATTGGCATACTTTCGCAGTTTGTCAAATTTAGTCCCTGTCATACCAAAGCCTTTAAAACTTATTTCTAAGTTATGTAAAGGTTATTCACGGTATGTTAAGTATATGTTGATGTTCCGAAGTATTTGTCGCATTAAACTGATTACGTTTACGCACCAGTTTGCGTATAACTCCCCAGAAAGCGATATAGAGTTTGAAATTGAACAAAAGTCAAAACATGAAAAATGTAAAACACAACCAAACAAACATTGGGATCAAATAACATTGTTTTATTGATAATTGAACTGTTCATAATGATTACAAGCACAGATGTTACACATTTCGGGTTTGATAGTAAAAAGGTTTTGTGAATAGTGTGTTTGATGATCGGTGGGTTTGAGAGTAAAGTGGTACTGTGAACGGCGTGTTTGATAATCGGTGGGTTTAAGAGTAAAAAGGTTATGTGAATGGCCTGGGTAGGGTTAGGTGTATATATAGTGGGTTAAAAATAATAACATTTTGATTAAAACAAAGTTTACTGTTTAAATATTAAATAGGCGTTTAACACTAACTGAAACGGCTGTTGGCTGCTTTATTATGTTATTTTTTTTTTTTGCATGGAAATTTTCTGCAGTTGTTAATAACATATCCAATGTAAATCAGTAAACTTATTTAATACAAAAAACATAAAAACATAACACGTAAAAATACAAACACAAACATCTAAACTAGAATACGCCAAACCACTAGTTCCGGCTGAAGTAAATCGTCTTGAGATAATTACGCCAAACCGCTAGTTCCTACTGTGTGGGAGATCGGGACAAAAATCATAAAGTTAGAGTGAATCTATTTCTGCTTCCGGAATTTGCATCAAAACACCTAGCAATGATAAAGATGTGTCTTGAACTGGTAAGTTCCATCGACACTCACTGTTGAAAAATTTTGAAAGAATGAGTAAGTAGACGGAACACTTCGGAAGAGAAGCACACTCCAATACGAGAAACGATACCAAAAGGAACGTTGTGAGTTAAAGCTCAGAAACACGTCGTTTACTCTAATAAATATGTTTGCTTTCATAAATTTTTCTTGTTTGTGATACATGAAAATATCTATGAGAAACAAATAATGCAGAGTGGATAACATTTTACTAAGAGATTTAAGTGTGAGAAACAAATAATGCAGAGTGGATAACATTTTACTAATTATTTAAACCTCTGTATAAATAATGTAATTAAAGTCCAACAAAGATAACATGTTAAAACAGGTCAACATTATATTATAATAATATAGTGTTTTAAACCATCTCCACCATTAAACATTACATTAAAAATTTAAGTTAACCGTTGTAACATAACTCAAATATATTACAACCTAAAGACGTGAGTTAAATATAAATTTTGAAAGTTTCAAACACGGAAAGGTGTTGAAAGTCCTCCTCGTAAAGCATTGCGTAGTCGAGCATGGCCTCTTGAATGACCTCTTCTTCATCCTGGCTCTTCTCCTGGTTTTTAACGTTTTGGTACCTTCCTAGAGAACGGGAACGTTTGAAGCACAGAAAAGCACAACGAGTCCTCACGACATCTGAATGTACGGGTCGTCTCTTGTAGATGAATGCAAAAAAAAGTTGAATACCTGCCCCCAGAACGCAGGATCGGTAGTTGAATACGTGCCTAGATCACGACCGACGGCGTAGGAAACGGCAACAACAATATCTTCTTTGTCGGTCCAAGAATCCATTTTTTTTCCTAGCGAGGTGTTAAATGGCAACAGCAATGTCTCTATTTATAATGATGATCAACATTCCCCACTTTAGTCAAGTTATTATATAACATTAAAACAATAATTATTTAAGTGATGATCAACATTCCCCAATATAGTCAAGTTATTATATAACATTAAAAACAATAATTATTTAACAACATTTGGGCGTGACAAACACCGCCAAAAATACCGTTTATCGGCCATGAATCGTCTATATGACAAACATATTTGTTTCACGTCTCCGGTAATGTTAATTGGTTTGTCCGTAACGAGATGCTCCATAAGCATAAACAGATAGACAGCTTCATTGCCTGCGATTAACCTGTTAGAAATCACGTAGTTGTCATTTAGCTCATGAGTTATGCAACATTCGGGTTTGCCTGTCTTTTTCCAATACTGCAAATGCACCAGCAAACCTCCTAAATACACCTCGATCTTCGTCAACCGTGGAATAAAAATTGCTCTATATTTGTCTCCTCCATAAACGTTTTCAAACGGGTAAAAAACTAAATCCTGGGATGCCAACTCCAATCGAACCAACAGTCATTCGTTATTTTCAATCGGCAGTGAGAAAACACGAAATCCACGTCAAAAAAAAAAAGGAAATAGGTATACTTTACCATTTCCATAACCAACCACGCTCTTAGGAGCGGAGTCTAATAACATGTCATAGAATTGTAGTGGAACAATTGTCCACCGCAAATTTAACATCGGATCCCTTTGTAGCCTTCTACTCCTTTTCCTCGTCTTGGTATTTTCTATCAATTAGGAGGAGAACTATTAACATTTACCCCTAAACAATTTTGTTTAATAACCAGGCTATGGTTTGGCCACACCTCTTGGTCACCTATAGAGCACCTGAACTCGTTTAAAAATATATTTTTTTCAAACCTAACAACTGTTAATTTCGGCAAAATTATATCTTTATTCTAGAACCTTCGGGAATTTAACCAACAAGACGGCACGAGAATATGTCTCCTCATGCTTATAGGTCAAGGTTTTATTGGTTGGAAAAAGACCAATGTCGTTGATAATATACTCCTACACCTTGTGGATGATCTAGAAGAATTTAGACAATATCCATGGGGTAATTATTTTGGGAAAGTACGTATAATGCCGTGTACGATTTGCACTATCGGCAATAAGGAGACGCTAAAGGTTTTTCTTTGACAGGATTTGTCTGGCCCTTCAAGGTACCCGTGAATGTCAACTAGTACAGTTATTTAGAAATTTAGATAAAAATTTAATAAATCTGCTTCTGTAGAAGTGGGTTTTGGAGCTTTTTCCCCAATTTAAGCGTTCAAGTGAGTGGTTTGAATGTGAGACGATTCCTTGATTTTTGGGATGGAAAGAAGGGAAGAAGTTCATGAGGGTAACTGTGGACGGCGTGCTTTAATTAGCGGTAAAGGTAAAAAACTTTATCTTTAAATATATAAAATTAATTATATTTTTCCGTATAGTGTTATTTTTTTAATATTGTTTTCGTTTTAACATTGCAGAAACGTGGATATAAGCGCATTTGTTTCTACTGCCCACTGAAAATGAGTTGAGAAGCCTGTGGTATATATCTAGGTCAGATTATTTAGACGCTGAACGTCGGATGTATGCCAATGCAATGCTGGCCGAGAAACTGGTTCCAATGCCCACCGAAATCCCGATCCAAATGCCCACAGAATTCCTAGGTCCAATTCCACTCGAAATGCAATCTTCTCCCGTTGTTGACCCACAACAGATGAGGTCTGTCATGATCACTTTGTTTAGTGACGATGGCGCGAATCAAGGTTTTAATCAGTCACCGGATCGACAGGAAATACCGCAACAAAATTTTGGTCCTAGTCCGTCAACGTGTGGAGCTAATTACGAGAATGACCTGATTTCAAAATTTAAATCACTTTTGGATGAGAACAACCGGAAACTGACTGATATGTTAAAGTCAGAGGTATTGCATACATATCGTTCGGCCCCTAAAGAACAACCTGTCAGGACTTCGGTGAACGTGCGAACACCAAAAGAATAATCGCACAGGGAGAGTGATATTGTTAAGTACTTCGTCAATTTTTTTTTATAAATACAATATATAATAATAACCCTTAATTTAACCGTCATGGTTTCTTGTAGGCTGTTGCTGATTCTTTTGTCAACTACGATAATGTCTACCACGTCTCTATGACCCCAATGATGCAGGATGAATTTGTAAGTTTTTACATTTTTATATTTATTTGTAATTATGAATTTACGTTTACGAACTGTTTACTCTTATATATAATAATTGTTGTAGAATGAGGATCCTGATATGATCAAACTGAGACGATCCAAAAGACTTGTAAGGCCCGTTGCAGCTTTGCTATCCCCGTATGTGGCTTATAAAAGGATTAAAGAGAAACATGCCAAAAAGTTAAATAATGAGGATAGACAAATTGCTTTAATCCAGCAGTGGTATCTAAGTAGTGGCAATAGATTTCTTTCCTAAACAATGGGTGGATGTGTCGGTCCAGATTTTTGGGCGTCACTGCTAGGCGAGGACGGTAATGGCTGGTTAAGCGATGATGTAAGCAATGTCTATATATAAAAACTATAAAGAAATAAATTTATATTTCTATATATATTGTTTCCAAAGTAACTTTAGAATTTTTAATAACATATATTTGGGAGGATGATCCACTTATATCATTCAAGAGATGCAAGTGATCGCTGGAGTATTTTACCCCCTTATTTTCAGAGCTATTTTCAATCGCGGGTCGTCGACCAGACGTTCAAGGGTTATTTCACCGCGGCGGTTGAACCTTTTCCACAAATACCTACCGTTGACGAGGTAATGTGGAACATTACAATTGGTTACTGGTTACATATATCTCGTATTGAATTAATATTTTGTGGCACAACTTATTATATAGGTGTACGTACCGTTGTATATACAAGGCGTCCATTGTTTTTTAGGCGTTTTCAACCTTGTTGATTACACGTTTACGATATACGACAGGTATTAGCCCGATTTAATAGATTGGTACTCCAAAATACATGTTGCTAACTGTGTTAATTTGTTGGGGTTTTAGCCTTTTAAACTTCAAATCTTTGGAAAAGGGAAGAGCGGAAGTGGTGTGTCATATAAATTTTATTTTTGACCATTGGCTACGGATTCGTGGTTATAATTCCGACAGACCGTTACCATTACATTATCCCTTCCACGTTATTTTTGCAAGCGACGCTCCTCAGCAGTCCGGAGCTTTGGGAGACTGTGGAGTTTGGGTTTGCATATATCTAGACAGGTTTATAAAAAAACCATTCAACGATGGTGAAGATACTGCGGCAACTGTGTACCGAATGAGACGTCAACTAGCTTTACTTTTTTTACGATTACATGTTACCCGAGACTAGAAATGACAACGTCTTAGATGACAAAGCTGAATTTGTAAGATAATTGTACGACTATTAATGTTATATATAAATCGTTAAAATTTATTTTATTTTGTTTTGGTTTAAAAAAATTAAATACATTTGTACTCCTCTCTATGTGTATATATATGTGTGTCCCACCATTATACAAAGACATATTTTAAGATATTACCAATGACAAGCATTCATCCTTCCGTACGAAACACAATTTGGATCAATCAACAGGATCGAGTTGACCATTGGTCTCGAAGTGTTCTTGAATTTTACTACGATGGCGAACCACTCGGAAAAGGCTGGTGGGGGGGACTACTTGGATTTAGTGGAGCTGGTTTTATTCAACAAACGGTACCTTAATAATAAATAATTTCATAATAATAATTAGTATAATAAATTTTTTAATAAAATCTTTACCGTTATTTTATAGCACGTGATAGCATAGTGTAACAAACTCATGTATCAATGAGAGGTTGAAATAAATGCAAGGACGATGTCGTCAAACGATTATCGTTGGACAGTTCTACCACCAAATTTTATCGACATGTTAAACGAACAAGATAATGCTGCAAACAGATACGTAGATGGTTCTACAACAACATATCCTCCATTCTAGGAAATTGATACGGTAGGCTTAATCCTTTATTTATTTTATTTTATTTTATTCATTTTTCACTGAGTTTTTATATTTACAGTTGTTTTACCGGTAAATACGTCTACCGTATATACCGATACACGAGTCTCATTCATACTCCACACCTATTTAAACAAACGTTTGTCCGCTACTCAACTTGTATCCTTTTTTTTCCTCATGGCCAATCAAGAACACAACATTCATTTACACATTCATATCAACCTCAACATTTCCCAAACGCCTAACCACCCAAACCCACCCTCAGAGAACCCCGAACCAAACATTTCCCAAACCCCTAACCACCCAAACCCGGTGCAACAGCGAACATGTGAGACATCATTTAACTGTTCATGTCGGTGTCAGCCGCTTGTGCCGTTACCTAACACCCATGAACGACAATGTCCTTGTCACCAGATTATTCCACTAGAAAGTGTGACGGTTACTGCTGAAGAAGACGCTGACAAGGAATTGGATTTCGAAACATATTTTGATGAACTGCGTTTTGAAGCTTATCGTACGGAAATGGAAAAAGGATTAGAGTATGATTCTGACGCGGAAGACCATACCGACTAGCTTAGTTCCGTTTTATAAATGTGGGGGCTTTTATGGAATAAGATCTTAAACGTGTTTGATATAATTTACTTTTTTGTTAAGATTTTTTTTTTTAATTTACAAGATTGAGTTAGAAGCTAAGATTATACATTTTTTGTAGGTTTACATTCCTATACCGGACAAAGAACAAAATTGGTTTCTGGGACATGATTAATTGCCGAGATTCATTTTGCATACACAGAAGAATACATCAAATTGTGATGGAATTTGAGTCTCTATTCTTGTGGTTTCTGGGACGTATATCGTACTGGCAACACTCTGAAACATATGAGACGGGTGCCATGGAAATAGTAGGGGATGTCGTGTGGCCTGATCACACAGATCGTATTGGCAGAAATTCAGGAGTCATCATATGTATGCTAATGGAAAACCTTGTTCGCGATCGTTCGTTAACATGGAACGAAGGAAACCTTCATGATGCTTGTTTCAGATATAGACGGTACATGGCAGATGAACTCTACGTCGGGCGCTTCACACCTGTTAATATTTGATGGTTCTATGTATGCATGTAATATAAAATAATAACAAATTATAATGAAATGATTTTCAATATTAATTATTTGCAAGTAAATAGATTTACTACGTTATTTGAGAAATTACAATACACAAAAAAACAAATAATACTATTAAAAGTCTCCAAAGTTATAAGACGGAAACATATAATTAGACGGACATTGTGTAAGATGATCAGGATCACTGGTTTCTTTCCCTTTCCCTATATCTGAGCCTTTGTGAGTACGAATTTTTGACGGCATGGGCTACTGACAGACATCCCGATGATTACCGTATGAATTACACCGGGAACAATACAGCGGAGTAGGTTCTTCCCCGCGGGATAAGATCCGGTGGTTTTCTCGAGGACGACCGGCCTGTCGCTTTGTAATATGCGGCGGTTGAAGATTGATAAGGTCTTCTGGAGTCTCCCATTCAGACTTATGAGGAAGAGGATTAATCGCTTCTTCATAAGTTTTTTTATAGACTTCGTTTGAGTAACACGGGAATGAATAGTGACTGCAATCGGTTTCACCTAAAAATTTTGATACGGCAATAACATGTCCACACGGTAAACCAGAAACCTGCCAAACTCGGCAGATACAAGTTCGATTAAAAAAGTCGACAATACCCCCTTTTCCCCGTCTTCAACACAATAAGTGTTTAACCCAATCCCAGAAACAGTCCAGGTTCTAGACCCTTCAATTTTTTTTAAAAACTTCCTTCTGTGCCCATTGTGTAAGTGTTTTTCCTGAATACCTTGCAACCGGCGTTCATAAAACCATTTCTGTACAGATTACCGGAAGAACTCTATAACTTGCGTTATCGGCATTTTACGTAAGTGTCTAGATAAAGCGTTAATGGACTTCGCGCTGTTAGATGTCATATAATGATATCGATTGCCGGGATAATGTGCCCTTGCCCGTCTACCGAACTCAATACTTGTTAGAGTGTGATGTACTATAGGAACGACAAGACAAAGAGCATTGATGACTCATTAAAATCAGACAACCGGTAAGATTTTCATGTCTTCCACCACAGCTTCTTATTTTCTTTTTTTTTATCGGACGGTAAATGTAAGTTCATCATTAAATGAGACAGCATAACACGTGATAAGCACGTGGAAAGATGTTTCAAACCGTTAGGTGTATAGAATTCGCCCTATCCGATATTATTGCCATGTCGGGTATTTCACCGACACATTCTCTAAGCTTTGATAGAAACCATGTCCAAGATTCACCATCCTCTGATTTTCCTATTCCATAGGAAATTGGTAAAATTTGGTTGTTTCCATCCATCCCAACTGCTAAAAATAAGGTTCCTTTAAATTCACCCTTTAAGTGTGCAACATCGATGATCACCACCGGTCTTAAATCGCAACCGTCCACCAAACATGACACTTCATACAGCGTTTCAGATGATCTATCTACTTTAAACTCAAATCGTTCTAACAAACATTTTTTTCCCAACTCAAGTTTCATTTCTTCTTTGTTATTAAATATGTGCCCTAGCTCAAAAGTAATTGATGAAGATGGCATTGACTTTTCAAATGAATTATCAGGATTTGGTTGGTGGTCGTTTAAAACATCATCATTTGCTTCGTTAACACAAACATTTAAATCAGGAACTTTAAATTTATTTGGAGTTGAAAAACTAGATGACCCAGCACAAAACTCTTCAACGACGTATAATTTATGTATTTCAAAAAAAAATTCCGTAGCAAAATTATAAAAAATTGCAAGATCTTCATCATTAATTATATCGATTGGATCACTAAACGAAGACAACCGGTACGATAACTTTGTAATGTTTGTAGTACCACACATCTTAGAAACTTTACTTAAAAGACCAATGTATGAAAGGTTGGGTTCAATTTCTAAACCACGTCTACTTGCGTCTGCATCAGCATCAGCAACATACTCTAAGTTTCCGTAAACGATTTGTCACTTTCCCCCGCTGTATACAACTAAACGAATCTTCATAATTTTAAGTTTCTACTACAAAATCTGAGGTTGTATAAATCCCAAGAACACCTTTAAACATATATACACTCGGCAATTGTTGAAACGGCTTGGAAACAGCTGAAACGGCTCGAACAGTAGGCTAAGACGGCTCGAACAGTACGCTGAAACGGCTTGGCTGCAGTGGTGGGTCCCGTGTGTACGTAAACAGCGCAGTTGACAAGCCGACTCCAAAGTCCAACCTGCTGAAACGGCTGGCACGTTGAAGGTACTCGGCTGGGGTCCTCAGCCGGCTTGGGTCCAGGATCCACGGAAAACGGCTCGGCTGAGTTCTTTCATCAAATTTGGTCGCCTGAAACGGCTCGGAGCCGTTTCAGGGTTTGTCGGACACGTGTCATCTTCTGATTGGCTGGCGTTGAAGTGTTTTTTTGTGCCGTTTCAGTAAACGGAAACGGCTCGTTGAGAGGTATCAAATGACTATTCTTGAAATGACGACGTCAACTTGGCTATTTCAGTAATTTTTCCTTTAATATTTGGGGGTTTTTATCGAGTTTGAATGGTGAGTTATTAGGGATCCGGATGGGGGTGTGACGTGTACAATCATTTGTTGTAAAATGGGTATAAACCAGATTTACATCAGTGTACTATGGTCTATTTTTTTTACATATACGTTGGTTTTACATTTGTTGTAAAAAAGTTTTTACACTACTGTAAATGGTCTATTTTTTTTTTAACATATATACGTTGGTTTTATGTTTGATGAATAATACTTACATTGCGATCAGGGGCGTAAAAAAACTTACGTGTGAGTTTATGTTCGACTATAAACTATTGTTCACATTTTTTAACAGAGGGTTTCTAAATGTATATTTACATTTGACGGTAAAAAAATTTACGATAAATTTTGACATTCGACACCGCACGTAAACTCACATATAGGTGTGAATTTACATTATTCGACATTTAAAAAATCGTTTACATTTGAAACTGTGCAAAAAAAAAATTGACATTCGACCAAATTCTTTGGGAGTTTTACAATACCATCCAGTGAGGAAGTGTCTTTTTATTAGATAAATATACTTATATATGATTATTAACCTAGATAGTGTGACAAATGTTATTAATATTAATATAGACTAAGTATGCAGCGGTTTTAATACCCGGCTGCAAGTATATGTAATAAACATCCTGTATATTTTTCATTTTATCAATTCATATCCGTATGAACATAATCTTCATTCTCTCAAAACTCCATAAACCCTAGAAACGCTAACAAAGTGGTATCAGAGCCACACGAATCGATCAATCATACACTTTCGAATACAGATCTCTGTTTCTGACTATATTCCGACCATGAATCCTGCAACCGGTATTCAATCGCAAATTCCAAAACTCTCTGGGCATAATTACTATCACTGGCATATCCAGATGAGGGTTTTACTGGAATCTCAAGACTTATGGAACATAGTAGAAGACGGGTTTCAAGCATTAGCAACGAATCCGTCAGACGAAGCGATCGCTGCACATCGGGAATCAACAAAGAAAGACAGAAGGGCTCTACATATTATATACCAGTCGGTAAATGAAACGGTGTTTGAACGTATCGCCATGGCAAAGACATCAAAAGACGCATGGATCACGCTGCACAAATCTTACAGGGGTGAAAATCGCGTCAAAACGGTAAAATTACAAACTTTAAGATGTAGTTTTGATACGTTAAAAATGAAAGAGGGTGAAACAGTAGAAGATTATTTTAATAGAACAACCTTAATTGTAAATCAATTAAGAATGAATGAAGAACAAATAAGTGAACAGCGTGTAGTAGAAAAGATACTACGTAGTCTGACTCGGAATTTCGAATCTGTGGTCATTACCGTGGAAGAAACAAAAGATTTGGAGAGTATGTCCACCGAAGAACTCATGGGCATACTCCAATCTCACGAACTACGGATGAAACTGTATGAAGATGTTCCCATGGAACATGCATTTCAGATGCAAAACTTAAACACAGACAGATCCGGACAGAATGTGAAGGGACGCGGCAAGAATAAAAGTAGATCTTGGGGCTCTATAAGATGTTTTAATTGTCAGAAACTTGGTCATACGGCCAA
This sequence comes from Helianthus tuberosus, assembly GCA_030545235.1. NCBI lineage: Eukaryota > Viridiplantae > Streptophyta > Magnoliopsida > Asterales > Asteraceae > Helianthus > Helianthus tuberosus. Next base: position 83,876,397 of record CM060394.1, read on the forward strand.
GTTTTGTCCGAAAAAGGATGTAAACGAAAGATCTGACAATGCTCTAATTCATAAGGAAGATGAATTAGACGAGCAACAAGATGACACCATGTTTATGATCTTAAATATGGAAGAGACGATTAAGGAAGATTGCTGGTACTTAGACAGCGGGTGCAGCAATCATATGACAGGTAACAAAGGCCTGTTTGTAAAATTAGACGAATCACTTCAAAAGGAAGTGAGAACGGGGGACGATAAACGATTAGAAGTTCAAGGAATCGGAGAAGTAATGATATCTATAAAAGGCCAGAAAAAGAAGGTTCAAAATGTATTCTATGTGAAGGGACTAAAACACAACTTATTAAGTGTGGGTCAATTGCTACATAAAGGTTACAAAGTAGAGTTTATGAAGGAAAGGTGCACCATCAAGGATACGAATGATCGTACAATAGGAATCATTAAAATGACAAACAATAAAATGTTTCCTTTGAACCCTGAAAATGATATATCACTAGCACTATCGATGACTACAACTGATTACTCTACTCTGTGGCATGAACGATTTGGACATGTAAACTATGACACCTTGGTAGAAATGGGAAATAAAGGACTAGTACGAGGCATACCAAGAATCACAAAAAGCTTAACTATTTGTGAAGGGTGTGTTTCGGGCAAACAGGCTAGAAAGCCATTTCCAAAGAAGTCAACATGGCAAACAGATAAACCTTTGCAGATAATTCATACCGATATATGTGGCCCTATGAAAACGGAGTCTATTGGTGGATGTAAGTATTTTATTACATTTATTGATGATTTCACACGGAAAACATGGGTTTACTTCCTCAAGTTAAAATCAGAAGCTCTAAGTTACTTTAAACAATTTAGAGCACTAGTGGAAAAGCAATCGGATCTTAACATAAAAACTCTAAGATCTGATCGGGGAGGTGAATACTGTAGTATGGCATTCCAAGATTATTTAAAGACGAATGGAATACATCACCAACTAACGAATAGCTATACCCCTCAACAAAACGGGGTAGCGGAACGGAAGAATAGAACTTTGATGGAACTTAGTCGAAGTATGATAAATATGAAGGGTTTACAAAATAAGTATTGGGCAGAAGCTGTAGCTTGTTCCACTTATATTTTGAACAGAACAATAACGAAAACTCGACCCAGTGTGACTCCATACGAAGCCTGGAATGGACGGAAACCGAATGTGGAACACTTCAGAGTGTTTGGATGCTTGGCGTATGTTCATGTACCGAAACAACTTCGAAGCAAGCTAGATATCAAGACCGAAAGAACTGTATTTGTAGGTTATAGCACAAATACAAAAGGGTATAAGTTATATAATCCTTCAACTAATAAGATTATAATTAGCCGAGATGTAATTTTTGACGAAAATAAAGCCTGGACATCTGAATCCGAACCAACATCAACTCCGTTTTTGATGGACAATGGTGAAAATTCAACTACAACGTCTCCGTTAACTCCAGAACCTATGCAGGTAAGTTTTGATAGACATAATGACACTGTCGGAAATTCTGAAATAGAAGTAATAGGTGAAAACTCTGCGGAAGGACAAGCGTCAAGTTCAGCCCATGAAATTCAACATAATGATGAATCATCTACCGACTCAGAAAACGAAGTGATCAATACTCGAAGTATAGGAAGCATCTACAGAAACTCACGAGAACTTACTGAAGAAGAGGTGTCACAAAAATATAGAAATCAAACGGTCAATTTCGTTCTGTATACTAATACAGACCCACTATCATATGAAGAAGCAAGTAAAGAGGTTAAATGGCAAGAAGCAATGGACAAAGAAATGGAATCCATATACAAAAATCAAACGTGGGAATTAGTAAATCCTCCGATGAATCAAAAACCGATAGGTGTAAAATGGATTTATAAGACTAAGTTTGATGAGCATGGAAACGTAGACAAATACAAAGCAAGATTAGTAGTAAAAGGGTATAACCAAAAATATGGAATAGACTATCAGGAAGTCTTCGCTCCTGTGATTCGGTTTGAAACGGTCAGACTAGTTCTAGCTCTAGCTGCAAGGAATGACTGGTATCTACACCAAATGGATGTAAAAACGGCCTTTCTTAACGGAAACTTAAGTGAACAAGTATATGTAGAACAACCCAAGGGATATGTCATGAAAGGAGAAGAAGAAAAGGTATGTCTTCTCAAACGTGCACTGTATGGACTAAAACAAGCTCCTAGAGCGTGGTACAGTCGAATCGACAACTATTTTAAGCTACACGGATTCAAAAGATGTACATACGAACATACCTTATACTTAAAGGATACCAATGAAGGAAAATTGGTAATATGTTTGTATGTGGATGATTTAATCATAGCCAGCAACTCTATGAACCTAATTAACTCCTTCAAAAGTATGATGAAGAAAGAATTTGAGATGACTGATATGGGAAAACTACATTATTTTCTTGGTATGGAAGTTACTTATGAAAATGGAAACATAATTCTTTCCCAAAGAAAATACATGCGAAACTTATTAGATAAGTATAGAATGACAAATTGTAATTCAGTCTCCACTCCCATGGAATATGGAATAAAATTGTCGAAAGATGATTCGGAAGTATTTACTGATGAAGGAACATATCGAAGTCTTGTTGGAAGTCTCATGTATCTCACCAACACCAGACCAGATATAACATACGCGGTAACAAAAATCAGTAGGTTCATGGAACATCCAAAGAAAAGCCACTGGGAAGCAGGAAAGCGAATACTCAAGTACATTAAAGGAACAATAAATCAAGGTGTCACCTATTCGAAGGGTGGACAAGGAAAATTAATGGGTTTTAGTGACAGTGATTATGCAGGAAATGTAGATGACAGTAAAAGCACCTCAGGTCATGTATTTCTTCTAGGGTCAAGTCCGATTTCCTGGCAATCTAAGAAACAGAAAGTTGTGGCGTTATCATCAACAGAAGCAGAATATATGGCTTTGTCTTTAGCCGGATGTCAAGCAATCTGGATAAAAGGTATTCTTGATGAAATTCAAGGAAAAACAGAATATCCAATACCCATTTATTGTGACAACAAGTCCACAATATGTCTTGCAAAAGATCCAGTTTACCATGGCAAGAGCAAACACATTAGAGTTAAGTATCATTTTATTCGAGACTTAATCAAGAAAGAAGAAGTAGAAGTGTTGTTCTGTGCTACGAAAGATCAAACTGCAGATATCATGACTAAAGCACTGCAAAATAAAGATTTCTCCAGACTGAAGGCTCGTCTCAATATGGAAACTATCTAGCTTACGGGAGGGTATTAGATAAATATACTTATATATGATTATTAACCTAGATAGTGTGACAAATGTTATTAATATTAATATAGACTAAGTATGCAGCGGTTTTAATACCCGGCTGCAAGTATATGTAATAAACATCCTGTATATTTTTCATTTTATCAATTCATATCCGTATGAACATAATCTTCATTCTCTCAAAACTCCATAAACCCTAGAAACGCTAACACTTTTAAGGTTTTTGGTTTTCTTGCTAACAAAGGATTATATATTGATCAACCAAATACTTTGTAAAGTGGTTTTCTGGTGGTTTTTTGTTTATTTTTTGGTGTGGTAAAAGGTTTCTTAGATGTAAATTTCTAATTTTTAGAATGTGTGAATCTTTTGCAAATGGGGAAATTTTATTTTTTGTAGTTTTACATACTTACAAAAAAATTGTTTGTTTTTAAACGTAACTTCCAGATTTATTTTCTTAGATGTAAGTTCCAAATTTTTATAATGTGTGTATGTTTTGCAACGGGGGAATTTTTTTATTTTTGTGGTTTTACGTACTTGCAAAAAAAAAAATTTGTTTGTTGTTAAATGTAAATTCCAGATTTATTTTCTAGCCGAGTTCAAGCTCAAATAAGTAGGATCGAACCGGGCCGAGCTCGAGCTCAAGCTTAAGCTTCATAAACACATGACGAACCGAGCTCGAGCCTAGTCGGTGTAATAGAATTAAGTAATTGGCAGCGTAAAAATAACATGATAAAGAAATGTTTGACAGTGTCAACTGCACGTAAAAAATAAACTTATTACATGTGAGTTTGACATTCAACACCGTCCGAAAATTTTTTGTTTCAGATTCGACACCGTACGTAAAAAACATTTACGTGTGAGTTTACATTCGACACCGTACGTAATTTTTTTTTGACATTCGACGTCGTATGTAACATTTACGTGTGAGTTTACATTCGATAATTAAAAAACATTTAAATTCGACACCGTGCGTAAATAAATGTCTGATATTTGACACCTCACGTAAAAAAAAAATTACGTATGAGTTTACGTTCTACAATTATAAAAAAAACATTAACATTCGACAATCGACACGTGTTGGAGTTTAAAAAATGTTTTTTACGCCCCTGATCGCCAGCCTGAGCTTCCCTTAACGTCACTCGTAAATCTATTTTCAAAATGCCCTTTTTGTTATTTTTACAGTAACTTAAATTGGGTTTACACTTGATGGGTTTTCTAAGTTATTGGGTTTGATGTATATTATTTTTACATTTGTCCAAATTGCTTTTTTTGTTGTTTTTACGGTAACATAAATTGGGTTTACACTTGTTGGAGTTTTATCAAGATTGGTGTAAATGATAGTTTGAAACACTGAACGTTGGTTTTAATTAGATTTGTGGGTTTGTCAAAGTTTTACATTTGGCATAAACAATATTTTGTGTTATATGAAGTCTATGTTCTTTCTTTGATTTCGTAGGGTGATGGGTTTTATGGTCAAAGACGAGTATAACACACAACAAATGAAGAACGAGTTAAGTTTATTTTTTTGGTGGGCACAACTTTGGTGACTTTTACATCAATGTAAATATATGTCCTAAGGGTTGATGACGACAAAGATAAAGGGGAGAACGAACTAGTTGATTCTTATATTTTTCCTATGTTGTTTACCTTGGGTTTTTTAGTTCACTTTAGTGTTGGCCTTTTTGTAGATGAAGTTGTTGAAGATCAAGGAATGGAGACTTTCTATTTTTATAAATATAATGTAATATTGTATCATAAACATGTTTTACGTTTGTTGGAATCAAAATTCGAACAAAGACATAATGTGAGAGATTATAGAGTTATGATGCTTGATGTTATTTGTTGAAATCAAAATGAGATTTTGTTTTTTTCTTGTATAATGTTGCAAAAACAACTTTGAAATTTGAAATTAAAGAAAAGTAGTTGAGAGATTATAATTTTTTGATGTGGTTTTGACAATGAGAGGTCTGGCACAAATGCCAAATAACCCTTGTAATCCTATCAGTACTTTATATGAATTTTTAATATCCACAATCACAAAAAGCCAAATTAACCCAAAGTTTAAATCTCAGCCTCTCATTTAGTGTAAATCAATGGTTGAGATTAGTTCTCACAGTTCTCACAACTCAACATAGTTCTCATTTTACCCATTCCCTATATATATATAGAGTGTGACAAACAACAAAATTGTCCGGTAATTCCGTACAACTTAATCACTATTTAACTATACAATTTCGTGCATTAGACTTAAGTATGGTGTGTTTGAGTCTCATAAGTCTAGCAATCTCAAGGAATGCATTACATTTGCATATCACATGATTTTATTCTCCGCGTCGCGAAACAATGCAAACATTTACAAAGACCGTTGGTAGATTGTCCGACTAGACTACTCGTGTCAGCACGGCTCCAGTATTCACCTAAAAGACAGGTATAGGACTTAGAATTAGGTCCAACATCAAACTTATACCAAACCCCGAGTGGGAAAACAAGTATACATGAAAAAACTTTCCTAAAAATATACTAACATTAAATTTGTCCGATTCGAGCTGTTAAACTAGCAATTTTCACTAAAGCGGTAACAATTTCATAATTGTTGGAAGTGTACAAGATCAAATGATGATGTTAAACATCATGAACAATATCAAATACATTAAATATATCATAGGGATATATAAACATCAATTTTCATACAAAGTTACATAAGTTACCGTTTAATATTTCGTAAGCAAAACTAGCGTCTGGTTTAACTTTTTAAACATTTTCTAGACATGTTAAACAAACTAGTGATCATTTTTTAATATCATAACACTAATTAAGTTCATTAAACATCATAAATTACCCTAACTAAATACAAACTACTTAACACTTAAAGATATTACAGACATCACCAAGACCCCCCCCCCCCCTCTTTGTGAACGGTTTGGGGAGGGCCCCACATGCCCTCCCATGTGTCTTGGTAAAATTTAGTCAAAGATGCCCCTTTGTTAACCTTTGGATCAAGTTTAGGAGGTAGATTATAAGACAAAGGTCCATAAACCTTACCATTTCACCATCCAAATTGTGAATTCGGGATCTTGATGAATTCCTTAATCTTTGAATGCGAACCGTCACGTGAAATGTCGCAACCCCCGTCCCCTAACTACCCGGGAACAGGCGGCTGTGGCCAGTTTTGGTGGTATCTGGGTTTGTCAATTTGGCAGCGGAATTTACATCAGGGTCGTAGTTAGGAAATATTTTATCAGAGTAAAATACCATGCTTTTCATATATTAAACACATGGGAAAAACCCAAGTTTACAGTACACATATTTTCATAGGGATAAACCCTATTTTATTTAATAAAACATCTATTTATTTTTAGGTAATTATATAGCCACTTTCTCAAGCCTTCAGTGCTGTCCAGCTGGCTTCTATTTGGCTTTCACATTTTGTTACCTGAAACGCGTTTAAAAACATTTGTCAGTGGGAAATACTGGTGAATGAATCCCAGTTTAATTAAGTTTAATAAAAACCATTGTATAGTATTGAGGGCGGTCGCGCAATTACATTTGTTTCCATCTACTTAATTACCACTCACGGTACTGTCAACCTGACTTGTGGTCATGCTACTCCTCGCAAGGTAGTAACAAATTTTGTATACAAAACCCCAACATACCGACGATAATTGTAGAATACAAATACTCAATCACTGTTTAATGTAATGTTAATTATGTGAGGTTTTGTAAAAACAATTTGCAAAAAGGGAGATTACTCACATTGTTGTCTTAGGTTTTCCTGTAGGGTTTTCCTGGTGATTATCTATAATTTACACAATTGCACACACGTTAGTATAATAACCCATATTTACATTAGTAATACCCTCCCCGAGACGGCATTCCAACGACTACGTCAGGCAGAACCCCGACAGCCGTTACGGAACCCTGGATCAATCGGGCAGCGTATCTAATACGTAACCGGGGTTATGATACTTACAACGGAGCAGAACTTCGTTATTTAGGGGGGTATTATACCCAAGAATTATGCCTACTATGTGGAAATTCGAGAGAGAAAAGAAATGTGAGCGATCTGGACTGAAGGCCGTTGCCCTCAATTTATAGGGCTGCAAATGGACTTCGTCGCGCCCCGCGTAAGCCTCGGCCAGGGTCTACGCGGCCCGTGAGGCTCCCTATGGTAGGCCCTAGGGTTGCTGAGTCGACCACTAGGCACGACACGACTGGAACACGTGGCGGCTCAGGGGCTCGCCCTGACTCCTTGCTGTCGCGGCCCGCGTAGGAGGTAGCCAAAGGCTACGCGCCCCGTGAGAGACCATTAAATCTGGTTTTTAATTAATTTTAATGAAAATAAAGGTATTCGGTGCCCGTTTTTGCATACGGGGTGTATTTTAGGACATATAGGGACATTTTAAAATATATTAGGGTGTCAAAATATTTTGAGGGTTGTTATATGAAATGTGCGGAATCCAATCATGTGCATGGATAGAACACGAAGATGTAATTACTAATGATTTCTATTAACTGATTTGATAGTGTATACAACGAGAAATCAAACAGGCAGAGCTTCGCCTGAAGAATACCCAAAAGTTACAAATGCCAAGACCCTAGACCTCTATTTATAGGCAACCCCCATCCGGATGGCACATACCAGTGGATGGGCATCCATCCGGACGGATGGACCAAACAAGCAAGACTCCATGATCCGGATGAACATATCCTCCATCCGTCCGAATGGACATATTGTCCATCCGTTCGGATGGGCTTCAACATGCATCAACTTTGTCTTTTTCCCATTTCAGTACTGGTCTTGTGACATCTGATTCAGCTACGATATGTGATAGATGTAAGCGATAGACAAATGCACTCACAGACTCCCCCTTGGATATTGTTGCAGTCAGTCTCGTAGCTTTCTATCTTCTCTCTCTAAGTTTTCCATAAGTCTTTTACATTGTCAGCAACCACAGACTCTCCCTTGATCTAATAGAATCCCCATGGATCTACACCTGGCTCCACAAGCTCTTCCAGAATCATTATCTGACTCTTTGAATTCATGCTTGTCTTCAGACTCCCCCTTAAGCTCACCTACCGGGATCGTAGTCTGGCTCTCTCATCTACAAAATTCTCAAACAAACTATAAGATTTTGACAATTTAAAGTACAAAATTAACAACCAAGCTCTAAACATATAACATTGATAAGCTGGAGCATTTTGAATATGTGACAGCACAGGACATCGTTTGTTCACAGAAATCTGGATTTTATATTTGACAGTGAAAGCTATTTGGTTTTCCAGAATCGATGACCTGGCTCCAAACATTCTTTGATCGAAAACCTGGCACACATTTAACAGTATGGAATTTATCCAGGATTACCCGACTCTACTCCCCCTATCAAATGACTTCTTAAATATGACAATTTTAGCATCCAAAAACTTTTATCAAGTAATCATCCAAGTCCAAATTAATGACCTTGGAGATTTAACAAACTGTTTTTGAGTTTTCAAATTAAAAACTTCAAGTTTCAAATTAATGAACTTGTTTATTTTCAGAAACACGTTCAGCATACTTAGATTTTTAAACTCAGCTCTCAGACATCAATTGTCGAAAATAAAGCAGAAACAAAATCTTTTTGAATTTTTCTGAAATATAAAGCAGTAAAAAATATTTACAGACAATATTTTTGTTTGAGTTCGTGTCAGGGGATCATGTCAGTCTATGACAAATCACTAGCACTGTTGAGCTATATAAACACTTTAAGTTCTAAACTATTCACTTAGATTGTCAGTATACTGATCCACTTAAATTTTCACACAACGTTCAATTGATTCGAGATACGAGATTTAGTGTCTTAAGAACTTAACTTATTCACGTGTCCCACCTCAGAATATACTCCCGTATCAAGATTCCCTAGATTCAGTCTTACATGCGAATATACTATATTGATATTTGTACTCTGGGTTAGTGCGAGACCTTGAGAGCTCAGGTATGAACTACCGTTCAGTCAAAGAGATGAAGGCTCGACTTGAGGTGTGTCCCACTTAAGGATCTTCTTTACAACTGCACTTGATTCGTATCTTTCAATATTTTATCAATTTTTATGCAGAGGGTAAGCATTAAGCGCATAAAGTATTATACGAGGTCTAGGCCATTGCTTCCACAATATCAGAAGACCAGGTATAATACCCCAGATATCAAACAGTATAAAAACCTAGTATCTCAGAATCAGGCAATCTCTCAAACAAGATTTCGGGGGTTACCCATATATCCGAGAGATGTTCCCCATGAGATAAGTCAGCTATTGATATTTAGGTTTATATCTCGAAATCAATCTACTAAGCGTGTAAAAACCTACTGGCACATCATCAGTGAGACCGTTTATCACATTTGACTTTCCATTTCTTTAGCATACTGTGATTGTCTACTGATATACTATCATTTCCTTTTTTTTTTGCACAAAACCCTTTTCCATTTTCTCATGTTTTTTTGCTTTTTCAAATTTTTAAATGTTTTTGTATTTTCAAAATTCTTACTCCCCCTAAAATTCAGAACATTTAAGAAAATTTGACAACCTGATGCAAATAGCTTTGTCTCGCCATCCGTTTTCTGCATCTCATGCTCTGTTAAAGCATAAAATATCCCCATGATTTACAACACATTGATTTTTAACAATGTTAAAACCATTTTCAATTGTGAAATAATCATGTTTGCTCAGCCGTGAGGGTTTCGGCATATTCAATCAAAATATTTTTCAAATTTTTGAATTTTTGACAAAATTTAAAATCACAATCTTTTTTCATTTTTCAATTTTTTAACAAAATAAAAACATATTTTTGGATTTTAAATTTTTTCAATTTTTAGGGTTTTTGAAATATGGTTTATTTATGTACAGAAACAAACAAACTCTCTGATTTTTAGATGTAGGGATCAGCAGCCTCCTCTCGTGCCAGGCTGCTCCTCTCCTTGATTTGACATGTCGTTGTCTTTAGAAGCACCTGCACATTCAAACAATTCAATTACTTGAACAAAGCAACCCAAGCCTGCTTTGACTTAGGTAGCTGAATGTGTATATTTCCAGGTAAAACTGGATAATTTCATTCATTTTTCTCAAACACATTCTCATTCTGATTATCACTCACAGAAGTATCTTTCTTGACCACCTAAGTTTGACCTTTTAAAACATTCCTTAGATAAAATCTTAAATCCTTTTGAATGTTTTGTTTTAACAAATCATTTTTAGGTTTCCTGATTTGTTTTATTTCTGAAACATTTACTTTCTGTTTCCAAATTTATTGTGGCACAACTTTGGGTGTCGTCGGTTTTGGTTTCCAAGTTTGTTTTGATTCAAACTTGGTTGACTTCGGATTTGGACAATTGCGACTAAGATGTCCTATTTGATTACATTTGAAACATATTCTTTTTGAGACATCTTTAGCATGTTGTTGTTGCTTTTTCTGAGCATAGAACTCTTCCTTAGACTGTTGTCAAAATTGGAGTTCTTTCTCTTCCTCATAACTTGTTCCATGGACAAAGTTCGTCTTTTTCTGATAATTTGGCTTTTCAAATTGTTTCTGATTTTGTTTCTTCTTATAACCCAACCCAGCCTTTATGTTTTTCTTTTTGTAACTAGGTTTGTTATAAAGAGTTTTCTTGCTATTCCCAGCAAATTTTGAAATTTCAGTTTTCTCAATTTCTACCAATTTGAAAACCTTGTCAATCTTTTCCGAAATTACATTTTGAATTGGGAATTCAACATCTGAGAATAATTTGTCCCATCCAATCATGGTATATGCCAATCCTATTGGATCATCATTCTCATTTTCTCGGATTTTGAATTTTTAAGATAACTCTCATGAAAACTACCCTCATTTTCATTGTGTGATTAAGACTTATCTGTGTTGGTAGAATCATCTTGCAAAACACTTTCAACGACCTTACCTACCACCTCTGAATCACTAGTATCATCAGATTTGGAATAGGTTGTCACACCCCAACCGATGGCGTAATCATCGGGGCGCGGCATTGAGCGAAACAGATTGTCCAAGAGATTCCATAACAACTACGATTACCAAATATTTAAGCATTACGTCCCATACCGTAACATATAAAGTAGCACAATTATTACAGACAAATTTTTCTCAAAGATAAATAAAAACTGTTCCAACAACTCATAAACTGTTATTTGTTTCTAGACTCACCTAGACTTGATTTCCACAAAAGCAATCAAGCGTAAGCATCCTAAACACCTGTCACATACGTTAAAATAAAAGTCAATACACATAGTGTAAAGGTGAGCATACAAGTTTAGTAGTATAATAGTAGCGAAAGCGATTTACGCATAACCAGCATTTAACACGTAATAATGCAAAGCTAGTAAGTTATCGACAATGAAATATGCATAGACGTGACTGCGAGTTGTAGAGTGCGCAACACATATCACCAGCGTGACACGTGAAGAAATACCCTTAGCAACCCCCGTTCGCGACAGGTGCTGAGTCCAAACTATAGTACTATCGTTGCTAAGGTGTCAGGCAACAATCACTGTGTAAACATAACATACAAGCATTCATCGAATAACATGTATAACATGCAAGAACGGTTAGCGTATAAAAGTAGTTGCGTTGTGTGATTTTCGTGATTTGATATAGGTAACGTATGTAACACCCAAAAGTGCTTAAAGCAAAAAGGGATCGAGTATACTCACAGAGAGTTGATAGTGCTAAACACGATATGTATTAGATTGAAGGGAGCGTTGAGTGATTAGCCTGAACATAGTGTGACGGTATAAGCGTTGAACAGTGCGTAATACGGTGTCGAATGGGATGAGTGACGGAAGGTGATCCGGTCGGATGACCTTCCGGACGGATGGCCATTCGCTCGGAGGGTTGTCCGCTTGGGATGGATGTGTTTGTGTATGATGGAACTTTGAAGTTTTCGTTGTAGCATTTATAAAAGTGAGTAGTATCTCTACCTTTCAGTTCGTCCGGTCGGACGGTCATCCGGACGGATGGCCGTCCGCTCGGATGGCGATCCGGGTGAAGGCTAACATACTCTAAAATTTGGAAATTTGTTTAAGTGTTGAAAACACCCCAAGTCATCTTATCGGATTGTCGTTCGATCGGATGGCTATCCGATCGGGCGGCAACCTGTTTGGTAACCTGTTCGTTTTGTAACTTGTAAAATTTGCTAAGTTTAGAAAGTTGCGGTTTGGCCGAGACGGTATGACGACGTTGTTATGGGTGAAATTTTGAGCTCATATCCTGGATAATATCTTAAATTATATCTTGCTTATATGATATATGTTCATGCCCGGGATACTCATTCAGGATATTGGTAACATCCTGGATGATATCCTGAGGATCACTAACGGATTATGTGCAGGAACGCGAGTCCAGGCTTGTAACGTTCATGAAGACCTTTTCCCTGGAAGACTCTGTCTAGGTTGTTCGAAGAGAGACGTTGAACCCGCTTTACCTGGTCTTCAACGGCTACTAAAGAATATTCGAAGGCATCCCATACTTAAAGGAGATTTTGTTTCCGTTTGCTAGCTATAAATAGGTGGATAAATCGGATCGAATAGGACATCACAGCTACACTTACTACTTTCTAACACTTTTCTCTCTCGCAACTTTCACTTTCACAAAAAGCATTGTAACACTTAGCGATCTGATCAATATCCTGCACTGTATCCTGACGTTTAAAGCAATAAGAAGAACAAGGCAGCTGCGATTGTCAGCTCCCGAGGTTTTGTGCCGGCGATCTAGATTGATCAAGGGCTTTCCTCGTATATCTCGTGTCACCCCCTTTACTTTTTGCTCATAGTTTGATCGTAGATACAGCTCAATATCCTGAGCCGTATCCTGAAAACTGTTTTTACAAACAACTTAATCAGCATATTTTCAACACACATTTCTAGCACACTACCTCACTTAACTAATTTGATCACTTAATTGCTTCGGTAATTTTTGACCAAAACAATTTGGCGCCCACCGTGGGGCAAGTGGTGCTATCATTACTAAAAACTTTTGCTAAATCGTTACTTGGTTTTCTATTCTCAAAACTTTTTGCCACACTATTTACAATGGCCTCAAGATCAAACATGAGCTCCTCCACCATGTCTGCTACGACCTCTGCTACCATTGGTTCAACCCTTCCACTACCTCCTCCAAGGATGCAAGCCTCTTCACAACCTCAGGATATTATCCCTACTCGGAGCACTCGGGGATCTGGTCCTGTTTTGGCTTCTAATGAAGAAATTCTAACCTTATTTGGAAGTGTACAGGAACAGATGAGGCAGCAACAGGAAACAAACCAAATGCTGATAAGAGAAATACAACTCTTGAAATCTAGCTCGAGCAGGCCCGCTGAGGATATTGTCACTCCTTTACAACCCAGAACTTTGAACTTCAGTTCGGCTGTGTATACTGAGGATAACAGGGGAAATATTGTGCCTAGTCATTCTCAGAATCATACTCCTGAAATACCCTCCTCGGTCAGGATGTCTACTGTGAGGAACTCAGGATATGCTTCAGGATATGGCCAGAATCCTCAGACCGGTAACGCGTCAAATAATAATAATATTCTTGCTACTAACAATATTGGATCTTTGCAGGATGCAGGTATGACGTCAGCATTTACTAAGGAACTTCAGAAATTGAAGGACATGATATCCAGTGTACCTGGGGTGGTCCAGCCAATTCCGGAAGTGTCCCAAGACAGCCACAGGATATCTCGGTTTGCACATCCTATTTGTGATGCTGAAATCCCAAAAATATTTCAAACTACCAATATGAAGCTCTACGATGGAACTACGGATCCTGAAGAGCATATTGCCCAGTATAGGGAAAGAATGGAGATTAACCCTATCCCTCCGGAGCTCAAGGAAGCATGCCTATGCAAGGGTTTTGGTTCTACCTTAACAGGATCGGCCCTAAAATGGCTTTTAAATGTTCCCCCTCATTTGATTACATCATTTGCTCACCTAGTGAATTTATTTAATAGTCAATTTTCTTGCAGTCGAAGTTTTGAAAAACTAACAAGTGATCTCTACAGGATAACTCAAGGGCCTCAGGAATCCTTAAGAGATTATGTGAACAAGTTTAGCCGAGAATCCTTAGATATTCCACATCTTGATGTTGCAACAGATGTGCAAGCTTTCAAGATGGGGCTGCAAAAAGATTCTCAATTTTTCCAAGATCTTGTAATGAACCCATGCAGGAACTTGGATGAAGCTCGAAACAGGGCCCTAAGATATATTCGACTGGAGGATGACAAAAAGATGCAAGAGAGGATGAACTCGTCCACCACTTATGAGTCGACTAATAGGAAGTCAGAATCCTCATTTAAACCATATCGCTCTAAGCCGTATGGCAGAAGTCACAACAAGAAAGTGAATGCTGTTGAAGACGAGGATCCTGAAGAATATCCTGAATTATCTGAATATTGCTTTTCTGTTAACATACCTGAATTAATATATGCTATGCAGGGTTTAGGAGACAAAGCTAGGTGGCCTCGAAAGAATCAGCAAAAAGCTGATTGGAAGGACAAGTCCAAATGGTGTGCCTTCCATGAAGATTTCGGACATGTGACTGAGGATTGCATTGCTCTAAGAAAAGAAATAAGTTATCTTCTGAGCAAGGGATACCTGAAGGATCTCCTAGGAAGAAAGAAGAATAAGGGTCAGGATACTGAGAAGGATCCTGAACGAGCAGCATCACCTCCTGCGGATTCCAAGATAATCAACTTTATTTCAGGAGGATCCGACATTTGTGGGACTTCGTATTCTGCGGCCAAGAGACATGCAAAGGAAGCTAAGGCCGAAAGGGGAGACAAACCAGCCAGGATGACTACCCTCACAACCGATAAAGTGATCACTTTCGACAGTGATGACAGGGATAATGTCCAGGATCCTCACCATGATGCTCTGGTAATAACATTATATGTGGCTAACCATTTTGTACGCAGGATATTGGTGGATAATGGCAGCTCCGTCAACATAATCCAACTAGAAACTCTTAAAAGAATGAATGTATCTCCAATGAATATCACTTCGAAATCCACCGTGCTTGTTGGATTCAGTGGAGAGGCTAGGAACACAGTGGGAGAGATAAAGTTACCGGTATATGTTGAAGGGGTCAACTCAATACAATGTTTATGTGTGATGGACTCCCTATCCTGCTATAACATCATACTGGGCAGGCCATGGATCCATGATATGAAGGTTGTGCCATCAACTTATCATCCATCAAGATCCCTACCCCTTGGGGGGTTGTCAAGGTTGATAGTGATCAGCAGGAGGCGAAGGAATGTTACTCATCCTCAATGAAATCCTCAACCAAGCCTAATGCAGCATAGCAATTAAAGATGCGGGCCCAGGATATCGTGGAGGCTTCAGAGCTGGATGTAAAGAAAATTATCCTGGATCAGGATAATCTGGATATCTCGGTGCTCGTAGGAACCAATATCCCTCAGGATATTGAAGAACAGTTAACTAACTTTTTGAAATGCAGGATGTCGACATTCGCGTGGAAGCATGAGGATATGACAGGCATTTCCAAAGATGTTATAAAACATAAGCTCGGTATCGACAAATCATTCAAACCTATTCAACAAAAGAGAAGGAAGTTTGCTCTGGAACGAAATGTGATCATTCAGGAAGAAGTAGAGAGGCTATTGAAATCTAAAATGACCAGAGAAGTCAAGTTTCCAAGATGGCTAGCAAATGTAGTCGTGGTACAGAAGAAAAATGGGAAATGGAGAGTTTGTGTAGATTACACAGACTTGAACAAGGCTTGTCCCAAAGACCCATTTCCTCTTCCTCATATTGATGCAATGGTGGATGCTACTGCCGGCCTTGAGATGTTAACCTTCATGGATGCATCCTCAGGATTTCAGCAGATTCAAATGTAACCTTCGGACCAGGAGGATACTGCCTTCATGACACCAACAGGTATTTATTCTTATACTGCTATGCCTTTTGGTTTGAAAAATGCAGGTGCAACATACCAGAGATTGGTAAATATGATGTTTAAAGACAAGCTGGGGGACACCATGGAGGTATACATCGACGATTTGATGGTAAAATCTAAAAAGGCAGAGGATCACCTCCAGGATATTAAGGGAGCATTTGATATCCTGGACCAGTATAACATGAAACTAAATCCTGCTAAGTGCCATTTTGGAGTGGGGGCAGGAAAGTTTCTAGGATATATGGTGACTAAAAGAGGAATAGAGGCAAGCCCGGAGCAGATTAAAGCCATCTTGGATATCAAATCACCTTCAAATATGAAGGATGTTCAACGGTTAACAGGGCGAGTAGCAGCATTGAACAGATTTATTTCAAGATCCTCGGAAAAGTGCAAGGAACTTTATGATATCCTGAAGAAAAACAAGAAGTTCGAATGGAAAGAGAAGCATGAAGCAGCCCTGGAGGATTTGAAGCAGTATCTCTCAACTGCACCTCTATTGATGAAGCCTGAGAATGGTGAACCACTGTCCCTATACCTCGCAGTATCAGGGAATGCTGTAAGTGCCGTCCTTATAAAGGATCATGAAGGTCAGCAATATCCTGTCTATTATGTTAGTAAAAGTTTATTAGATGCTGAAACTAGATATTCACATTTAGAAAAATTAATATTGGCTCTAGTTATGGCATCGACAAAGCTTAGATATTACTTTGAGACACATAGGATACATGTTAAAACCAATTATCCTATTAAAAATGTGCTTAGGAAACCTGAGATGTCAGGCAGGATGGCTAAGTGGTCAGTAAAATTAAGTGCTTATGGCTTAGTATACGAACCTAGAAATGTCATAAAATCACAGGCTCTAGCTGACTTTGTGGCTGATTTCAGTAGTGACATTCAGGATGAAGTAGACCTAGAAGTCCAACAGTTAGGAGAATCCTCAGGATCCTGGACATTATATACTGATGGAGCATCTAATGTTAGAGGAGTAGGATTGGAAATACTACTAAAATCGCCACAGGGGGACATATTACCCCAGGCTATTAGGTGTGAATTTCCTGCTACTAATAATGAAGCAGAATATGAGGCTTTAATTGCAGGATTATAGTTGGCTAAGAATATGAATATCAAGAATTTGCAAGTATATGTTGACTCCTTGTTAATCACTAATCATTTTAATGGATCCTATGTAGTTAAAGGTGAGAAGTTAATCGAGTACCTCGATCTTCTCAAAAAATTATCAGGGTATTTCGATGTTTTTACACTTGAACAGGTACCAACAGAAGATAATGCTGAAGCGGATGCCTTGGCAAACTTAGGATCATCAGTCAGGATACCAGAGGGAACCCAAATACCGATACTTTATATCCTGTATCCTGCTGTGGATCCCTTCAAAGCTCAGGATAAGGAGGTAACAAGCATCCAGGATCCTGGTCATGATCCTGATAAGGATGATGAATCCTGGATGGCTCCAATCATAAGATATCTCAAGGAAGGATACATCCCTAAAGACGAAAATCCTAAGGCATTCAGGATGAAGGTATCGTGATTCACCATTATAAATAATGTTTTATATAAGAAATCTCTTGCAGGTCCATACCTGAGATGCTTGAAGAATCCTGAAACTAAGGAAGTGCTCCAAGATATACATGAAGGGGATTGTGGTAACCACACTGGGGGCAGGTCATTATTCTCAAAAGTATTAAGAACAGGATACTATTAGCCGACAATGAAAAAAGATGCTACAGAATATGCTCGAAGATGTGATGCATGTCAAAGGCACAGTAACATTCTACATCAACCAGCTGAACCACTATATCCTATAGCTTCCCCTTGGCCATTTATGAAATGGGGGATGGACATAGTAGGGAAATTACCAAAAGCTCCGGGAGGAAAAGTCTTTATGCTGGCAATGACTGATTATTTCTCTAAGTGGGTTGAAGCTGAAGCATTTGTTCAAGTTAGAGACCAAGAAGTAGTATCCTTCATAAAGAGGAATATCATGACCAGGTTCGGAGTACCAACTGAAATCATTTGTGACAATGGATCCCAGTTTATAAGCAAGAGGACTACTGACTTTTGCAAGAGTTGGGGAATCAAAATGATCACATCTACTCCGGTACATCCTCAAGCAAATGGACAAGCTGAATCCTCAAACAAGATAATTGTCAACAACTTGAAGAAGAGACTAGGAGCTAAGAAAGGAAGATGGGCAGAAGAACTACCCTTTGTTTTGTGGGCTGATAGAACAACGGTAAAAAATGCAACTGGCCAGACTCTGTTTTCCTTGGTATTTGGAGCAGAAGCAGTGATCCCAACAGAAATGATGATACCTATGGCAAGATCTATCCTCCGGGATCCTGAGCAGAATCCTGAAGCTTTGTGCCAAGATTTGGACACTGTAGATGAAACAAGAGATGCAGCAAGGCTAAGGATGGCAGCATATCAACAAAGGATATCCAGAGCATATAACAAGAATGTAAGAACTAGAAGATTTCAAGTTGGTGATTGGGTATTAAGAAAGGCTTTTCAAAATACCACTAATCCTGCCGATGGAAAGTTGGCTCCAAAGTGGGAAGGACCATATGAGGTTGAGTCAGAATCAGGAAAATGAGCATACCGACTCAGGAGTATGGAAGGGGATATGCTACCAAGATCCTGGAATGCTATACACTTAAAGCTCTATTTCAAGTAAGAATATAATTTAATTTCTATCTCAGAATGGTATGTATTCTACCTCTTTTAAATATATTTAAATTTGTTTATTATCTTGAACCCATTACCGACTTAAGCAACGGAGGGGTGTTAGCCAAGCTAACACCCACCTTAGTTTAAGATTGTTTTGCAGAATATGCCTCAGGATATACGCTCAGGATATACGCTCAGAATATCTCAAAGGATTAGAGGATTGGCCCCCTCTCTCACGTATAAGGGATTATAATCCCTTCAAAGGTTTAAAGGTATTCACCTTTCTTACGAATTGGGTTTAAACACCCCGCCTGGAGCGCAAGTTATCTAGGGATAGTTCAAGGTAGCGGGACCAGTTCATGTAAAAGTGGCTGACAATTTCGTTACTATTGGCTATATCCTGGATCCTAAAGGTATATGAGGATTGATCACCCTCTCTCACGAAAGAGTATTTTCATACTCTCTAAGGTTTAAAGGTTTTCACCTTTCTAAGTCTTGGAGTTTGTACACTCTCGCCTGTAGCGCACGAATGTCAGGGTTTATCCCCAGGATATCAGGGTTTATCCCCAGGATGTTAAGGGTTTATCCCCAGGATGTTAAGGGTTTATCCCCAGGATATTAAGGGTTTATCCTCAGGATATTAAGGGTTTATCCCAGGATATTCGGGATTTATTCAGCAAAGCTAAAGTACGATTGTGTTTGCATTCCTAAGTCTTCAAATATGTTGAACACAGGGGACATATATTATACAATTTAAAGGATGGATTCAAACTTATAAGCGTGCACTGGGGACATTCCTATGATTGAAGATTGGGATTGACTCTCTGGGAATATTTGGTATGGTCTCTCCTTTTTATTTGATAACTTGAGTTTTATAAGTTATATGGCAGTATCCTGAGCAGGATATCTTTCAGGATACACTTACAATATGTTCCCAAGAATGTTCAAACAAAACTGTTTTCATAAATAAAATTCATGTAGTAAAGGTATAACAATAGAAATAAAGCCAAAAAGAAGTTATATTATTAACAAACCAAAAGTGGTGCTTTTGGTTTCACCTCAAACCAGTGTTGCAAAAGTCGCTAGGCGGTCCCTAGTCGGCCGACTGGGGAGTTGGGAGTAATCGGAGTACTCGGAGAGTACTCGTGGAGTACGCGGACATGATAAATATAAAGAAAATTAATTGGTGTATATTATATATATGTTAAAAGAAGCATAATTCATGTAAAAAATGAGTATAATTTAAAATGAAACATGTTTGAAGTTCAAATCTCACCGAGTATAAGGCCGAGTAGTCCGAGTAGAAGGCCAAGTAGGCCGAGTAGTCCGAGTAAAAGGCTAAGTAGGCCGAGTACAAGTCCGAAGTATTCTGAATACAAGGCCAACTAGCCTGAGTACAAGGCCGAGTAGTCCGAGTACAGGCCGAGTAGGCCGATTTTGACCGCCGCCGACTAGTCAAGTCCGACTAGGGTAAACTCGCCTCGAAGGTGGTCCGAGGACCGAGTACTCACCGAGTACAAGGCCGAGTAGGCCGACTTTTACAACACTGCCTCAAACCAAGGTCCATCCACCAAAAGCACGGTTAGTTCCTTACCATATTTACTTAACAGTTGAAGGTTTTGTCTCAAACTGAGACCCATCCACCTCCAACCGTTATATTGTCCAAAAGTAGAGCATACTAACGTCGATGACCAAGGGCTTCGTCCTGAAACTCAGGATCCCTCCACCTTTGGCCATCGTATTGTTCAAATGTAGGAAAGGTAAAATGCAGGGAAAGTAAATTTTCTTAGGGTTACAAACCAACGATCAAATTTAAAAAAGTGGGCTCCGGCCTTGGCACATACATCCATCATCGCCCACTTGAATGCCCTCACACAGCAGCATCTTCTCCAGCCTTCTCCGTCTTCTCAGTCTCAGCATCCTGAGCAGCATCCTCGCCAGCATCCGTCCCAGCATCCTTCTTATCTCCAGCCTTGTCCACCACCTCTGCTGACTTAGAGGATTCACCAGCTTCAGCAGGATATGGCACAGCCTTGCCTCCAAGCTCCTTCAGCTTTGCAACCCAGGATTCAACCGGCCAGGATGGGCACTCAAGGCCTGTCTCCTTGGCCTCATAAGCCATCTTAATGCGAGCTTGTAGCAGAGAGACGATGGCAGAGGCTTTGATTCCTTCCCGGAAAGAGGCCATGGTCTGTTCATGCTCCATTTGGACGGTGGCCAGTTTGATCTCAGCATCCTGGGTGACCTTCTTCAGCTTGTCCTCATAATGCCGGGTCTTAACCTCAGCAATGGCCCCTTGGTCGGCAACGGTGGTCTCAAGCTGTTTGATCCTGGCCTCTTGGAACTTGTTTGTGCTGCAAGCATCGGTGTAAAGATGAAGCAGATGCTGGAGGCCCTGTAGGTCAAAATTCAGGTATGAGTAAAAGTATACTAACCAGGATATTCTGTCAGGATATCCTATCAGGATATGTGTGCAGGATATAGTTGCAGGATATTACCTTGTTCAGGAAGGATATCATCGGTTCCAAGGAATCAGTAAAGCTGAGTTCTTCGTATGAGAACCCCTCAGGACCTGGAGTGCTGACCTCAGAACCTTTCCTCTTCTTGGCGGTGGAAGCACGAGTCCTCGTGTTGGGCTTAGGAGCCGGTAGTGGCTTGGAGCTGGTAGCGGCAGGAGTTTCTTTCTTGACATCGACTGGAGTGGGGTAGCTATCAAGCTCATCAAGATCTAGGAAGACTGGAACTTTGCTGGAGTCTGCATACAGGGAGTAAAATTCTTTCCTAAACATATCAAATAAAAACATGTATGCAGGATATCATGCAGGATCCTTACCAGACATGTTTGCATTGGAAAGAGGGCTTGGAGATGGTGGAGACAGGTTAAAACTTCTTTCAGCCTCTAGGAGGAGTCTGATAGCGTCAATTCTCTTCTGTGAATCAGCTAGGGGAGGTGCAAGCTTCCTAAAATCAGGTGTGTACAAGACAATAAAAAAAGTTAATTAGCTCAAGATATAAAGCAGGATACAAGACAGGATCATCCTAGAACCCTAAATCCTACCCTTTCTCAACCACTTCACCGGATATTCCGTTCCACCAGGGATGGAGTCTCTTTTTACAAAGAAGAACTTGGATTGCCATTTCTCCTCGTTCCTGGTGGCACGAAGTATCAGTGGATCACCGGAGGTAGAATAGAACAAAAATCTACAGGAACCATGGCATCTAAGCTGATACGCTAGGGGGAGGTCATGAACAGAAAGGTCAGGGATATGATTTCTCTTGATCTGATCAAGAACAGACAAGACTCGCCAGAGCATCGGCATTGTCTGACTGAAGCAGATTTTGGTAACATTAAAGAACTTGGTGATAAAGTCCGAGAAAGGAAATTGCAACCCTAGGGTGAAAGGAAAAGCATTGAAGCACAACCACTCGTCGGAAACCATGTCCGACCGAATTTCCCGGTCAAACGGCCGGAACACCGTTCCTTTCGGAAAGATGCCGGAGGATTTGAGAGCCGACAAGTGGGCACTATCAAAGGAGCATATCTATTTCTCCGGTTCTTGGAGAAGATTCTGCTGGATGAATGTGGGAGCGGAGTCACTGGAGCTTGATCTTGTTTGCCTCGTCATATGGTGCCGGAATATTGAACAGAATGAAGGAGAAAGATGAGATTGAGAGAGAGAAGTATTTACCTTTTTCTCTTCGGTAAAGGTTAAATGGGGATAAGCATGAGAAGATATAGGGGAGCAATGAGTAAATATAGGCTGCACGGTTACAAGCGGTCACATCATGAGTCTAATCTCTTAATTGTCTCGTTTATCGTGAAAAAATGTAACCGTTAGTATCAGGATACCTAACGGTAACATATTTTGGGACAATTGTTATGGGTGAAATTTTGAGCTCATATCCTGGATAATATCTTAAATTATATCTTGCTTATATGATATATGTTCATGCCCGGGATACTCATTCAGGATATTGGTAATATCCTGGATGATATCCTGAGGATCACTAACGGATTATGTGCAGGAACGCGAGTCCAGGCTTGTAACGTTCATGAAGACCTTTTCCCCGGAAGACTCGGTCTAGGTTGTTCGAAGAGAGACGTTGAACCCGCTTTACCTGGTCTTCAACGGCTACTAAAGAATATTCGAAGGCATCCCATACTTATAGGAGTTTTTATTTTCGTTTGCTAGCTATAAATAGGTGGATAAATCGGATCGAATAGGACATCACAACTACACGTACTACTTTCTAACACTTTTCTCTCTCGCAACTTTCACTTTCACAAAAAGCATTGTAACACTTAGCGATCTGATCAATATCCTGCACTGTATCCTGACGTTTAAAGCAATAAGAAGAACAAGGCAGCTGCGATTGTCAGCTCCCGAGGTTTTGTGCAGGCGATCTAGATTGATCAAGGGCTTTCCTCGTATATCTCGTGTCACCCCCTTTACTTTTTGCTCATAGTTTGATCGTAGATACAGCTCAATATCCTGAGCCGTATCCTGAAAACTGTTTTTACAAACAACTTAATCAGCATATTTTCAACACACATTTCTAGCACACTACCTCACTTAACTAATTTGATCACTTAATTGCTTCGGTAATTTTTGACCAAAACAGACGTGTCAAACAACGGAAATTCCACCAAGTCCAAGTCATCCGATCGAATGGGAATCACCCCGTCCGGTCAGTTAACTGTTCTTGATGGTGCTTCATGTTCAACCCGTGAATCGGTCGTCTTCTCCGATAGGACTCTGTTCTCAGTCCAACACTTCACTATGGAACGAGTAGAAGGCCTGAACGAGCTCTGATTCTATCGGTTTTCGGTAGAAAGTTGAGAATATTGAAGAAAAGTTTGAAACACTTTGATTATGTTTAGATTTGGGAGAAATCTGTGTTTAAACATTGTAGAAATCCTTTAGATCCGAGTTGTTCTTGGTGGAATGAAGTCACACTTTGGTGTTCTTGAGAACCCATGATGACATCATCCTAGAACAGCCCAAATCCACCGATTTCAGTGTGAAAAGTTGAATTTTGTGGGTGAAATTGATGAGAAACTGTGTGTATATGATAGAAGTACAAGATTTGAGGTAGAAACTTACAAGAATCGCGAGGAATCGAGAGAAAATACCTGAAAGTGTGCTGGTCGAACGGGAGCTGTCACATCACATGAACAGTGATGTGACAGGTGGTATTTATAGGCAAAGAGGGGGAAAGGCGGTGCAAAGTAGTGGATCGAAGGGCCTCCCGATCGGATGGTCATCCGGACAGATGGCCATTTGATCGAATAGTCCTTCGATCGGATGGGAGGTGCGAGTTAGTTTCTGACTTTTCGTTTAGTGCGTTGAGCGTTGCGATGCGGTGCGAGTAAGCGATGCGATAGTATTACACATTAGTTACATAAATAACATAACTACTAACAACCATAAAAGTAAAACTTGTTATTCGAGTCCGCGATGAGATTGCGTTGTGATAGAGTTGCGATTGCGTTTGTTAATAATCACCTCAAACAATATAAACATGCACAAGTAACACATAAAGGCACACACACGTAAAACAATATCCATAACCTGCTATTCGAGTTGCGATGATATAGCGATGAGATTGGCGTTAAGTAGTTTAGCGTTTAGTTATTTTATCGCATTGTTACTTCACATAATACAACAAACAAGCGTAAATTTAAGTATCGATTTATCGAGGTTTGAGAGTACAAGCAATAATTAAGCAAGGAATGACAGATCGAATTAGCAATCTTTTCTTCCTTTGACTTTGACTTTGACTTTGACTTGTACTTTGACTTCAAAAAGTCGGTTGTTGCATAGGTTACGTCTATATTATCTGGCAATTGATCAACCATGTTGAAAACTTTTTCCACCTTCTAGTCATCATAGAATGTGAACTTTTTCTCAAACGGTGGTGGAACCTGATGATATTCTGAGCCAATTCCTTTCTTGTTTTTCTCAGAATCGTTATCATTCGGTTTATGTTGAAAATACGTTCAAGAACATATGATGAAGCATGATAACTTTTCAACTTGTTATTATCTTGTTCTAATTCAGCCATTTTACATTTAAGCTCAACAACTTCTTCAATATAAGAATTTACAACTTTTTGCTTTACTGAATATTGTCGCTTAAGCGTTTCAGATGTTTCATAACATTGACCAAGTCTATATTGAATACGTTTCATCTGACTTTTCACTACTTCATATGACTCTTTTATAATGTGATATGCCAATTTTATTGAATCATACTCTGTTTTCATTTCTTGAAAAGCATTTTCTTTTTGTAACAATTCTTCAGTCATTGTTGAACATTTTACTTTCAAAATCTCTTTTTCTTTTTCTAAAACTTTACATTTTTGTGCTATTTTTTCATTGTTATCTATCAAACCTTTTCCTTTTCGAACATTTCTTTACATTTATCTTTGAAAACTCTTTCAATTTTGGTAAATTCTGTGTCTCTTGTTCTGAACTTTTCATCTTTTTCAGTACAAGCGTTGCATGTTTCCTTGCATTTCTTGCACTGTTCAACATTTTTATTTAAAACTTCATAAAATTCAGTTTTAGTCATTACCTCAACAATTGGCACTTTGGCTATTTCTTCCATCTCTTTCTGATCAGCTTCCTTTTTCTGTTGTTCCTCAGCAACAACTTTACCAGCATCAGCTTCACCAACTGACTCTTCCACCTTTTCATCAACTTTCTCCTGTTTCTCTTATCCTGGTTCTTCTTCTTTCTTTTCCAAACTCTCTACGACATGCTGTTTTTCAGTAACAGCTTTTCCTTCTGACTTTTTCAAACTATCTTCAACCGATTTCTGGCTTTCATCATCAGCGACTTCTTCTTTCTTTGCAACCTTCTTTAATTCATCTACCATATTCTCAACATTTTTCTTCATTCTTTCTTCTTCTCTTTGTTTCACACTCGTTGTCATCACCCCTCTGATTATCTTGTCCAGCTTCTTGAGATAATCTTTATCTGACGCTTTCTTTGAATAGAATTCACCGGATAGAGGAATAACCGCAAGAACATCATTGTACACCACTTTACGTCTATCAACAACCGGATCTCCTTTTCGATTAACAAAACACTCTCTTTTCTTATCCCATCTTTTGCAGCTTCTCGCATCTTCATACTCTTCCTGCATTTCTTGTATTCTGCAATCTGCGAAATACCTTTCTCTGTAAGTTTTTTCTTGCAGGATTTCTTCTTTTGTTCTCTCTTTCACCTCAGCAACGAATGCCTTTTTATCATCTTCTGGTATGTATTTGCTCCAATCGAATACTTCATCTTCATGAAACACCCTGGGTCCACTACTATCTCTAATCATCAACATTGCTTATTTCTTCTCTTTAGATGACCCTTCAGCAATCTGCTTTAGATCTGACTTTGACGATTGATCACTATTTCGATGATAAATGGCTTTCTTATAGTAGTCATCATGAAACAGATTGACATGATTAGCAACTTCCCAGTTGACACACTCTCTTTTGAAATGACCTTTTTGCTTACATCGGAAGCATGTAACCTTTGACTTATCAAATCCCAGCTTTGTGTTTGAACCATCAAGACATTGTCTGCCTGTAATCTCCATAAACCGTTGCGCTCTTCTAATGCCACTAGCTAAACACCATCTAATATCGATAAGTTCCATCTCCTCTGGGTCTATTTGGTCATAATCTTCTTATGTCATTTCGGGGTTCCCTATTCTCCCCGCCGCCAAACTCTCATATGACTCCAGAATCGATGCTAAGAAACTCATCTGCTGTTTAGCAGCATTGATGCTCATTTTTGGAGAATTTTTCAGCTTTAATGCAATGTTGCAATGAATCTCTTCAGGTTCTTCGACATTTGATGTTGTTAAGGAAGAGTGATACCCTGTATTGTAACTTGATGAGCTACCTTTGATGAATCTTTTACTGTTCAACACTGAAAGCTGTACCAATCTTTGGTGACTCAATGGTTGATGGTAAGCTTCCCTTGTAAAAAAGACCCACATTTTGTTGATAGGTGGAGCTGCTCATTTTGCTTTGCTTTTGCAACTCGAGCTCATGACTTTCAATCTTTTCTATCAAAGCATCCAAAGTAATTTCATCAAACATTACATCATTTTTCAAAATAAACACAAATGTTTGCCACTGATCTGCACGTGGTAATGCCTCGGTGATTTTGTCAATGATTTCTTCACGGGTTTTTACTATCCCAAACCTATCAAGTTTTATTTTAAGGTGACAAAAACGTTCAATCATTTGTCTGACAGTAAAACCTTTTATAAAATCAAACAAATCAAATTCTTTTTTAAGTAGTGAAATTTTGTTCTTTTTAATTTGTTTTCCACCCTTAGCTTTAACCCTTAACGCTTCCCAGACCGATTTTGACGAACCATCATGATTGAGCAATGCAAAAATATCATCTCTGATTGATTGTTGGATTAATGCAATCATCTTTTGTTCATGAGAAAATATTTTTCGATCTTCGGTTTCCAAATTTCCAAGTGCAAGTTCTTCACCTTTATCATTTTTCGGTCTTTTGTACCCAAACTCCATACAGAACCAGCTTTCATGAGCATACACCTTTGCCCAATTAAGAAATCTTTCTTTCCACCATGTATAATCTTTGATGTTTTCATGCTTCGATGGTTTAGAATGGGTTCCATAAAAGTTTTCATGTTTTATATTATCGTTTATAGCCTTAGAAATACTTTTCGGTGCAACATTTGGTGTTTCGTTTGAGTCAGAGGTGAACGCCTTGTAAAAAGTGTTATAAAATTCTTTAGCCATGATAACCTGCAAAACACACAATCAAACATTTGATTAAACTTGAAAATCAAACCAAACACACTAAATAATTTCTTGTCCGGATGGTCATTGTCCGGATGGACTTGTCCGGATGAGCTGTGGTCTGGATGGACACTTGTCCGGATGAACAATCTGGTCCAGATGGGATCTTGGTCCGGATGGACAATAACAGGGTCTATCCGTCCGGATGTACTCGAAGCCCTTCCGGATGAACACAAAACCTTGAATACTTATACCTTTTGAAAAGCCTATCCGTCCGGATGGAGAACTCTATCCGTTCGAATGGGCAATGACATCAGCAAACTCAGTTTCAAAGTTCATGATTTTGACAGATTTGAATATGATTTTGTTTGAATTTTGATTTGAAACTTTGTAGGGTTTGTTAAAACTGATTTTCGCATAACATACTGAAAATTTAGCTAATTAAAACTGTGAAAACATTATGAATCTGAGATTTTAAGTTTCAAAGAAATTTAGAAGAAGTGTATAAGAAGATATAAGGTAGAGGATGATGATTTCAGCTATGGATCTGATGAACAAGCTTGATCTTCGTGTCTCTGATCCTTGCACTCAAACACCTTGCTCTGATACTATTTTTGAATTCAGGATCTTGATGAATTCCTTAACCGTTGAATGCGAACCGTCACGTGAAATATGCGGAATCCAATCACGTGCGTGGATAAAACACAAGGATATAATTACTAATGATTTCTATTAACTGATTTGATAGTGTATACACCGAGAAATCAAACGGGCAGAGCTTCGCCTCAAGAATACCCAAAAGTTACAAATGCCAAGACCCTAGACCTCTATTTATAGGCAACCCCCGTCCGGATGGCACATACCAGCGGATGGACTCCATCCGGACGGATGGACCAAACAAGCAAGACTCCATGATCCGGATGAACATATCCTCCATCCGTCCGAATGGACATATTGTCCATCCGTTCGGATGGGCTTCAACATGCATCAACTTTGTCTTTTTCCCATTTTAGTACTGGTCTTGTGACATCTGATTCAGCTACGATACGTGATTGACGCAAGCGATAGACATATGCACTCACACAAATCACACACTCAAGAACATTCCCACCTCTCCATTTTTCGGTTTTCATTGCCTCTCCCCTCTCCTCCATCAATCAAGCTTCAACAATTATACTCAAGGCTTCCAAGATGTTATACAAGGTGGCCTAAGGTGCATACAAGTGAAGGAAAGCTTTTATCCACTACTTTGAGCTTCTATCCAAGCTTGGAGTCTTCATCTTCTTCTTCTTCATTCTTTCAAGAGATCTTCCCTATCCTTGTGCTAGTTGTAAGTATCTAGATCTCTTTATTTTGCTTCTCTTCATATGTAGATACAAGAAGTACAAGTTGTTCATCAAAGAAACCTTGTTTAAAAGTATGAAAACCATAATATAAACAACATAACATCACTAATATAAGTGGGTTTTGTGTTGTTCTTGTTATGGATCTTGAGTTATTCATGTAGATCTTGATGTTGTCATAAATAGTCTAACTAGAAACTTGCTAGAAGTTGTTAAAGTATAGATCTAGCAAGTATACTAGTGGATCTAATAAAATACGTAAAAAAAGTGTTATGAACTTGATGAACTTGAAAGTTTTATTTTAAAAGTATGTTTAAAGGTTTTTATAAGTTTCCTTTGAATTTTTGAAGTTATACAAGTTCGTGTTCATAAACTTGGTAGTAAAAGTATGTAAAAAAGTCTTGTAACACCTTGTTAAATTTAAAGATCTGGACTTTTATACAAGTTATATACTTGAGTTTTGTTGAAAAATATAAAGTTTATGTATTTGTTGTTTTAAATATGTTTTTGTTGAGTTATGGAAAGTGATTTGAAGATGTTGAAAAATATGGAAATGTCCATATTTCAAAGGAAACTGGCAATTTTTTTCTAGAAATATAAGTGTGTTTAAACAAGGATTTTTCAAGTTAAAATGGTTTAAAAACACTATATATGATTTTACAAAGTTTTTGGTTAAAAGTGTAAGTTTAGGAAACTAGAGTTTTCATAAACTTAAAATGGATATTTATATATATTTTTTAGGAAAAATATATATATTTAGCAATCACGTAAAATATGTGTTTATGTGTATGTCCTATGTGTTATATATTTAGTGTAAATATAGGAAATTATATTTAAATAAATACTGTGACAACTCGTGTAAATTCCTAAACGTTTTGCTTTACTGTGTAATTTCATGTACGTTAAATGAATTGAATTTAGTGATTTATTTTATTTGAACGATTGTGTGCTTGGTAATGTGCAATGTGAATTATGTGAAACCGAAACCCGAAACTGAAATATTGGAATACGTTATTTTGTGAAACGAAGCGTTGTAATATATTGCTTTGCGATACAGATAGTTTTAGTTAATTATTTCATGACTCTTGCGAAACGTCACTTTGTGCGAAATCGTTACTTATTAAAAACCCAAACCTAGCCCACCCATCTCCCCCTTGCGCCAAAAACAAGCCCAAACCCCACCCCTTTTTCCCTTGGTTCGAAAATTGGGGCCCAAACCCATACTCTCTTGTTTCCTTGTAGCCCACTAGCCCAACTCCCTTAGATTTTAATTATGTAGGAGACTTTGGGAATAAGTAATCAGAAACAGAAACCCTAACTCACCCCCTTGTGATCGTCGACCAGAAGAGACCCCCCCCCCCCCGTGAAAAATCAAACCCTAGCTCCTGATTCAGCTTCTTGGTTCGCCTTTCACTTCCGTGTAATCCCTTCTCTTGCTCCAAGGTTAGTATTCTTGATTTGATTGTGATTCTTGGTGTGATTTTTGTAGAAACATGGCTGTGATTTTTAGATAACATGCTAGGGTTTTGATGTTATATGATTTATTTCGGTTAAGTATGCGATTTGTTGAAGTAATTGATAGTTTGTATGCGTAAATGATCATTGGCTGCATTTTTGTGAAAACAAATCATGATGTGTTATGGCTAGGGTTTTGTGATTATTGGTATGGTTAGAGGGAAAGGATGATTAACCTGCTGTTAGTAGGGTCGGGATTGTTTATACGCGTTTTGGTGTTGTTTAAGTGTAAAAACTGCATGCTGATTGATGAAAACAACCAACTTCAGTTGGCTGTAAACGGACCGTTATAAATCGAAAAATTGATTTTCTGAAGTCTAAATAATATTTTTTCGAAAAACGAATCAAATGGCACTGGAATCATATTTTTTTCGTGGTCGTTTGCTATTTTTAAAGGTCCGTTTTTACAGCAGCAAAAGTTGCGTTTTTTCTGCAGAAAATGTGTGTTATGTTTTTCATCATAACTTGAAATATGGATAGAGTTAGGTCACGAAATTTATATTGTAGATGACTATGGGTGACGTTGTAATTCTCCAACTGGAATTTCGTCAATCGGACTTACGATGAATTTTAAATGAATTTTTCCGTGGACTGCTGTCAGAAAGTGACGAATATGATTGCAGCCCGGTAAATGATTTTTATAAAATAATTGGTAATGAATTGGATCCCGAGATTTTTACAAAATAATATTTGGACCGTTTAGAATATTCTGTAAAATTTTGGAATTTTTGGAATAACTTAACTATTTTATTAAAATACCCGAAAACAGCCCAGTTTTGGATGTTTAAGCTGAAACGATATAAGTAGTGATTTACGTGTCTAAATGTCGGGTATGTTATCTGATAATAATCCAACTTGCTATATGTCAATGAAAGGGTTATGTGCAATATCGTATACTTGCTCTGGAGTAGTTATAGGTGGAATGTTTATATGGGCGTGAACTGTTAAAGTGAGTGCATGTTATGTGGTAGATGCGTGTAGGAACTTTGTGCTTCATTTGAAATCATTAATAAACTAAATGGTAATCATATTTGGACGTGATTGACCAACCCTGACCATTAGCTATTTTAAGATTTCAACCGAGCAACCAAAGGTGAGTTCACACTTTCGTCAAAGCATGGGATTCCCAGTGGTTTGGGAATGGGTTAAGTAACAACTATCCCCCTTAGGTGGGATGTAATCGGAATGGGTTAAGTGACAATTGTCCCCCTTAGGTGGGATGTAATCTTCGTATTCTCCTTGGGTAGAATACGTACCTCGTTCCTCCTTGGGTAGGACAACAACCTTAAACTTACTAGACAAAACTCTATCATGAAGTCCCTCATTTTTATATCGACTTAATCGCCGGGCCATTGGCGAACGGGTCATTAGTTAAATAGCGCTATTAGGTCTGACAAGCCTCACACCATGCCGCAGAGGACGGGAGTGGACTAATGTACTTAGGCACTATCAATGATGATGGACATTGACGTAGGGCACATAAACATAACTTAAGTCAGTAGTCGATATGGTAACGGGTCTAGTGGTTTACAACCTGGGGTAGCCCCCACAGTATATGGTTAAGGGAACATGGATTGGATAACTTTTGGTTTTCGAAACAACTTAACAACTTATGGTTTTTGAAACAACATTAAAACAGATAACCAACTGTGAACTCGCCAACCTTTTTGTTGACACGTTACCACATGCTTTGCAGGTCGTTAGGTATTTACTGGAGCTTGCATGGAGAAGGAGTCATTGTGGGACATGAACCGCTGTGTGTTCATGAGAAATTTTATGAAACTTTAAACTTATATTTTGGTTTTGAACTTATGCTTCCGCTGACTTTTAAATTTGGTTTTGGACTTTGGTTTGGTGAACTTTAAACGTTTATTTTGCTGTGGTTTTACCTTACCTTACTTAATGTTTATTATGATTGGTGGTATGATCCTGGTCAGTCACACGTCTCGCCAGTGGCGGAACTAGAACATTAACTCAGGGGTATCCTAAAAAAAATTTCACCGTGGAATCGTACAATATTGAAAAAACGACAATAAATAAATAAAGTAAAACAAATATCTAATAGATTTGTCCTCTTCTTTTTTTCATAGCTTGAAATCGTTCCATCACATCGTCGTCTTTTAGTTCACGTAAAAAATCCTTTTTGACCGCACAAACCATTGCATTGTTCAAAAATTCCGGGCCCATTCGATTGCGTAAATCCGTCTTGAAAAGCTTCAATTTTGAAAAACATCTTTCAACGATTGTGGTTGCAACCGGTAAAAGCAAAGCTAGCTTCACTACCCGATAAACTGAAGGAAAAGAACTATGCTTTCCCGTTTCAACCATAACACGCACAAGATCACTTATTCTATTCAAGTTTACAAATTTATCACCATCACTTACAATGTGACGAAATGGGCAATTGGGATTTGGGCTTATTATTTTCAATTGATTGGTATCCTCGTAGTTGTGTCGTGTCGTGCATTAAAATTTCAAGGCAATTGGGCAATTATTTACAATCTTTTATTATTTTGGGCTAACATATTGGGCAATTGGGATTTTGGCTTATTATTTTCAATTGATTTGGGCTTACAGACTCTTTTTTAGGGGTGTCCTCGTAGTTGTTCAGGGGTATCCTTAGTATAAAAACCGAAAAAAAAAATTACACTACCGATAAAAAGTTGAGCCGTAGCCCGTGCTACGGCTCGGACAACATAAGGTCCGCCCCTGCGTCTCGCGGTAATACTCCGCTTGTGGATTTTGAGGGTGTGACAAATACCACAAAAATACACCTACAAAGATATACTTTGAAAAATGACCAAATGTGTGTGTATATACACACACACTTATACATACATACACTCACAAGTGTATATAGACCAAATACAAGAAATATATATTTATATAAATATATACCCATGATCATTTAGGACATTCGGACGAATTGGACAAAGTGGACAAGTATGAACATATATACATAAATAGGGTGGGGTTCTAGAGCGAACACTAGTATATTTGTGAACTGAGTGAACAAATCCTAGCCATTGATTTACATCATCAAATCGTAAAATACACTAGTGTATTTTTTCATCTTCAAATCCTTGCCACTGATTTACAT
The DNA here is from genome assembly GCA_030545235.1 of Helianthus tuberosus. Classification (NCBI taxonomy): domain Eukaryota; kingdom Viridiplantae; phylum Streptophyta; class Magnoliopsida; order Asterales; family Asteraceae; genus Helianthus; species Helianthus tuberosus. Next base: position 83,910,064 of record CM060394.1, read on the forward strand.
TTGTGTATTGATAATCAAAGGCTAGGATTAGTTCACTAGTGTTCACAATCAAGGGGGTTGTTCACTAATGAACCTAACTCTAAATATATATATTAACAAGGCTCGGTAGAAAACTATACAAAAATCAGACAAAAAATAAAATATATATATTTAACAAGTACAAGGAATATATATATTACAAACCGATCTTAAAAATATATTATTTTTAAGAAATACAAAAGATATATCTCACAAGAAATATAATTCCTCAAAACCAATAAAATACTAAGTGTGGAAATATTCTGAGAAATACAAATATATACGTATACCTATACGTATAAATACGTACCAACGTATACTACCGCACACTTAATAAAACACAAGAAATATAAGTATTATACATGTGCATACGTATCCGTACAAATACAAGACTTAGTTAAGTATACACACAAGTACACATACATGCATGTGTGTATATATATACCAAGGCAATGTTAAAAATATATTATTTTTAACAACATATCGAACATGGAAAATATATATATTTAAGAATAATTATTATATATATATATACACACACATATGTACATGAACAATACCAAAGACATGGAACAAGAATATATTTTGGATAATAAAATATATTGGTTTCACAAAACAAAACAATCGTGTAAGACACGACTACATACAAGGGGCTAGGCCCCGGGACATAACAAGTACAAGTACAAATAATTGTGTGGGACACGGATACATACAAGGGACTAGATCCCGAATGTTACAAGTACAAATACAAAACAATCGTGTGGGACACGAATACATACAAGGGATTATGTCCCGGATATTACAAGGACAAATGCAAAACAATAGTGTGGGACACAAAGACATTCAATGGGCTAGGCACGTACATACATGAACAAAGAATACAAATGTACATAAATACATTATATTATGAATATACGGATATACCAATGAGTCTAAACAAACAAAGGTTTTCAAACAAACAAAACAAAGACAAGTCTTAACAAGGTTTATGATGAAGGACTTGTGCATGATTAAACAATGGACCTAAGTGTCTTAACGAAATTAGGACACTTGTAGGTCAGATTCAAAATAGAGAAAACAAGTTATTGCTAGCTATTGCACGGAAGCAAACTGTGAGTTCATGTCCCCTCTTTTAAATACTTTTTGTTTCCAAAATTAGGGGAGATACATGTTACAAATGTTATGATAAGTTAGGGAATGAAATAACTATAGATCACGTGCGAGGAACGAAAGTGGTAGACCTATTGAGTTTTGGCGAGCTCCACTCTTGGTTCGTGAGACCCCATTGGAGTGCTATTGTGTCCCAAGTCGAGGAGAATCGACATACATTGTCTAAGTTTGGTTGCTTCCTATGTCGGCACACATATTAATGTCCTTGCAAAACATTAATGATCAATGAATTTCATAGACGCTTTACATACCGGGTTTTCAATACAAGATTTTCAAATGTTTTAAAGATTCATTTGATACTAAACAAAACACATGAATTCACCAACTTTATGTTGACTTTTCAAACTTACATGTATTTCAGGAAAGTAAGCTCACAAGCATGGAGAATCAAGAATATAAGGAACCAAGCATGATGCCATCTTTTGGAGGGTTTGTCTACTATATACCGCCCCCTTGCGAAGATATAATGGTCAAAACCTCGGTTTATGAAAACAACATTTTGATGAATTACATTTTGTGAAACTTACATACATTTGGAAGTTGTAAACTTTACACTTAACTTTGTGTCGTTATTTGAATCTATCTATGGTATTGGCATCTTGGTTTGTTTTTATCATATAGTTTGTTTACTTTATCGAATGCAATAAGAACTTATCTAAGTTCACACCTCACGCTTCCGCTACGAGCAGGTGTGACATATAGACAATAGTTTGGTAATATATATTTTTCACCATATATCATAAATAATATTAAAGAACATCACACAAGTCATTGTAGCTAGAGTCACATCTAACTACAGTGTTTTTTTTTTCTTTTCTTGGGTTTTGCTTATTTTGTGTATCTCAATCATTTAATTTTTAATATTGGTAATTACACCCTTCAACTTTATAAAAACTTTGTTAAATTAATTTTAACCCTCTAGAGTTTTACGTGCTATTTAAGTATGTGGGTTAAATATAAATATATGTACGTTTTCATACTTTTTTCGGTATAGCTTCGGTTGGTCTACGTTTTTACATTATTGTTGTCCGGACGAGTCGTGTCTAATATAACACGTTTTCACTAGGTGGTATAAATTTGAGTTATTTTACGTTTCGACGACACCGCAACGCACAGTACCATTCTAAAACTTAAAAACATTATTTACGTGCTTATTTTTATGTACATTTCGGTATAAATCCATGTTGTTTTATATTTTGACGTAAATTCTTCTCGAAAATGAGTCAGGTCAAATAAGACGTTTTCGTGCTTATTTTTATATGTGTTTTCAGTTTGTCTACGTTTTGATGTAAAATTTGTTCGGAATCGGTCGGGTCAAAAATAATATGTTTTCACTAAATGGTATAAATTCGTGTTACTTTACATTTCACTGTTGCCACAATACCCGATAACAATCTTTAACTTAAAAAACACAATTTTCTTACGTGCTTACTTTCAAGTACGTTTCGATATAAATCCAACTTGGTTTACGTTTTGACTTCTCGGTAATGAATTATGTCAAATATAATACATCTTCTTGCTTATTTTTATGTGTGTTTTTAGTTGATCTGCGTTTTGACGTAAATATAGTTTGGAAACGACTCGAGTCAAATGTTTGATGGCATAAATTCGAGTTACATTAAGTTTTGACGTCGCTGCAACGCGCGCCGGGTCACAATACTAGTATATATGTGTGTGTAAATGCTTCCAAATATTCCATATCATCGTTGTTTTATCGGAAACCTAGCTTTCACCAAAATAAAGTATTTTATACCAAAAATACATGTTGGTTTTGAAAATCCGTTTTCCACATAAAACCTCGTTTAACTTTCCAAAATCACCACTTTGGTAAACCCTTTTCATCATATTTATTTTGGTAAACTATATTATAATAAAAATGTATTTAACATATAAAAACATCTAGACATCTCTTTTTAACATAATCACCTCATTACATCATCCAACATCATCAACCCTTTCAACATATTCCATGAGTGTATTTATTTTTTATTAAAAGAAAATAGTAAAGCCAAATGATAAAAATACCCTCACTGGACAATGTAAAATTTCAAACATATCCCTCATTATACGGTGTTTTTAACCAAGTTGGATGTTTGAATGAAAATGGCAAAAAAATTCCCAAAAATGAAGGACAAGATAGCACAAAAAAATCATTTTGGATGAAACAGACAAATATGTCAAAACCTCATGGACGATTTTGACAATTTACTCAAAATTTGATATGATAAAGTTATTGATTAATTATTTTATGCAAAGAGCAAGAATATCTGTCATGAGCACTTGAGTCCTTATCGCGAAAGTTTTTAGGTTCGAATCCAGCTTCCATTATTTTTGTTTTATTCTTTTAACACTTTGAAGGCCATATGTAGGGATGGCAAAATACCCGAGCCCAATGGGTATACCGGAAATCCGTAGCATTTGGGACGTATATACCCGATACCCGACGAGTATAGGTATGGGAAAGAAATTTTTTGTGGATATGGGACGGGTATGGGATTAGGTGATACCCGACCTGATTACCGAAACTATGTATCCGTTTTCCCGAATAATATACCCGAAACATATACCCAAAAACTTTTAACTTTCGTTTTATATTTTCTTAACTATTGTTTTATAATTTTTCATTCTAGTAGGTTCATTACTTCAAAATAAACTTTTCTTTAGTAATATGTATTTTGAGGACATTAATTATATTTATATGCTACAAATACAAAAATATTTTTTAGATAAATAATATAATGTGTGTACATATTTAAATATTTCAAAGATTTTTATGGTGATAAAATGTATGTTATTTATCACAATTTAGTATATTGTATAGATTTTAAAAACATAACATTATAAAAGAAAATAAAAAATATATATACATGAAAATCCTAAATGGAATTTTTTAAAACACTAACGGGTATACCTGATGGGTAAATACCTGATGGGTAAATACCCGATGGGTAATGAGCTAGGTATTGGACAAGATTTTACAACCGGGTATGGGTATGAGATTAGTCATACCTGACCCTTTGCCATCCGTAGTCGTATGCCCAATGTTCTATCCATAGGAGAGATATAACCAACGTTTTTGGATGTATTGCTTGTGAATGAGAAGAGAGTGTAACAAGCCGCACTTTCGCGCTCGTTACTCTCGTTACGCCTAGCACCGAGATTCGGATCATAATGTAAATTATATCGCTTACTACGCTACATTGCATATTTTCGCACTACATCGCTTATTTTAACACGCTATATCGCACTTCCCAACGCTTACGCTTATAACGCTTACGCATACACTACTACATCACGTGAGTATCTAAACTACTCACTCGCTCTCGCATAAACGCAACACAAACTCAACGCAAACTCAAAACGCGGTTACTTATATATATATATATATATATATATATATATTATAATACGAAGCCAGCCAGTAGCTTCTTACGAAGCCAACAGCTTCGTACGAAGGCACTCCCTTCGTACAAGGAGTCTGTTTCCCACTCGACACTCCAACTTTGACCGTTTCAGCACTTGGAAGACTGATGCACTTCTCTTCCCGTATGCAGGCTGATCTGGCGCTCTCTCCACTCCATTCCAGACCATGTTTACTGTTAAACACGAACAATGAGTATACTTGACCCCTTTTCGCTTTAAAACGCACATTTTGGGGTGTAACATACGTTCATACGTAAACACACTTATCAAAACACACTACATGCTTAAACTGATTATCACACGCGAATGACCAATATACATATTTACATGTGATGCTTGATACATATGTGCCAGGAAATTTACTCGTTGATGTTCCACCTTAGCTAGTATGTTACTATAGTTCGACTCACACCCGACGGGGTCTATTTAGGGAACTTCACACCACTCCTTCGCAGTCATCTCGGGACTTAGCTTGAGTGATTGTCTAGTTAGTATATATGTTGTGTTGTATCTAGTTTATGTATGTGGAAATTCGCAACGCTTTTTCTATTTTACTATTATAACAAACCTGTATACTCGCCAATACATTTTTGTATTGACATTATTTTAACGTATGTTGCAGATTAATCGCAGGATATCTCGAAACAAGAATTTGGCTGCTTTAGATACACGCCTAGACAATTATCAAACTATTGTATCTTTATTTGAACTATTTGCACTTGACTTTGTATGACATTAGCTTTGCCATGAAAAGAAATAACTATTATTGTCACAATTAGTCGTTATGGATTCTCTCGAGCAATCTGATTCGCTTAGTGCCGTGCCCCGATGATTTCGCCATCGGTTGGGGTGTGACAGATTGGTATCAAAGCCATAACTATAGGGAATTAGGTAATTGCATGATTCAACCTAGTCTATAGTCTAAGTACCAAAACAGACCCTTCTGTACGAACCTGCTTTAGTACGAACCCACAAGTTGTAGCTTAGTACGCACACACATGCTATGTCTTCGTACGAACCCCTATGCTATGGCTTTGTACGAACCCCATGCTTTGGCTTCGTACGAACCCTCATGCTGTGGCTTCGTACGAACGGGCTATTATGTGAATCTTGAAATGTTTTACATGCCTTTCCTAAGGCTAACATGATATACACGTTTGAAGACACTCGTATAACACCAACGAGTGATTGTGTCGAGATTAGGTGTGAAAGCCAAGAACTCTCGAGACAGCCACTTACTCTGCGCGTTACTCTTAGCACGAGAACCTTTCGTTGAGTTAGAAGTGATATCCATATCTCAACGGAAATCTCCATCTCTATCTAGTGGAACTCCCGAATTTATTCGGTGAGAGCCACCAAAGTTGGGAGCAAAGTTGTTAAGTTAGGGGTGAAACTCGCATCTTAATAACCCGTTCCACTCTCTAAATTGATTTTACAAATCTCACAAAAGTCTTGATTATTTTGATGACTCGGGGCGCGTAGTAACCGGAAGGGTAATGTCGTTAACCGCGCTACGGTGAGAGCATTTACCTATTAGGCCAAAGCGTGTGCCCGAACTCAAAGAAATAGTCGAAACACTTTGGGTAGTCGTTGTCCCAAAACCCAGGACGCCCTATTAATTTTAAGCCTGCAATCGTTGATTTTACACATCATCGAATTTTATCATGTTTATGTGCTTTCGATTTGAAGATTTTATGCTTTATCGATTTCTTGTTTTACCGCTTTTCGCTTTCCGAATATATGCATAACTCGCACAGCCATCGCAATCTAAAACAAGAGCTAAAATACCCGCAACAAAACTAAATCCTAAAAACTCTCTCTTAAAAACGCGTCCTCGCGCTATATATACAAGTATATCGTATATGATTACATGTGCTTATGTGAATACGTGAGAACCTAGGAATTTCGTGTCTCCTATGTGAATACGTATTACTATCACAACTATAACAAGTTTTAACGCGCTAAATCGCAACGCAATTTCAAAAATCATTATGATCGAATCTCATTCCAATCTCTTTGTCTAGATATCTTCGAACGCTTCCAACTTGCGATGTCAAGCCAGAAGAAACGCCGATGAGAGGATCACCTCACTCGTGGCCAAAGAAATGGCTAAGGTTATTCCTCAAATCATCACGCAGGTTCAATCTCTCAGCAATTCTTAAACATCGGAAGACTCTAAGACCGATGCACCAAAGTCTACTTTCTCCTACAAACAGTTCAAAGCCTGTGACCTGATGGTCTTCACAGGCGACGAAGGTGTATCTCAGCTACTTCAGTGGTTCGATGTGATCGAGGTTACCCTCTGTCAGAGTGGGTGCCCCGAGCATTTTCGTACTACATGCGCTACAGGAGTATTTCAATCAAGAGCCCTCGACTGGTGGACAGTCAAGCGTAATAGACGTGGGAACGATGCAGCCTACACGCTCTCCTAGGATGAGCTGAAGGAGCTCATGAAGGAAGAGTACTGCCCTCCCCACAAAGTCCAGAAGCTGGAAAACGAATTTTAGGATATCAAGCAAATTGAAGGCGACAACGCCGGCCTCACAGCAAGGTTCAAACAGCTTAGCATCATTTGCCCAAGCCAAGTCGACACTCCCGAAAAGGCCATCAAGAAGTACATACGTGCTTTGCCTGAGTGTGTGGGTAATTTTGTCGAAGCTGCAAGACCGGCTACTATCGAAGAAGCCTATCGCTTGGCCACATAAATCAACGACAAGTGAATCTTGGCTGAATTTTTCTCTAAGGATTCCACACATGACATCGCTCCACGGGACGGAGGCAATATGGCTAAAACATGGTGAATACGCCGCTGGTACTTTCTATATATAAGTGTTTTAGCCATATTAACAAACTTTCGTGGAAATATGCTATGTGGGGCTCAACGCTAATTAAATTTTTGGTACTGTTAAAACTCATTTGTACAAAAAAAAAATTTCTTGCAAACAAACTTTTGGAAATAAACAGAAAATTTTATGAAAAATTTTAATTTAAATTAAAACCTTTGGACAAACAAAACTTTTCTTACAACGCTGGTTTAAACATCGACTCAGTTTAACACCATGCCATAAGAAAATTTTCATAAATCAAGTTTTCCTTAAAATCTTTTTGTAATAACTTAACAAAACTTTTCGAGAACTTAAAACATTTATGGATCATCAACTCGTGAGTCACTATTCCCAAGTCAAGCAAGTCGCTTTTTCTCAGTCGATTTCCCATGCCACTGAGACGCTCTCACTTGTCAATCCTCGATCGATCGCTCGTTCATTCTCAGCTTACCCTAACGCTTTTATCGCTACTTATTCGTGTCAATTCTCACAGTCTTCCTTTCGAATAAATTTCGGGACGAAATTTCCTAAAGTAGGGGAGACTGTAACAACCCGCACTTTCGCACTCGTTACTCTCGTTACGCCTAGCACCGAGATTCGGATCATAATGTAAACTATATCGCTTACTACGCTACATCGCTTATTTTAACACGCTATATCACACTTCCCAACGCTTACGCTTATAACGCTTACACTACTACATCACGTGTGTATCTAAACTACTCGCTCGCTCTCGCATAAACACAACGCAAACTCAAAATGCGGTTACGTATATATATATATATATATATATTATCTATGTATTAAAACTCGCTTAAACGCTCACTCGCACTACTCGATTTATCGCTCTAATACGCAACGTAACGCAACACTTAATATCTCGCTAACATACTTAAAGTACTTGAACTAACTAACGCAACAAAACGCACCTAACGAACATCCGACACGCGAAACAGGAATTTCTCACACAAAACTGGTCCCTTCTTATGCCAGTAGCTTCGAACCAGACCACCATCAACGCCTATAAATACCCAAACCACTCCATTCTTCCTCATTTGCTGCTTTTTTCTCTCCAAAACGCTCCCAATCTGTTGTCCTACGATTTTCCAAGTAAGAACTACAATTTTTACAAGTTTCACAACGATTTCCACTATGATTTTACACGAGTTTCACTCCGATTTCATCCAAACTTCTTTATTTTCATCCAAACGTCATCTTTTTTATCTAAACTTCAACTTTTCATCTAAAACTTCATCTTTTTCATATTACCTTCATCTTTTTCTTCAAAAACTTCTGATTTACCACATATTTGCATTAAACGAGTATATTGGGCTAAGCTTTGGCTTCCCAAGATGTAGATCTGAGAATCTCGCACTCCCCAAGTGTTTAATCCAAAGAAAAACTCTTTTAAACTCGATTTTTACACTAAACCGGACCAAAACCGACATATATTTTGTTCACTGAATAGTGGGGCGAAGTGGTGTCGAAACCGTCATGAAAAGGACTTGAAAATACATCCGATTCAGGCGAAAACGCAAGTCCGAATGCTCAAAAACGCTGAACAGCGGCTTGTGTGAAGCCAGACTGGCTTGTACGAAGCCAGCAGCTTCTTACAAAGCCAGACAGTAGCTTCTTACGAAGCCAGGAGCTTCGTACGAAGGCACTCCCTTCGTACAAGGAGTCTGTTTCTATAACAACTCTCCCGAAACCTATAAACATGTCCCATACGCCCTAAAATACACCCCGTATACGTAAAACGACCCGAAATACCTTAATTTTTACAAAAATCAAATAAATCAAAATCAGGGGGCGCTCGCGGGCCGCGACCCCCTTGGGTATAGTTGTCGCGGGGCGCGACCTAGTGCCACCAGGCACAACCCGGTGATGCCACGTGTCTTGTTACGCGTTCAACCTACACTTGTGACTGGCCAAGGCTAGAGCCTACCCTACATCTCTCGCAGGCCGCGAAAGATGTTGTTAAGTGTGTCGCGGGCCGCGACTCACTGTCAGATCAGCACTATAAATAGAGGTGAACGGCCTCAGTTCACAAACGTTCAAAACTCGAATCTCTCTCTCAATTCTGAATAGTAATTATATTTTCCGGGTAGAATACCCACTAAAATAGCGAAGCTTTGCCTCAATGTAAGTATTATAACCCCCGGTTACGTATTAGATATGCCGCCCAATTGATCTAGTGCTCTGTAACGCATATCGAGGCTCTGCCTGACTTAGTCGTTGGAGTTCTGTCTCGGGGAGGGTATAACTAATGTAAAATTTGGGTTATTATACTAACGTGTGTGCATTGTTTAAATTAATAGATTATAACCAGGAAGTCACAAGGAATACCTAAATTAGCAATGTGAGTTTATCCTCTTTTTTTGTAAATTCTTTTTGTAAACTGTTTTTACAAAACCTCAATTATTTTACATTATAATTAGCAGTGATTGAGTATTTGTAATTCTACAATTATCGTCGGTATGTTGGGATTTTGTATACAAAATTAGTTACTACACTTTGAGTAGTAACATTTCCACAAGTCAGGATTGACAGTGCCGTGGGTGGTAATTAAAGTAGATGTAAACAAATGTAATTACTGGATTGCTCTCAATGCTGTAAAATGATAAAACCTGTTTTGATTAAACTGGGATTCACTCACCAGTATTTCCCACTGACAAATGTTTTTAAAATGCATTTCAGGTAACTAAATGTGAAAGCCAAATAGAAGCCAGCTGGAGAGCACTGAAGGCTTGGAAAAGTGGCTATAAAAGTTACCTAAATAAAGAAGAAGTTTTATTTCAATAAATTAGGGTTTATCCCTATAAACTTATTATGAATGGAAACTTGGGTTTTACCCATGTATTTATTATTTATAAAATGAGGTGTTTTACTCTGTTAAAATATTTCCTAATTACGGTCCTGATGTAAATTCCGCTGCCAAATTAAATAAACACCGAATGTGTGAAGCTCTCGGCCGCCCGCCTCCCGGGGCAAGGGGTCGGGGGTTGCGACAGGAGGTGGTATCAGAGCTACAGCCACTGATTTGAGCCACAGAAGTGTTCTGCTGACATCAAAATTGTCAATTCTGTTAGGAAATAATCCATGTGACTATGTGCATACATGTATATTATTGTTGTGTGTTATTTGACAATTTGTTAGTTTACAGTATGAGTGATCGAGGTCCGTCAGACGCTTATCGTCAACTGTCTAATTCTCCTAGAGATGAAGGAACTTCTTCCCAGCCTACTCCCTGGGGGTATTCAGCTGACACAGAAGAGGGGATTTTCGTATTTAAGGCGCAATCCGAAGAACCATTCCCAACCAAAAAGAGAGGATGGTTCAGTCGGGGAGCACATGAGCGTAGGAAGAGAATGAAAAAGTTACGTCAGCAAAGGGCTTTAGCAACAGCAAATAGGGAGATGAACATCCAAGCCCAAGACATAATCAATAGGAGATTTGCCAACTTTCACATATTAGCTACTACTGCCGTAGACCCAAACCTAGAACAAATCATTGCACCACAGCCATTACCACTGTTTCCCACTCAGCCAATGGAAATAGAACCCAACCAAGAAGAACCAGTTCCCATACCAGCTTTTAACCCTGATGAGATACCTAGAGTTCCAGCACCCAATCCCTTAGCATATAATCCGTGGAATGATGACCATAGGGATTATCGAGAACTCTACCCACGGGAGGAGCCCATGCCAAACCCTTTAGCACCATATCCTAATTTTGACCCTCTATATCCATATTAGGATGTCGACCAGTATGTTCGGGAAATCCTAGAAAACCCATACCCATATGGAGAACCTTTACCTTTGTATCCTGACCCAGTACCCGCACCACGACCACCCATGAGTGATGAGAACGTTTAGGAACTCCGCCTGTATGGTGAGGAGTTGATAGATGAAGGTGAGAGGATAAAGGGGGTAGGAGAGCAGCTCGTTTGGAAGTACGACGAGCGGGAAATGCAGTTTAACCCGTAGTAATAATATATATATATATATATATATATATATATAGGGAGGGGCTCATGCGAGAACCACCCTTATTGTGAGAACCAATGTGAACACAACCTAAAATAGCTAAAAAAAACCTAAAAAAACCTAACCCCCACCCCCCCCCCACCCAAAAACCTAAACCCCCACCCCCCCCCCCCCAAAAAAAAAACCTAACCCCCCCCCCAAAAAAAAAACTAAACCCCCCCCCCCCCCCAAGCTAAAAAAAACCTAAAAAAAACCTAACCCCACCCCCCCCCCCCAAAAAAAAAAAGCCTAAACCCCCCTCCCCCACCCCCCAAAAACCTAAACCCCCCCCACCCCCCCCCCCCCCCCAAGCTAAAATGCTAAAAACTAAACCCCCAAAAAACCTAAAAAAAATCTAAAAAAATCCAAAAATTTTTTTTTGATTTTTTTAATATTTTTTAGGTTAAAATCGCTACTTTTCGAAGCAAAAAAAAAAAATAATTTAAAAAAAAAAAAAATTTTAAAAAAATTTTTTTTTTTTTTTTTGGGTTCGAAAAGTAGCGATTTTAACCTAAAAAATATTAAAAAAATCAAAAAAAAAATTTTTGTGTGATTTTTAGCTATTTTTAGGCATTTTTGGTGTGTTCACATTGGTTCTCGCGGATCTCGCAATAAGAGGTCGTTCTCGCATGATCTTCTCCCTATATATATATATATATATATATATATAAACGTGTGTAGTGAAAAAATAATAATAATATAAATCAACTAAAATAAATAACCTAATACTTACTGATGCATAACTAGTAGTATATCTTAAATTTCAGTTACGGTTTGTAATAGATGCATATATATATATATATAATAGAGTAAATGTCGCAATGCTCGACGATTTTGATCAATCTGTTTATTTGGGTGTTTGTATTAAATTTTATTCTGTGATATTGATACCTAATAATTATTTGTAAATCCAGATGGACAACGAAGTGAATCAGGGAAACCAGAATAACGATAATAATGGGAACCAAATAGATAACAGTGCCATCCAACATATAGTGGCACAAGGAATTATAGATGCTATGCCATATATCATCCAAACTGTTAATGTCACACCCCAACCGATGGCGGAATCATCGGGATGAGACGAAATAGATTGCAAGAGACTTCATAACACTATTTGTGACAATATTTAAATCAATCATTTTTCATTTTCATAACATAATGAAACAAAATTTGATACAACAATTTAAACCTAAGATGTCTAAATGTGTATCTAGGCATCATCGCTACTTCGTTTCATAGCATCATCATCAACCTGTAACATGTTTAAAATAAAGTTCAATGCAAAAGCAAAGGCGAGTACACAAGGTTTGAATAAGTATAGCATAAGTATAAAAAGCATTATCTCGAATCCACATGGAAATTTGTAAACAAGGTAACTAGCATGCATAGCAATATGTCAAACCCAAGTGTCCACTAGTATTTAGCATCCCTCGCCACAAAAGTGACGAGACCGTTTAGAATAAAGACTTAACAAGACCCCGACGGGTGATGTGCTACTCCTATAGCGCTATATATGTTAAGTTGAGGGCTTAGCAAAGTTAGTGACATATAGCATGTATAATCTAGGATGAACCTAAGTAAACAAGTAGCATGTATAACAGATTGAGAGTATAAAGAATGTTTAAGTGTGTGAGTGTGTATTTTGTATAATAACATATTACAACCCAAAGTGTTTTTAAAGGTAAATGGGTAAAGTGTACTCACGGTTTTGCAAGTCTTGAACTTGAGAGTCCGCGAGTGAGTTGTTTGTTGATTAGAAGGTTGGAACACCAAGTACTTCTACACGAAGTAAACAAGGCGTATGAGTATCGGAGAGTAACGGTAGATTAAAGATTTAGGAATTTAAAACATAGGAACATATGTATACGAAAGTAATCATCTTTTAACACAAAATCCTTGTTTTGACACTATGAAACCCCAAGGGTTATAATGTTTTCATGAGTAATATACCCATTAGAATCATAACAAGTATTATGTCTTAGATGATATAATTCTAGTACTTTGACGAATGAACACAAGTTCATCATCAAAGGTTCGAATGTTGAATAGTATTTATAAGTATTATTTAGGTTATATATATTATTATGTCCAATAGTCAGTAGAATATTAAATCTTCGTTTAGGTACCTCTAAGTTTCATGGAAATCATGTAGGAGGTAGGAAGAGAAGTCTTCCATTTAGGCACCTCTAAGTGTTCATCACTTCACTTGATGTAAAAACATACAAGGAGGGTCATGAACTATCAGTAATACAAGAATATTCAACACTAATCTATAAGAAATCATCAAGCAATGTGTGGATTTTATGTAGGACAACCCAAGTTAATCCTAAATCACACTTACATCAAGTCTTGAACTTGAACATCACTTGTGGGTTAAAAACCCTAAACAAAACAGAATGTTTGTGAGGATTAATCCTCTGATTTTGAATGTCTCAAGCTTGTTTTTAAGCCTAACTAACCATAGAAGTGGTTATAAGCATAAGGACATAGGTTTGAGTTGAGTTAGACTCAAGTTGAACAAGTTTTAGTAAAGGTTTAATCAAAACAGAAACAAACAGTGAACTTTGGAGCCTTTTTGGTGACGTTCCAGGGACTGATTAACTGTGAAAAACCCATGCAATCGAAGTTAAGGTCAATCCAAGTATACTGGAAAAAGAATTAGGTGAATCGGACAAGGAATGAAGAAGTTATGCTCACTTTTGTGAAGTAGTAACAATCTGTCTGAACTTCTGTTTTAGCATCTGATTGTGGCGATTTAGAGAGTGATTAGAGGAGTTTGCAAAGTGATTTTAGCTTGGAGAAGGCCTTGGTTATATAGGGTTTGAAGGTGGTTAGTGGTTGGGAGTTTTAAATAGAGAAAACACACTTTAACAACCTACTAACACATTAAAATGGCCAATCCCGTAACAAGAAACATGCTGGCTACGGATTACGGCCTCTGGCGGGGTGCGAGAGAGGACCAGGAGGAGGTCGCGGGGTGCCAGAGACCATCAGGTCTGCAATTCAAGTTTCAGAAATGACACTTTGGTCCCTTGAGTTTATATTTCAGGGTTTTAAGGTATTTTAAGGGTATTTTATGTCATTTAAACATAGTTTAAGGGTAAATCAAGTATAGAGAACATAAACCAAGTATAATTAAGCATATGAATGTCGTATTTAAGTATCATATACGATCAAAAGACGTTTTATGCATAAGTTTCACGTATTTGCAAGTTTAACACATAGTTTCCAAGAATTACGAAGTAGCATCAATTGTTTCACGAAATTAATTGTATGAGCATGTATAAAGTATGTACAACATGAATTTAACAAAATACGAGTTTTATTTATGATCCAAGTCTCGGATTTTACAACGATTACAGAGAAAGAACGATTACAAGAACACAAGACTTCCAAAAATAGAAATACACACAAGACTTGCTATAAATGGAAAGTACGAAAGAGCTGGGCGTTACAGTCTCCCCTCCTTTAGGGAATTTCGTCCCGAAATTTAGGAAGATGTAGCGAAAAGATGCGGGTACTTCGTTTTCATGTCACTCTTGAGTTCCCAAGTAAATTTAGCGCCACGTTTACCTTCCCATCAAACCTTAACGATAGGAATTTTACTGCGCCTCAATAACTTGACTCCTTGATCCATGATTTCGACGGGTTTTTCCACGAAATGCAAGGTCACGTTGACTTGGAGGTCCTCGAGTGGGACTTGAAGTCCTTCGTCAGCAAGACACTTCTTTAGATTGGATACGTGGAAGACAGGGTGTACATTGTTGAGTTCCTCAGGCAGGTCCAGTCTATACGCAACCTTGCCAATCCTTTCGAGGATCTTGAAAGGACCAACGTAGCGAGGTGCGAGTTTCCCTTTCTTTCCAAATCGAACCACGCCCTTCTAAGGGGATACCTTGAGAAGCACGAAGTCACCTGTCTCGAATTCCAAAGGCTTGTGACGCTTGTCGGCGTAACTCTTTTGTCGGCTCCTGGCTTTCAGTAAATTGTCTCGAACCTGTAAACTCTTGTCCGTTGCTTCTTGTATAAGCTCAGGACCAGTGAATTGAGATTCACCAACCTCGTGCCAATAAATAGGCAAACGGCACTTGCGACCATACAATGCTTCGAAAGGTGCCATTTGAATACTCGCATGATAATTGTTATTGTACGAGAATTCAATCAAGGGCAAGTGTGAATCCCAGTTGCCAACAAAATCTATTACGCATGAACGAAGCATATCCTCTAAAGTTTGGATAGTACGCTCGGTTTGACCGTCTGATTAAGGGTGAAAAGCAGTGCTAAGGTTAAGAACGGTACCCATAGCAGATTGAAAGGTTTGCCAAAGACGAGACGTAAAACGAGCATCACGATCGGAAATGATGTCAATGGGGATACCATGACGACAGATGATCTCATTAGTGTAGATTCTAGCCAATTTCTCGACTTTGAAGTCTTCACGAATGGCAAGAAAATGAGCTGATTTGGTCAATCGATCAATGATCACCCAAATACTGTCATGACCAGAGGACGTACGAGGAAGTTTAGTGATAAAATCCATGGCATTGCTCTCCCATTTCCAGACAGTAATTTTTGGCTGTTCGAGCAAGCCAGAGGGACGTTGATGTTCAGCTTTTACCTTCGAACAAGTGAGACATTTCGCAACGTAGGAGGCGATATCCCTCTTCATTCCAGGCCACCAGTAGGATGTACGCATATATTGGTACATTTTGTCAGTGCCAGGATGAACGGAATACTTTGATTTGTGTGCCTCTTTCATTAGAAAGTCTCGAAGGTTTTCACGATTAGGGATCCAGATACGATTGAGATAGTATAGAATACCATCGGGTTTGGACACGAGATCATGCTCCCTAGCACCTCGTATCTCAACAGAGAGACTACCTTCGTTAATAGAGGCATATTGAGCTTCACGAATGCGGCATTGAAGATCGTTAATGAGTTGGAGACAACGGATACTCTTCACATGAGTTTTACGACTAAGAGCAATGGCTACAACATTCGCTTTACCTGGATGGTATTTGATTTCGCAGTCATAGTCGTTTAACAGTTCCACCCAACGACGTTGACGCATGTTCAGTTCCTTTTGGTCGAAGATATGTTGAAGGCTCTTATGGTCGGTGATGACCACACACTTAGTACCATAAAGGTAGTGTCGCCAAATCTTCAACGCAAAAACAACTGCGCCAAGTTCAAGGTCATGAGTAGTATAGTTCTTTTCATGTATTTTGAGTTGTATCGACGCATAAGCGATGACCTTGTCTCGTTACATAAGCACACAACCAAGGTCAAGGTTTGAAGCATCGCAATACACGACGAAGTCGTCGTTTCCATCAGGAAGCGCGAAAATAGGAGCATTACAAAGCATGTCCTTGAGCGTTTGAAAGGATTCCTCCTGTTCGGGACCCCAAACAAAAGGTTTCTCTTTTTGAGTCAAGGAGGTCAAAGGAACAGCGATCTTCGAAAAGTTAGAGATAAAATGACGATAATAACCAGCAAGACCAAGGAAAGAACGAATTTCAGATGGAGACTTAGGTGCGATCCAGTTCTTCACAGCTTCGATTTTAGCGGGGTCAACGTGAATACCAAGTTCGTTGACAGTATGACCAAGGAATTGAACCTCTTTTAACCAAAATTCGCACTTGGAGAATTTGGCGTATAGACGTTCAGTACGAAGAAGTTGAAGGATAAGACGCAACTGTCGCTCATGCTCTCCTTGTGTCTTGGAATAGATGAGAATATCGTCGATGAAGACGATCACGAAACGATCCAAGTACGCTTTACACACGCGGTTCATCAAATCCATGAAAACAGCAGGTGCATTGGTCAAACCAAAGGGCATGACCACGAACTCGTGGTGACCATATCGCGTACGAAAGACAGTTTTAGGTACATCTTCTTCGAGGACTTGAAGTTGGTGGTACCCCGAACGAAGATCGATATTTGAAAAGCAGGTCGCACCTTGCAATTGATCGAAGAGATCATCGATGCGAGAAAGAGGGTATCGGTTCTTGACAGTAAGCTTGTTGAGCTCATGATAGTCAATACACATACGGAATGACCCATCTTTCCTTTTGACAAACAAAACGGGAGCGCCCCAAGGAGAAGTACTAGGGCGTATAAAGCCTTTATCAAGAAGCTCTTGAAGTTGACTCGAGAACTCTTACATCTCAGAGGGTGCTAAACGGTAAGGAGACTTAGCGACGGGCATAGCGTCAGGCACTAAATCGATAGAAAGTCGACAGAACGAGCAGGAGGCGGACCAGAAAGATCGTCGGGAAACACATCGGGAAAATCATGTACAACGAGAATGTCGCTTATGCTTGGGCCTTTGTCCTTCTTTTCCACAATATGGGCAAGAAAGGAAAAGGTACCCTTGCGCAAGCATTTGTTCGCTTGGATACACGACATAAGCTTGAGACCTTGAGAAGGTTTCTCGCCATACACGTGTAGAGAATCACCGTTTGGAAGAGGAAGGCGGATGAACTTTTCAGAACAAACAACTTCAGCACGAACCCGCCTAAGCCAGTCCATGCCTACTATGATGTCAAAGCTACCCATTTTCATAGGTATGAGATTAATCGAGAAGGTATGATCATTAAGAATCAAGGAACAATTGGAGAGAATGGAATCGACAGCGACGGATTTACCATTAGCGACTTCGACAGCGAAAGATTTTGGCAACTTAGAGCATTTACACATAAGCAAAGGTTCGAATTCTAACGATACAAAAATTTTATCGGCGCCAGTATCAAATAGACAAGAAGCATAAACATGGTTCACAAGAAACGTACCAGTAATGACGTCGTTCGCGTTTTGAGCTTGAGCAGTGGTGAGGAGAAAAGCTCGGCCCCTAGCTAGTTGCTGAGCCTGTTGCTGCTGCTGAGGTTGATTACGCTGAGGACACACGTTGGCTAAATGATTGAGATCACCACACTTGAAGCATGCTCGCAGAGGAGCAGCTTGAGGTTGAGCCTGATTAGGAACAGGGTTTGCAACGATAGCCTGATCTTGGGCAGGCTTTGGGTTGTAGCGACAGCGATCGGCGAAATGCCCCAGCATGTGACAGGTGGCGCATTTGCGACATGGGGTGCCAGTAGGGTGATGATATGAACATTGGTTACACTTGGGCCATGTCCCAATGTAGTTTCTTCTTGGTGGTTCTAGGGTTGTGGGATTAACGGCAGCTACTGATTGGATGGGTTGAGGGTTTGGCGGAGTGACGACCGCACAGTTCTGGCTCGAAGCCTTCCGCTTCTTGCCTCGATTTTTCTTGGGTGGTTGAGAGGGTGAAGGTTCAACAACGGTGGTAGCATCGGTAGTATTAGTGACGGCTTGATGAGCACTCTTCGTTGAAACCTTATCATAGGTTCCATGAAGAATGCAATTGTTGTTAAGCTCAGTGGCTATGCTAAAGGCTTCCTCTATGGTTTTAGGGCAAGCAGAGGCAACATGGTTAACCAAGAAAGGTGCAACACAACGAATGAACTTGGCTATGGTTTTGGGGACGGATTCGACCTCTCTTGGGTAAAGAACACTGAGTTGTTTGAAGCGTGTAATCAAACCATCCATGTCGCTCCCCTTCTGCGTTTGGTTCCAAAATTCGTTCTCCAACTTTTGGAGTTCGTGAGGAGGAAAAAGTGGTCTTTCATAAGTTGCTTAAGCTCGTCCCAAGGCATGGCATGTGCAACATCGTTTCCCCTTTTGTTGCGTTCGGTGGTCCACCACTCGAGTGCCCTCGAGCAGAAGACTCCAGTCACGTTCAAGGTTCGTAGCTCATCAAGACAACCACTTTGCAAGAAAGTAAGCTCAATTGCGTCAAACCAATTCATCATGGCGGTGGTGCCGTCTTTGCCTGTAAACTCCAAGGGTTTACAAGCCATGAATTGCTTGAATTGGAAGGTTGATTTGGGTTTTTCTGCCTTCGAGTCGACAGAGCCATGCGGTGAATTGGTGTTTGGCTGAATCTTGCTCACAATATCGGGTATGACCTTGGCCATTTTCTTGGCCATGAACTTCATACAATATTTCTTGGACATTGAGGCAGAGGTGGAACCTCTCTTAGACTTGGTTCTCTTGGAAACACCGTTGGACGACATCTAAGGAATCGAAAGAGAAGAAAAAGGATGAGACTTGATCATAAATTCAAAATAAGTTTGCAAGTTTAAGCATGTGTGCATGATGTAACACATATAGTTCACATAATTAGCATGGATTCAACAAGTATTCAACAAGTGTAAACACGTATAAAGGTGTAAAAGGAGTATAAATTTAGTTTGTTCACGAGGATTATTATAGTTTTTGATTGCGCGAGACATGCGAATTGTGTAACGGTTTTGAAATGAACGAGTTAACAAGTATAAAATAACATATAAATTGAATCACATAAAAGAGAGGCTCATAAAACATAGGATTGTTTCGGGTTTAGAAACGTCGACTATTCCAAAGTGAATCGAAAGTCCTTTCAAATTAGAGAAGCGTGTTTTGGCCTATAGGTAAGATACTCTCGTCGAGAAGCAATTAACAGTATCTTACCCTTCCAGTTACTACACGTCTCTAATCGATTGAAACAATCAAAACTTTGGCGAGATTGAAAATCGAGGAATGGGACTTAATTGACAAGGTGCGGGTTTCACCCCTAACTTGACAATTTCCTACCCTAATGTGGTTAGTACTCGTCGGGTCAAAATATAATTTCAACACTTTGACGAGGGTCCACTAGAGTTTGAATTGGAAATTTACCATTAAGATGTGGATTTCACTCCTAACTTAATGGCGAAATTTTGTGCAAAATAAGAATAAGCGGAATGAGAGTCGTTTACCAAATTATGGGTTTCACGCCTATTTTGGTAAATTCGTCTCTTTTGTATAAAGAGTATCTTCAAGTCTTCAAGTGTATTATGTAAAGTGTCTTAGGAAAGACATTATGTAAATATTAAGACCAAAAAGAAGATAAAGAAGCAAAGTAGGAAGAATAACATTTTAAGCAAGAATCAAGAATGGTAAAAAATATGGTTCCTACTATAGACTAGATCGAACATGGCAATTCTACCTAATTCCCTATAGTTATGGCTCGGATACCAATCTGTCACACCCCAACCGATGGCGCAATCATCGGGATGAGACGAAATAGATTGCAAGAGACTGCA
Organism: Helianthus tuberosus; assembly: GCA_030545235.1. Lineage (NCBI taxonomy): Eukaryota > Viridiplantae > Streptophyta > Magnoliopsida > Asterales > Asteraceae > Helianthus > Helianthus tuberosus. Next base: position 83,930,674 of record CM060394.1, read on the forward strand.
TAACACTATTTGTGACAATATTTAAATCAATCATTTTTCATTTCATAATAAAATTGTCAACATTACATAGAAATTCAAATAACATGTTCATAACATAACGAAACAAAATTTGATACAACAATTTAAACCTAAGACGCCTAAATGTGTATCTAGGTATCATCGCTACTTCGTTTCATAGCATCATTATCATCAACCTGTAACATGTTTAAAATAAAGTTCAATGCAAAAGCAAAGGCGAGTACACAAGGTTTGAATAAGTATAGAATAAGTTTAAAAAGCATTATCTTGAATCCACATGGCAATTTGTAAACAAGGTAACTAGCATGCATAGCAATACGTCAAACCCAAGTATCCACTAGTATTTAGCATCCCTCGCCACAAAAGTGACGAGACCGTTTAGAATAAAGACTTAACAAGACCCCGACGGGTGGTGTGCTACTCCTATAGCGCTATATATGTTAAGTTGAGGGCTTAGCAAAGTTAATGACATATAGAATGTATAATCTAGCATGAACCTAAGTAAACAAGTAGCATGTATAACGGATTGAGAGTATAAAGAATGTTTAAGTGTGTGAGTGTGTATTTTGTATAATAACATGTTACAACCCAAAGTGTTTTTAAAGGTAAATGGGTCAAGTGTACTCACGGTTTTGCAAGTCTTGAACTTGAGAGTCCGCAAGTGAGTTGTTTGTTGATTAGGAGGTTGGAACACCAAGTCCTTCTACACGAAGTAAACAAGGCGTATGAGTATCAGAGAGTAACGGTAGATTAAAGATTTAGGAATTTAAAACATAGGAACATATGTATACGAAAGTAATCATCTTTTAAAACAAAATACTTGTTTTGACACTATGAAACCCCAAGGGTTATAATGTTTTCATGAGTAATATACCCATTAGAATCATAACAAGTATTATGTCTTAGATGATATAATTCTAGTACTTTGACGAATGAACACAAGTTCATCATCAAAGGTTCGAATGTTGAATAGTATATATAAGTATTATTTAGGTTATATATATTATTATGTCCAATAGTCAGTAGAAGATTAAATCTTCGTTTAGGTACCTCTAAGTTTCATGGAAATCATGTAGGAGGTAGGAAGAGAAGTCTTCCATTTAGGCACCTCTAAGTGTTCATCACTTCACTTGATGTAAAAACATACAAGGAGGGTCATGAACTATAAGTAATACAAGAATATTAAACACTAATCTATAAGAAATCATCAAGCAATGTGTGGATTTTATGTAGGACAACCCAAGTTAATCCTAAATCACACTTACATCAAGTCTTGAACTTGAACATCACTTATGGGTTAAAAACCCTAAACAAAACAGAATGTTTGTTGGATCGGTTTTGTGACCCTGAACAGTCAAGTTAAGTAGTTCATCATCATTTACTAAGGCGGAATCAAAGTAAACAACGTCAAACAGCTTGTTTCTTTTCAATTCTTCCTCTATTAATCAATTCTGAGTCTTTACAATCAATTCTGACAAAAATCCGGCAGCACCTCGACTCTATACAAATGAACAGTCTCGCTTCAAATGACACACACACTCCTATTTATAGACAGATGGGTTTCGCTTGAACATGCACAACATCAGTTCAAGCGAACTCTGATCACTTGGTTTCGCTTGAATTGCACATGTTCTCCTTTCAAGCGAAACACCCTATATTATCATGTAAAACCCTAAATTTCTAACCTATTGTGTGCTCATTCATTCTATCTAGACATAAGACTTGTTAAAGACGAAGTTAACAGACACTAAGTGCACCAACAATGTTTGTGAGGATTAATCCTCTGATTTTGAATGTCTCAACCTTGTTTTTAAGCCTAACTATCCATAGAAGTGGTTATAAGCATAAGGACATAGGTTTGAGATGAGTTAGACTCAAGTTGAACAAGTTTTAGTAAAGGTTTAATCAAAACAGAAACAAACAGTGAACTTTGGAGCCTTTTTGGCGACGTTCCAGGGACTGATTTACTATGAAAAAACCCATGGAATCGAAGTTAAGGTCAATCCAAGTATACTGGAAAAAAAATGAGGTGAATCGGACAAGGAATGAAGAAGTTATGCTCACTTTTGTGAAGTATTAACAATATGTCTGAACTTCTGTTTTAGCAGCTGATTGTGGCGATTTAGAGAGTGATTAGAGGAGTTTGCAAAGTGATTTTAGCTTGGAGAAGGCCTTGGTTATAGAGGGTTTGAAGGTGGTTAGTGGTTGGGAGTTTTAAATAGAGAAAACACACTTTAACAACCAACTAACACATTAAAATGGCCAATCCCGTAACAAGAAACATGCGGACTGCGGATTACGGCCTGTGGCGGGGCACGAGAGAGGACCAGGAGGAGGTCGCGGGGCGCCAGAGACCATCAGGTCTGCAATTCAAGTTTCAGATATGACACTTTGGTCCCTTTAGTTTATATTTCAGGGTTTTAAGGTATTTAAGGGTTTTTTTATGTCATTTAAACATAGTTTAAGGGTAAATCAAGTATAGAGAACATAAACCGAGTATAATTAAGCGTATGAATGTCGTATTTAAGTATCATATACGATCAAAAGACGTTTTATGCATAAGTTTCACATATTTGCAAGTTTAACACATAGTTTCTAAGAATTACGAAATAGCATCAATTGTTTCACGAAATTGATTGTATGAGCATGTATAAAGTATGTACAACATGAATTTAACAAAATACGAGTTTTATTTATGATCCAAGTCTCGGATTTTACAACGATTACAGAGAAAGAACGATTACAAGAACACAAGTCTTCCAAAAATAGAAATACACACAAGACTTGCTATAAATGGAAGTACGAAAGAGCAGGGCATTATAGTTAAAGAGGCAGAAAATAAAAGTAATAGTGGAAGTAAACGACCACCTACTGAACCCACAGCGTAAACAATGGACCGTTACTTCAATTGCCTATTCCAAAAAGAAGAAGAACCATGTCTTATGGTTGTTCTTACAAAGAATTTTGGTCCTGCAAACCAATAGAATTCTCTGGCAATGAAGGAGCCATTGCAGCTCTACGCTGGTTAGAAAAGACAGAGGTTGTCTTAAAAATAAGCAAGTGCGCAGAGGAAGACAAAATCATGTTTGCTTCCAATCTTTTTAAGAATGCAACCTTAGATTGGTGGAATACTATTCTCCAGTCTAGGGGAAGTGACATAGTCTATAATATGGAATGGACTGAGTTTAAAAATATGGTCGAAAGGAAATTTTGTCCTCCCAATGAAAAAGAACAAATTGCTAATAAGTTCTTAAACCTTAGAATGACTGGAATATACTGTAAGGGTTACACTACCGTATTCTTCGAATATGCTAGAATAGTGCCAACTCTAGCCTCACTAGAACCAGTATTAATCTCCCGTTACATCTGGGGATTAATCAGTGAGATTAGACATGTAGTCAAGGCAGCTAGACCACAAACCATAGAAGAAGCTGTAGAACTAGCAAATACTTTGACTAATGAATTGGTACGTACGCAAGAAGAGAACCAAAGGAAGAACCTAGTCCAGAAACTTACCCAAGAATTTCGTTATGGAAATAACTATCGTGGGAAAAGTATAGGTTTTACCTCGGCACCTTACTTTAGGTCTTGCAAGAAGAAACATTCAGAAAAATGTTCCACGTACTGCAACTTTTGCAAGATAGCTGGACATGTAACACCTCGTATTTCCGTATTATTATGCTTTTAGAAAACTCATGTTCGTTTTATATTTTTAGAACCAGAATTGAAATCAGATCGAAAAACAGATAAAAAAATGACAAACGAACGCGACCAAAATCGACTACCGACATCATTTCACGAAACTTTTGATCCTAACATAATGTTTTACGACATTCTATGAGGTTTGGGTTTTTAGACGAGCTTCAGAAATGTATCGGGCCGTGCATAACACGAGAAACTGGCTTATGGGCCTGGGGCCCAAGCCCACTTAAAAGAAACCCTAGTATAAAAATCCCTTTTAAAACTTCAAACCCTAAGTTTTTTTCTCACAAAATAACTACCCGCACACCACACTGTTCCTCCTCCCTCATCACCTCTCCCTCACTCACTCTCTCTCTCTCTCTTTCTCTCTCTCATTGACTAGACAACGCCGGAACGACTCAAGTTCACAGGAGAAGCCGCACACTCACTGGAGTAACGAAGAACTCACCGGAAAATCTGAGCGTCGCCGGAGAAACCCGCGAATCGCCAGAACCACATTCCTAGTTCACGCCACTGGTTCGATACTCTAGCTCTTTCACCCTCACCCTCCTCCGTTGTCCGTTCACCGAGCACGTCGCCGGAGTGCTAAGGTGACGAAACAACCGGGAACTCACCAAAGACACTACGGCCATCGCAACGCGTTTTGTTTCGGTATACTTCATCTTTCCAGTCGAGTTCGTTCTCTTTTTTTTGTGGTTTGTATGTAGAAATCTAGTCGCAACATGAGAGGAACCAACGTCGCTGGAGTTCGAAGCTTCGCTGGAGTTCGTTCTCTCTCGTGGACTAGACGACGCCGGAACGACTCAAGTTCACCGGAGAAGCCGCACACTCACTGGAGTAACGAAGAACTCACCTGGAAAATCTGAGCGTCGCCGGAGAAACCCGCGAATCGCCGGAACCACATTCCTAGTTCACGCCACTGGTTCGATACTCTAGCTCTTTCACCCTCACCCTCCTCCGTTGTCCGTTCACCGAGCACGTCGCCGGAGTGCTAAGGCGACGAAACAACCAGGAACTCACCAGAGACACTACGGCCATCGCAACGCGTTTTGTTTCGGTATACTTCGTCTTTCCAGTCGAGTTCGTTCTCTTTTTTTTGTGGTTTGTATGTAGAAAGCTAGTCGCAACAGGAGAGGAACCAACGTCGCCGGAGTTCGAAGCTTCGCCGGAGCCGTACGGAGGTCGACGGAAACTGTTTTTCATCATGTTCGGTACACCTTGTTTCCTATTTCATTCCCTTGTTACGTTCGGTACACATTATCTTTCTTCGATTCAATTTATGTTTTATTTCTTATCTTTTACTTTCTTATTAATGTTGTTATAATGAACTGTTGATATGTTTTAATAAGAAACAGTTCGATTGTATATCTTTAATAGGAAGAAGATGACACACTGATAATGTTTAAAAATAATACACAACAACTTCCTTCACAAATGAAACCCCAGCCCAACCGGCTGAGGTTGTGGTAGTTGATCCGGAGGTCGCGGGTTCGATCCGCGCAAAGGACTGTGTTGGCCGGTTTTTGGCCTATATTTTTGGGTATTAAATTTTAAAGTCTTTTTCTCCTTTTAAACCTTTTAATTACCAGTCTTGTTAGTTTTCCAATTCTTTTTTTTCACTCTTTCTTTTATCACGAAGTCTCAAAGTCTTTTTTAACAGTTTCATTGTTTTGTTGTTGTTATTTATTTCTTTAATTTACTTAAAATCCTTTTCTTAAATAAAAGTAACAGTTTCATTATTCTTTTAACCTTAACTTTTTCTTTCTATTTATAATAACTTCTTTATACCATTAAAGGATGGATTATTATACAATTAATTATATTTCTTTATACCATTAAAGGATGGATTATTATACAATCAATTAACTCATAAACCATAAATATTAGGATCTTTTATCTAACTTGTAAATATTAATTAGATCATTTACGTGCGGTACTTTTTTTCATATCTAGGATAATCACTCTCGTACGCTCGGGTTTTCCCAATCTTTTCCCGTGCGTTATTTCACAAGGAATCTCCAAACGCAACCAATGTGAGCATACTCGACCATTTTTACGCTTTAAAGCATTTTTGGGTGCAACATGTATCAACTAACAAAATCCACTTTATACAATCAAACATATTCGACCACTCAATCCATCGAACACATTATTTGTTATGCTTAGGTTGTTTATGCATGTTAGTTCCAACTTGCATATCCACGCTAATTGTTATGCTTAGGTTGTTTATGCATGTTAGTTTCAACTTGTATATCCATGCTATTTGTTACGCTTAGGTTGTTCATGTATGCTAGATTCGATTTGAATGTAAATTGTCATGTTGGATTGAGATAAACTTATACTTATACTTATATTCAAACTTGTATGCTCGTCGGTACTTTTTGTATTGATCTATGCTTTTAATACATGTTGCAGGATTTGATGATACAAGGAATCTAGTAGGATTGCCTAGAAACGCATTTAAATTTTAATACTTGTGGCATTGTAATTTACTTTCAAACCTGTTGTATTTTGTTTCCAATCTTGTAATAAACCATTATCATGAAATGAAATTTATTTACTTGAATACTTGTTGTATATTATTTATTTCAAACTTGTGGTATTTCTAGTTCAAGCAATGCAAATGAAATCATTAAATACTTGACACAAATAACGTTATGAAGTCTCTTGCAATCTAGTTTTCGTCTCACTCCGATGTTTCCGCCATCGGTTGGGGTGTGACAGGACACAAGGAAAAAGACTGCAGGAAGAAACTCAGTAATGGGGTGTGCTTCAATTGTGGAGAAAAGGGACATATCAAGCCGAACTGTCCGAAACTAGCTCCAGCCATGAACAACAAGACTACTAAGAATGCTAGAGCTTTTTCCTGTGACAACTGTCAAATTTGCATGCATCCGTACGTTTAATTAATATTGATTTATGCTTAATGACTGTGCTTAATTACAACTGTTGATTAAACTGCTTTCTGATTTCTGATACATACATACACATGCATCACATTCATACTGTCACTCCATTTATTACACACAAACTTTAGTGACAAACTTGATGCACAAAGCACAGTTAGCACAGTGAGCGGATAACCCAGAAAACATGCTGACAATGCCAGCACAAAGACAGACAATGTTTATGAGGCCAGTATGAGCCAGAGACAGGACACTACACTAGTAGGGAGTGTAGGGAAGTGAGGACCATAAAACTGCGTCACTATGTGATAGTTATAGTGCCGGGAAGTGCCTAAAACACACTCTAAATGCAGAATTCTGCACTTAATAACAAAATTCAGCATTTAATTATGCTAGTAATGTGCAAAAACTTGACAAAATGGTCCTGTATGCTTTTCCTAAGTGCCGGGAATTAATTGTGACACAAAAAACATTATAAAGGACACTTTCGGAACAATTAAGCACTTTAACGGAACGATACCCAACCGAACAACCGGACATTACCCGGAACACAAAAATATTGCCAAACACATTGTTTATTATTTCTCTGAGCTAGTTAGGGTCCCCGAACACCCTAACACGCTATATAATTAATAAGACACATTAAACCACTAACTTAGTTCTTGATTTCCAACTAGATTGTAACTAAATGTTTGAAACCCAACCAAGCACCCCCCCCCCCCTTCGAAACCGGTTATGGGAGTGGGGACACCCCCATGATTTTATTCATTTGTTTAATTGATATTGTCTAGTACTAATGAAGCATGAGACACATTGGGTATTAGCTTGTTGGAGGATTATATAATTAACTTGAAATATGTGTAGGATTAGGTCATGAAATTTGTACTGTAGATGACCACTGATGTATTTGTAATTCTCCCACTGGAATTTCGTAAATCGGACGTACGATGAATTTTAAATAAATTATTCCGTGGACTACAGTCAGAAAAAGATGAATCTGATTGCAGTCCGTAAAATGATTTTCAATAAAATATTGGTGATGATTTGGACCCCGATATTTTTACACGATAATATTGGATTGTATAAGACATTCTGTAAAAATTTGGGAATTTTTGGAATAAGATAACTATTTTATTAAAATACCCGAAAACAGCCCAGTTTTGTATATTAAAACTGAAACGATATAAGTAGTATTTTGCATGCCTAAATTTCGGGTTGGTTATTTGAAAGCGATCTAACGTGTTATATGTTAAAAAAAATGATATGCTATTTAGCATGGACACCTCCATTTACAAAGGAGACTATGGCGAAATTTTCTGAAAATCCTAGCACTTAGAAAATATTTTCTATATAAGGGTTTACAAGTGTATTTTAGACTATGCTTTTCAAACACAAACCTCGCCATAATTTTTGTAACAAAATACAAAGTGTCGGAGGTGGGTTTTCGTAAACAAAAGCGGATAAATATATATTTAGAATATATATTTATTACTAAAACGCTTGTGTGAATGTTTGTTGATTTGTGAACTAGTTATGTTATTTAGGGCAAGATATACCAATACAAGAATACGAATCCACAAGTATGAGATACTCCCATCCTTGGGAAGGAAATACGAATAACAACACTTGAGAAATATTATTATAAAAATATTGAAGACACTTTAAAACATAAGGCACTAATCAATACTAAGACAAGGCACGACCCGTTCGTCTAATAGACATTAGCACATTGTAGGTAGTCGTGCTTGCTGAAGGGATTTGAGTTACGATACTGAAGACGCAATACAGTGAGTTCATGTCCCCCTTTTCTCTTAACTGTTTTCAGTTTTTATACTTCGGGGGTGGAATACATGTTACAATAATTACAGACACTTTTATACATGGTATGGTTAGCTTAAGGAGGGTATACTACTTAGATCATGTGAGTGGGTAGGTGGAACTTGAGGCCATTAATCCTCGTTGTAGGACCAAGGGTCATGAGTGATAGATCTATTCGGGTGTAGCGAGCCCCACTCCTGAGTCCGCTGAGTGGACCATGAGGTGACTATGAGCCCGACGCCAAAATCTGCTAGGTTTGAGTCTTCCTGCATCACTTCACACATATCATTGGCTTTGCAACCCAATGGTGATCTCTTTTTCCTTAATTGCTACATACCAGGGACTTTCATTCATACAGACACATTACAAAGGTTTATACATACTCACTTACACATGAACTCGCTCAACTTTTGTTGATCTTTCAAACTACATGTATTTCAGGGAATTAGTAAATGGATCTGGCGGGCGTTGGAGTTTTTAAGCTGCGTTGTGAATAAAGATGTCATCCAAGTCATTAGGGCTTAGGAGACATATCTTAATCCTGGACGAGATACATGGTCCTAAACTCGGGTTTGTTTTAAAATCTTTTGTTGAGTCTTTTTGAACTCCTTAAAATATGTTATGGTTTGTAACTTGAATTTGGTTTCGACATTTCAGACAATTATGTTGTACTACTTTTAAACTTAAATTAATGGATGTACATCTACTGGTTTTATCATATAGTGTTGTTATGATCGTATGCAATGGTATTAAGAAGTCACACCAAAATAATCAACGCTTCCGCAAAAAGCCAGGGTGTGACAGCTTGGTATCAGAGCTTCGGTCATAGAGAACTAGGATTCTTTCTTGAGTCTAGACTACGATCATTAGGGCTCTCACGAAAATGTTTTCACAACATGTTTTCATTGCATACACAAAACGTTCAGATCCAGGAAACAAACATTTTTACAAACAAAAAGGCACAAATACACATTTCAACATTTATATTTATAATTCAGTCTTAGAGACTGAGGGAGTATCAGTCTTAGAGACCGAGGGAGGATCAGTCTTAGAGACTGAGGGAGGATTGGTCTTAGAGACCAGGGAATTTGGTCTTAGAGACCAGGGAGTTGGTCTTAGAGACCAGGGAGTTAGCCTTAGAGACTAGGAATTTAATCGGAGAGATTCAGTCTGAGAGACTAGGGAGTTCAGTCTGAGAGACTGGGAGGCTTAGTCTGAGAGACTAGGAAGGATAGAAGGTTTCGTGAAGAATAATGTGAATACATGACTACATGACAAATTTCCTTGTTTGCATACACTAATTATTGGTAAATTACTACGGATATACATGCTATGACTACTATGCACCGGCACACATGTCATTCTATTTAGAAAGTGAGTTATCAGACATTGATAACCCTACGGCCACTGCCACAAATAATGAGATTGCGCCTGCGCCGGAGATGTCTACGTCAGACACTGAGAGTGACCCTGACATGCTGACCAAGGACGAGGATGACTTTCAACCGTTCGCGCTACCAAACTTTGGTGACGGTTTACCCTTGCTGATGGCTTCCTTAACAAGAAATCCTTCCGTCACTCTTGTTGCAGTCCATGACCACCTCATCACTGGTTATCCCGATGGTGAGCACACCATGACCCCGATCCTCGACAACGCGCCTCTTGTGGACATTCCTCCCAAAGGTTGGATACTCGACGAATAATCGATGATGACGTTGACATGTTTATTGACGGTCCTCCTGATGACACCCATGATGATGGAAAGTTAGACGAGAACGTTATTACAAATTTTACTTTTGAGACCCCTGTTAACAATCTATCCCCTGATTCCAGCATGCACTCGACTTCAGACACCTTCGAGACTGTGACATCTGCAGCTTTACAGACGGCCGGGTTACAGCTTTCTACTACTAACTCAGACGACGACGACACTATGATTACTGTACCAACACCTGCTCAAGACGCCACACCTTTACACGACCCATAGCCAGCTCCTGTCCCTTTTGGGTCAGCTTGATGTTGCAACTGCTGGTCCTGCACCCTTGCTTGATTATGACCTTGTTTTCTTTTGAGTCTACCAGGCATTGCTCCCCTTATACCTGACCCAATACCTGCACATGATGATCCCCTTATTGGTTGAGACGATTGTTCCTGCACTTGCACCCGCTAACATTGCTCCTATGGAGACCGACGTCCAGTGCACCGGCATACCCATCGCTTTCTTTCAGAACATACCCGCACACCGAAGAGGTACTCCAGGATGGCACCCGCATGACAATCCTTTTGCCACAACAGCATTTTCCCCGACCTCACAGGCCGCACCGTTTGCTACTTTCACCTTTTCACCGCTGGACGAGCCATTTCGATGGTACCTATCATACATTATGCTGATATAGACCCTTACCATCGTTCATACTATGGAGGCTATACACAGAATGAGTTGCCCCTGCCCTATCGGCTACAGATTGAGGATATAGTTCGCAGAATTTTGGAGCTTGAGCAGACACCACGACCTCCGCCCTGTCTGCTACTAGTATACTTCGGTCCTCCACATCTATCAAAGATTTCTTGTGTGCTCTCACCTGCTGCTATTACACCTTTCCCAAGTTTTGAGGCTCGTTTCTTTACTAATGAACAGCAGATCAGTTAGCTACTTTGACGTATATACAAGCTCGAGGAGGAGTTCACGCATGTTAGCAGTTCACTTTTCTTTCCTCCTCCACCTCCGCCACCAGTATAGTTGGTTTCTGGAATTATGCGGATTGCATTACACTTGGGTAAAGACACCAAAGATAAGCTGAAATTGTGAAGACTTTTGAAGACCACGTCTGACTATGTAATTTTGATACACTGATATACTTATTCGACAAGGGTAGGGTGACCCTGTGTCCCTTTTGATGTGATACATTCTGTAGGACAATGCAATTGCGGTCGGAGGATGATGAGAGCCCAATCATCATTAAAAATGCGACAATGCTTTGTGGCCAATAACCAATGAAAGCTCAGTCGCTACGTCTTCGTTAAGCACGCTGTGATCTATAAGTATGTGCTATGATTTTAATGCTACGTGTTCGCTTGCTATGCTCTCATTAAACGTAATTCCCAAATTACTTGTTTATGCTATGTTCGGGATATTATGTGCTTACCTGCTTAATGAAAGCTTAATCGTAAAATCCTCCTTAAACGTGTTACTAATATGCAGGAAAGTGCTATGATTGTAATGTATGTGCTTGTTTGTTATCCCCCCATTTAACATAATTCCACTTACTTGCTTATACTATGAGTATGCTTATTGCTTGACGTGTCGATATGATGATTTATTACGTGCAAATACATATGATCTCCAAACAACTATTTACATTCCCTGAATGACAAGACCTGACTAACCTGAACTTCTTTCTAGAAGATGTCTCAACAAAAGATCATTCAGCTGCCCATGACCGAGGCAGGGCTACAAGAACTGATTTCACAAACGATAGCACAGCACGAGACCCTGCGCTCCGAACCTAGCAGGGGTACCTCAGAAAACAACCTACCTCGTGGCTATACCTACTGGCAGTTTCTCGACTGCGAGCCTCCGAATTTCGACGGCACTGGGGGGTGCCATAGCCTTTGTGAAATGGACCGAAAATATGGATTTTGTTTTGAGAATGAGCGGATGTACGCCAGAACAACAAGTCCCATATGCGACAGGATCGTTTCGAGATGGGGCCTGGTTATGGTGGGACTCACAGGTTCAATTAATGGGCAGAGCTGCTACAAATGCTTTAACATGGGATGAGCTGAAGGAAATGATGCATAGGGAGTATTGTTCTCAGGTGGCGATCCAGAAGCTGGGATTCGAATTCTGGAAGCTAAAGATGGAAGGTCCAAATGTGGCAGAGTACGTGCAAAGACTTCACGATCTGTCGCGAGTTGTTCCGCACCTCGTGGAATCCGAGTTGAAAAGGATGGAGCCATTCATCTGGGCACTGGTGCCTCAGATCCTGCGCTTAATGACGATATCAGCTCCGCCAACAACCATCGATGCGATCAAGTTAAGTGCGGCACTCAGTAAAGAAGCAATTAGACTAAAAGAGCTTCCAAACCCTGACCAGAAAAGGGAAACTCAGGTAGAGTCATCCGGAAAGAACAAAAGGAAGCTCACCGAAGATACCCGAACGAATAACGAGAACAACGCCAAAAAGAAAAAGGAATACATGGGCATCCTACCTAAGTGCAACGACTATCAGAGTAGGACCAATGATGAACAAAAACCCGTTCGCGGTTGTTTTGACTGTGGGGACAAAGGGCATTTCAAGAAAGATTGCCCTAACAACAAACAAGCCGAAGATAAGATTTACTCAGAGACTGAGCCGAGACATGATGGGTGCAAGTATCACCACGAATGTGGATGTCGGAAGCCTAAGTGCGGTAGGTGCGGGAAGAAAGGACACAACAAGGATGCCTGTGGGGCGAAGAGTCCCAGACAAGGAGGGAACGATGACAATAACCAAGGTGGAAATAATAATAATAATAATAAATTTCCAGGCTGCTACCGATGCGGGAACATGGGGCACTTTAGGAAAAATTGCCCAAGGAGGATTAACCAAGACCATGAAGGGCCATCCAACATCAGAGCTCGTGAAGCATGCCAGGATCCAGATGCGGATACTGGTACGTCCTCTATCAACCAAAACTTTCCATCTATGTTATTTAATACCAGTGCTAGCCATAGCTTCGTATCTCGTGAATTTAAGAATATATTTGGTCTAGTAGAGGGATAAGTTAGATAGCCCGCACTCGATAGAACTAGTTAGTGGGAAGCCTCGACGTGGTAACCAGGAGGGACCAGTTGTCAAGCAATCGAGCGGAGATTGATATCCGCATCCCGATGGCGAACGAAGGAATGATCGCGACTCATGAAGCAGGATACGCCTCTACAGTTTACTAACTACCTGAAGGCACAAAAATTGTTGCGTAAAGGATGTGTTGTCTTCTTGGCTCATGTCGGGGACGAGGGAGCCGAAGAACCAAAACTCGAAGATACCCCTATGATAAGGGAATATCCCGAAGTCTTCCCCGAAGACTTGCCAGAATTATCTCCTCAACGACAAGTCGAATTTCGCATTGATTTGATCCCAGGCGTTGTGCCTGCAGTCAATGCACCTTAGCGACTTACACCTTCGGAAAGGCAAGGATTAACAGTGTAGCTTCAGTAGATGATAGAGAAGGAAGATAACAGACCAAGATTCCCGTTTTGGGTAACCCCAGTTCTACTCATCAAGAAGAAGGACGCGATTTTCAAATGATGCATCGTCTACCAGGAGCCGAACGAGCTAACCAACAAGAGCCGATAACTCTTGCTGAGGATTAACGAACTTCGTACTTAACCAATTGCGAGGATCCAACTACTATTACACGACTGATCGATGATCGAGTGTCTTTAGCTGTGAATTCAGGAAGAAAGTATACCGGGGAGATTGTGGGACAATAATTTGTTTTAACATACACAAGAGTGGTGTTTCCTACACGATGCACAGAACGATTCTACACCAAATACGAAACTCTGAAAATCTAGGAAACATGTACTTAGGACCATCGGGAACCCAGGTCCAAATTCACAAAGGTTGTTACCTAGGAACCACATCTGTTAACTCGAGCAGACACCATTAACCTGACATTTATGCCAGTTCCGTTGACCAAACAGAGAGTACTTGAATTTCTTTTACTTCTAACGAGTAGATGTTTGCATCTCTACTCCCCTTAATGGTAGTTGCACCACGTTAATTCTCTTCGCTGAGAGCGAACACACATTTGCTTCGATATTTGGTCATTTCTTCATTTTAGCAGATACTCATTATTCCTTTTCTTGGAAACTTATTTGTCACACATGCACCATTTGCTACGCATGCGACTTCATTTCAAATAAACGCTTCATTGAAGTTCAAATATTATGACGCTAAATCTAATTACTGGTTTGCGATTTGAAGGACCTACATTATTGTGACTACTGACTCCTTTACTACCAAGTCAACACACTTTCTTGAAACTTCTTTTATTCCAAATTACATTCATGGTTTATTTTGTTACCATGCCGATATTTCCTTTGTTGATACATACGTTTATTGTCAGGTTACGCTGAAACTAAGTTCAATTGCTTGAACTTATCCATTTCACATATTCAATTTAAGACGCCATATGATCTGTTGAGAGCATCATATTTAAACATTTTGCAAAAGTTCTTTTGTTTCGAGTCGTAGTGGACTTGGTTGGTCTACGACCCCACTAAATCATTTGTTGATTTCGATACCTTACGGTGATACTTTCACGAGATTGGAGCTTGCACTAATTTGGCTACTCACTTCATACACGGATTTGAATTATTTGCTAATTTGCTCTAAATCCGTCTTGTTTAATTCAATTAAAGCAGTCTCTACACAGTTGTGTGTTAAAACAATGGTACATAGATTTATTTCATACCGCAATGTACCTCCTAACGATTCTTTCATAATCAATCGAATGCCTTGCGATACTTATTACTTTTCATCTTCGATCGAAAACAGTGGTTCTTCGATGTTCCGTATTTAATTGGAAACTCTATGACATTGCGTAAATCAAATCTTCAGATTATCTCAGTACACTTTCATTTGATTTCAAACACAGTGAACTTGTTCAGTCACCACTATTATTGAATTATGTCATTTCAAACTTGCAGCTTGTTCTAATCATGGTCAACCGTTTCACACAAAACTACATATACTTTTGTTTGACTTGTCATTTAAACATTCCTGATGCAACTACGAATCAAGACATTGATACACCAGACTCGCTTGTACTTCATTCGGTGTATTTTCGCAATTCATGAATGTCAACACGCTAAACCTCACCATTTATTTATTCGAAAGTTGACATGCCTTTTTCATTTCCAAGTTGGTGATTTTGAACTCATGTAGCGGATGCTATGGTTTGTGAAAACTCGTGTGCATATTGTAATCGATCGTCTGAGGATCCTATTGGTCAAAACTCCACTTTTGTGGAACCCCTGTAACTAGATTACACTAGACTATACGTCGATACGCCTTGTATCTTTGACAGCAAATCCTGAAACACACACTATTTAACAACTGGGTTCTGATTATAGATATCCTTGGATTCGCCTGGTTTGAATAAGTTTTGATTCTGTTTAGGGTTACTTACCTCAGTATTATTCATATACATACACGTGTGACGAAACCATAAGGAGTTAAGGTAGTACAAATTTCGAGGACGAAATTTTCTTAACGGGGGGAGAATGTGACAAGTGTCAAATTTGCATGCATCCGTACGTTTAATTAATATTGATTTATGCTTAATGATTGTGCTTAATTACAGCTGTTGATTAAACTGCTTTCTGATTTCTGATACATACATACACATGCATCACATTCATACTGTCACTCCATTTATTACACACAAACTTTAGTGACAAACTTGATGCACAAAGCACAGTTAGCACAGTGAGCGGATAACCCATAAAACATGCTGACAATGCCAACACAAAGACAGACAATGTTTATGAGGCCAGTATGAGCCAGAGACAGGACACTACACTAGTAGGGAGTGTAGGGAAGTGAGGACCATAAAACTGCGTCACTAGGTGATAGTTATAGTGCCGGGAAGTGCCTAAAACACACTCTAAATGCAGAATTCTGCACTTAATAACAAAATTCAGCATTTAATTATGCTAGTAATGTGCAAAAACTTGACAAAATGGTCCTGTATGCTTTTCCTAAGTGCCGGGAATTAATTGTGACACAAAAAGCATTATAAATGACACTTTCGGAACAATTAAGCACTTTAACGGAACGATACCCAACCGAACAACCGGACATTACCCGGAACACAAAAATATTGCCAAACACATTGTTTATTATTTCTCTGAGCTAGTTAGGGTCCCCGAACACCCTAACACACTATATAATTAATAAGACACATTAAACCACTAACTTAGTTCTTGATTTCCAACTAGATTGTAACTAAATGTTTGAAACAAAACCAAGCACCCCCCCCCCCCTCGAAACCGGTTATGGGAGTGGGGACACCCCCATGATTTTATTCATTTGTTTAATTGATATTGTCTAGTACTAATGAAGCATGAGACACATTGGGTATTAGCTTGTTGGAGGATTATATAATTAACCTTAAGATCACCACCTTCTCTCATCACAACCCATTTCAAACTCACTCAACTTTCTCCTCTCTTCCTCTTGATCGACCGAGAACCAAGCACCCCACCACCACCATCATCAAGCTTCATTCAAGCAATCTAAAGGCATTCAAAGGTGTTAGAGATCCTACAAGTAAGCTCGGTGTGTTTGGAAGTTGAAGGACCACTCTCATCTTCTTTTATCCACCACTTTTCTACACTTGAACTCCCCTAGCCTTGTGCTAGTGGTAAGTCTCTTAGATCTTCATCCTCTTCATGTTTTTGATGGTTAATAGTTAAAGAATGATGAAATCTCAAGAAACACTAAAAACATAAACAAGGTCATGAACATAAGAGCTTTACATAAAGGTCATGAGATGAAAGATAATAATACATGATAAATCTGAGATATATAAGTGATAACCTGCTGTAAAAGACTCACATTATGATATAAATCATTATTAGAAGGAATGGTAATCGTAGGTGTACATTTTAGTAACATTTAACCTATAAACAGCTTGCTGATTAGCATTTTCAGCCACCTTCAACTGGCTGTAACCAGATCATAACTTAACGAAAAACTGATTTTCTTAAATCTATAACGTGTTATTATGAAATACGGTTCTAATGGCACTGGAATCATAATTTTGGACTTCGTTTGCTATTTTTAAAGGGGCGTTTTCTAACAGCAACTAAAGCTGCATTTTTACTACTAAAAATAGGTGTTATGTTTTTCATCATAACTTGAAATATGTGTAGGATTAGGTCATGAAATTTGTACTGTAGATGACCAATGATGTATTTGTAATTCTCCCACTGGAATTTCGTAAATCGGACATACGATGAATTTTAAATAAATTATTCCGTGGACTGCAGTCAGAAAAAGATGAATCTGATTGCAGTCCGGAAAATGATTTTCTATAAAATATTGGTGATGATTTGGACCCCGATATTTTTACACAATAATATTTGGATTGTATAAGACATTCTGTAAAAATTTAGGAATTTTTGGAATAAGATAACTATTTTATTAAAATACCCGAAAACAGCCCAGTTTTGTATATTAAAACTGAAACGATATAAGTAGTATTTTGCATGCCTAAATGTCGGGTTGGTTATTTGAAAGCGATCTAACGTGTTATATGTTAAAGAAAATGATATGCTATTTAGCATGGACACCTCCATTTACAAAGGAGACTATGGCGAAATTTTCTGAAAATCCTAGCACTTAGAAAATATTTTCTATATAAGGGTTTACAAGTGTATTTTAGACTATGCTTTTCAAACACAAACATCGCCATAATTTTTGTAACAAAATACAAAGTGTCGGAGGTGTGTTTTCGTTAACAAAAGCGGATAAATATATATTTAGAATATATATTTATTACTAAAACGCTTGTGTGAATGTTTGTTGATTTGTGAACTAGTTATGTTATTTAGGGCAAGATATACCAATACAAGAATACGAATCCACAAGTATGAGATACTCCCATCCTTGGGAAGGAAATACGAATAACAACACTTGAGAAATATTATTACAAAAATATTGAAGACACATTAAAACATAAGGCACTAATCAATACTAAGACAAGGCACGACCCGTTCGTCTAATAGACATTAGCACATTGTAGGTAGCCGTGCTTGCTGAAGGGATTTGAGTTACGATACTGAAGACGCAATACAGTGAGTTCATGTCCCCCTTTTCTCTTAACTGTTTTCAGTTTTTATACTTCGGGGGTGGAATACATGTTACAATAATTACAGACACTTTTATACATGGTATGGTTAGCTTAAGGAGGGTATACTACTTAGATCATGTGAGTGGGTAGGTGGAACTTGAGGCCATTAATCCTCGTTGTAAGACCGAGGGTCATGAGTGATAGATCTATTCAGGTGTAGCTAGCCCCACTCCTGAGTCCGCTGAGTGGACCATCTGGTGACTATGAGCCCGACGCCAAAATCTGCTAGGTTTGAGTCTTCCTGCATCACTTCACACATATCATTGGCTTTGCAACCCAACGGTGATCTCTTTTTCCTTAATTGCTACATACCAGGGACTTTCATTCATACAGACACATTACAAAGGTTTATACATACTCACTTACACATGAACTCGCTCAACTTTTGTTGATTTTTCAAACTACATGTATTTCAGGGAATTAGTAAATGGATCTGGCGGGCGTTGGAGTTTTTAAGCTGCGTTGTGAATAAAGATGTCATCCAAGTCATTAGGGCTTAGGAGACGTATCTTAATCTTGGACAAGATACGTGGTCCTAAACTCGGGTTTGTTTTAAAATCTTTTGTTGAGTCTTTTTGAACTCCTTAAAATATGTTATGGTTTGTAACTTGAATTTGGTATCGACATTTCAGACAATTATGTTGTACTACTTTTAAACTTAAATTAATGGATGTACATCTACTGGTTTTATCATATAGTGTTGTTATGATCGTATGCAATGGTATTAAGAAGTCACACCAAAATAATCCACGCTTCCGCAAAAAGCAGGGTGTGACATTCCCTAACTGCAGAAGAAGCTAAGATGATTCCGTATGTGATTGCCGGTACGTTTTTAGTTAATGATGTTTTTGCTAAAGTATTATTTGACTCTTGTGCGAACCAAAGTTTTTTTAATACTTCATTTTGCAAAATTCTTAATCAACCATTAACTAAACTTCAACAAGAATGTCTAGTGGAGATGGCGAACGGAGAATCCGTTAGAATCACTTAAATCTTGCAGGGAGCAAGACTAGAAATCCTAAACCATAAGTTTATTGCTAACCTTTACCCAATGAAGTTAGCTGGATTTGATATTGTGTTAGGAATGGATTGGTTAGTAGCCAATAAAGCTAGTATTTTATGTAATCAAAAGTCAATACAAGTAAATTCACCAAAAGGTGAAAATATCACGATTAAAGGAGATAAGCCAACTAGATCTACGAAATTCATATCTGTGATGAAAACAACAAGTTGTGCAAGAAAAGGATCATTAGTATATATGATTTCCATAATCATCAATACTAAAGGAAAAGAATTGAAAGATATTCCCGTAGTATCTCAATTCTCATATGTTTTTCCTGAAGAGCTACCCGGACTACCACCAGATAGGGAAGTTGAATTCAGAATTCACCTACTACCAGGGACAGCACCGATTGCCAAGGCACCTTACCGTTTGGCACCAGCAGAGATGCAGGAATTGAAGAAACAGTTGGACGAACTTTTGGAGAAAGGATTCATACAGCCAAGTTCATCATATTGGGGAGCCCCAATCTTGTTTGTCAAGAAGAAGGACGGATCAATGCGTATGTGCATTGATTACCGAGAATTGAACAAGGTCACGATTAAAAATCGGTATCCATTACCAAGAATTGATGATCTGTTTGATCAACTGCAAGGAGCTCGATTCTTTTCTAAGATCTATTTACGCTCAGGATATCATCAATTGAAAGTACAGGAAGAGGACATTCCTAAAACTGCTTTCAGAACAAGGTATGGTCATTATGAATTTACAGTCATGCCATTTGGTCTAACCAATGCCCCAGCTGCATTTATGGACATGATGAACAGAATATGTAAGCCATATCTTGATAAATTCATAATTATCTTTATAGATTATATTCTCATTTACTCTAAAAGTAAAGAGGAACATGCAGAGCATCTGCATATACTTTTAAATTTACTGAGAAAAGAAAAGCTTTATGATAAATTTTCAAAATGTGAATTTTGGTTACAAGAAGTACAATTCCTTGGACATTTAGTTAATCATGAAGGAATCCATGTGGATCCCACAAAAATCGAGGCGATTACTAAATGGAAAGTCCTTGAATCACCAACGAAGGTGAGAAGTTTTATTGGACTGACAGGTTATTATAGACGGTTTATCCGAGATTTTTCTAGAATATCCATTCCATTAACAAAACTGACCTGTAAATCAATTAAATTTGAATGGGGACCAAAACAGGAAGAAACCTTTAGAATCCTTAAGCAAAGATTAACCAACGCACCCATACTAGCGTTACCAGAAGGAACTGAAGACTTTGTAGTCTATTGTGACGCTTCTAAGTTAGGTTATGGATGTGTGTTGATGCAATGTCAAAAGGTTATAGCCTATGCCTCTAGACAACTTAAGAATCATGAAGAGAATTATACAACCCATGATTTAGAATTAGGAGCTATAATTTTTGCCCTTAAGATTTGGAGACACTATTTATATGGAAATAAATTTGTAGTCTTCACAGATCATAAGAGTTTAAGGTACATTTTTGGGCAAAAAGAGTTAAATATGAGATAGAGACGCTGGATGGAGATTCTTAGTGATTTTGATTGTAGTATCCAGTATCATGCAGGAAAAGCTAATGTAGTAGCTGATGCCTTAAGTCGAAAGTATCATGATAAGCCAAGAAAAGTACGTTCTCTCAAATTAAATCTGCAGATAGATTTAAATGAACAAATTAGAGAAGTACAAGAATCAGTAATCAAAGACGATGCTAAAAAACTGAAAGGAATGATTAAGGAATTAGAACAAGGAAAAGATGGAATTTGGAGATTCCATAATCAAAGAATATGGATACCTAAACTAGGAAACCTACGCCACCGAATTTTAGAAGAAGCCCATAAGTCTAAATATACGATACATACTAGAAGTGATAAGATGTATCAAGACTTAAGAAAGAACTTTTGGTGGATAGGAATGAAGAAGGATATAGCAACCTATGTAGTGATGTGCACAAAATGCAACATATAAATTACATCAATTGTGGCATAAAACTAACCCTTTTTTAGTACTAATGTTGGAAAAAGTGTGCTTTTGTCTTCCTTTTGTATTTTCAGGATTAAATGAGCTCAAATTAACAAAAGAAGCAAAAAGGCAGCTAAATCTAACATAAATACAAGAAAAGGAACAAACGTGGCATGCCCAGCCCCCCGACAGCATCTTCCCAAGCAAAATCAAGATGACAGAAGACTGAACACGCCCCGTGTTTAGTGAACACGGGGGCGTGCCCAAGTGTCAGCATAAAAGACAAAGCTGTAGAAGCTTCTATTGCCCACCACGGGCCGTGCTCAGCGGACACGGGGCCGTGGTCAACTATAAGATTCGCAGAATCCAGGAAAATCTTGATAGTACAGATACGCTTCTGCACACGGGGGCGTGCCCAATGGACACGGGGCCGTGCCCGAGCTACTATTCAGCCTATAAATAGGGGTGCTTGGCTCATTTGCAAACCATCCCTTGGCACACCACCTCTCTCACACTTCACCCACCACCATCACAACACCATCATCCACCACCATCATCCATTGTCCATCATAGAGTGTGTGAGTCGTCTCGGGATCCAAGATTGATCGTAAGAGTTCTTGACAATCAAAGGCCATGTTTGCCTAAGTCTCTTACATCACTTGGGGAAGACAAGTGTCTAGTGTAATACTTTTTATTTTTAATCTTTTCGCACTTTTTACTTGGTTATGTATTAATGACTTTAATAACTAGTTTCTTATGTTGAAGGTGATTCTTCCTTATCGTTTGTCCGTGGTGTCTTGGCATTATTTTATTGTCTATATAAAATAAAGGATTTTCACCATTCATATCTCCACGGTCTATATGGAGATATGTTGGCTACCTGGTCGGGGGTTAAGGGAACGGTTTGGTAAGAGTCTTGCCTTGTTCAGTTTATAGATCATGCAAGGACCTGGGTCAAATTTAGTAGGACCTCCTTCAATACCCACCGGTATTGGATGGCGGGGGTCCAAACTCTTTGATCCCCTCATATGTAAGCTACTATTAATACTTTAACCCGGCTACTTAGGACTGTATCTCTGCTGACTCAGACTACTTAGCCGAGGGTAACGTCACCTTCAAAAGAGGGGCCTACCATAATATGCATTAATAACTTAATTAATTATCTTTCAATAATCCGACCCTTTAGGATTGTATCCTTGCTGACTCAAACTACTGGGTTGAGGGTAACGTCACCTTCAAAAGAGGTGACACTAAACACGAGTCGGAGCCAAGTGATTCATCTTGTCTATCTGTTTTTATTTTCTTATTTTATTTTTCAGCATTTTAGTTAGTTTTTATTTTTCTTGTTTAAAACCTTTTTCTAACCTTTTGCTTTGATTAGACGTTGAGGATAAACCGGTACTAAAAGCTCTTGTGTCCTTGGACGACCTCGGTATCTTACCAACACTATACTACGCTCAGGATGGGTGCACTTGCCCATATGTGTGTTTGGTGTTAGTAAATATCGTATTTTATAAATTTAAAACTTGACTAACGTGTAAAAAGGGCTTAAAATATACTTAAATCTATATACCACCACACACGCATCAAGTTTTTGGCGCCGTTGCCGGGGACACAATGATTTTAAGAAAGCTTAAAATCGACGGCCTAATCAGTTTTTCAAAACTTTTTCAAAACGCGCGCACATTTTTCTGCATTTTAGTTTAGTTCCGCATTTACAGTAGGTTGAACACGGGTCGTGCTCACTGAACACGGGCCGTGATTCACATTTTTCATAAAATACCCAGTAACAGAAACTGAACACGTGGCTGTGCTCACTGAACACGCCCCGTGCTCAACGAACTCAGTAACTTTAATTAAAATGCCCAGATACAGATTCTGTACACGGGGCCATGTTCACTGAACACGGGGCCATGTCCAGCCTCTGTTTCCATTTTTATTTTTGTTTTCTGATCTCGAGACTTGGTTGTGGTCTGCTGAGTGATTCTTATGGATCAATACTCAGGAGGTTACAACTACACTTATGAGGAGGATGATTATAGGGAAAATTATTGCACTAATTGTGGTAACCCGCACTCGGTCCAATATTGTAACTTATATCAACCATCCACTTCATACACCTACTATGAGGAGCCCAGGTACGAGCCATCAACTTCATACACATCCTATGAAGACCAAAGGTATGAACCTTCTCCCTCATACTCATATTTTGATGAACCAAGGTATGAGCCTTCATACTCATACTTTGAGGAACCAAGATATGAGCCACCACCTTCGTATGCTTATTATGAGGAACCATGGCGTGAACAACCCACCTCATATGAGTATTATGAAGAACAAAATTACGACCCTTATCTATCATATACTTACAATGAAGAACAATGGTGTGAACCATCTACTTCACATGGGTATTATGAGGAACAAAGGATCGAACAACCGGATTCGAGCTTTGAAAATCCCGATCCTTTTTCTATAACCGAAGTGACCGATAGGATATTAGAACACCTTAAAGTTATCGAGTGCTATATAAAAGAATCTCGCGCAAGGGAAGAGGAGTCCCGCGCAAGAGAAGAATTAAATAAAGAAGAGATAATTAAAAGTGTAAAAATGGAAGAACAAATAAGTGAAAACCGACACATGAGTTAAACAACGAAAAAGGTGAGTCCGACAACGCTAAAATTCAAGAAGGATCTAATTTTGAAGAAATTAATCTCTTGTCACCTTCTTTTGAAAATCATTGTTTAGTACCCACTCATGCTAAGTTTTTAAAAGAGTTAAACACTAACACTAAAATTGACGAAACGGTAAGCGTTAAGTTGACTAATGATCAAACCTCGCTAATAAAAGAAGATCCATTTGAAATCAACATTACACCGGTTCCATGTTTTTTTCAAAATTCATTTATTAGTAATGTCACAATTGATAAAGATCTTTGTGTTAACATAATGCCCAACTACATTTTCGAAAAATTAAGTATTAGTTATTTTTCTCCACTTTAAATACCCATTTTTCTATCCAATCGGAAAATAATAAAATCAATCGGTGTAGTTGAGGATGTCTTGGTTCAAACAAATCAAATGGTAATCCCAACCGACTTTGTCATCCTCGATGACGCTCCTCTAGTGTTGGGACGGCCCTTTGTAAAAACTCACGAAGCTTTGAAAAACCGAAAGTTCAACAATCTACCTATTCAATTAGGGGCATTTAAAAAAAGTGTCGATATTGAGCGGTCAATGAAATATCCATTCGGCAATAATGACCCCCTAATTGAAGATGAAGATGAACCACCCGATACAAGTGAAAAGTTTGACCACTTTGTTGAAGAAGAGGTCGCCATAGAACAAACTTTTAAAGTTCTTGATCAAAATGAGCAACCAAATAAGGAGTCTCCTAAAGACCCACCTCTCGAGCTCAAAGAACTTCCAAAAGGTTTGGAATATGCTTTTCTAGACAAAGATGGTAAATCACCTGTAATTATTTCGTCTAAATTAAGTAGTTTAGAAAAAGAAAAATTAATTAATCTTTTGAAAAAACACAAAAATGCGATTGCTTGGAAGCTTGTGGACATTAAAGGAATAAGTCCTTCCATGTGCACGCACAAAATCTTAATGAATGATGACTACAAATCGGTAATACAACCACAACGTCGAGTAAATCCAAATGTTCAAGAAGTGGTTAAAAACGAAGTCATCAAATTACTTGACGCCGGACTTATTTATCCTATCTCTGATAGTCCTTGGGTAAGTCCTGTTCAAGTAGTTCCAAAGAAAGGAGGTATGACGGTAATAACTAACGAGAAGAATGAATTAATACCAACGAGAACCGTCACAAGATGGAGGGTATGTATAGATTATAGACGATTAAATGAAGCAACAAGGAAAGATCACTTTCCTTTGCCCTTTATTGATCAAATGTTAGAAAGATTATCCGGTCATAAATTTTACTGTTTCTTGGATGGTTTTTCAGGTTACTTTCAAATCCCGATAGCACCCGAAGGCCAAGAAAAGACAACCTTCACATCTCCCTATGGAACTTTTGCCTATCAACGCATGCCATTTGGTCTATGTAATGCCCCTGCAACATTCCAACGTTGCATGGTAGCCATCTTCCATGACATGATAGAAAAGACAATGGAAGTCTTCATGGACGACTTTTCTATCTTTGGGGATTCATACGACCAATGCCTCGATAACCTTGAACGAATGCTATCCCGATGTGAGGAAACTAACCTCGCCCTTAACTGGGAAAAATGCCATTTCATGGTAACAGAGGGAATAGTACTCGGTCACAAAATCTCACGCGAAGGAATGGAGGTTGATCGAGCCAAAATAGACACTATTTCTCGATTACCACCCCCATCCTCCGTTAGAGCTATCAGAAGTTTCCTAAGGCATGCCGGATTTTATAGGCGGTTTATCAAAGACTTTTCTAAAATCTCAAGGCCTTTAACAAAATTACTTGAAAAAGATGCCCCTTTCATCTTTGACAAGGATTGCAATCAAGCATTTCTAACCCTAAAGGAAATGCTAGTCAATGCACCTATCATGATAGCGTATGATTGGAAATACTCTTTCGAAATCATGTGTGATGCAAGTGACTTTGCAGTTGGAGCTATCTTAGGACAAAGAAAAGAAAAGCATTTTCACTCAATTTATTATGCTAGTAAAACACTTAACGATGCACAAGAAAATTATACAACAACTGAAAAAGAATTACTAGCTGTGGTATTTGCTTTTGATAAATTTCGTTCTTATCTTGTTCTTTCTAAAACAATAGTCTATACAGATCATGCAGCCATTCGATACCTTTTCAAAAAGTAGGACGCAAAACCACGTTTGATTCGGTGGATTTTACTCCTCCAATAATTTGATATTGAAATCAAAGACAAAAGAGGAGCAGAAAACACCGCAGCAGATCATCTTTCGCGCTTAGAAGACCCAGCTTTGGAGGCAACCAGGGATGAACAAATCAACGAGAAATTTCCAACGGAGTCCTTGGAAATGGTGGAATACAAAGAAGAACCATGGTACGCCGACTATGCTAACTACTTAGCTAGCGGTATAGTCGCAAAAGGTTGGCCACATCATCAAAGAAAAAAATTCTTTGCTAATGTGAAGCATTATTTTTGGGAAGATCCTTATCTTTTCAAAATGTGTGCCGACCAACTCATCCGACGATGCGTACATGGTAGCGAAGCACGAAGAATTCTCCGCCATTGTCTTGAAGGTCCATACGGAGGGCATCATGGTGCCGCTAGTACCGCACGAAAGGTATTTAATTCAGGATTTTATTGGCCAACAATTTACAAAGACGCCCAAAGTCTTGTCAAGACATGTGATGCTTGTCAAAGAACAGGTAATATTTCTTCCAAAAACGAAATGCCCCAAAGTGGCATTCTTGTTTGTGAAATTTTTTATGTGTGGGGACTCGACTTTATGGGACCTTTCCCACCGTCAAAAGGAAACAAATATATACTTGTGGCAGTAGACTACTTGTCTAAATGGGCCGAGGCACTTCCAACAAACGATGGAAGAGTCGTGGTAAGATTTCTGAAAAAATTATTCTCTCGTTTTGGCACACCTAAAGCATTAATAAGTGATAGAGGTACCCATTTTTGCAATCATCAACTCGAAAAGATTTTAACGATATATGGGGTATATCACCGGGTCTCAATAGCATATCACCCTCAAACAAACGGACAAGCCGAAGTGACTAATAGAGGTTTAAAACGAATACTTGAAAAAACCGTAGGGTTAAATAAAAAGGAATGGGCCGATAAATTAGATGATGCTTTATGGGCTTTTCGAACTGCTTATAAAACAACAATAGGTACAACCCCATATAAGCTCGTCTATGGAAAAAGCTGTCATTTGCCAGTAGAAATAGCTCACAAAGCCTACTGGGCAATTAAAAATGTAAACTTGGATTTAGAATTTGCTGGTAGAAATCGATTTTGTCAATTAAATGAATTAGATGAACTTAGGAATTATGCATACTCAAACTCTGGAATTTATAAGGAAAGAATGAAAAACTTGCATGACAAACATATTAAACCTAATGAATTTCGAGTAGGAGACCAAGTTCTTTTGTTTAATTCACGACTTCGACTATTTCCTGGTAAATTAAAATCTAGGTGGTCAGGACCTTTTTCCATCACCCATATTTTCCCACACGGTGCAGTAGAAATTAAATCTCGAAATGGAATTCCATTCAAAGTCAATGGCCAACGGCTGAAGCTATATCAAGGATTCATTGAGGATGAAGAGGAAGAAATCTCGCTTCAAACGACCGAAGACTTAAAGCAACAACATCATACCTGGTAAGTTACGAACAAAAAGGTTGACATCTAATTCGGTAAGTTTTCTAACCAAGTTTTTGGGAAACAAGGGCACTCACACGAACACACAAAAAAAAATAATAATAATAATTTTTGCTCGGCACGAGGCCGTGTCCGCGCGACTGTCGGGATAAAACCCCTTTTCAAAACAGTTTCTTCACTTCCACACGCCCCGTTTCCCCAAAAACGCTCTGGTTCAAGGCGATTTTCCGCAGATTTTCGACGTCTCCTCTAGTTCTAACAACATCAAGGTATGATTCTATCATCATTAGTAGTTAGATTTAGCACTTGCATGTAGTTAAAACATCAAAGATTTGGGGAAAAATCTAGGGTTCTTGAACTTCACACGGATCGAACCTCAAATTTTTGCTTAAATCTGTTAGCATTAGTTTAGATTAGTGTTATAGGAAGTAAATCCACTTGTATTGTTCAAAGATTCGCCCGATTTCTCACAAAAACCCAAAACCCTTGTTTTTGAACCGAAAAAGAAAAAATTGAAGGGGTAAACGGTTTGTTTTGGGAAAAACGGCACTTGGGGTTTCATTTTCGGGGGAAACCGCACCTATTGGATAAAAAATTTTCAAGTTTTCGGGACCGGGTCGAAAAATGAAAAGTTGGAGTAACAGACGCCTGGACACGGGGCCATGTCCGCTGAACACGGGGCCGTGTCCAGCTAGCTGTTTTCAGTTTTCTAGGAAAATCCCACCGTTTCGTGCTAAATTTTGGTGTATTCTTTCAGATGTCAAAGAAATTCACAAGGTTCAATGCTGCTGAGCAAGATGCTAGGGCAAGATACGAAGTGCTTCAAACCAGACCGGAAGAATACCCAAGACAAGTGTGCATGGATCTTTTAACATTGGTGAACCAACTTGACCAGTTTAACAACCTCGTTACCGGCCCACTAAGAGTCGCCCTAACCACTCGACTTCGCTCAGTCCACGAGTACAATCTGGAATTCTATAGCACATTCGTGTTCAATTCGAGGTGCGGCCCATTTGATAATGATGGGGTGGCATTCCGATGTGGTGGAACGAGGTACTCGATTTCAATGGCACAATTTGGGTCGATAGTTGGGCTGTTTGCGGAAGAAGATACGGGTAATGAAGAGAACACCGGAGGGGTGCGAGAGTTGGATGAGAACGAACGCCAAGCCGCGTGGGCTCAGATTGGTGAAGGGCACTACAACCCGAGCAGCACTAAGAGCACTAAGCTGAGGGACCCGCTTTACCGTTACATTCAAAGGGTCCTCACTTACTCTCTTAACCAAAGGCATGATAGCGGTGGCGTTGTTGGATTGAGAGATTTGGTGGTCCTTCATTGCATTCATAACCGCAGACACCTCGATGTTCCGTTCCTACTGCTCCGAAACATGCATTTGAACCGGCTTGCTACTCCACCAACCCCTATCTTATTCGGGGGGTGGATATACCGTCTCTTCAAGCATTTCGTGAACATGCCTAGGTCCTTCGAAAGGAGCCCATGGTCGGGAATAGTGGATGTACAGATCTGCCGCTCCATGAACTTAATTTACGAGGCTGAAGACGGGTCGGTTAGCTTCCAAAGAGTCCAGGGGCATGCATGGAACCCGCAAGAGGCACTCGTCCTTCACGCTCCACAGCATCATCAGTACCAGTACCAGCCCCACGGTGATCCGGGCCAATCCTCCTCAGGAGGCGGTTTTCCTAACTTCCAAAGTTTGCATGATTTGTTGCGGGAAAACCTCATGTGCACCAGAAACACCTATAACATGGCAAGCAACACGTACACCCGGGTCGGAGCTATTGAAAGAAACATATCCGACATTCAGGATGACATTGGGAGCATCCGGGGGTACATGGCAGGGCATGGTGGAGATGGTGATGACGATGATGACGAGGACATGGACTAGGCGGGAGGAGTAGAGGCAAAAGCGGTTGGTTGGTGATCTCACAGGTTAACCCCTTTATCTTGAACAATTTCCGGCCTGCGTGCCGTGTGTTGAACAATTTACTTTCCTTTAACTCTTTTTATTTTCTGCATTTGTTTTTCTTTTGAACTTTGTGATGTGGATGTTGAACGATGGTAATTTAGGATGCTTGCTATGGTTTGGTGTAGTATTTATTGATAAAACAGGTACATACGAGGCTTAAGAGCGCTAAACATTAGTGCTACTAATGCTGGGACAGGAAAACCAGAGCTAGAAACCTGTTTTTCAACTTTGCAGAATGTCTACACGGGGCCGTGTCCAGCCGACACGCCCCCGTGCCTACTACCCCAGACCTGCTGTTTGTTTAAGTCTGCAGAACCTTGCCAGACACGGGGTCGTGCCCAGTGAACACGCCCCCGTGTCCACCTTCTGTAAGTTTTCGTTACTGGCACCTGAACACGGGGACGTGTCCATTCGACACGAGGCCGTGTCCAGACGACCAGTAACACAAATTTTGCTTTTTCACACCATTTTACACATTCAATCAACCTAAAAAACTTATTTTTGGGACACATTGAGGACAATGTGTAAATTAAGTGTGGGGGGGATGCTAAAACCTTGAATCTTGCAAGTCCTAATTACAAGCCTTACACAAAACTCTATTGGAACCGCTAATCATCCCAAATTTTTTTCAAAAAATTTTATTTTTCTTACTTGTCTAGGTTTAACTTGGGAATTTCAAATTCTATAAAGGTTATATTTTTACAAATTTACAACCGATAGCGTCGTGATAAAAAGAACCAACATAAGGAAATTATGAAAAGGCATAACAAGCTAAATTAAAATTTAATTATATATACTTGATCACATAAAAACCCATTCCCACAAAAAGTGAGTTTTGAGCCTTTATTGAGCATACAAATACATATCTTTAAAACTAAATGCTCATTTTTCGTTTCTTGTGTGAATAGCCGCTTGGTTCTTACAACTCTAGAACTTGCCACGACGATACATTCCCGGTCCTTACCAACTTAAACCCGAGTAAGTAAATGATGGAGGCATTAGGACTAACCCTTTTCCATTTCTACACCATTATTTTTCTCTTTTTACCACCTACCCAAAATCCCCCTAGTTAACCCCTTTGAGCCTAAACCTTTTCATTTCTTAACCCAAAACAAACACCCTTTCACCCACCAAAACCCTTTTTATTTTTAACCCTTTGTTTTAGTAACAAGCTCGGTTTTTCGTATGACTTATGAAAAAAAATGTTGATGATGAAGCAAAAGAAATAAATAAACAAGTTCATCAAAAATAACTTTGTTTGAATAGTGGCTTCATCAAAATAAAAATTTGCAAAAAAATAAAGTCTTACGAAAACCGATGCTTTTTACGCCTTTCGCCCTTTCACTAACCACTAACCCAACCACCTACCTTTAACCAAAGCCTAACCCTTCACCCAAAAGTCCTCTTGATATTTACAAAGGTATATAGTTAAAAATGAGGAGGATTGATTGCTTGGCAAGCCTATGGTAGGAGTGAGTTCCATGCCGATCTCGAGTGTTTCACAAAAATACATCTTCGGCCGAGTGTTGAGTGTTCCCTCGTGAGGTATGTGAACTTGTATATAAATGGAATTTTAAAAAGGCATGTTATGCCCTAATAAGTAATTTATCTTATGAAATGTTTTAAATAAATCATGACGAATAGGATTGTAAATAAATAAAAATAAAACTTAATAAAGAATCTTGGAAATCCCGACACTCTATGACAAGCCCAAAAACCTTATATTCTACCCATTCCATTTGGGAGTGTAAAGCCACATTATAAAGAGTTTTGCTTGAGGACAAGCAAAGATTCAAGTGTGGGGGTATTTGATGTGCACAAAATGCAACATATAAATTACATCAATTGTGGCATAAAACTAACCCTTTTTAGTACTAATGTTGGAAAAAGTGTGCTTTTGTCTTCCTTTTGTATTTTCAGGATTAAATGAGCTCAAATTAACAAAAGAAGCAAAAAGGCAGCTAAATCTAACATAAATACAAGAAAAGGAACAAACGTGGCATGCCCAGCCCCCCGACAGCATCTTCCCAAGCAAAATCAAGAAGACAGAAGACTCAACACGCCCCGTGCTCAGTGAACACGGGGGCGTGCCCAAGTGTCAGCATAAAAGACAAAGCTGTAGGAGCTTCTATTGCCCACCACGGGCCATGCTCAGCGGACACGGGGCCGTGGTCAACTATAAGATTTGCAGAATCCAGGCAAATCTTGATAGTACAGATACGCTTTTGCACACGGGGGCGTGCCCAACGGACACGGGG
Source organism: Helianthus tuberosus (assembly GCA_030545235.1). Taxonomy (NCBI): domain Eukaryota; kingdom Viridiplantae; phylum Streptophyta; class Magnoliopsida; order Asterales; family Asteraceae; genus Helianthus; species Helianthus tuberosus. The sequence goes on from CM060394.1 coordinate 83,962,586, forward strand.
GCGTGGTCAACTAATGCAGACAAACTGCAATTAATGAAGACATAGAAGGGGATGGACACGGGGCCGTGCCCAATGGACACGGGGCCGTGCCCGAGCTACTATTCAGCCTATAAATAGGGGTGCTTGGCTCATTTGCAAACCATCCCTTGGCACACCACCTCTCTCACACTTCACCCACCACCCACCACCATCACAACACCATCATCCACCACCATCATCCATTGTCCATCATAGAGTGTGTGAGTCGTCTCGGGATCCAAGATTGATCGTAAGAGTTCTTAACAATCAAAGGCCATGTTTGCCTAAGTCTCTTACATCGCTTGGTGAAGACAAGTGTCTAGTGTAATACTTTTTATTTTTAATCTTTTCGCACTTTTTACTTGGTTATGTATTAATGACTTTAATAACTAGTTTCTTATGTTGAAGGTGATTCTTCCTTATCGTTTGTCCGTGGTGTCTTGGCATTATTTTACTGTCTATATAAAATAAAGGATTTTCATCATTCATATCTCCACAGTCTATATGGAGATATGTTGGCTACCTGGTCGGGGGTTAAGGGAACGGTTTGGTAAGAGTCTTGCCTTGTTCAGTGTATAGATCCTGCAAGGACCTGGGTCAAATTTAGTAGGACCTCCTTCAATACCCACCGGTATTGGATGGCGGGGGTCCAAACTCTTTGATCCCCTCATATGTAAGCTACTATTAATACTTTAACCCGGCTACTTAGGACTGTATCCCTGCTGACTCAGACTACTTAGCCGAGGGTAACGTCACCTTCAAAAGAGGGGCCTACCATAATATGCATTAATAACTTAATTAATTATCTTTCAATAATCCGACCCTTTAGGATTGTATCCTTGCTGACTCAAACTACTGGGTTGAGGGTAACGTCACCTTCAAAAGAGGGGCCTGCTACAATAACTAAGATAATCTCTTAAAAAGTGCAAAAGTGCGGAAATAATCAAAGGTTACACTAAACACGAGTCGGAGCCAAGTGATTCATCTTGTCTATCTGTTTTTATTTTCTTATTTTATTTTTCAGCATTTTAGTTAGTTTTTATTTTTCTTGTTTAAAACCTTTTTCTAAACTTTTGATTTGATTAGACGTTGAGGATAAACCGGTACTAAAAGCTCTTGTGTCCTTGGCCAACCTTGGTATCTTACCAACACTATACTACGCTCACGATGGGTGCACTTGCCCATATGTGTGTTTGGTGTTAGTAAATATCGTGTTTTATAAATTTAAAACTTGACTAACGTGTAAAAAGGGCTTAAAATATACTTAAATCTATATACCACCACACTCGCATCAGTAGCAAAGTGTTTAACCTGTTCACAAGTTAAAGCTGAACATCAGAAACCCTCAGGTTTACTGCAGCAATTGGAAATGCCTGTATGGAAATGGGAATTGATAACAATGGATTTTGTTACCAAACTACCCAAGACAAGAAAAAGAAATGATACAATCTGGGTGATTGTAGACAGGTTAACCAAGTCTGCTCATTTCTTACCAATGAAAGAAACTTTCAGTATGGATAAATTAGCTAAGTTGTATGTAAATGAAATAGTTTCATTACATGGACTTCCTTTATCTATTGTATCTGATAGAGATAGCCGTTTTACTTCTCATGTTTTGACTAGTTTCCTAAAAGCAATGGGAACCAAGTTAAATCTAAGCACAACTTATCATCCTCAAACGGATGGACAGAGTGAAAGGACAATTCAGACAATGGAAGATATGCTTAGAGCTTGTGTAATTGATTTCGGAGGAAATTGGGACGACCATTTAATAGAATTTTCCTATAATAACAGCTATCATACTAGTATCAATGCTGCACTATTTGAAGCACTTTATGGACGAAAGTGCCGAACCCCAGTCTGTTGGGCAGAAATTGGAGAAAAGCAACTATCTGGACCAGAGATAGTACAAGAAACAACGGACAAGATTATTCAAGTCAAGAAAAGACTAAAAGCAGCACGCGATCGACAAAAGAGTTATGCTGATAACAGGCGAAAACAGTTTGAATTTCAGGTAGGAGATAAGGTACTATTAAAAGTTTCTCCATGGAAATGAGTAGTTAGATTCATCAAGAGGGGAAAGCTAAGTCCCAAGTATGTTGGACCTTTTGAGATTATTAGAAGAATAGGACTAGTAGCTTATCAGCTACAACTGCCAGAGGAAATGGCAGAAATACATGATATATTTCATGTATGTAATTTCAAAAAGTGTTTAGCAGATGAATCAGTAGTAGTGCCTCTTAAGGAAATAGAGGTAAATGAGAAGCTTAAGTTTGTAGAGAAACCACTACAAATTGAAGAAAGAAAGATTAAGAATCTCAAACACAAGAGATTAGTTCTAGTCAAAGTGAAATGGGATTCCAAGAGAGGACCAGAGTATACTTGGGAGCTTGAATCAGAGATGCAGAGGAAATATCCACACATGTTCCAGTAGACCTCGAGGACGAGTTCTAAACCAAGGTGGGGAGGATATAACAACTCTCCCGAAACCTTTAAACATGTCCCATACGCCCTAAAATACACCCCGTATACGAAAAACGGCCCGAAATACCTTATTTTTTTACAAAAATCAAATAAATCAAAATCAGGGGCGCTCGCGGGCCGCGACTTCCTTGGGCATAGTTGTCACGGGGCACGACCTAGTGCCACCAGGCACAACCAGGTGATGCCACGTGTCCTGTTACGCGTTCAACCTACACTTGTGACTGTCCAAGGCTAGAGCCTACCCTACATCTCTCGCGGGCCGCGAAAGACGTTGTTAAGTGTGTCGCGGGCCGTGACCCGCTGTCAGATCAGCACTATAAATAGAGGTGAACGGCCTCAGTTCACAAACGTTCAAAACTCGATTCTCTCTCTCAATTCTGAATAGTAATTATAATTTCCGGGTATAATACCCACTAAAATAGCGAAGCTTTGCCTCGATGTAAGTATTATAACCTTCGGTTACGTATTAGATACGCTGCCCAATTGATCTAATGCTCCGTAACGCATGTCGAGGCTCTGCCTGACTTAGTCGTTGGAGTTCTGTCTCGGGGAGGGTATAACTAATGTAAAATTTGGGTTATTATACTAACGCGTGTGCATTGTTTAAATTAATAGATTATAACCAGGAAGTCACAAGGAAATACCTAAATTAGCAATGTGAGTTTATCCTCTTTTTTGTAAATTTTTTTTGTAAACTGTTTTTACAAAACCTCAATTATTTTATATTATAATTAGCAGTGATTGAGTATTTGTAATTCTACAATTATCGTCGGTATGTTGGGGTTTTATATACAAAATTAGTTACTACATTGTGAGTAGTAACATTTCCACAAGTCAGGATTGACAGTACCGTGGGTGGTAATTAAAGTAGATGTAAACAAATGTAATTGTTGGATTGCCCTCAATGCTGTAAAATGATAAAACCTGTTTTGATTAAACTAGGATTCACTCACCAGTATTTCCCACTGACAAATATTTTTAAAACGCGTTTCAGGTAACAAAATGTGAAAGCCAAATAGAAGCCAGCTGGAGAGCACTGAAGGCTTGGAAAAGTGGCTATAAAAGTTACCCAAATAAAGAAGAAGTTTTATTTCAATAAATTAGGGTTTATCCCTATAAACTTATTATGAATAGAAACTTGGGTTTTACCCATGTATTTATTATTTATAAAATGAGGTGTTTTACTCTGATAAAATATTTCCTAACTACGGTCCTGATGTAAATTCCACTGCTAAATTAAATAAACACCGATACCACCGAATGTGCGAAGCTTGCGGCCGCCCGCCTCCCGGGGCAAGGGGTCGGGGGTTGCGACAGTTTCCCACTCGACACTCCAACTTTGACCGTTTCAGCACTTGGAAGACTGATGCACTTCTGTTCCCGTACGCAGGCTGATCCGGCGCTCTCTCCACTCCATTCCAGACCGTGTTTACTGTTAAACACGCACAGTGAGTATACTTGACCCCTTTTCGCTTTAAAACGCACATTTTGGGGTGTAACATATGTTCATACATAAACACACTTATCAAAACACACTACATGCTTAAACTGATTATCACACGCGAATGACCAATATACATATTTACACGTGATGCTTGATACATATGTGCTAGGACATTTACTTGTTGATGTTCCACCTTACCTGGTATGGTACTATAGTTCGACTCACACCCGACGGGGTCTAGTTAAGGAACTTCACACCACTCATTCGCAGTCATCTCGGGACTTAGCTTGAGTGATTGTCTAGTTAGTATATATGTTGTGTTGTATCTCGTTTATGTATGTGGAAATTCACAACGCTTTATCTATTTTACTATTATTATAACAAACATGTATACTCGCCAATACATTTTTGTATTGACATTATTTTAACGTATGTTGCAGGTTAATCGCAGGATATCTCAAAACAAGAATTAGGTTGCTTTAGATACACGCCTAGACAATTATCAAACTATTGTATCTTTTATTTGAACTATTTGCACTTGACTTTGTATGACATTAGCTTTGCCATGAAAAGAAATTAACTATTAATGTCACAATTAGTCGTTATGGATTCTCTCGAGAAATCTGATTCGCTTAGTGCCGCGGCCCGATGATTCCGCCATCGGTTGGGGTATGACAGAGAGCTTCACAGTTAAGAGTACTCGTGTGGGAAGCTTCCACTTGGTTAACCAAAAACAAATATATAAGTGTATATGTCAAGCGGACAATATTAATTATGGGTGAAGGGAGTGGTTACCTATTTGGAATAGGTAAACTCCCCATTCACCCAATCAGACAGTGTCACGTCAATTCACCTAAATTGTTTACCTAATGCTTAAAAACGTTGGCGGTGGTTTACCTAATGGGGTTTAGGTAAACTATTTAAAAAAAAGAAAAAATGTGTGATTGGTTGAGAAGGAATGGACCCCACCACACACCCATCTCTCTCCCCCTTCCCTCCATCTCACCGACTCGGTAAACCTTCACTGAAATTCCCCCCATTTCGGTAACATTTGATCGGTAAACTATGTTGGCGGTGGATGTGGGTGCGGTACCGAGTGGATTTACCGTCCCACTCCGCTCACCCTAAGATGATAGATCAGATATTAAACATCGAACTTAAAGAGTTCAATCAAATTAAGTGTAAAGGATTTATTAAAGGGCATTTCAATAAACTGCTAGTTCCAAAAGAGAAGATATATGTCTACTTTGGGGAGATTTTAGGTACTTGTTTAGTCAAGTCAGCAACTATATTTGCTCCGACCACAACAACGATGCCAAACATGAGTCAAGGTATCTTGTAGTTTATTTATTTATATTTGTTAACTTTTAGTATTTAGTTTAGTTATTAATTTACTATTTTTCTTTGTACTGCTTATTTATTTTTTTAATTAATCAATTTATTAATCTATTCAACTTGTTTAAATTGAAAACCGGTATCTTTTATTCAACTTGTTTAAATTGAAAACCAGTATTTTTGGTACAAGATATTTTCCATTTAATCAAATGACCTCTAGCTACAACTTCAAGTGCATTGGGTACAAGTCACAATTTTCACAAAGTAATTAATGACTATTTTGCTAATATATTTTCCAAATTAAAATCAATGTCTATTTTGCAAATATATTGAACCAAACTCCACAAAGGATTCAAACTCAAAGGACACTTAAGATGCTACCCAAGTGAAGTGCATCATGAAGCTTAAGAAATTTCAACTTCCATACAAACTACTCATTCAAGAATAAGGGGACAACAAATAGCAAGAACACATATCTAACATTTTGTTCAAGTGTTCAAGTGAGTGATTGGTGGGCATTTGCATTGGATCCCCTGTTTTCATCTCTTCCATATAAACCTATTTAGATTACTAATATTGGTTACTCCAAGATCTTAATTTCCCATTAATTAAAAGCCTCTACTGACACCAAGAAAGCAGTGGGGTTTACCTCTGCAAAATCACGTGTTCACTCACTTGACCATTTGTCCGTGACTCTACTAACCAACAACTTCAACAACACCACCCTAATGTTTTTTTGACTATTTGTCTGCATCATCAACCCTGCAACTTCACCAATAATTGGTCTCATCTGATGCTTGCTCAACTTCATCCTTCCATGTTGTTGTTGTTATCTTTCAAAGCTCAAAAAATGTTACTTTCACACTAAATCTCCAACACCCTTTTGATAAATTACAACACTTCATTTGTTACCGAATCTTTCTTCCTTAACCAACTTCAAGATTACAAATCTTGAATTTCACCCAAAGGGAGATATTCAACTTTTCAAAGTATAAACCTCCATACCCATTTTCAAGATTACAAATCTTGAAAACCCCATGTGAAATTTCATCTCAAGATTCATATAAATGTCAAAAGTAACCATTTTTCTTCATCAAGATTACATTTTTACCATGAGAAACTCCAAACCCACTTTCAAGATTACAAATCTTGAAAAACCCATGTGAAATTTCCTTTCAAGATTCACATAAATGTCAAAAGTAACCATTTTTCTTCATCAAGATTACATTTTTACCATGAGAAACTCCACACCCATTTTGTTACTACTTTCACTATTTTTCTTGTGTTTCCAATGTGTAATAAGTGGTGATAAAGAAGCACTTTTGAGTTTAAAACAATCCATTGATCCATCAAACACTTTACAATGGAAAGGAACTGATTTTTGCAAATGGGAAGGTGTTAAACAATGCTTGAAAAACAGAGTATCAAAACTTGTTCTTGAAAACAAGAACTTAACTGGCACAATAGATACAGAAATCATATCACAGTTGGATCAAATTCGAGTTTTAAGCTTCAAAAACAACTCAATTTCCGGCCAAATTCCAAACCTTTCTCACTTAACCAATCTTAAATCACTATTTCTTTCCCACAACAACTTTTCCGGCGAGTTTCCGGCGACTCTCACCACTCTCCACCGCCTCAAAACCATCGTTCTCTCCGGTAACAATCTTTCAGGTCCCATTCCTGTATCAATACTAAATGTACAAAGACTATATGTTCTTTACTTAGATGGTAATAACTTCACCGGAAAAATCCCACCTTTTGATCAGTCTCGCCTGAGATACTTAAATCTTTCAAATAACCAACTTTCCGGCGACATTCCGGCCACCGGAACCTTGTCAAAGTTCAACTCAACCTCATTCTCCGGTAACGTTAACTTATGTAGCAATATATTAAACATTCCATGTGGGACTTCTCCGGCAACTCCGGTATTTCCGGTACCGGCGACGACCGGAAAAAATCCCCGGCGTCACCGGGTAACCGAGATTATAACAATAATAGCGTTTATCGTTGGTGGGTTATCATTATTATGTGTTTTAATCACATTATTAATGTTGGTATTAAAAAAAGGAAAAAATAATTTGACGGTGGTCGCCGGCGGGAAAGGGACACCGACGGCAGCGGCGGGAGGCGGAGGTGGTGGTGGTGGTGGTGAGGGGTGTGCATGGGATGATGAGGGTGTTGGTGGTGGTGGGATGGGGAAGTTAGTGTTTTGCGGCGGCGGAGGTGCGGCGGAGATGAGTTACCGGTTGGAGGATTTGTTGAGGGCGTCGGCGGAGACGATGGGGAGAGGTACGGTGGGGAGTACGTATAAGGCGGTGATGGAGACCGGGTTTATTGTGACGGTGAAACGGTTGAAGGATGCCAGGTGGCTGAACGTGGAGGAGTTTTGTAGACACGTGGAGGTGATCGGGAGGTTGAGGCATAGGAATTTGGTGGCGTTACGGGCGTATTTTCAAGCTAGAGAGGAACGGTTGTTGGTGTTTGATTATTTTCCTAATGGCAGCCTGTTTTCTCTTATTCATGGTACGTGTCTTAATGAGCTATCAATTTTTTTCTTTTTAATCTCCGTACGAATAGTATTGTACATTTTAAGTGAATTAAACTAATTCTTCCACTAAGACCAAGCGGTATGGGGGCCGGCTTAGGCCTGGCACCGGTCCCCCACACCCCCGGCTCGTCCTTTCCGTCACCCAGCAGCCGATGTTCACGGGCCTCCCTTCTCCTCCCTTCTCACATATACCTATACATACATACATATATATACATAAAGGGGTTCATCCCCCACCCCCTTAGGTCCATCCCCTCCAAGCCACTCCTACGTGGCGCCAACATGGTGGCCCATCCCCTTGGGGATGAGGCTCTCCATACCCACTAGTCTAATCTGACCGATTGAGAGGTAACCTTTTTATGCCACGACAACACATTATTTTCGGTTTTTGAGTGTTTGATTTTAGATTTTGGTTTTGTTGGTTTGATTTCCATATTTAGGGTCCAATTTGTATTAGGATTCACATTTTGTAAATGTTTGTTTTTAGTGTGGTATTGTTAAGTAAAAATGACCAAATTTGGTTCTACAACATAAAACATTTGTTAAGTAAAGACCAAATTTGATTTTTAAGAAATCTTTGGTTTTTTTTCTATGATACTGTATTAATTGCCTATTGTAGTTGAATCACTTTTAGAATAAGAAATACTTATAATTTGGTTCTACATCATAAAACATTTAGAATAAGAAATACTTATAATTTGGTTCTACATCATAAAACATTCATGTAATGTACACTATTTAAAATAAGATATACTGGCTGTTTGGCAACATCTGAACGGTTAAGTGCTGAACCAGTAAGATGTCTGAACCATCAAGTGCTGAACCAATAAGAGTAAGAGGTCTGAACCATTAAGAGCTTGTATATTGCTTAACCATTCAGAGGCAAATTACTGATCAATTCAAATTAGAGGTCTTAACCATTCAGACTCTGTATAATGCTTAACCATTCAGAGGCAAATGTCTGAACCATTCAGACATCTGCTCGTGAAACAAACAGTCTGAACCATTAAGTACTGAACCGGTAAACAAACAGCCCCTCATAGTTTGGTTCTACAGCATAAAACATTTGTGTAATGTAGCCTATTTTATGCAAATTATTTATCTATATTTAAGCCTATCAAAAAGCAATCAAACATAATGAGTTACAAGAAGTCATATTTCAATAACTTGAATTTTATTACTTTGTAACCATCTTTTTACTCTAAAATATTAATATATTTCAAACATGTTAGCAATAAGCAACCCATTTTGTTAGATTTAATGTGAAACTTATATTTATCATGTTCGTATATTAACTACATTTAACACCAATTCATTTTTGCTTGTGCAGGATCCAAAACATCATCTGGTGGCAAACCTCTTCACTGGACTTCTTGCCTGAAAATCGCGGAAGATCTGGCCACCGGACTCCTCCACATCCACCAAACCCCCGGCAGCCTTACCCACGGCAACATAAAATCGTCCAACGTTCTCCTGGGCTCCGACTTCGAATCCTGCTTCACCGACTATGGCCTCATTTCATTCAAAAACCCGAACTCTATCTACGATTCAAGTGCAGCATCCCTCTTCTACCGTGCCCCAGAATGTCGCGACTTCAAAAACCCACCCTCCCAACAAGCCGACGTCTACAGCTTCGGTGTTCTTCTCTTGGAGCTCCTAACCGGGAAGGCTCCATACCAAGACCTGGTTGCAGAACATGGCTCAGACCTCCCTACATGGGTCAAGTCCACAAGGCAGAAAGAAATCGAGTCCAGTGGTGAGCCCGCGTCTTCTGGGAAACTTGAAGCTCTTTTGAACATTGCAATGGGTTGTGTCTCGGTGGTACCAGAGAACCGGCCGGTGATGAAGGAGGTGTTGAGGATGATTAAAGAAACGAGAATGGAACCGGCTCATGTCTCTTCTAATAGCAGTGATCATTCACCTGGAAGATGGTCCGATACGGTTCAAAGCTTGCCAAGAGATGACCAACTAAGCATATGATTGAAAATGTTAGTTAAACTAACTTTGTAAGGGTCAAGATCTACCTTATTCTGTGTACTAAGTTCAGAAACAATAAATGTCAAAGGTAGAGGGGTGATTTATGGGAAAGTTTATGTATTTTTAATAAATAGTTTTATAATCATTTTTAATACATACATTGAAAGGGTAATATTTCATAATTCAAAAAAATGGACAAGGAAAATGCGAACATGTCATCAACCAGTGGGACCAAGTAAAATGCAGTTTACACCGGGCATGTGGCATTAAAAGGGTAAAAACGTAAAGTTAAAAACCAGTAGAAGCTGGATTAAACATGACCCGTTTCGAATAGTATTTAAAATTGACCCCAGCCCTCCACCTTAACCGCATGTTTGGCCACCTCGAGTCAAAGGGTAAAATGGTCAAGAACTCCAATAACAGTGAATACATGGTTCTCCAATGGCTACACTCGATTTAAAGCGGCAAGCTAAAACATTTTTAGCTTTTAGAAAATGATGTTCTACAAACTTTCTTATTGCGGGTTTGGATTAAAATAGGCAATCAATACAGTTTCACAGACAAAAAACCCAAGATTTCTTAGAGCGTTTTCTTCTTGATGAGTAAAGTCAGGGTGAAAGCTTGTTGAAGGTTGGCTTTATAGCGGATTCAATTCTGTACGTGGAGAAAACTATAAACCGACGAAAGTTGAAACCATCCGTCACCAACATCCCGGTTCTTGTTTCATATTCATCCCACCTGATGAGGCGAACATCGTTGTTGTCTGCCAATTTGTCAAACAAAAACGATCATTATTTCACTATAGATGCAAAGATGTGAGCTTGAAAAGATAGTTACCTGGCTTTTAAGGGAGAGAATGCTATTAACAAGATCCTCGTTTAATGTTACAGGCAGTGGCGGCCCAGGCATGCATCTCATGCTGCAAGAAAGTGGAAATCTTATCATCCATTAGCAGAAAATGACCATCAGTATTTTTTTTTAACGGCCAACGAAATAAAAGCCCGGCTACCCAGGGTAACCCAATGGCAAAAGAGGACCCGATACGTGAGCGCAAACACGCCGTCCGAAGACCCACTACGGTAAAACCCTGTTGGGATCGGATTCGAACTTGAGACCTATGGCCTCAAACCCAAATCTTCGTTTCCCCTCCAATGCTAATTGAGCTATAGCTCACTGGCAGCATCAGTATTAACTGACCCAGTTACTTATGAACAGTTTGTTTTATTGGGGTTATGTTTATCTCTAACAGGTCAAAAGGGTAAAATTTTGAAAGAATAATAGTTAGAAACAAACGGGTCAAATAAGTCGAGCGGGCGCAAAGCCATCCAAAGTATATTTCTAATGCATTCCACGTCCTAATCACTTTATTCAGAAATTAGTCATATATAAGATCATACTGCTTTAAAAAAAGGTGTTTTAAATTAACGTGAACCACTTGGACTACTAAAATACCTGTTTTGACACAAACCCGATTTGAGTGACCTGTTAGTCTGTTACACAACTAAATAATACATGTTTATGAATATATTACATACTCGTTTAAGATGGCAGTTATATTGTTCTTCATCTCGCTAAAGAGGTCAACATTGTCCTGCAGCTGTTGATTGATGTTGTAAAGCATCAGCTAAAGATTACTCAACCATACAAAATTTAAAACCGCAATCTGAGTTTTCATTCTTTTTATGTTGAAAATACTCAAGCGCACACATCATCTAGCCGTTCTAACGGCCACACTCAGGAAGCAGTGGAACAATCAATTACTTACCCGTAGTGCACACATATTAGTTGAGATCTGACCAAGAACTTGGCTGTTTTGTTCCAATAGATGTCTTATCGAGCCTTGTAATGCTGCTTCAACGAATACAATAAATAAGTTGAGTCAATAAAGCCATCAAGAACTTCAATGAATTCAAGTAGAGTAAAATGCCATTTTCGTCCCTGAGGTTTGGCCAGTTTTGTGACTTTCATCCAAAGGTTTGTTTTTCCGTATCTGGATCCAAAAGGTTTGAAATATTGCCATCTTCATCCGACTCGTTAACTCCATCCATTTTTTGATCCGTTAAGTCAGAAGTATTTCCGTCTTTTTTGTTAACTTAAAGAGCAATTTGGTCTTTTTAGGGGTATTTTTCTTTTAACATAAAGTGAAAAAGACCGAATTGCCTTTTAAGTTAACAATAAAGATGGAGATACCCCTGACTTAACGGAGAAAAATGGACGGAGTTAATGAACCAGATTACAACGGCAAGATTTCAAACCTTTTGGATCCAGATGCGGATAAAACAAACATTTAGACGAAAGTCGCAAAACTGGCCAAACCTCGGGGACGAAAATGGCATTTTACTCCTGCCTTTATTATCAATGATGGGAATAAACACTGACCTTCAACATGACCATCACTCTGAGCTGGCGCCCGATTCATTGAAAGTGAAAATGGAGCCATGTTAATTGTTGAATACGAATGTACACTTGGCTTTACGGATGATTCCATCAGTTTATCCTGAATATATATGACATGTTGAATGATGAGTGTTGCACTAGTAATAGATAGCTAACATAGAGAGAAAGAGTTTTTGATCACAATGTAAACGGAGTATTAGACCTTAGTTCTTACAAGCAAGTTGTTAATTATTATCTTGAGATCTTGAAAAATTCATCTCATGTAAGTGTGGCCGAGTACCTGACCATATCAAAGCCCTCATTATCCTATAAGCGTTACGTGTTTCTATTGTTGTGTAAAATAAACCATACAAATCCCAGGTTACACCATTATTCTAATTCAAGCTACATAAGAGATGATTTCCCAATATACACATTTGGACATGCCTATAGCTTTTTACTAATTTAATCCATAATTCCATAAATAACTTTCAAGTATAGTTTTTTAATCATTAGAACCAGTTAGGAAAACTCACAAACCCCACAGATACCCTGCTAACCAGTAGGACCAGGTAAAGCGCAACTTACGCCTCGCACGTAGCCTTCAAGAAATTAAAGGCTTTCAAGTTTCAAGCATAGTTATTTCAAATAAGTTTCAACAGTCGTTCGTACCTTCTTGTCTTTTGTCTTCTTCCACAAATTCAGTTCCTCTTGTTTCCTTCGTTTTCTCTGCCAAATATCTCATCTTAGTAAAAATTCAAGAAAGGAGTTTTAAAATGTTCATAATGCATAACATAGTGTAATTTTGCAGCTCGTGATAAGAAACCACGGGTTACAATAAATAAACCAAACTGAAGGATACGAATTGAACATACACGTCCGCAAATCACAAACTTTTTAGTATATTCTGTTACTTGGGTTTGATGTAGACGAACTAAAAATGATTGGGAACTAAAGATATAGTGTTTTAATTTTCAAATTTCAATCAAAGAAAAGAAATTACGAAAAAAGGTGAGACGCTCACCCCCATCCACCTACACCTCAGCGCAACATCGCGTACTGTCTTATTACGCAATGTGGCAGCGATCTTGACATATCTTATGATACCAGGTTCATCAGCATATCTAAAAGGATGTTGTGTCATGTCAAAGTCATGTAAATCAAGAATCATCATATTGTTTATATGGCTAAAAAACTTAAACTTACTTGGGAAGTGCTTCCTCTAACTTATACTGTTCCTCAACCGACCACTCGACCACCAAGCTAGTCCGCTGCTTCAAATCCGTCACCGAATCACACGAATTCCCAACTCCCGTAAACGACGACCCACCGTTTACAATACCCGAATTCCCCGAAAAACTCAAGCTACCAGTGCTATTCATCCGATGCAAACCCCCCATCACAATCATCTCAGATTTGTTCTCTCTAGGGCTAGATTGAAAACATATCCCTTGTGGATTCACACCAAAACCTTGTTCTCCATAAAACCCCATATCCATCACACAATCCACAATAACAAATACCCAAATTTCAAAACCCTAGATTCTCAAATACCTTGGTACAAACAGCCCCAAAGATTGATAAAAATCAAAACTTGATATCATTTACACTAACAAACCCTAGATTCTCAAATACCCAGATAGAAACAACCCCAAATATTAATAAAAATCGCTAACCCAGATGACAGATCGATCCGATTTTACACGAAATCAAATAATAAGTCTTGATGAACATAAAAGGGGGATAAATTTTTCTTACTATATGTGGATTTTAGGAAGCAAGAAGCTGTAGAAGATTGAATGGTGCTCCACTTGTGATTGGTTAATCATTTTGCTGCTGTGGTTCGTCTCTCTCTCTCAGGACAATAACATTCGGTTCTTGACTTTCTCTCTCTATACTTATTGGTGGTGAAGGAATTTGGAATAGATCGTGGGATTCAGCAAAAAGTGCGAATCATATAAGCAGCATTTGATGCCTGTTGCTGTCACCATTCCACCAACGATAGTGAAACTATATTTCTAACAAAGATTTTTATAAAAGAATTTGGTAGCATTCTATTTTAAATGTTTTTGTTGTTTTGTGTTTTGTTGGTGATCTAAACCTAATTTGTAAAAGCACCTAACATTTTAACTTTTCGAAAATGTTTAGTTTGATGAATAGTGTTATAGTTTATTTACTTTTTGTTCTAGTCTTGTATGTTATGATTAATCGATACTATATGATGATTTCTTTATAAAAAGTCATAAAAGCTAAGTCAGTTTTTTGAAATGTGGTACACTTTTATGACGAATACAATGTACGTTTTATTGATTTATTCAATGCATAGGCGGAATCACATCCCATCTTGTGACATGCGACAGATTTTCCGGTTAATTCGTACATCCTAATCATACTTTATGTGTTAACTATGTGCAATTGGACTTAATTAAAGTTAATTGAGTCTTTAAAGTCTACCAAGGTTCGGGTAAGTGCATGGGTTTGCATTTGATAACCGTTAGATATCGTCTTTTCGCGTCACGATAAAAGTGTCGAAAACGAATGTTGGTGATTATCCTCTAAACTTTTTTTAAAGCTGAAATTGTTCCAGTATGGCAGGAACATTAAACCAGTGGCATTATTAAGTGTTTGGTGTGAAATATATCTTCTGGTTTTATGGTGTATATGTTAATTTTATCACAATTCAACCTCTATACTTGCAATTTTTCACCAAACTATGTATTATTGTGGGTGCATTTCAAGTTTAGTAATATGTTTGCCCTAAATTGCTAGATATGTGACAAGCTAGACAAAACTACACATTAAAACCTAACTAAACTTAGTTATTATGGTTAGGAGACACAATTAATTAAAATAACACAACTTTTAACCAACCCAACCCTTCCAAAGACCCTTTTTCGGCCGCCCCTTGCTCCCCATACTTCATTTTTTTTTTTTTTGAGTGTTGACTTGGTATTAAGAGCATTTTGTGCTTGGAAGTTTGGGTTTTGATGATTACTTGAGATATTTTGAATTTAAAAGACTTAGTACCACATTATTCCTTATTTACAACACTTGAACAACACACAAAATCTCTTTTTTTCTTGTTATTTTCAGCCAAGGAAACCCACCACCAACATCCATTTTTCTTTCAAGAATCGACTAAATGCAAGCCTAAAACCTTCTTGTTTTGGGATCTAAAGGAGCTTGGAGCTTAACCTTGGAAGTTGGGTCTCAAAACCCAAGCAAAACTCATCATCCATTGTGTGGAAATCTTCCTTAGCTAGACTAGTAGTAAAATGTTTAATCTCATCTTGTTAATCTTGTTAAAATGTCTATTTTGTGCAAGAAATGTTCACCAAGTGAGATGTTAATGTGTTTTTTTTTTTTGGCAAAAACGAAGCGGTTGGGAGGACCGTGCACTATCCCCCCCCCCCCCCCAACTAATCTAGTGTTTAAATGGAAGATTTTGGATGATGAAAATGTATGATTTGGCCTGTAGATGTTGATGCTTGGATGTGTGTTTTTGAAAAAGACTCTATACGACGTAAAACATGATGAGTCAAAAGAATTAAGAAATTATTTTAAGCAATATGATAGTACGGTGTAAACCGGAACGGGTACATGGATGGGATGGTAAATAAATACCATCTCGCGATGAATAAATGGTCAAATGGACTAAACGGGCCAAAAGGTGATGATATCACCATTTGACATTAGTGATTAATGTTGTTGTCGAGTTTTATGCTCACAGGAACGAATAGCGCGTGAGACGCCGTTGTTATTGATTAGCAACTTATATGATGAGGCATTAAAACGGGTCAATACTTTGACCCGAGCCAGTTATGTGTAAATAAGATTATAGCTAAAATGTGCGATTTTGGTCAAATATGATGTTGAAAGTCCTCCATCGCAAAAGAAGGGACTAAAATTGACCAAAACGCCATTGAACGATAAACCGGGCAAACGACCCTTAAGGGTTGTTTAGAAATAAGTATTATGATCAAGTAAGTCTTTGATAAGTGTAAAAGTTATAGGCATAAGCCTTTTTGGGTCAAACACCTCAAAATGGGTCTTTTTTTCGTAAAATGACTAACCGAATGGTAGAATTCGGAATAAATAGTACATCATATTAAATCTACCACAAATATAGTTGCGGTGGAAGATAAGTAGATATCTTAATGTGGAAATGGGATGTGTGAAAAGAAAGAGCGAGATTTAAGCTAAAATGCTTAAATCCTCTAAACGGGTCAAAATGAATTATGCGCATAACTTGGGTAATGGCTGTGTAATTCATAAAAGTTATAATCACGAGTTAAAGATTTTGAGTTAAATAAATAGTCCATGGCTTTATGATGAATTAGAAACAAGTTTGTTTAATAAATCATGAAATGGGTCAAAAGTTTAATAATTGAATTTTAAGCCGAGGGCTTAAAATCTAGAATTTTGTTATTTCAGATGTCGGATTTTGACTACATATGATGGAGAATCGAATTACGGTCACGTAGGAAGAAACGGGTCATAAAATGGATAAAAATTGAGCGAGTTATGAACGTTTTCGTAAAAAAATGTATTGTTGAGAGTATGCAACTCCCAGCTGCAAACCTTCTGTGAAAACGGAGCCTTCGCGTCACGCGACGGTAAACGGTTTGAGGCGTCGCGCAACGCGACGGGCCTCGCGCCCCGCGAAGACAATTTGTGAAACCTGTCACGGCACGCGACAGGCTGAAAAGCTGGCAATGTTGTTTAATTTGTTCTTTTTTTTAATTATGGACTTGTTTAAACACGTTATAAATTCCGTTTAACTAAAACATTTCATGTTTTATGAAATATAGGTATAATGTAAGGTACCGGAGGACGATCAAGCTAAAAGAAGAACCGAACACGATCAATATTCAAGCTTCCGCATTACGTTTCGTCGTCACGTTTTAAACGACGATATATATGTCATATTTGAATTGTTTTAAATATCAAGAAGTTTTAAGAAAACCCGTATTTTCAAATGTATGTGAATCGTAAATACACAATTATAGTAGAAATTTATATGAAAATCGTATAAATGAACTACGGGTCTTACACCCATTTAGACCCATCACATTTTATATATCAACCCAAAGTAACCCAAAGCCTTAAACCAAAAATCTAAACCAGCCAAAATTGTATTCTTCAGGTCAGGTTTGCCAAGTCTAGTTATTCTTTATCAACATTGATATGATTTTGGATTCGAGGATCTTATTAGAAACACCCTTTCTATTCTATAGATAAAGATATATTTGAGTAAAGTACAGTTTCAGTCCATGGGGTTTACACCCAATCGCAGGTTCAGCCCTCATTAGAAAAAAATCAACAGTCTGGTCCCTATGGTTGTCGATTGCTGGCAATCAGGTCCCTTCCACTAACGTTCATTAGTTGAATGTTGGGATTTATGTTAAAAGACCTTAATGCCCCTCAGGGACTGAAAGTGCATGTCGAGATGTGTGGTCTTCTTTATAAGCTCTACAACACCCAACCCACCACCACAATCTCAGACACCACTCACCATCACCAACAACAACCACCTTGTGCTACCATCGCACCACCCAGGTATGCTGGAACTTCTAGGATTCCGACGAATTCCAGTTAACTCCGGTGAAGACCCGGTGGCTAATCATCCACACTCACCAAAAGCAACGATGCGTTTACTAAATACTGCTATCAGTGGTAGCTATGGCATCTTTGGCGCCAAAAAATTCTCAAGACAGGCTGGATTGTGAAAGTTCATGTGGCAGTTTGAGTATTACATTCCCATTTGGTTCACGTGAAGGATGCTACTACGATACTGATTTCCTGGTAATTTGTGACCAATCATTCGGGGAACCAGGTATTAGATTCCCCCTAATTAAATGCTTGTTTTTTTCTATTTCGTAGATATTAATGAGTGTGAACTTCCAAATCATGGTTGTGTACACAAATGCAGGTACCTCAGCTGCAACTATAATTCTTTTTATATTTATCACATGGTTGTACTTCGGACTCAAGAAGTGTAGGCTTACGATTCTTAGAGAAAAAATTTTCAGGAAAACTGGTGGAATAATGCTGCAGCAAAGAATTTCTCGGGATGGGGGTTGATGCGTGTGAAGTGTTATATATATTAGGTGTATATTTTAAGCCCTTTTTAACACTTATTTTAGCCAAGTTTTAAATTTATAAAACACGATATTTCACTAACACTAAACACACATATGGGCAAGTGCACCCATCGTTGAGTGTAGTATAGCGTTGGTAAGATACCGAGGTCGTCCAAGGACACAAGAGCTTTTAGTACCGGTTTATCCTCAACGTCTAACCAAAACAAAAGTTTAGAAAAATGTTTTAAACTAAGAAAAATAAAACTAACTAAAATGCTGAAAATAAAAATAAAAATAAAAACAGATAGACAAGATGAATCACTTGGTTCCGACTCGTATCTAGTATAACCTTTGATTATTTCCGCACTTTTGCACATAATTAAGAGATTATCTTAGTTATTGTAGTAGGCCCCTCTTTTGAAGGTGACGTTACCCTCACCCCAGTAGTTTGAGTCAGCAGGGATACAATCCTAAAAGGGTGGATTATTGGAAGATAATGAATTAAGTTATTAATGCAGTATTGTGGTAGGCCCCGCTTTTGGCGGTGACGTTACCCTCGGCTAAGTAGTCTGAGTCAGCAGGGATACAGTCCTAAGTAGCCGGGTTATAGTATTAATAGTAGTTAACTTATGAGGGGATCAAAGAGTTTGGACTCCCGCCATCCAATACCGTGAAGTATTGAATGGGGTCCTACTAAATTTGACCCAGGTCCATTGCAGGACCTCTAAACGCTGAACAATGGCAAGACCTTTACCAAACCGTTCCCTTAACCCCCTACCAGGTAGCCAACATACCTCCATATATACCGTGGAGATATGAATGGTGAAAATCCTTTATTTTATATAGACAGTAAAATAATGCCAAGACACCACGGACAAACGATAAGGAAAGATCACCTTCAACATAAGTAACTAGTTATTAAAGTCATTAATACAAAACCAAATAAAAAGTGCAAAAGATTAGAAATAAAAAGTATTATACTAGACACTTTGTCTTCACCAAGTAATGTAAGAGACTTAGGCAAACATGGCCTTGATTGTCAAGAACTCTTACGATCAATCTTGGATCCCGAGACGACTCACACACTCTATGATGGACAATGGATGATGGTGGTGGATGATGGTGTTGTGATGGTGGTGGGTGGTGGATGAAGTGTGAGAGAGGTGGTGTGCCAAGGGATGAGATGAAATGAATCCAAGCACTCCTATTTATAGGCTGAACAGAGAGCTGGACACGGCCCCGTGTCCGCTGGACACGGCCCCGTGTCTGTCTGACACTCTCTCTCCTCATTAATTGTAATTCGCAATTACAATAAATGCGCCTGCTGTACTTTCGACACGCCCCCGTGTCCGCTGAGCACGGCCCCGTGATGGGCAATAGAAGCTTCTATAGGTTTGTTTTTTCTGCTGCTTCTTGGGCACGGCCCCGTGCTGGCTGAGCACGGGGCGTGTTCAGCCTTCTGTTTTCTCTATTTTGCTTTGGAAGGTGCCGTTGAGGGTTCGGGCAGTCCACTAATGTTCCTTTTCTTGTATTTATGTTGGATTTAGCTGTCTTTTTGCTTCTTTTGCGTTTTTGAGCTCATTTAATCCTGAAAATACAAAAGGAAGACAAAAACACTCTTTTTCCAATATTAGTACTAAAAAAGGGTTAGTTTTATGCCTCATTTGATGTAATTTATATGTTGCATTTTACACACATCAAATACCCCCACACTTGAACTTTTGCTTGTCCTCAAGCAAAACTCTTTAATATGTGGCTTACACTCCCAAATGGAATAGGTAGAAGAGAAGGTTTTGGGCTTGTCGTAGAGTGTCGGGATTTCCAAGATCGTTTTGGGTTTTATTTTTATTTATTTACACTCCTATTCGTAATGATTTATTTAGAACTGTTCATAAAAGAAATTACTTATTTGGGCATAACATGCCTTTTTTTAAAAAAAATTCTATTTATATACAAGTTCACATACCTCGCGGGGAAATCACTCACACTCGGCCGAAAGTGTATTTTTTAGTGAATCACTCGAGAGCGGCACACCATAGGCTTGCCAAGAAATCAATCCTCCTCCTTTTTAACTTTTATACCTTTGTAGATATCAATAGGACTTTGTGGGTTAAGGGTTGGCTAGGGTTAAAGGTAGGTGGTTGGGTTAGTGGTTAGTAAAAAAAGGGCTAAAAGCGTAACAAGTGTCGGTTTTCGTATTTTTTTTGCAACTTTTTATTTTTGATGAAGCTTTTATTCAAACAAAGTTATTTTTTATTACTTTGTTTGTTTATTTTCTTTTTTTTTTGCTTCATCATTATCAATTTTTTTTTTTTTTTTACGAAGAACCGAACTTGTTACTAAAATAAAGGGTTAAAAATGAAAAAGGTTTTGGTGGCAAGTTCTAGAGTCGTAAGAACCAAGCAGCTATTCACACAAGAAACGAAAAATGAGCATTTAGTCAAATGATATGTAATTGTGTGCTCAATAAAGGCTCAAAAACTCACTTTTGTGGGAATGGGTTTTTATGTGATCAAGTATATATAATCAAATTTTAAATAAGTTTGTCATGCCTTTTCATAATTTTCTTATGTTGGTTCTTTTTATCACTACGCTATCGGTTGTAAATTTGTAAAAATATAACCTTTTTGAGAACTTGAATTTCCCGAGTTAAACCTAGACAAGTAAAAAAAAATGAAATTTTTTGAAAAAAATTTGGGGTGATTAGCGGTTCCAATAGAGTTTTGTGTAAGGCTTGTATTTAGGATTTGCAAAAATTCAAGGCTTTAGCATCCCCCCCCCCACACTTAAATTACACATTGTCCTCAATGTGTCCCAAAAATAAATTTTTAGGTTGATTAGATGTGTAAAATAGTGTTTAAAAAGCAAAAATTTGTGTTACTGGGCACTGAACACGGCCCCGTGTTATCCGGGCACGGCCCCGTGTTCAAGTGCCAGTAACAAAATTGAAATACGAGAAACAGAAGTCTGGACACGGGGGCGTGTTGGGTGAACACGGCCCGTGTACAGTTACCTGTACTGGGCGTTTTCTGCAGGTGGTTCGACACGGGGCCGTGTTGGTTGGGCACGGCCCGTGTTGAACCTTCTGAAATGGAGAGAATTGTCGGGTTGCCTCGTTCTTGTGCATGGGATCATTTTTCTCGTTCCCCTTTTCATCCTTTACCGCCATGAGTGTGTTTTACTCATTTTAAACCATCCAAACCTTAAAACCATCATTTCATTTCATCATAGAGAGAACTTACATAATCCTAAATTAAACTAGATAAAACAAAGAAATAACAAACCATGGAGTCCTAGCCTTTACTTTATTTTAATTTAGCAAAATTTCCAAGAAATAATCAATCTTGGTTAAACAAGGCCTTTGTGAACTCCTTCTTCCGAGTGCGGTTCTCCTTAAATGTCGGCGAGCCATTCTTCTACCTCCCTTGGAAGGAGAAAAGAAGGCTCATTGGCATTAGTTTGAGGAGTTTCAACTTCCACCGGGATCTCTTGTTGGTGTTCCATGGGAGGTTCCGCCGGAAAGTCTTCCCACCCGGTAGGGTTGTTGATTCCGAGTGCCAGGTTCCAATCCTGTTGAGGAAGGACTGGTTCCATTGGAGGTGCTACAAGAATATTTAACCTCTGGTGCAAGAGGTTAATTTCTTGGAAGCTGCTTTCAAGTCCCATCGTTAGATCGTTAATACGGTCGATTAGGACCTCCTCTACTGAAGTCATTTCGTCGAGAGCCTCCCTTAATGCTATCACATAGTGTACAAGTGTAGCTTCAATGGAGGGTCTTCTTCCTCTACGGCTGTTTGGTGAATGCATAGGAGATGTTTCGCTGTTTTCACTCGTCATCCTACGAAAAATAAACTAAAAATAGCTTATTTAATGAAACAGTAACCGGACACGGCCCCGTGTTCATCTTTCTGCAGAGTTTTGGAACATGGAAACTTGGATTTCTAAGTTATTTTCTGAATGTTGTGGGGCTTTTTTGGCTACTAATAACTTAAAACAATGTTTCATAACATGTTTTTACCAAGATTCTTTGAACAAAACTCATTTATCCCTACCATAGAGTTGGAGGAATTCCAAACTTTCAATGGTAGCTCTTGGAGAAAGATGAAGAAGAAGGAAATAGCTAAAAGAGGAAAGGACAAGATGGGTTGTTGGAACCTTCTTTTAGACTTACCTAGGATAGTTTGAGAGAAGATTCCTGCAAATCTCTGCCCCAAGTTGGTCCAAATGTGCAGAATTCTTGGCTGCATTTATAGAAAACGACAGCAACCTGGACACGGCCCCGTGTTCAGTGGACACGGCCCCGTGTGCAGGTGGAGTTCTGACACAGTTTGTCCGTATTCTGACGTACTGATCAGAATGGAATCTTTCGATGGACACGGGGGCGTGTTGGATGGGCACGGCCCCGTGTCTAGGGACTGTTTTATGAAGTTGTCTAGTTTTTTAAGGAACTTGTTAGTATCGGGTGGCTCCTAACTGGTTGGAACAACCCCAAAGTGCCTAATATACCTTAATTGTCCTAGACTAAGGCGAGAACGCAAGAGGTTGTCGGTGAGGGTAATTCCTATTTTTATTCTAGGTGGACAAGTCCAACCCTTTTCCGGGCTCTTGTTAAAGAAGGTATATGCCGAATCGCTCAGGTCTATGTATGCACCGAACGAAGTCGATGGTGAGTCCTTCACGGCACAATCGACACAGGGACGACTATCGTCCAAGTCTTTGCTAGGTACGAAGGTATTTTCGGGAGCAACGAGGTTGTCGGAATGCGGTTCCAACATTTCTTCATGGGTATCGTCTTGGGGTGGAATAAAATCCTTCCCAAGCTCTTCTATCCATTTCAGAATTAGCTCTTCTAGTTGAATTAACTCGCTAAGGAGCATTTCCCCTAGAATATCTGGCTGGGCGCATTCGAGGGAGAAATAGTGCTTATTTTTACTTTCGCCCCTCTTAAGGTTGTGAGAAGATGGTGGGTCCATGTAGTGGGGCCTATAATTTAGGAAGTAGCATTTTACTTCTTCATGTTCGCCACCACATAATTGACACCACTTACCATAAGAGTGCCGAAAGTAAAAATAATTACTATCACTCATGTTTATGTCAGAAATTACCAACCGTCGGGATCTAACGGTTCTGTTTTCAGTAACTGAAACTTAGGCACGGGGGCGTGTTGAGTGGACACGGCCCCGTGTTCAGCTTACTGTCTGATGTAAAACAGGATTGCCAGTTCCAATGATTGAGCACGGGGGCGTGTTCAGCGGGCACGGCCCGTGCTGAGCTCTGCAGAAGCCGAAAAACTAAGAAAAATCTAAAAAAATAAAAAGAAAAATAAAAGATGATTAGGCCGTTGATTCCTAACTTTCTTAAAATCCTTGTGTCCCCGGCAACGGCGCCAAAAACTTGATGCGTGTGAAGTGTTATATATATTAGGTGTATATTTTAAGCCCTTTTTAACACTTATTTTAGCCAAGTTTTAAATTTATAAAACACGATATTTCACTAACACTAAACACACATATGGGCAAGTGCACCCATCGTTGAGTGTAGTATAGCGTTGGTAAGATACCGAGGTCGTCCAAGGACACAAGAGCTTTTAGTACCGGTTTATCCTCAACGTCTAACCAAAACAAAAGTTTAGAAAAATGTTTTAAACTAAGAAAAATAAAACTAACTAAAATGCTGAAAATAAAAATAAAAACAGATAGACAAGATGAATCACTTGGTTCCGACTCGTATCTAGTATAACCTTTGATTATTTCCGCACTTTTGCACATAATTAAGAGATTATCTTAGTTATTGTAGTAGGCCCCTCTTTTGAAGGTGACGTTACCCTCACCCCAGTAGTTTGAGTCAGCAGGGATACAATCCTAAAAGGGTGGATTATTGGAAGATAATGAATTAAGTTATTAATGCAGTATTGTGGTAGGCCCCGCTTTTGGCGGTGACGTTACCCTCGGCTAAGTAGTCTGAGTCAGCAGGGATACAGTCCTAAGTAGCCGGGTTATAGTATTAATAGTAGTTAACTTATGAGGGGATCAAAGAGTTTGGACCCCCGCCATCCAATACCGTGAAGTATTGAAGGGGGTCCTACTAAATTTGACCCAGGTCCATTGCAGGACCTCTAAACGCTGAACAATGGCAAGACCTTTACCAAACCGTTCCCTTAACCCCCTACCAGGTAGCCAACATACCTCCATATAGACCGTGGAGATATGAATGGTGAAAATCCTTTATTTTATATAGACAGTAAAATAATGCCAAGACACCACGGACAAACGATAAGGAAAGATCACCTTCAACATAAGTAACTAGTTATTAAAGTCATTAATACAAAACCAAATAAAAAGTGCAAAAGATTAGAAATAAAAAGTATTATACTAGACACTTTGTCTTCACCAAGTGATGTAAGAGACTTAGGCAAACATGGCCTTGATTGTCAAGAACTCTTACGATCAATCTTGGATCCCGAGACGACTCACACACTCTATGATGGACAATGGATGATGGTGGTGGATGATGGTGTTGTGATGGTGGTGGGTGGTGGATGAAGTGTGAGAGAGGTGGTGTGCCAAGGGATGAGATGAAATGAATCCAAGCACTCCTATTTATAGGCTGAACAGAGAGCTGGACACGGCCCCGTGTCCGCTGGACACGGCCCCGTGTCTGTCTGACACTCTCTCTCCTCATTAATTGTAATTCGCAATTACAATAAATGCGCCTGCTGTACTTTCGACACGCCCCCGTGTCCGCTGAGCACGGCCCCGTGATGGGCAATAGAAGCTTCTATAGGTTTGTTTTTTCTGCTGCTTCTTGGGCACGGCCCCGTGCTGGCTGAGCACGGGGCGTGTTCAGCCTTCTGTTTTCTCTATTTTGCTTTGGAAGGTGCCGTTGAGGGTTCGGGCAGTCCACTAATGTTCCTTTTCTTGTATTTATGTTGGATTTAGCTGTCTTTTTGCTTCTTTTGCGTTTTTGAGCTCATTTAATCCTGAAAATACAAAAGGAAGACAAAAACACTCTTTTTCCAATATTAGTACTAAAAAAGGGTTAGTTTTATGCCTCATTTGATGTAATTTATATGTTGCATTTTACACACATCAGGGGTTCTCATGACGAAGCTAAAGTCTTCACTGCAGAGGAGCTTAAGACGGCAACCAACAACTACAATGAGAGCAGGATTTTTAGAAGGGTGGCTATGTCATGGTTTGTAAAGGAGTTCTACCGGATAACAAAATAGTTGCCATAAAGAAGTCCAAACTACCAAATCAAACTGAAACCCAGATAAAACGATACCTGGTTTAATTTGGGAGGAGTGAATGAAGAAGATGGAGATGATGTGAGGACTGAATGGTTTAATTTGGGGCTTTAAGAGGGATGTATGTGCTATATTGGGTTAGAAAGTACGAAATAACGATATTACACTTGCTTTTCTAAGTAAAAAACAACAATACTCTGGTCAACTAACTGTTGACTAACAGAAAATGTAAGGAGTGACCTGATTGCAAGTAATCGACAATCACAGGGACCGAACTGTTGATTTTTTTAAATGAGAGTTGGACATGTGATTGGGTGTAAACTCTAAGGACTAAAACTGTACTTTACTCTAGGGGTGTAAACGAGCCGAACCGAGCTAGTGTGGGCTCGGTTCGATAATTTTAGCGAGCTTAAAATAAGGGCTCGAGTTCGGCTAGAAAAAAGTTCAAGCCAGCTCGTATTTAAAAAAATTGTACAAAAACTAACTTTTGTATCTGGGTACTAGTTTTAATGCTGGAACATAATACAGGAACATAATACCAAAACAGGAACTTGAAGATTGTGCTTCCACAAATCACTCAAACCAACGAGTAATGCAGGTTACAACCAAAAAATCACTCAAAAAATTGTACTAGTAATGCAAGAATATAATACCAAAACAGGTTACAACCAAGTTCAAAACATAAACAACCAAAGTAAAACAGGAACCAACCAAGTTCAAAACATAATTCCAAAATAGGAAACAACCAAGTTCAAAACATAATACCAAAACAGAAAACAACCAAGTTCACTTCAATTAAATGCATCGTCACTTGTCGGGATTGGAACTTCTAAATTTTCTTCTTCCATTGCCAATTGCTACGCATAAATAAAATAAAAATATTAGTAATAAAATTATAAAATTAAAGATGAACGATAAATATGAATATAAACTTACTTGTAATGTTTGGATAGTTGTTTTTGATGTGGACTTTATCCAATCACCTCCACAAACTAGAAGCTCGACCATATCTTTTGTGAGAGAGCTTCGGTAGTCATCTAGTATACGTCCTCGGCACTAAATGCCGATTCCGAGGCAACCGTTGTAATTGGAATGCTAAAAATGTTACGAGCCATTTTGCTTAAAACTGGAAACTTGCTGGAATTTTGACTCCACCAGCTTAACACATCAAATTCTTTGTTTTCTAAAACTATATAATTAGGCTCCTCTAAGTACACCTCAACTTCACTTTTTGTGTATTTTCAACTGGTCTACACGTAAGAAAAACATAAAAATTGTAACACCTGTGCCTCCACGGCCATCAAACAAATACCAAACCAATGAAATATTATATTTCATACTTGGGATTTGTAAAAATATGTGTATCATTTGCACATATCAATTCTTGTTCAAATTCAAACTCTAAATCGCTTTCTGGAAGGTTATACGCGCACTGATGCGTAAATATAACCAGTTTAATGCAACAAACACTCCGGAATAGTGACATAGGCTTAACATACCTTAAATAACCTTTACATAACTTAGATATAAGTTTTGGAAGGTTTGGTGTGGTGAAAACAAGTTAATTCGCTTACAGGGACTAAACTTGACAAACTACGAAAGTATGCCAATTTGAACTGTAACAGACATTCCGGAACATGACCATAAGTTAAACATACCATAAATATCCTTTACATAGCTTAGAAATAGGCTTTGAGGTGTTCGGTGTGCTAAAATAAACTTTTGGGTCATTCAGGGACTAAAAGTGTCAAAAAGTGCACAAGTTTGCATTTTCGCGCATAACTTACGTTCTGAATACATCCGGACATCCAAAAATTTATGTAAGCACTAAAATATTTTATTTTAGTGTTCGCCATAAGAAAAATCCATTCGTCACGTCATTTGGATCGTTTTTCGCATTCAGGACCAGATTCGATGTATTAGCCGTTGTTTAATTCACAACCACACATTCTAACAATGCTTAGTCAGCGGATAAGGATGGAATTTAAACACCTAAACACCATGACATTTCAACACATGTATGGATG
Source organism: Helianthus tuberosus (assembly GCA_030545235.1). Classification (NCBI taxonomy): domain Eukaryota; kingdom Viridiplantae; phylum Streptophyta; class Magnoliopsida; order Asterales; family Asteraceae; genus Helianthus; species Helianthus tuberosus. The sequence goes on from CM060394.1 coordinate 83,990,127, forward strand.
GAATTTAAACACCTAAACACCATGACATTTCAACACATGTATGGATGGAATTTAAACACCTAAACACCATGACATTTCAACACATGTATGGATGGAATTTAAACACCTAAACACCATGACATTTCAACACATGTATGGATGGAATTTAAACACCTAAACACCATGACATTTCAACACATGTACGGATGGGATTAAGGCACGTTTTCCATGAAACGATCTTAACGGTTCGGGTATTCCTATAAATACCCCATACCCCCCATTGCTAAACTTACAAGAAACTTGATTTGAGAAACTCTAAGTTGAAACATTTGTTTCATACCTGAGATTTTTGAATCGAGTTTAGCATTCGGGGACCCTTCGTAAGTATTCTTTCGTTCTTTTCCTTATTTTATTGCTTTTCGAGTCAGAAAGTCAAACTTTGTTTGACTTTCAGCGTTGACCAGTAATGGTCAATGCGAAGTTCGTTTGAACTTCGCAACGTGAGTGTAATCACGTTGGTCATAGTCCCTTGGGACTATGCCCACTGATTACCACGTTGTCTAGGGTCGTAGGGTAGGCGATCTAATAAATCGCCTATACCTTCGAGCCCGACCCAGTTTGGTCGATCATTAGGATCCGACCAAATACATTAGGTGACCCTAGTATAGGGCATAACCTTCCGAGGTTATACCCTATGGTCACATCGTTTAAGTAGTTGTATGATAGGTAGTTTATATGCCTTAGGTAAATTACCAGAATACCCTTTTCATGTATAATTGGTAATTAAGCATATGTAACCTAAACTTTTGTCACATAACTGATTATGTAACATGTTTAGGCATATAACACTTGTCATAGGACTAGTTAGACGGTCCGAACGCGTTTCACGCACACGACGCGTTAAAGTAGCATAAGTTACCTTAATGGGTCGCGATGGGTCGATAATACTTAGGTTAAGTTTCATTTAGTATGTAGGCTTTGTTAAACCATATCATATGAGTTCCTACACTCATTTGGTTTACAAACCCTCCTGCTACCCAGTCTTCCGATTTAGGTCCGGGTTAATTATGTAATTACCTATATTAGGTACCGTTTGATTTCCGGGACTCCTCTAGCTTTCTTGGTAGTTGTTCAAGACTCCTAAGCACTCCCAGGCGAGTACATTATTCCCCTCTTTTACTGTTTTCAACTGTTTTGGGGTGACTCATATGTGCTAAATGTTTTATCAATGGTTTCAAGAACAATTACAATATGGTTTCAAGAACAATTACAATGTGGTTTCAAGAACAATTACAATTATTTCAAGAACGCTAACAATGATTTCAAGAACGAATACAATGATTTCAAAAACTAATAACAAATTTCAAGAAGTGAACAAACTTGTTGGTTGTAGTTTACATGACCGATGACATTCATTAGCTATGATCAAGCCGACCAGTATTAGGTTATGGTACCATAGGATCTGACAAATCCCGTTATTTACTGCACCCATTGTTATGTGTGGGTGTTGTGGGTAGCGACTGAATCTGTAATTATTAACTTATCCTTTGGTAAGGGTTTGTTAAGAACGAGAGCGAGAGCGAGTTGGAACGAGGAACGCGTCAAGAAGGTTTGAATGTTATTAGAGAATCGATCATAAAGTAGTTCACGATTAAAACAAGAACGATTAGAACGATTAAAACAAGAACGATTAGAACGATTAAAACAAGAATGATTTGAACGAATGGGTAACGATTGGGTAAACATTTGTACATGATTTACATTTGATCATGCATTTACACGAAACATAGTATTGGTTTAAACCAAGTTTTACTTCAATACTTTGTTGTTGTGCATATGGTTTAGTTGAGACATTTCACTTGCCATACATGGATATTTGACATAGACATTTGACATGGATATTTGACATAGACATTTTGACATGAATTACATCTTGACATGAATACTTTGACATATTATTCAATACATTTGACAATTGATTTAAACATAGACATTTTACATTGTTTGGTTTGGTTTGATTAAGTGATTAAGTAACGATGCGTGTGTAATATGATACAAACATGGTGGATACGCCGTTGGTACTTCCTATATATAAGTGTTTGTATGGTATTACATATTGTAGCGTTATTTGAATCATTTCAGTTTGAGACATAGAACATTTTATACAAGTAACATACTTTTCACAAGACATTTATTTACAAACAACTTATCTTACACAAACTCATTTTTACATGGTTATTCATTTAATCATGCATTATTCTCTTATTTATACTTATCATCCGAACTTATTATTTTTCAAATGATTTACAAAGACAAAGCAAATTACAAGGTTCATGACTAAACATTTTCTCAAACAGAAGTCATGAAACTTATTTTCAACAAAACTAATGTATTCGCCAGCATTTCTTTGCTGACCTCGTTTTCACATATGTTTCAGGTATTGTTGGATGATATCGATTGATAAGATGCATGCTCACATAGGACTGGACAAGGCCTTAGTGACTCAATAACAATGATAGACTATGTTTAAATAGTGTATTTAGATTTCCAGACGATGTAATTACTCAATGTTTAATAAAACGAAACACTTTTGATATCCATGGTTATGAAACATTAATTCTGTTGCAACACGCCCCGATGTTTCCGCCGTGATTTGTTGTTTTACGCGGTCGGGGTGTGACAGAAAGATGGTATCAGAGCCAATGGTTATAGGGAATTAGGTTATTAGTAATTAGTAATGCTTTGACCTAGTCTATAACCTTCTTAGGACCCTAACGCGAGTTTACTTGCGTTTAGTCATAAAACAATACCGTCACCTATCCTTAGGTGACGACCACAACAAGAACATAAATTTCAAAACCGCTTTTGAAAACTAATCATCTGTTCTAGGATGATTAATTTCTAGGTTTTGAACCCTCTATTATAAGGTTTGAACCCTCTGTTATATGGTTTTGAACCCTTTGAATTTTCAAAATCTCGTCAAGGTTTTGGGTTTTAAATAATGTGAACACGTGCAAACTGGAAGGGTGAATGCCTGTATTCTGGGTTTTCTGTCTAGGCAAGCACTTCGTATACATCTCATCAGACGCGAGACCAGTTGTGCTTACCTGGGAATTCTTGGGATGAGTGTTCACTTATAGGCGAGCATGTCTTCGCGATACATTATTTTTAACCTATTTACTTTGACTAATCACCAAGGTCGTTTGTTGCTTTGTAGTAACAAACAAATGACCACTATCCTTGCTTTCATCAGATTTGTTTCATCTCATTCTTTTCGTCTAAATTCTCTCACTCGTTTCCTTTCATGTTTCCTCTTTTAGACAATGCCTCCTCGACGCGAAAGCCAGATAGAGACTGCCGAGCTGGCAGAAATCATTGCGCAGCAAATGGCTGCTCAATTCCCAAACCTCTTTGCTCAATGGAACCAAGCCAACAACAACAATAATGTGCTATGCAAATACAAGGATTTCAACCAGGCTAAACCACTCAAGTTTAGTGGTTCTGAAGGAGCAACTGGGCTTCTTCAGTGGTTCGAAAGCATTGAGAATACTTTTCGCCACGTGCAGTGCCCGGATAATCGCAGGGTCGAGTTCTCCTCGAGCGTGTTTCAGAAGAGGGCTCTTACATGGTGGAATGGGGTAATGAGAGACCGAGGTGCGGAAGTTGCTCTCGCACAGACATGGGCTGAACTTAGGGCTCTGATGATGAGGGAATTATGTCCTCGTCATGAGCAGCGAGCTTTGGAGAAGGAATTTGATGAGTTGAAGCAAGATAGTGGTGAGCACAGGGCGTATACTGATAGGTTTGAGGAGCTGAGTCTGCTTTGCCCTACAATGGTTACCCCACTTGACATAGCTATCGAAAGGTACATCGACGGCCTACCTGACTCGGTACAAGACATCCTTACTGGTAGTAACCCTGCCACACTCCGTCAGGCGATCGAGTTATCAGCGACATTGACTGAGTCGCAGATTCGGAAGAACAAGTTACACAGGAAGGGTGACAAGGGCAAGAAACAGTCAGCTGACAAGGAGGATAGCAAGAAAGGCCAAAACAAGAAGGGTAAGGAAGGTGAGACGTCAAAGAAATCAAAGAAGCGAAAGGGTGCCCAAAATTTTGCTGTTACAGCACAGACTGCACAGAACCCGCAGAACCAACCAGCTCAGCCACCTGCAAAGAAAGCATATGCCGGTACCGCACCTTATTGTGCACGCTGCAACGGTCATCACGCAATACAACAAGCTTGCTGGCAATGCACGACGTGTGGTAAACTTGGGCATTTGGCCAAGATTTGTCGTTTGGGACAAAATCAGGCTGCTCAGGTTCAAGCTCCGGTTCAAGGGAATGCTGCGAGATTTCCACTGGGTTCATGTTTCAACTGCGGAGAGATTGGTCACTTCCGCCACAACTGCCCAAGACTGGTAAATGCAAATGCTAACGCAAACCCAAATGCGAATGTCAACGTCAATGTGAATCCAGCACGTGGTCGAGTGTTTAACATCAATGAGGCACTCAATGTTGAAGGAGTGAACAATTAGTATTTTGTTTTTCCTCTGGTTGGTATCTTGTAACATTTAAAGACAATGCGGTTGTTATATAAATAAAAATTTGTGGTTTTATTTTCTAACTAATGCAATTGTATGAATGTTTGATTCAACCTTGTGATGTCAACACAAAGACAAAACTACTCGTGTGGTTCTGTCATTTTTACGATCACTTGAGATCTCCCTAAGAACCTCAAACACTGGTTTCTTTTAAATCTAAAGTATTTTATCGTCTTGCACCGTTCGAGATGCAAGAATTATCAAAACAGCTTCAAGAGTTGTCTGATAAAGGATTCATCCGTCCGAACTTTTCACCTTGGAGAAACTCCTGTTCTCCTTGCGAAAAGAAAAAAAAATGGATCTTTTCGAATGTGTATCGATTAACGTAAGCCTAGTAAGCTTACCATCAAGAATCGATATCCCCCTACCTTAAATCAACGATTTCTCCGATCAACTGCATAGCGTTCATGCTTTTCCAAGATCGATTTGCGTTTTGGGTATCATCAACTTTGTATTCTCGAAGAAGATATTCCCAAAACGGTTTTCTGCATGAAGGATGGCCATTACGAGTTTACAGTCATGCCTTTTAGGTTGACAAATACTCCAGCCATCTTCAAGAACTTAATAAATAGAGTCTGCAAGCCTTATTTGGATCAGATCGTCATTGTAATTATTGATGACACCTTGATCTATTCATGTCCTGAGCCGATCACGATCAACACCTTCGTTGACATCGGAGCCCTGATTGAATTCCTTGTACACTTTAAAATGTACAAAACAACTCAATTAGGACAAACCGAATGCCTTTTAAGATCTTCCTATCTTCATAGTTAGATTCTTGAAAATATTTAAAGTGCCAAAGGAAATCCACGGATTTGGGTTTCTGGTATGCTTTAAATACCCGTGTCCAAAGATAACAAATTATAGGTCAAATTGAACGATTATGCGATTGAACGAGTATACAATTATGTGACTATGTGTTTATTCATCTTATGTTTTCTTTTATGCATTTTTGTGTTTTTAATACTCTGGATATTCATTATCCAAATCCTCGCAGAATCTTTCATATCGTCATATGAGGGATTCGTAGCAGGATATTCAAAAAGTACTACCTTCAATCCTTAATGGGCTTCTATGTAATAGTTAAGACCCTTGGGTTATATAGTACCATTCCATGATTCGATGAGAGACCCTTTAGTGGTCTAGTCAAAAAGATTGATTCACGATTTGGTTAAAGAACGACATCTAGTGATGTAGCTGGACAGACTCCTTGATAGTCTATTTAGATCATTTATTGATTTAATTAAAAGGATTCTAAGGCGGTCTAGTCACACTCATCACAGGATTGTTCATTTGGTTTTCCCCTACACACTATAAAATAGACTGTGTGAACTGTGCAAGGAATTGTCTGATTATGGACGCGTACATAATTATGAAATTTAGTGCACAGAAACCCAGTAAGATTTATTATGTGTAAGAGCCGATAGTGAAAACAATAACGAAATGAGAACGATGTAATGGAGGTACGGTGGACGCACCAATGACGCTTCATATACTTGTATATAAGTATCCCTCTTACATTGTAATCATGATGTTATTAAAGGTTACTAGAAGTTCAGAACCCTAACCAATGTTATTCGATCTTTTCAATTTCATGTTTTCAAGCTCTCACAAGTTTCCTCTAAATAAATTTCGGGACGAAATTTCCTAAAGTAGGGGAGACTGTAACACCTGTGCCTCCACGGCCATCAAACAAATAACAAACCAATGAAATATTATATTTCATACTTGGGATTTGTAAAAATATGTGTATCATTTGCACATATCAATTCTTGTTCAAATTCAAACTCTAAATCGCTTTCTGGAAGGTTATACGCGCACTGATGCGTAAATATAACCAGTTTAATGCAACAAACACTCCGGAATAGTGACATAGGCTTAACATACCTTAAATAACCTTTACATAACTTAGATATAAGTTTTGGAAGGTTTGGTGTGGTGAAAACAAGTTAATTCGCTTACAGGGACTAAACTTGACAAACTACGAAAGTATGCCAATTTGAACTGTAACAGACATTCCGGAACATGACCATAAGTTAAACATACCATAAATATCCTTTACATAGCTTAGAAATAGGCTTTGAGGTGTTCGGTGTGCTAAAATAAACTTTTGGGTCATTCAGGGACTAAAAGTGTCAAAAAGTGCACAAGTTTGCATTTTCGCGCATAACTTACGTTCTGAATACATCCGGACATCCAAAAATTTATGTAAGCACTAAAATATTTTATTTTAGTGTTCGCCATAAGAAAAATCCATTCGTCACGTCATTTGGATCGTTTTTCGCATTCAGGACCAGATTCGATGTATTAGCCGTTGTTTAATTCACAACCACACATTCTAACAATGCTTAGTCAGCGGATAAGGATGGAATTTAAACACCTAAACACCATGACATTTCAACACATGTATGGATGGAATTTAAACACCTAAACACCATGACATTTCAACACATGTATGGATGGAATTTAAACACCTAAACACCATGACATTTCAACACATGTATGGATGGAATTTAAACACCTAAACACCATGACATTTCAACACATGTATGGATGGAATTTAAACACCTAAACACCATGACATTTCAACACATGTATGGATGGAATTTAAACACCTAAACACCATGACATTTCAACACATGTACGGATGGGATTAAGGCACGTTTTCCATGAAACGATCTTAACGGTTCGGGTATTCCTATAAATACCCCATACCCCCCATTGCTAAACTTACAAGAAACTTGATTTGAGAAACTCTAAGTTGAAACATTTGTTTCATACCTGAGATTTTTGAATCGAGTTTAGCATTCGGGGACCCTTCGTAAGTATTCTTTCGTTCTTTTCCTTATTTTATTGCTTTTCGAGTCAGAAAGTCAAACTTTGTTTGACTTTCAGCGTTGACCAGTAATGGTCAATGCGAAGTTCGTTTGAACTTCGCAACGTGAGTGTAATCACGTTGGTCATAGTCCCTTGGGACTATGCCCACTGATTACCACGTTGTCTAGGGTCGTAGGGTAGGCGATCTAATAAATCGCCTATACCTTCGAGCCCGACCCAGTTTGGTCGATCATTAGGATCCGACCAAATACATTAGGTGACCCTAGTATAGGGCATAACCTTCCGAGGTTATACCCTATGGTCACATCGTTTAAGTAGTTGTATGATAGGTAGTTTATATGCCTTAGGTAAATTACCAGAATACCCTTTTCATGTATAATTGGTAATTAAGCATATGTAACCTAAACTTTTGTCACATAACTGATTATGTAACATGTTTAGGCATATAACACTTGTCATAGGACTAGTTAGACGGTCCGAACGCGTTTCACGCACACGACGCGTTAAAGTAGCATAAGTTACCTTAATGGGTCGCGATGGGTCGATAATACTTAGGTTAAGTTTCATTTAGTATGTAGGCTTTGTTAAACCATATCATATGAGTTCCTACACTCATTTGGTTTACAAACCCTCCTGCTACCCAGTCTTCCGATTTAGGTCCGGGTTAATTATGTAATTACCTATATTAGGTACCGTTTGATTTCCGGGACTCCTCTAGCTTTCTTGGTAGTTGTTCAAGACTCCTAAGCACTCCCAGGCGAGTACATTATTCCCCTCTTTTACTGTTTTCAACTGTTTTGGGGTGACTCATATGTGCTAAATGTTTTATCAATGGTTTCAAGAACAATTACAATATGGTTTCAAGAACAATTACAATGTGGTTTCAAGAACAATTACAATTATTTCAAGAACGCTAACAATGATTTCAAGAACGAATACAATGATTTCAAAAACTAATAACAAATTTCAAGAAGTGAACAAACTTGTTGGTTGTAGTTTACATGACCGATGACATTCATTAGCTATGATCAAGCCGACCAGTATTAGGTTATGGTACCATAGGATCTGACAAATCCCGTTATTTACTGCACCCATTGTTATGTGTGGGTGTTGTGGGTAGCGACTGAATCTGTAATTATTAACTTATCCTTTGGTAAGGGTTTGTTAAGAACGAGAGCGAGAGCGAGTTGGAACGAGGAACGCGTCAAGAAGGTTTGAATGTTATTAGAGAATCGATCATAAAGTAGTTCACGATTAAAACAAGAACGATTAGAACGATTAAAACAAGAACGATTAGAACGATTAAAACAAGAATGATTTGAACGAATGGGTAACGATTGGGTAAACATTTGTACATGATTTACATTTGATCATGCATTTACACGAAACATAGTATTGGTTTAAACCAAGTTTTACTTCAATACTTTGTTGTTGTGCATATGGTTTAGTTGAGACATTTCACTTGCCATACATGGATATTTGACATAGACATTTGACATGGATATTTGACATAGACATTTTGACATGAATTACATCTTGACATGAATACTTTGACATATTATTCAATACATTTGACAATTGATTTAAACATAGACATTTTACATTGTTTGGTTTGGTTTGATTAAGTGATTAAGTAACGATGCGTGTGTAATATGATACAAACATGGTGGATACGCCGCTGGTACTTCCTATATATAAGTGTTTGTATGGTATTACATATTGTAGCGTTATTTGAATCATTTCAGTTTGAGACATAGAACATTTTATACAAGTAACATACTTTTCACAAGACATTTATTTACAAACAACTTATCTTACACAAACTCATTTTTACATGGTTATTCATTTAATCATGCATTATTCTCTTATTTATACTTATCATCCGAACTTATTATTTTTCAAATGATTTACAAAGACAAAGCAAATTACAAGGTTCATGACTAAACATTTTCTCAAACAGAAGTCATGAAACTTATTTTCAACAAAACTAATGTATTCGCCAGCATTTCTTTGCTGACCTCGTTTTCACATATGTTTCAGGTATTGTTGGATGATATCGATTGATAAGATGCATGCTCACATAGGACTGGACAAGGCCTTAGTGACTCAATAACAATGATAGACTATGTTTAAATAGTGTATTTAGATTTCCAGACGATGTAATTACTCAATGTTTAATAAAACGAAACACTTTTGATATCCATGGTTATGAAACATTAATTCTGTTGCAACACGCCCCGATGTTTCCGCCGCGATTTGTTGTTTTACGCGGTCGGGGTGTGACAAAAATCATCTTCAAGTCTATCACGAACAACTGGGGCCCCCGGATGATGTGCTCGTCATGTTGTTCTTAGAAGCCCTAGCCATGTGAAATGCGGTGGAGTACTTTACATAAAGAGACTGTAACCTAGTTATCACATCTTCAACCCGACCATCAACTTCATTGGAAGGATATAACTTCCCAAAAGTCCACGAAATTGAGACCTTCTTAAAACGTGGATCTAAAATTGAGGCATTTGCTATAAGAACCCCAATTTCTCCCCAATATTTTTCAAACTTTTCGAACATCGGCTCACTCATCTTTTTCAAAAACCATTATTTGAGATATAACAACTAGTTATCTCTTTTTTTTACTTTAAAATTTTCAACAAGGAACAAATTTGTCTTCAGATATGATGTACCCGAAAACAAATTTGTTGCATCCAAAAAAACCTCAAGTAGTTTGCAAACCTTTTGAGCCTTATTCCACTCGTCATTGGTGAGAGACCATTCAAAGTTAGAATCTCTCAATGCGTAACCTTGAAAGGCAAGTTTGTAATGCATAGCTAATTCAAGCATTCGATGTGTGGAGTTCCATCTAGTTTTTACAACTATGCACAAATGTCACACCCCAACCGATGGCGGAAACATCGGGACGTGGCACTGAGCGAAACAGATTGTCCAAGAGAATCCATAATAACTCTTAATGACAATATATTTAACATTAATGTCCCATACCATTAACACATAAAGCAAAAACAGTCATCACAGATATAAGTCTCATAAACAAAACACTGTTCCGACAACTCAGATTTTATTGTGGGTTTCTAGACTTCCTACTCGTATTAGAAAGCATAGCATCCTATCAACCTGTCACATACGTTAAAATAAAGTCAATACATAAAATTTAAAGGTGAGTACACAAATTTGCATAGCATATAGTATAGCGAAAGCGTTTTACGCATAACCAGCATGTAACACGTAGAAATGTGAATCAAGTAAGCTATCGACAATGACGCAATGCAACCGACATGACTGCAAGTTGTAGAATGCGCAACACATTTTCACCATTGTGAACATGTGAAGTAAGGCCCTTAACAACCCCTGAACAAACAGGTGCTGAGTCCAAACATAGTACTATCGTTGCTAAGGTGTCAGGAAAACAATCACTGTGTAAACATAACATACAAGCATTCATCGAATCACGTATAGCATGCGAGAGCGGTTAGCGTTTATAAAAGAGTTTGAGTATTGTGTACGTTGTGTGTTGATATAGAACGTATGTAACACCCAAAAGTGCGTTAAATGAAAATGGGTTCGAGTATACTCACAGTATATGTTTAACAAATAAACACAGCCTTGATTGGATTGAAGGGAGCGCGTTGAGATTAGCCTGAGTATAGAACAGTAGCGTAAGCGTTGAACGGTGCAAAACAAAATTAGTGTCGAATGATGATCCGGTCGTATGAGCATAACTCATCCGATCGGATGGTCATCTGAGCGGATGACCATTCGAACGGATGGTCATCCGAGATATGTGGGTGTTTGAAAGTTTTGAAGTTTTCGTTGTAGCATAGATGCCAAGTCATCCGGTCGGATGGTCATCCGAACGGATGGGCATTCGGTCGGATGGCTATTCGAGTGAGTTTGTGTTTTGGAAAATTGTTAAGTATTGGAAATAATAAGGGACAGGTCACCTGGTCGGATGGTCATTCGATTGGATGGTCATTCGATCGGATGGTCATCTGATCGGATGGCCACTCAAGTGGGCGATCTGTTGTTTTGAAAATCTGGTAAAATTTTCTAAGTAAAAGTTTTTGAGTTTTAACGGAGACGGCATGACAACGTGTTTGAACAACGGAAACATACCAAGGTTCAGCTCATTCGATCGGATGGGAATCACCCCACTCGATCAGACTCACTGTTCTTGGGTGAAGTTTCATGTTCAACCCGTTAATTGGTCATCTCTCTGGTGGAAATCCGTTTTCAAATAGGCTCTCAACTGGGAAATGAGTAAAGAGTCTGAATGAGTCAAGATTCCATCGGTTTTGTGTAGAATGTTGAAGAAAAGTTGAAATCAGTTGAAAGGTGTTGAAATCTTGTTGAGATTTGTGTTTAAATATGTGGAAATCCTTTAGATATGAACCAATATTGATGAGATGATGTCACACAACAGTTTGCATAAGCAACCATGTGAGAACCATCTTCAAGAGGTCCAAATCAGGTGATTTCAAGAAAAAAACCAGTGATTTTGATGGAGAAGATGATGTAGAAGTTTGTAGTGATGACGGAAGTATAAGATTCGAGGAGAAATACTTACGAAATAGCCTTGAATCATGAAGAAAAGTGGTTGAGAATGACTTGGGAGCGAGTTGGTCGGAGGGAGCTGTCACATCAGTGAACAGTAGTGTACGGGCAGGTATTTATAGTGTGAGAGGAGAGTTAAGGCGGTGGAGTGAAGTGTGAGGTGTCGGATGGTTTGCCGGTCGAATGACCATCCGATCGGATGGCCATCCGAGCGGATGGTCATCCGGACGGTAGCCCATTTGATCGGTTATTTATCCGGACAGCCTAGTTGTGAGAGTTAGTTTTCCAACTTTCGTTTCGTGCGTTAAGTGTCAGACCCCAACCGATGGCGGAAACATCGGGATGAGACGAAAATGAGATTGCAAGAGACTTCATAATACTATGTGACAATATAAATTAAATTCCAATTTCATTTCAAGACTAAATGTCATACAAAGATTCCAAATAAAGACATCATCGTTTCAACAATACATCAAAAATAACAAAATTAATCTAGGTGTGTATCTAAGTCCACCTAAATTGCATTCTTCAGAGCATCATGGAGTCTATCAACCTACAACATGTATTAAAATAGAGTTCAATGCAAAAGCAAAGGCGAGTATACAAGTTTTTGTTACATAGCATAATATAGAATAAAAAGTGCTCGTATCCAACATGATTCATAATATGCGAGTACTAGTATGCAAAAATGGCGTACAATATGTTCAAACCCAAGTATACAACGCGTTAAAAGAGCCTATCCCAAATAGAGTAGCGGGAGGTAACAAGTTTAACTTAACAATACCCCAAGACTAATGGGCGGTGCATTAATCCTATAGCGCTATAATTGTTAAGGTAGGCTAGCAAAGTTAATGAGCATATATCGACCAAATAGTTTACAAAGCATACGAGATTAACAAGCATCACACATAGCATCATGTTAAGCATGGATAGAGTATGTTTAAAATAGTTTAAGTGTCAAGTGATTTTTGTAATATACATGTTGCATCCCAAAGTGTTAAAGAGTAAAAAGGGATCGAGTATACTCACGGTTTTGCAAGCTTTCCTACTTGATATCCCGCAAGTATTGTTGGTGGATGGGTTAGTTTGGAGCACCTTGTCCTTCTACACGAAGAAAACATAGGTGTGTGAGTTTGGGGAATAACGGAAGATTATAGATTTGGAATTTAAAATACATGAACATAGACATAGGAAAATAATCATCCATCACATATGATGCTTAGATGATATACTTACTAACTTGACAATGTCCACTTGTTCATCATCAAGAGTTCGGTTTGTTTGAATGTTACATAAGTATTACATAGAGTATACTATATCATATATGTCAAGCATGAGGTAGAAGATTAAAGTCTTCATTTAGGCACCTCTAAGTATCATAGAATTCATACATGAGGTGGGAAGAACAAAGCTTCCATTTAGGTACCTCCATTATTCACCACTACACTTGTTGTTATATACAACAAGGAGGGTCATGAACTTACAATAAATAAATAAAATAACAACTAATCTATGGAAAACATCAAGAAGTGAGTGGATTTCTATGAAAGATAGCCCAAGCTAGTATAACAATCACACATTCATCAAGCTTCAAGCTTGAACACTTCTTGTGGGTAAAACCCTAACTAAAACAGAATGTATAATATAGGATCGAGGATCTTGAATAATATTTCGTTCAAACGTGAATCGTTCATCGTTTGCACATAAGACTAATTATAAATCCACGAACATGATTAAAAATAGCTTCGTTTTCATTATGATCATTAGTCTCGAATTACAAATGAAATGAAAGTAGATTACAAAGAGAGTACAAGTGTTTAAATATGGAAAGTACCACACGACTTGCTAAAACAAGAAAGTGTGAAAGTGTGGAGCGTTACAGTCTCCTCTCCTTTAGGAAAATTCGTCCCGAAATTTTGGAAGAAGTAACGAAAAGATGCGGATACTTGCTCTTCATATCACTCTCGAGTTCCCAAGTAAATTCAGCGCCACGTTTTCCTTCCCATTGAACTTTGACGATAGGAATTTGACTGCGCCTTAGTTTCTTGACACCTCGGTCCATGATTTCGACGGGTTTCTCCACAAAATGCAAAGTGTCGTTGATTTGAAGATCTTCGAGAGGAACCTGAAGTCCTTCTTCAGCGAGACACTTCTTGAGATTTGAAACATGAAATGTTGGATGCGCGTTGTTGAGTCCTGAGGTAAATTGAGTCGATAAGCCACCTTGCCAATCCTTTCGAGTATCTTGAAAGGACCAACATAGCGAGGGGAAAGCTTTCCCTTTTTACCAAAACAAACTACTCCTTTCCAAGGAGATACTTTGAGTAGAACATGATCACCAACATTGAATTCCAAGGGTTTGCGTCTCTTATCAGCGTAGCTCTTTTGTCGACTTCGAGCCTTGAGTAGATTATCGCGGATTTGAAGAATCTTATCCGTTGTTTCTTGTATGATCTCAGGACCAGTAAATTGTTTGTCACCAATCTCATGCCAGCTTAAAGGAGATCGAAATTTGCGACCATATAATGCCTCGAAGGGAGCCATTTGAATACTGGAGTGGTAGCTATTGTTGTACGAGAACTCGATCAATGGTAAATGCACATCCCAACTACCACCAAAGTCGATGACACAAGAACGGAGCATGTCCTCTAGGGTTTGGATAGTACGTTCAGTCTGTCTATCCGTTTGAGGATGAAAGGCCGTACTGAGATTCAAATGAGAACCCATAGCGGACTGGAAAGCTTGCCAAAGAAGCTAAGTGAAACGACCATCACGATCAGAAATGATGTCGAGAGGAATACCATGACGGCATATGATTTCGTCAGTGTAGAGTCGAGCAAGTCGTTCAACCTTGAAATCTTCACGAATAGGAAGGAAATGAGCGGATTTGGTAAGACGATCGACAGTCACCCATATGCTATCGTGACCAGAAGGTGTACGAGGAAGTTTGGTTATGAAATCCATAGCAATGTTATCCCATTTCCAAATGGGGATTTCAGGTTGTTCGAGTAGACCAGAAGGTCGTTGATGCTCGGCTTTGACTTTCAAACAGGTGAGCCATTTAGAAACATATGTGGCGATGTCTCACTTCATACCAGGCCACCAATAGGATGCACGAAGGTCTTGGTACATTTTATCAGCACCAGGATGAATCGAGTAATTGGATTTGTGCGCCTCGTTCATGATAAGATCACGCAAATTGTCGCGATTTGGTACCCAAATGCGATCACGATAGTATTGAAGTCCATCGGATTTAGTCACAAGTTGATCTTCAGTAGCACCACGTATTTCTACAAATAAGGTTCCTTCGTTGGCGGATGAGTATTGAGCTTCACGAATGCAAGTGTGAAGATCGCTGGAAACATGAACACAACGAATACTACTAAGATGAGACTTATGACTAAGTGCGTTGGCCATGACATTCGCTTTACCAGGATGGTAGTGAATCTGGCAGTCGTAGTCGTTAAGTAATTCCACCCAACGTCGCTGACGCATATTAAGCTCCTTTTGGTTAAAGATGTATTGTAGGCTCTTATGGTCAGTGAAAACCACACACTTTGTACCATATAGGTAGTGTCGCCAAATCTTTAACGCAAAAACCACTGCGCCAAGCTCGAGATCGTGGGTAGTATAGTTTTTCTCATGTATTTTAAGTTGACAAGAGACATAAGCGATGACTTTGTCTCGTTGCATGAGAACACAACCAAGACCACGATTCGAGGCATCGCAATATACCACGAAGTCATCGTTCCCATCAGGAAGAGTGAGAAAAGGAGCGTTGCAGAGCAAATCCTTGAGAGTTTCAAAAGATTCCTCTTGCTCAGGACCCCAAGCAAAAGGTTTCTCTTTTTGAGTCAACGAAGTGAGAGGAACGGCGATCTTTGAAAAGTTCGAGATGAATCGGCGGTAATAACCCGCCAATCCTAAGAAGGAACGGATTTCCGAAGGGTTTCTAGGCGCGGTCCAATTCTTCACTGCTTCGATTTTGGAAGGATTAACATGGATTCCTTTTCCACTAACAACGTGCCCAAGGAATTGGACTTCTTTGATCCAGAACTCGCATTTGGAAAACTTTGCGTAAAGACATTCGGTACGTAAAAGCTCGAGTATAAGACGTAGATGACGTTCGTGATCGGCTTGAGATTTAGAATAAATGAGAATATCATCAATGAAGACGATCACAAAGTGATCCAAATAGGGTTTACAAACACGATTCATAAGATCCATAAACACAGCGGGTGTATTGGTCAAACCGAAAGGCATAACCACGAACTCAAGTGTCCATAGCGAGTGCGAAACGCGGTTTTGGGAATGTCCTCTTCAAGAACACGAAACTAGTGATAACCAGATCGAAGATCGATCTTGGAGAAATAAGTAGCGCCTTGAAGTTGGTCGAAGAGGTCATCGATACGCGGAAGAGGATAAAGATTCTTGATTGTGAGTTTATTAAGCTCACAATAGTCGATGTACATGCGAAAAGAGCCATCCTTCTTCTTGACGAAAAGCACAGGAGCACCCCAAGGTGAGGTACTTGGACGAATGAATCCCTTCTCGATGGGTTCTTTGAGTCGACTAGATAATTCTTGCATTTCAGAAGGTGCAAGACGGTATGGAGCTTTCGCAACAGGAGTCGCACCAGGCACGAGGTCAATACGAATATCGACAGATCGAGGTGGAGGGGGACCAGGAAAATCTTCAGGAAAGACGTCAGGGAAGTCACGCACCACTGGAACATCATTTATGCTCTTTCCCTTGCCCTTCTCTTCCACAATATGGGCTAAAAAGGCAAAGTACTGTTTACGTAAATATTTGTTCGCTTGTGTGTAGGACATCAATCTTAGTCCTTTTGAAGGTTGGTCTCCATAAATGCGTAAGGTGTCACCAGATGGAAGAGGTAAACGAACATACTTCTCGTAGCAAGCAATTTCAGCATGGTTTTCACGAAGCCAATCCATGCCCACGATGATGTCGAAACTACCCAATTGCATGGGTATAAGGTCGATGGTGAAGGTATGTTCGTTAAGAGTAAGAAGACAATTACGAAGAACAGAATCAACTAAAACGGATTTGCCATTGGCAACTTCGACAGAGAACGACTTAGGCAGTTTAGAGCGTGTAACATTTAACAAAGGTTCAAATTCCACGGACACAAAGCTTTTGTCCGCACCAGTATCAAATAACAATGAAGCATAAAGGTTGGTAACAAGAAATGTACCATTAACGACTTTATTGTCGTTGCGTGCTTGGTTCGCATTGATGTTGAAAGCTCGACCTCTAGCGGGCTGTTGTTATTCTTGGTTCCATTGCGGGCATTGAGGACGGAGATGAGTAGTATCCCCACATTTGAAACAAGCTCTAACTGGTTTGGCATTTTGCTGCGCTGGCTAAGCTTGTTGAGCTTGTGGTTGAGGGTTACTTTTACAATAGGCGGTATGTTAGGATCAGAGGCCCTCATGATTGTGTTTGTTTGTAATATTTGAACAATGAAAGAATATTAAACAGAGATCTAATGCAGCGGAATTGAAAACAAACTTTATAAACACAATCAAAGACAAATAATTTTTAGTAAACACATCCTTATCATTGAGTCGAATGATTACAATACAGAAATGATTACAGACATGCTTACATACTAAAGCTGCCCCTCAGCATGATGCTCACTGGTTGATTGCTCAAGATGAAAGGATTGGAGGAGAAGAACTCACTCAGTCAATCAAATGTAACAGTACGGGGTACTGTTCCATTTATAGGTAATTCAAACCACTGAAGCATCTACGCTGATGTCACCATGAAAGTGACATCTAACAACCTAACAACCTGTAACCACTGTTCTTATACAAACACTGCTAACTTAACCACTGATTCTATACAAAACAAGTGACACACTAAACTACTGCTTTCTCCTTCCATCAGCACAGATGTTTGACTATCAGTGCTTCCTCAAAGTTGATCAGTCCTTGAGTGCGCAGTCCTTTAGTCAACAACAGTACTTAGATAGTATCAGTAGATTGAACCAGCAGTGTTTAATTCTTAACAGTCTTCAGGGCTTCATCAGCAGTTTGAAGGACAGCAGCTGTTGTATACGGACAGTGGATAGAGGTCATCAGATGTTATAAACACTTTCAAGGGGAAAGCCTGGTGTAAACTACTGCTTATGATGAATCCACTGTTGTGAACCAGATTTGGCTTTCATTATCTGTTCCTCTGATAGGGTTCAATCCCAACAATCTCCCCTGGAACAGATAATGCCAAAACTCTTCATTATTTTGGATCTTTATTGCCTCATCAGGAGTTCCCTTATTTTCCCTTTGAGTTGTAACTCAAAGGCTAAGGCATCTGTGTCATCTTCATCCCTGCACAGTGGAAGATCAAGGAGATCCTGCAAATCTTCAAGACTTAGGTCAAGTGCTTGTTCCCTTGTTATTTTCTTCACTTCTCCACTAGACTTGATCACTGTCAGTACATGGGTCTGTTTGTCAGTTTTCCACTTTAGTACTTTTGAGTCTGGTGGGTTTCTTGGGAGATTTTTATTAGATGAGGTATTTGGTGATGCTGGCCTATTGATGACTGACTGAGCAGTACTTGCAGGTTGATCCAATCCAAGAGTTTCTACAATCATCTTCTTAATGCCCTCTTTTACAAGTTCATCACCTGCCATTAACTCTTGCACTGTTTCAGCATCCAACTGTTGTTGTTGTCTTCTTTTATAGATGACAGCACCAGCTGGAGCAGTGGCTCTCTTGACTTGCAGCTTTCGTGGTCTTGTTGAGACCTCTGCTTTGGAATAATCAGGTTTTTGTGGAACCTTTGGATCTTTCTTCCTTAGTTCCTCCAACCTTTTGTAGGTGGTCCTGACTTTGTCTTCTTTCCATCTTGACACTTGTTTTTTAGACCCATAATCAACTACAACTAATTCCTCTTTCATTCTCTTCAGCTCCAAAGTCTTTTCAGGCTCATTCTTTTTGTACTTTGACCAATCAGGAGGAGTGTGTTTGACCTTATTTTTATCATTTCCTGAATCCTGTCTGCTTCTTTTTCAAGCTCAGGAATGGTCCACTCTTTGTACATATATTTCCCCCCCCCTTATACTTCTTGGAAGCCATGATGCTTTCAATGTAGTCTTTTCTCAAAGTTTCATCTGCTCTCTCTGAGATTTGCTGACAAACATTTTTTGCAAACTGCTCTAAGGATCTGACTTGAGTGAATAGAAATTGATAATGCCTTTGAATTTCTTTATCAGTTTTCCCTTGAGAGCTTCTTTTGGAGATATCCTCTGCCTATTGAGCCTTAACTTTCAAATATTCTTCAATATTGTTAGGCCTAGGATATCCTTCAACTGATGGCAACTTCCTTTTAGCAGGATCATCCTCATAGTAAAAAGATTTGATCTCTTCTCTGACTGCAATGAGTTCAAGAGGATATTGGAAACCTGTGTGACAACCCGTGATTTACGGATCTTAATTACGTGATTAACAGATAATTAACGCAATAATAATTAGTGTTTACGGAGCAAATCAACTTAATTAGGCCTTTGGAGTGCCTAGGAACGTTTATCCGACTTTACAATGCGCAAACGGTGGTTTACAGAGAAGCCTGTGAAACGTTAAACGGCAACGGATTGATACCGTACAAGATACTGACAACGCCGACAAACATTAAACATTTTACGCTATATTTAGCCTCGTAAATAAATTTTAGTGACTACAGTCGAAACCGGATCAAAAACGGATTAAAGGCGGCACCGATGGAATTCTTCGCGATTATTATCGTAATCAACGAACGGGCGTGCAAACAACGACTACCGACCGTATTTTTGTGTATTTTATCTTTTGATGATAAACGGAGTTCGGGTTTTGACAACGGGTCTCGTAGGATTTACGGGCCACTTTCACACGAGATGGGCTTGTGGGCCCTGGGCCCAAGCCCAAAACCCACAAGCCTAAACCTGCATATAATATACTACAAGACTTTCTTGTGAATCTTAGCAAGATCTCTAGAAATCTTGCCCAAATCTTGTCAAAAATCTCTATGAATCTTCACAAGATCTATTAAGATCTCAAAAATTTTATATAAAAACCATACCCTCATTTCATTTTTACACACCCACAACCTTACATTTACTATCTCTCTCTCGGTTATGTATCAGACAAACAAAACAAGGAGGTCATCTTCTCCAAAGCAAAACCCTAAACAACAAACTCACCCTCCCTCACCCGACATGGCAGCAACCGGAGCCGGGTATGGCAGTGCTCCGGCGTCCCCTTCTTCTCCGGGGATCGCACATCAGGCCCACAGCCCCTCCCCCTTTCTTCGATCTACATACGGAGCACCACAACCACCGTCCGGTGGTGGTGCAGCGGTGCGACACAAAGAAACAGAGATTGAGAGGAGATCGAGATGAGAGAGAAATGTCGGAAGAGAGAGAGAGAACCCGCGGTGGTGGTGGTTCTTCACGGCGGCGACTGTAGCCGTCGGAAACGACGACGGCTGAGGAATTCGGAGGTGATGATGGTTCAGATCCGGTTCAGACACGGTTTAGATTCAGGTCAGTTTTGGTTCAACCTTGTGAGTTCGGTTCATCTTGTTTCGAGTTTAAGCTCAGCTCAGGTTCATTTCAGTTTCGGGAACCGGGTTTTATTTCGGGTCAGACTTCGAGTTCTGGTTCAGATTCGGTGTCGGGTCAGATTACGTGTTCAGGAAGCGAGTCAAAGTTTCGGGTTCGGTTTGGTCAAGTGGTCAGCTTCAGAAGCGGTTCGGGTTGACTCGGTCAACTCAGTGTTCGGGCTAACCCAGTTTGGTTCGCTCCGGTTCAACTCGACTCAGCCGGTCAAACGCGGTCAAACAGTCAAACTGGTCAAACCCGAGTCAACTCTGGTCAACACCAGTCAACAGGCGGTCAACAGAAGTCAACGCAAGTTCGGTAAAGACTTAGTGGCGTGAATTATTTTGTTATTTTTATGAATCTATTTATTTTCGTGAAACGAGCTCAAACCGAACAGATTAGCACTTTGATTCCATATTAGTCACTTTTACAAAAGCTATTTATGTTGGTTATTGAAAATTGTTGAATTTTGATAAAATAACGACAACTTGTGTTGTCGGGGGCGTCCAAAAACAGAGGAAACTCTGCCCGTTTTTCGAGAAAAACCCTTAAACACGACACGTATTATATTTAAAAAACGACGCTTAATGGAATTCGAGTTTATAATACTTCAAACCTTGATAATTCCAAAGGCTTTTACAAATAAATATAATGTTATATTTATTTCGAACGTCGTTAACTCGTATACTTTTACAAAATAAATATAGCTCATATATTTATTTCATATATCAAACAACATGACTTTGTTGTATAAAATAAATATAGTTGTATATTTATTTCAAACACGCGAAATATTTTATAAAATAAATATAACTTTTTATATTTATTTCAAGCGCCGAAACGACATATACGTATATTTTTGGCAAATATACACAAGACGTGATATATATAATACAAGTTATTATATATTATTTTCATACGAAACGCGATATATGATACGAGTTTGTTATATGATATTTTCATAGAAATATTCTTTTATACACGTATGACTACTCGAGACGGCTAACACACTTACAACGATATATTTATATATTTCTATATAAATATTTATTCATTTTAAGTCTCTCGAAAACTAAGTCTTTTTCAAGACTTATTAAACTGCTACTGACATTAAACGAGACTTAACACGTATAACTTAATCTTTTCCATTAAGTTAACAACTTACCGTTGAATCGTTCGATTAACGATTCGGTAGAGCTCGGTGACACGTAGACTAGTTACCGCTTTTATTTAGAAACTTATTAGATATTCCGTGTTAGGAATATTGTAGAATGCACGCTAGCGAGTCTCACTTTGGAAACGACATCACGGAGTCGTAATTAGCTAGCTTTGCACATGGAAATTCAGGTGAGTTCATAACCCCCACTTTTTACTGTTTTACATTTTTGTAAATGTTTTCGGGGTGGAAAGACATGCACGTTTTGCAAAAACATACAAAGTTTTGAACAAACGCAAAACTCGTATTTCTAAATCATATTACGAAGGGATTTCGAGGAACACAAATGATTTACGAAAGGTTTTTACTAAACATACCGGTTTTCAAACAAACGTATCTTTCGGAATATGCATACCCACGAATTCTAGTTTTCTAAACTACGGGTAAATACAAGAAGCACTCTTGGTGAGAACGAGTACCAAGTATGATGCAAATGCTTATTTTTGAAATGTGAAATGATTTTCGGTCAGGGTGACCAGGGATTTGGTCGGGGAGACCAGGGATTTTTATACATGGTATGATTAGCGTAAGGAGGGTTTACTACTTAGATCATGTGAGTGGGTAGGTGGTACTTGAGGCCATTAATCCTCATGGTAGGACCGAGGGACACAATGCGGTAGATCTATTTGGGTGTAGCGAGCCCAGCTCCAGGCCCACAGTACGGACCTTGGAGTGACTATGTACCCAACGCACAAATCCGCTAGGTTTGAGTCTTCCTACTTGCACTTCACACATATCAATGGCCTTGCAAACCATTGGTGATCTCTTTATTTCCTTATTTGCTACATACCAGGGATTTTTATACTTACAAAAATACTTGTTCATACAAATTAAATACCATGTTTTATACAAAATTCAAAGCATAGGATTATGCAGGTATGGAGTCAAAGTCAGGGTGGGCATTGACGGTTATATGAACATTACAAATACAAGACTTTACAACTACATGGTTTTTATGAACATACTGTGTTACAAACACAACGTTTCCATATAACTTGGCAAGAAAATGATTTTTAAATTCGTTTCTCAATACTATTTCAAAAACCGGTTACTCCAAAGATTTATTTCAAATCTTTCACAACTCAAAAGATTTATTTCAAATCTTTTACAAACAAACTATGAACTCGCTCAACTTTATGTTGATTTTTCGCATGTTTCTTTCTCAGGTTACTTTTCTAAGACAAGGCACGGTTGGAATAGGAGAACCATTGGAAACTCGAGTACTTAGTGGGCGTTCAATTTCTAGAAAGTCTTAGCTTTTTGCTTCCGCTGTGCAATGAAGATACCAGTCCAGTCACGCCAATGCTCTGATATTTCGGGGTGTGACAGATTGGTATCAGAGCTATAGGTTACAGCGAATTAGGTTTCTATTGTGATACCTAGGCTCTAACCTCACTTTCCTCTGGGAACTTAGACTATTATGACTTTGAATACATACAGAACGCCTAGTACTCGAATATGGTCTCCAACCGTTGCCGAAAAACAAACAGTCAAAATTTTGTTTTCAAACATACGCTATTGTGATGTTTTATACACGGTACACGAAACGATTACATACAGTACACAAAAATCTGAGAGTTTAGGAAACATGCATTTAAGACCTTCGGAACAGGGAGTCAGTCTTAGAGACTAGGAGATTCAGTCTGAGAGGCTGGGAAGGTAGTCTGAGAGACTAGGAGATTCAGTCTGAGAGGCTGGGAAGGTAGTCTGAGAGGCTAGGAGATTCAGTCTGAGAGGCTGGGAGGATAGTCTAGTGGGACTAGGAGATTCAGTCTGAGAGGCTGGGAGGATAGACTAGTGGGACTAGGGGAATTACTTGATTGCTTATTGGTGACTAACATGTTATATGATTGATTATTTGCGCATGTGTGTGTTTATTAAAGGTCATCACGTAGGAACCGCGAATATTAACTCGGGCACATATTATTATCCATATTGTCTATGATATTTTGACTTCCCGAGCAGGCAGCCTACGTATAACGAAACACTAGCGCACGAGAATACATGGAACTCAATTTCTACGTCAACGGATGTCGGGGTACATCACCTTCTACGCGGCACACAACGCTAGTGCACATATATACGTGAAACTTAAGCTATACATCAACGGAGGTTGAAGTACGACACATACGACTATCGAGGCGAGGCCTTCGAGAAGGAATGATGACGCAATTTAACGACGACGCTAGATTCCTGTCAGCAGGAGAACTAACGATCTGGAAACGACAACTTGTCACGCGATCCAGCAATGGCACGAATCACGCCAGGGAGAAGACGAATGTCTCCGCATTTCCCCCCCCCCCCCTACCTAATTAATGACAAGTACGATATGTTTGACATTCCATGGTAATGTCACCTAACAACCGGTCATCACACGCAACCCCAGGTAAAGTCCTCAAATTTCTTTTATTGAAATTTCGACTCTCATATTTACTGAGTAGATTTTCGTATCTCTACTCCTCTTAATGGACATGGTGCCACAATCATTATTATTGACTTGTAAATTCGAATGACCCACATTATTATAACTGTTGGCTCCTTTGTTATCAAGTCAACACATTTTCTTGAAAATTTCTCTTCTTTTCAAGTTACATACATGGTTTTTCGTTGTGACCATGCCGAAAGTTTTCTTGTCGATACATATACTTATTGTCGGATTACGCTAAAACCAAGTTCAATTGTTTGAACTTGTTCATTACACATATTCATTTCAGAACATAATATGATGTATTGGGAGCATCATATTCAAATTCGTATTAACAAGCGTTTCATTTGTTCCGAGTCGAGGTAAACTTGTTTGGTATTCGACTCCATTAAATTGTCTGTCGATTTCGACACCATGTGATGGTGATTTTCATTAGTTTGAAGCTTGCGCTAAACTCGTTTACGCATCTCATGCACGGATCTAAATATTTATTGATTGTTTTCCAATCCACTTCGATTTATTATATCAAAGCGGTCTTAATACAATAGTGTGTTAAGACAATGGTACACAAATTCATGGTATATTCTGGTGTACCTACTAACGGTTCTTTCAACATCAATCGAATATTTCGCAATATTCATTGCTTCTTCCTCTTCGATCGAAAACATTATTTCTTTAATGTTCCATTTTCAATTGAAAATCTTTCGATGTTTGTTGGAACAAACATTCATATTTACTTCATGGCGTTTTCATTTGACTTCAAACACGGTGGATTTGTTTGTTCACCGCTATTATTGAATTATTTAAGTCACTACGACACCTTGTGCTGTCAGTACAAACTTGTAGCTTGGGCTAATCATGATTGAGCGTTTCATGCAAAACACAGGTGATACTTGTTCGATCACTCCTATTATTGAATTGTTTCATTCATTGCGACACCTTGTGGCGTCGGTATGACTTGCAGCTTGCGCTGATCACGATCGAGCGTTTCATGCAAACTATTATATTTGAGATTGTTGATTCTAAGTTCATCCAGTGGAAGTTATTGCTTCTAGAACTCATTTACATGTTATAAACATTCATGTGGAATTAGATTGGTCGAAGTTCCTGTTCATTGTTGGATCCTTGTTAACTTAGTCGCACTGGTGACTGTATCATTAAGTCTTGTTTCGATTACGCGGTCATTCACTTTGTTATTATTCGGACTTACCTGCGAACAATACAATTCCGAGGAGATAACATAGTCTAAATTTCGTGGATGAAATTTCTGTAACAGGGGGAGAATGTGACAACCCGTGATTTACGGATCTTAATTACATGATTAACAGATAATTAACGCAATAATAATTAGTGTTTACGGAGCAAATCAACTTAATTAGGCCTTTGGAGTGCCTAGGAACGTTTATCCGACTTTACAATGCGCAAACGGTGGTTTACAGAGAAGCCTGTGAAACGTTAAACGGCAACGGATTGATACCGTACAAGATACTGACAACGCCGACAAACATTAAACATTTTACGCTATATTTAGCCTCGTAAATAAATTTTAGTGACTACAGTCGAAACCGGATCAAAAACGGATTAAAGGCGGCACCGATGGAATTCTTCGCGATTATTATCGTAATCAACGAACGGGCGTGCAAACAACGACTACCGACCGTATTTTTGTGTATTTTATCTTTTGATGATAAACGGAGTTCGGGTTTTGACAACGGGTCTCGTAGGATTTACGGGCCACTTTCACACGAGATGGGCTTGTGGGCCCTGGGCCCAAGCCCAAAACCCACAAGCCTAAACCTGCATATAATATACTACAAGACTTTCTTGTGAATCTTAGCAAGATCTCTAGAAATCTTGCCCAAATCTTGTCAAAAATCTCTATGAATCTTCACAAGATCTATTAAGATCTCAAAAATTTTATATAAAAACCATACCCCTCATTTCATTTTTACACACCCACAACCTTACATTTACTCTCTCTCTCTCGGTTATGTATCAGACAAACAAAACAAGGAGGTCATCTTCTCCAAAGCAAAACCCTAAACAACAAACTCACCCTCCCTCACCCGACATGGCAGCAACCGGAGCCGGGTATGGCAGTGCTCCGGCGTCCCCTTCTTCTCCGGGGATTGCACATCAGGCCCACAGCCCCTCCCCCTTTCTTCGATCTACATACGGAGCACCACCACCACCGTCCGGTGGTGGTGCAGCGGTGCGACACAAAGAAACAGAGAGAGAGAGGAGATCGAGATGAGAGAGAGATGTCGGAAGAGAGAGAGAGAACTTGCGGTGGCGGTGGTTCTTCACGGCGGCGACTGTAGCCGTCGGAAACGACGACGGCTGAGGAATTCGGAGGTGATGATGGTTCAGATCCGGTTCAGACACGGTTTAGATTCAGGTCAGTTTTGGTTCAACCTTGTGAGTTCGGTTCATCTTGTTTCGAGTTTAAGCTCAGCTCAGGTTCATTTCAGTTTCGGGAACCGGGTTTTATTTCGGGTCAGACTTCGAGTTCTGGTTCAGATTCGGTGTCGGGTCAGATTACGTGTTCAGGAAGCGGGTCAAAGTTTCGGGTTCGGTTTGGTCAAGTGGTCAGCTTCAGAAGCGGTTCGGGTTGACTCCGTCAACTCAGTGTTCGGGCTAACCCAGTTTGGTTCGCTCCGGTTCAACTCGACTCAGCCGGTCAAACGTGGTCAAACAGTCAAACTGGTCAAACCCGAGTCAACTCTGGTCAACACCAGTCAACAGGCGGTCAACAGAAGTCAACGCAAGTTCGGTAAAGACTTAGTGGCGTGAATTATTTTGTTATTTTTATGAATCTATTTATTTTCGTGAAACGAGCTCAAACCGAACAGATTAGCACTTTGATTCCATATTAGTCACTTTTACAAAAGCTATTTATGTTGGTTATTGAAAATTGTTGAATTTTGATAAAATAACGACAACTTGTGTTGTCGGGGGCGTCCAAAAACAGAGGAAACTCTGCCCGTTTTTCGAAAAAAACCCTTAAACACGACACGTATTATATTTCAAAAACGACGCTTAATGGAATTCGAGTTTATAATACTTCAAACCTTGATAATTCCAAACGCTTTTACAAATAAATATAATGTTATATTTATTTCGAACGTCGTTAACTCGTATACTTTTACAAAATAAATATAGCTCATATATTTATTTCGTATATCAAACAACATGACTTTGTTGTATAAAATAAATATAGTTGTATATTTATTTCAAACACGCGAAATCTTTTATAAAATAAATATAACTTTTTATATTTATTTCAAGCGCCGAAACGGCATATACGTATATTTTTGGCAAATATACACAAGACGTGATATATATAATACAAGTTATTATATATTATTTTCATACGAAACGCGATATATGATACGAGTTTGTTATATGATATTTTCATAGAAATATTCTTTTATACACGTATGACTACTCGAGACGGCTAACACACTTACAACGATATATTTATATATTTCTATATAAATATTTATTTATTTTAAGTCTCTCGGAAACTAAGTCTTTTTCAAGACTTATTAAACTGCTACTGACATTAAACGAGACTTAACACGTATAACTTAATCTTTTCCATTAAGTTAACAACTTACCGTTGAATCATTCGATTAACGATTCGGTAGAGCTCGGTGACACGTAGACTAGTTACCGCTTTTATTTAGAAACTTATTAGATATTCCGTGTTAGGAATATTGTAGAATGCACGCTAGCGAGTCTCACTTTGGAAACGACATCACGGAGTCGTAATTAGCTAGCTTTGCACATGGAAATTCAGGTGAGTTCATAACCCCCACTTTTTACTGTTTTACATTTTTGTAAATGTTTTCGGGGTGGAAAGACATGCACGTTTTGCAAAAACATACAAAGTTTTGAACAAACGCAAAACTCGTATTTCTAAATCATATTACGAAGGGATTTCGAGGAACACAAATGATTTACGAAAGGTTTTTACTAAACATACCGGTTTTCAAACAAACGTATCTTTCGGAATATGCATACCCACGAATTCTAGTTTTCTAAACTACGGGTAAATACAAGAAGCACTCTTGGTGAGAACGAGTACCAAGTATGATTCAAATGCTTATTTTTGAAATGTGAAATGATTTTCGGTCAGGGTGACCAGGGATTTTCGGTCAGGGTGACCAGGGATTTGGTCGGGGAGACCAGGGATTTTTATACATGGTATGATTAGCGTAAGGAGGGTTTACTACTTAGATCATGTGAGTGGGTAGGTGGTACTTGAGGCCATTAATCCTCATGATAGGACCGAGGGACACAATGCGGTAGATCTATTTGGGTGTAGCGAGCCCAGCTCCAGGCCCACAGTACGGACCTTGGAGTGACTATGTACCCGACGCACAAATCCGCTAGGTTTGAGTCTTCCTACTTGCACTTCACACATATCAATGGCCTTGCAAACCATTGGTGATCTCTTTATTTCCTTATTTGCTACATACCAGGGATTTTTATACTTACAAAAATACTTGTTCATACAAATTAAATACCATGTTTTATACAAAATTCAAAGCATAGGATTATGCGGGTATGGAGTCAAAGTCAGGGTGGGCATGGAGGGTTATATGAACATTACAAATACAAGACTTTACAACTACATGGTTTTTATGAACATACTGTGTTACAAACACAACGTTTCCATATAACTTGGCAAGAAAATGATTTTTAAATTCGTTTTCTCAATACTATTTCAAAAACCGGTTACTCTAAAGATTTATTTCAAATCTTTCACAACTCAAAAGATTTATTTCAAATCTTTTACAAACAAACTATGAACTCGCTCAACTTTATGTTGATTTTTCGCATGTTTCTTTCTCAGGTTACTTTTCTAAGACAAGGCACGGTTGGAATAGGAGAACCATTGGAAACTCGAGTACTTAGTGGGCGTTCAATTTCTAGAAAGTCTTAGCTTTTTGCTTCCGCTGTGCAATGAAGATACCAGTCCAGTCACGCCAATGCTCTGATATTTCGGGGTGTGACAACCTGCAGGAGTGATGATAGGGATTGGTTGTTGTACTTGAGCTGATGAGAGAGGAACAGGGTTTGGAATAAGTGCAAGGGATTGTGAAGATGTTGGTGGAGGTGATGGAGAATCATCATCAGGTATGAAAATCCTTCTCCTTTTTATTGTAGGAGAGGCTGGTGATGTTTTGGGTGGATCAGTGGTGGTGATTTGAGTGGTAGAAGGTGGCTGACTAACAGTTGTTGAAACAACTGGTGTTTCAACCACTATTGCCATTACAACAAATGTTATAACATCTGATGTCTTCTGCTTTTTAGCAGGAGGTGATGGTGGTGAGGCTGTTTTTGGTGGTGAAGTGATTTTTGGTGGTGGTGATGGTAAGGCAGTGGTTGTGGTGTGTGTTGAAGAGATGACAGGTGTTTGGCTAACAGTTGTTGAAACTACTGAAGTATCAGCAGTTGTTGATACTACAGGTGTTTCAGCAACTGTTTGGGTGGAAGATTGATGTTGGGGAGCTTTTGAAAGGTGGTTTGGGAGTATGCTTTGTGAGTCTGGATGGTATGGATTTGGGTTCCCTCACTTTTCGAGTGGGATTTTTTTTGGCTCAGGATTTTTAACATCCTTTGGCTCAGAACAACCCTGCGCATTCAGCTCCATATAAGCTCTTTTCTCCTTATTCCACCTGGACATGTCCTTTGCCTCTCTGTCCCTTTTTACACTAGCTTTTACTTCAGCAAGTGCATTTGTGGTAACATCAATCTTTTTGCTACCATCTGGCAAGGGAATCTTTTTAGTCATGGCATCTTTTTCTGGTTCAACATAAAGACCATCATCTATTCCCTTCTTCTTCCACTCCTTGATTTTTCCCTCTTTTTGGCATTATCTGGGAGTAGTTGATCAATGAAGAGAACAGTGGGAGGAGCAGTGCCAGTGGTGTTTAAGATGTGGGCCTTTATAGCCTTGATGTCTGCTTGAGTGTTTCTAAACCTTGACTCCATCATGTTTCTCAGCATTTGAACATGTATTGCATGCTGCTGATCAGCCATTTGTCGTTGTTGGTGGAGCAGGGGTTGAAATAGAGTCCACAACTCATTTGCAGCAGGTGCTTGTGGTGGAGCAGGTGCTTGAGCTGGAACAGCAGTGGGTTGCACCTTTTGAACTTTCAACAACTGTTGCAGCATTTCTTTGATTTCTGCAACAGAGGTATCCAGTTTGTTAATTCTATCCGTCAATTATAGGTACTTTAAACCATCACCCAACTTAATGGGATCATCTGATTTCCCACTAACAGTGGTTTGAACAGTGGTTGACTTAGGGAATGTATTCCAATAGTCATCCACTGATGCCCCTTTTTCTCGGTACTGGGGACTTCTTCCCTCAACACTTGATAACCTTTTAATGGTACCAGTGGTCAAAACAAACTCACTAGTGATTATCAGAGGTGCTATAGAAGGAATTGCCTCCAAGGAAGTCTTATTGATGTAACCACTGTCCAAATGCAAACCAGTGGGTTCAGCAATTGTAGTGGCTGCTTCACTTGGAATACCACCAAGAGTTACTTGTAACTCAAGGGGTGTAACCTCCTCAGGTCTTGTTGGTGGGTTAGCTATGATTGATACATCAGACCCAGTCATTTGTTGAAGTATGTTCTCATTGATAGGTGAGTGAGAAGGACTGGTTTGTGCCTGGTTCAGATCAATAGCATCCAACAATAATTTAGTTGGTGGGGGAATTATGGAGGTGAGGTTGGGTGTAGAAAGAGAATTGGCCACGAGCATTGGGCTGTGGATGATGGAAGCAAGTGATTCTAGAGCATCATATTGTGGTGTCCCTATTTGTACAACCTGTTCTTTTTGAGAAGAAGCAGGAGGAGTTTCAGGCATAGGTTGAGATATTTGTACCAACTGCTATGAGGAAGTAGCAGCAGTGGTTTCTTGTGACTTTTGTGTTGTCACTGGCAGTTGCTTTTGTTGGTGCACTATATGTCTGTTGATTACGTCATTATCAAGTCTTGTGTCTAGGATTGTTTGAATGATCACACAATAGGGTTTAAGTTAGGGTTTTTATGGTTTAAACAAGAGATTTCGCTTGAGAAGGTATGTGTATGCTTGAAGCGAAATCAACACAAGAGATTCGCTTGAACAGTCTTAAGCGAAATCATATACTCTATATATAGGTGGTTAGATCATTTGAAGCGGAGGTCAATTGTCATTGTATGTGAGTCGAGGTGCTGCTGAATTTTTGTCAGAAAATCATTGTAAAGACTCAGAAGGCATTAATAGAAGAAAAATTAAGAGGAACAAAGCTGTTATGACTTTGTATACATTGATTCCGCCTTTGTATTCAAAGATGAACGCCTTAACTGACTTTTAGAGGTCGTACAACGGTCCAACAAGTGGTATCAGAGCTCAGGACGAGGAGTTCATACTACTACAGCTTGATTCTACCGATTTTTCTCATTTCTACTCATTTCTTTTTACATTTTTCAGATCTGAACTATTTCCTACGGTCGAAATGGTCTGATTTTTGAGTATCTTGTGTAAAACTGAGTTTTAACAAAGCCTACAAAGTTTCGGACGAGAATTCAGACTAAAACATGTTAAAAATGACCTAAAACAGGGTTTCGCTTGAAAGTGTTTGAAGGATATAATTGATTTCGCTTCAAATCAGACTTTTTGGACTATTTCGCTTGAACATCTGAAGCGAAATAGTGTTGTGATCCTGGATTTCGCTTGAGTTCATCTGAAGCGAAATAGGACTGCTGGTTTTCGCTTGAAGCTTGTGTTCAATTGAAGCGAAATAGATCTAGTGGGTTTTCGCTTGAAGGGTCTAATCAGTTGAAGCGAAATAGTTGATTTCGCTTGAATCAGTTTTGTTAGCAGATTTCGCTTGAACTGTTATTTTTGAGCTGATTTCGCTTGAAGTTGCTGAATTTTCAAAACTTAAAATTTTTCTAAGTGTTTGCTGATTTTTTCAGGTACGTTCACAATGGATGATATTTTCATAAACCCGTTTAGCGATATGTACGCGTTCACTTCCGAATCGTCAGATAGAAGATCTGAGATGAAAGAATATTCAAAAGAGATTTCGGAGAATTTGAAGTTTGAGAACATGTACGGGAGCCAACAGAAGCCACCAAAGCTAATGAAAGTGGAAGATTATCACTGGTGGAAAAATAGATTTGAGGGTTGGGTAAAAGCTTTTGCTACTGAAAGCTGGTTAAAACTGCACCAGTAAAAGAGGGAGGAGAGTTAATAGATCCAAAAGATTTTACAGAAAAAGATATAAAAAATGTTGTGGCTGAACATAGAATGATAACATTGATCAAACAGTCAGTAAGAGAGGATATTATTTCATTGCTTGAACAAGAAAAGACTTCAAAGAGTTTGTGGGAAGCGTTAGAGAGAAAATGTGTAGGAAGTAATGAAATTGTTAAAAACAAAAAGAAATTGTTGCGTAAAGAGTTTGATTTATTCAATTGTATGAAAAATGAATCTGTTTGTAAAATGATTGAGAGATTCGGACATCTGAAAGTGGAGCTGATCAGACATCAAATCTTACCTTCTGAAGAGGAGCTGGTGGATAAACTGTTTGATTCATTGCCAGATGATCAAGAGTGGAAATACTTCGCTCTAATGTTGAAAAATACAATAAAGCCGGAAGAGTTGAAATTGGATATGCTGATTGAAAAGCTTGAAAGCCATGAGTTGGAGATAAAGAGATCTAAAGTCAACAATCCAGCTTATCAGCAGAATGTAGAGCTTTACTACAGAGTACCGCAGGCTGGGTCTCCAAGAACAGCATTTTCTGCAGAAAGTTCAAGATCAGTGAACAATGAAAGTCTTCACAGTGGTTTTCACAGTGGATCTTCTTCAAACACTTCAAGTCAATCTGCTTCCAAGAATTTGTTTCAGTGTAATATCGCAGTGGATCTGAAGAATGGGCAGAATTTCAGCGAAGAATCGGCAAAACAACAGATGGTTTTCTTGGCATCTGTACTTGAATCGTATGAAAGCCTCGTTGCAGGGAAGATTGGCAATACCAATTTGACGAAAGAAGATTATGACCAATTAGACCCCGAGGAGATGGAACTAATGGATATCAGATGGTGCATGGCCAGTGCGGTTCGTCGGGCACAGCGGTTCATGGAGATAACGGGGAGAAAGTCAATTGGTGGACCATCTACCAAATTGGGATTTGATAAATCCAAGGTGACATGCTTCAAATGCAAACAAAGAGGTCACTTTAAGCGCGAGTGCAGAAATGCGTATGCTGCTGATGATTCTGAAAATCCATTCAATGAAGATTATTACAGGAAGGCAATTTACCATCAGAACAAGTCTGAGCCACCAAGATTAAAGCAACCAGAAGAAAGATCAAGGGCTCTTGCAGTTATATACGACGATGAAGGGTATGACTGGAGTCAAGAAGTTCTACCTGAAGAAGATGCAGTTGGTTATGCATTTGTTGCAAATGATGATCATGATAGATGGTGGAGAAGAGACAGTGCAAGATGGGAGATTGGCAAATTGAATGAACCATTTAAGGAAGCACAAAGAGCCAAGAGATGGAATAAAGAGTTAGAGTGTTACATGGATCCACAGGGTAATCCAGTAGTTGATCCATCAAAAGTGGATTTTGATGCTGTAACCAATGTGTTTCCAAGTGAAGGCACTTTCAACACAAGAAGGCTTTCTGATAAAAGCTATTTGCCAAATTTGATGATCAAGTTAAGAGAAGTTTTTGAAGCAAGTTTACCAAAGGTGGTAGAGATGAAGAAGAGAAAAGAAGAAGAATTGAAGAAGATGATTGAAGAAGTAAAGGCTGTTGCGAAGACTGCTGCTGGAGAGGAACAGAAAGCTGAAGAAGAACAGAAGAATGAAGAAGCTCAGAAAGAAGAAAAAGTGGAGAACAAAGAGCAAGATCAGAAAGCTGAGACAGAAGAACCGGTGCTGAATGCTACTGAGGTTAGAAAATCTTCTGATCTATCTAATGTTGAAATGGTTGATGAAAAAGAAAACAAGTGCAAGAATTGCATAGAAATGTGCAAAGCCTGTACTGAAAAAGATGACATCATAAAAACAAAAGATAATGAATTAAGCAAACTTGAAAATGGTTTCACAATAAAATGTAAAGATATGATTGAAAAAGAAGAAATTTTGAAACTAAAAGTTGAAAATTTGACACAGAAATGTCAAGGTCTTGAAAAGGATAATGATGTTTATCGACAACTGTGTTCTACAAAATGTGTCGATTGTGTTGAAAAAGAATCTAAATTTCAAGATTTGCAAAAACAGTATGATTCTTTAAAGTGGTCGAGTCAGAGAGTACAAGAAGCTTATGATACTTTGAAGAGCCAAGTAAAAAGTTTTGATCAAAGATTGTCTGAAACTTTAACAACCAAAGAAATGTATGAGAGACAGTTTAAAGAAAAGCAAATTGAATTAAACAAATGTGTTGATGAAATTGCAAATCTTAAACAAGTCTTGGCTGAAAAAGAAAAGGTTGTTACCAAACTTCAAAGTTATCATAACTCTTCGTACATTCTCGAACGCATTTTCAACATCACACCAGATGACAAAGATACTGAAAATTGCAAAAAGGGTATTGGTTCAGAATTTCATCAGGTACCACCACCATTGAGAAACAATTATACTTTTTATGATGAGGAAAAGGTGTCAAAGGGTTTGAACATAGCTGACCAGTTACCTGAAAGTATCGATGTGACTTACACCAAATCTGATGATGCTAATGATTCAGAGGTGGTAAGTAAGGTTGTTGAAAGCGTTTTGAAAGATGAGTCTACAAAAGGTAAGTCTGAATCACAGGATGGAGATGAAGGAAATCTTTATGATGGTTATCTGAAAAACACAAAATCCGAGAAAAATTTGAATGATGATTCAAAAGGATTGGTTTATACCATGATTGGATCGGACAAATTATTCTTAGATGTTGTATTCCCGATTCAGAATGTGATTTCAGAGAAGGTCGATAAAGTTTTCAAAATGGTTGAGATTGAGAAGTCTGAGATTCCAAAGTTTGCTGGTAAAGGTCATAAATCTTTTTATAACAAACCTGGTTTTAAGAAGAAAAACATGAAGGCTGGTTTGGGTTATAAAAAGAAACGGAATTGGAATCAAAGTAAAAAACCAAATTTGCAACAAAAGATGAATTTTGTTCAAGGGAAAAGTTTGAAAGAAGAGGAAAAACTCAAATTTGGACAACAGTCAAATGAAGAGTTTGATGCTATGAAAAAGAAACAACAACAGGCCAAGGACGTTTCCAAGAAAGTGTGTTTTAAATGTGATCAAATTGGACATGTTGCACGAAAGTGTCCAAATCCAAAGCCTGTTGATGTTGAAAAACAGAAATCTGAGGATGTGAAATCAAGGTCAACCAGATTTGATTCGAAACAAACTTGGAGGTACAATACAAACAAGTTTGCTTCAAATCAAAATTGGAAATCAAATCCGAACAGGTTTGATTCAAGACAGACCTGGAATTCTCACACACCCAGATTGAGAACAACACAGAGTTGGAGAAAATCTGTTGATGTGACAAAACCTCAAGAGTTTTGGAAACCTAAAAATGTTGTTCAAAATCAAAAGGTTCAAAAAGAGTCACATTTTTATAAACGAGGAACACCGACGGGTCACACATGGTTTGTTAAGAAAAATGATAATTCGGTAAAAGATGAAAAAGTTGAGATTAAACTTGATGATGTTTTTGAGAAAAATGAAAGAAATTATCCAGTTTTACCTGGAAAGATTCATATTCAACTACCTGAGTCTAAACAGGCTTGGGTTGCATTGTTCAAATGATCAAATTGTTGAATGTGCAGGTGCTCAACGAAGCTGAAGATTGTGAAAAAGGGAAGTTGGAGCAACCTGGCACAGGAAGAGGTTGCAGGACCCTGGTTTGGTTGAACAGGGAGTTTAGTTTGAGTGATGTTTGTACATAAATAAACAATATTTTCAAAATCCTAAAAATTTGAAAAATTAAAAACCAAAAATATGTTTTTAGTTTGTTAAAATTTGAAAAACCAAAAATATGTTGTTTTTAATTTTGTGTGAATGTATGTTGATTGAATACGCCGAAACCCTCACGGCTGAACAAACATGATTACTTTCATCAGATTGAAAAACGGTTTTCAAACTGTTAAGATCAATGGGTTGTAAATCATGGGGGTACGTTATATTTTCTGCAAATCAGAGCACTTGAAGCAGAAAATGGATGGCGAGACAAAGTTATCAGTGTTGGTTGTCAAATTTTTTTAAAATGGTTTTGCATTTTAGGGGGAGAAATATTGTTAGAAAATACAAAAACATTTTAAAATTTTGAAAAAGCCAAAAACATGATAAAATTCAAAAATTGAGTTTTTGCGTAATAAGAGGAAATGATAGTACATCAGTAGACAGTTACAGTATGCTAAAGAAATGGAAAGTTTAAATGTGTTAAACGATCTCACCGTGGATGTGTCGGTAGGTTTTTATACATTTATACATTTAGTAAACTTTTTCGGGATATAAACCTAAATTCAAACTTGCTTATTTCGTGGGGAACACTACTTGGATATATAGGTAACCCCTGAAATCTCGTTTGAAAGGTCTCTTAATCTGATATACTAGGTCTTTATACTCTATGATATCTGGGGTATTATTCCGGGACTTCTGCTGAACGGTGGTTCTGACCTAGTCCCTGGATAATGCTTGCTGCAATGCTTGAAACACAGCATTAAACCCTCAGTATGCTGAAACAATAAAATTGATAAATGCTGCTGTTGTAAGCAAAAAGATCCTCTAAAGGGGACACACCGAAAAGTCGAAGCTGGTATCTCTCTGCGTATACGGAAGTATCGATCTGAGATCCCTCGGCCCTCGCATACCTAATTTATATACAGATATCATTGTAGTATACTCACCTGTAAGACTGATTATTGGGATTCTGGATACGGGAGTATATTCAAGAGGTGGGACACATGAATGAGCTAAGTTCTTAAGACATCTAATTCGTATCCTGAATCAGTTGAAGTGTGTATGAAAATTTAAGTGGATCAGTATATCGACAATCTAAGTGAATTGTTTAATGCGTAATGTGATTTTAAGCTCAACGGTACTTGTGACTTGTCATAAACTGATATGATCCTCTAATGCATTCTCAAACCAAAAATATTGTCTGTGAATATGTTTGTACATATTTCTTTACTGCTTTATATTTTCAGAAAATACAAAAAGATTTTGATTTCTGCTTTATTTTCGACAACTGATGTCTGAGTGCTGAGTTTCAAAATCTAAGTAAGCTGATTGTGTTTCTGAAAAATAAAACAAGTTCATTAATTTGAAACTTGAAGTTTTTTTTAAAATCAAAAATTCAAAAAACAGTTTGTGATATCTCCAAGGTCATTAATTTGGACTTGGACGATTAACTGTGGGGGATTTGGATGCTTATATTGTTATAGAGCTAGTTTCCGATACGATTCGATGAAACTGCCAAATTCATGAGAAGTGGTTTAGAAGGTTTGAATTGTTAGATTACAATATCTGAAAGTTTTAAATGTTGTTACTTATAGTTGGATGAGTGATTGCAGGTTTCAGGAATTTCCACGGAAGCTAAATGTCAAAGCTTGAACCAGATATCTCAGATTCTAGCATATCGAGAGGGGGAGTCTGTGAAAGGGGGAGTCTGGGTCAATGATAAAAGGAAAGATTGAAGTTTGAAGATTGAAGTTTGAGGATAAAGATTGAAGAGAGTTTTTACAAGGTTTGAAGATTGTTAAAGACAAAGACTTGAAGCCAAAGACTTCATCAACATCCAAGGGGGAGTCTGTTGGTGCACTATATGTCTGTTGATTACGTCATTATCAAGTCTTGTGTCTAGGATTGTTTGAATGATCACACAATAGGGTTTAAGTTAGGGTTTTTATGGTTTAAACAAGAGATTTCGCTTGAGAAGGTATGTGTATGCTTGAAGCGAAATCAACACAAGAGATTCGCTTGAACAGTCTCAAGCGAAATCATATACTCTATATATAGGTGGTTAGATCATTTGAAGCGGAGGTCAATTGTCATTGTATGTGAGTCGAGGTGCTGCTGAATTTTTGTCAGAAAATCATTGTAAAGACTCAGAAGGCATTAATAGAAGAAAAATTAAGAGGAACAAAGCTGTTATGACTTTGTATACATTGATTCCGCCTTTGTATTCAAAGATGAACGCCTTAACTGACTTTTAGAGGTCGTACAACGGTCCAACAGCTTTGGTATCTCATCCTCCAGAGTTGCCTTTTTGGTAGGTTTGGGGGGCTTTTGAGATTTTTATTTTGGCCTTTTGGTGATTTTAGGTGTGGGTTTCAAAGCAGTTGTTTTGCTGCTATGATCACCTTGAGCAGTAGGCTCAGCAGCAGATACCTGAGGAGCAGTGGTAGCTGCTAAAGTCTGCTCAGGAAACTCTGCTTGTGTTTTGCAAGGTGTTGACATTCTTGTAAAAGTTTCAGCAGTTAAGCTGTTTATTTGAAAAGATGCACCTTGTTGTATTGCAGAAGCATCATCCTTACCAAATTTCTTTTCAAAATAATAGCTTAGAAATCTTGGAAAAAGTAAGAATGGCTTTTTATCAACATTTTTAACCAAATCATTAAAGATTTCCTGGGAGTAATTGAGATTTTCATCTTGAAGAATAGCATATCCCAGGTTTTGAATCTTTAATGGTATCTCATTAAAAGAAGTGGTTTTGTTTGAAACACACATAAGCAGGGTATGGAACAAAAACCTTGTTGCAGGTGGAAAATTACCTTTTTGTAAGGTATCCTTTTTAATTTGTTCTGCATACCCCCTTTCAAGGAAATCAGTTTTTAACTCATTTTTAGGAAAAGAAATTTTACCTTGCTGATCATTGAGTTCAAAGACTTCCGAGATGGATTGTGGTGTGATTTTGACAGGTTTACCCATTAGAGAAGAGGTAATGGCTATGACATCCTCGCCTTGTTTGTCAAGGGTAATATTCTTCCAAAACTCTCTTTAGGTGTCCAAGTAAATTGGAGCATATGCTGTTAACAAAGTTTTGTACTTTGATGCAGACATGATGTCAAAGATGGAATCGAAAGCATCGGTGGTGCCTGGTTTTGTAAGAAGACCCAGATAATTGTGTGGTGATTTGTATGGGATTTCAATGGGTGTAGCCTTTGGAGCGGCCTTTTTACGAGAGGATTTTGAAGTGGATGTTGCAGATGACTTCGATTTTGTCATTTTGGAGAAGACGATCGAAGAAGGTTGTGAGGAAATTTGAGGAAATGAGATGAGGACTGCTTTGAGAAAGGAATTTGTAAGAATTCAATTCGATAGTAAAACCCTGTTTGGGGTTTTGGAGGGGGGTTTTATAGAGAAAAAGTGAATGCTGACGTGGCAGCGGTTACAAAAGGTCTGACCACAATGTACTGTCCATGTGCCAACCCCTGATGAAGAAAACGACAACTCCTTTTATGAAGACCACTGATGGAACAAGATCAGTGGGCATAACTGGAACAATGAGAGCAGTGGGTGATTTTTACTATCAGTGGATAGCATATCAGTGGATAAAACACTGATTTTGAACAACAGTGCTTATCAAATAAATGAGAGAGCAGGGGTTGACTTTCAGCAGTGGACAGATTTTTAAGTAGAGCAGACTTTTGAACAAAGCAGTGGTTATGGCAGACTTTTAAGGATTTTAATGAAAAATTCATTTTTAGCTATTTTTAAGGATGGATTTTTTATTTTCTGAAAACATTTTAATGCTTTTTTTTTTAGAAAAACAGGATTTTGCCTGTTATTCCATGTTTAGCATGCCAATCCTAGAGATCAAGCTTTTCAGGGGTAGATATGACTAATGTTTTAAGTTAGCACATCTTCCAGTTGACCTTTAGTTGGAACATGTGACAGATAAATCAAACCTTTTTCATAGAAATCCTTCACAAAGTGTTGTCTGATGTTGAGTGATGATGGACCTAGGAGATACTGAATTTTTGATGATATATTTTTCAGCTACTTGACTGTCCTGCATAAAAGAAGTCTTTTGAGCAAATATATCAAAATTCAATAACATATTTTGAAGTTACAAACAGTTAAACTCTTCAGATTGTAACAGCATCTAGTATTCTTCAATCAGTGGTTGTGATAACATCTGGTGTTTGTGATTAGTCTGAATAACATGAACCTTGACCACTATGCTTCAACATATGCAATGTTTTTTAGGGTCCACTTTTTACCAAAAAGATTCTCATCCTTTGGTGATGGTACAAGTTTTCAAACTTGGTTTCCCTGAACTGTTGAAGCTCCTCTTTCATGACAACTACCCAACTTTCTGTCTTTCACTACCTCAGGGTATATGACTTGTTGATGAAATGGTAGAAAATCAGGAAGAAGACAAATGTTTTAGGATTGACTCTTTGTGAGAATCCCTTTTCACTGATGTTGTCAAGGATAGGTAGAATGGATGAACTTCAAAAAGGATTTATGTTTAAAAGGTGATGCTGCAGATGTGAATCATCTGAGCTAACATCTATTGGTGACTTTAATGATCCAACATCTGTTTGAAATGAAGGTGAAAGGGTTTTAACGATGGGTTTGGCACACTGATGTTCTTTTATCCACTTTTGATGGATTTGTATCAACAGTGGTTAGGAGTGAGGTATTGGATTTTTATATGGTGTTGGAGGTTTAGTAGGCTACTTTGGTCAAACACTACATCAGTGGATGAGCTATAACAGTTGTTTTGTACATCTGCTGCTCTGATGAAGGAAATGATTTTGACTTGTGAAATCACAATATCATATCCAGCATCTGTTGATGATGATTGTGAGTTACCTGCAGAACCAAATACTTGACAAACACATTTTAAATGCAAGTTTATCAGAATTAATCATAACAGCAGGGTTTACAAGGATTTTTAATGCAGAGAATTCACAAGTTTTTGCATTAAAGGTTTTATCACACATCTACTTCATGTTTTAAACATTCTATAGATTTTGACAATGGTTCAGTATCCCAGAGGATTATCACATATTACTTTGACCACACATTTTGTGTTTTAATCTTTTTGAGAATTTAGACTAAAACATGAGCAGCCAAATGTATGAGGCTTGTTAACAATCATCTTATGATACAGATTTAGACTTGAGTTTATGAATGAAATGACCCAGACTTTAACTCAATCTCCTTTTGATCAATTATCATGGAATATATCACCTTTAGAAAATAAAAGGGTTCTATATCCTGACAGGTAATTGAAACTTTTACTATCTAAAACAAGTAAAAGTACAAAATATATCTTCCTCATAAAAATTTAGAACAACATATCCTGTTTTTATTCTAAAACCTTAATAATAAAAAATAAAGGTCTTTTGAAAACAGATCAACTGGGTCAGGTGAATTTTCCAAAATCAAAATAATTTTGAATAGGATCAGAATCAATTCACTCTCAAGCTTAGGACAATGGTCAGTGGCTTGAACCAAAATTTTGTAACCACTGTTTTGACACCATTTCCTTGTCAGATGATTGTAACTTATGAGGTAGCCTATTCACAAAGGTTTTGAAAGTTCTTTGTGAACCTTATTACCTTGTGAAGAATTTCTGAAACTTTAGCCTAACCTCTTTATTGATGAATAACTGGAGATACCTTTGTTACCTGAACTTCCCTGATACAGTGATAGTGCATGGTTGCTTGATGACATATGTTTGACCAAAAATATATGTTAATTTTGGTTTTCCTTTTGTAGGACCCACCTGTGAACTCCTAAGTGTTTTAGGTCTATGCTCTTTTCTTTTGATTTCAAAAGTTTTGAGATAAACACACTTATGAGTTTTTGTACTTTTTCTCCTTTCCCTTTTTACCCTTCCTATACAGAAATGTTGAAACGTTCACTGGAAGGTTTTTAAGGAAAGAATACTCAATCCAAAATCATTTTCAGCAATGTTTTGAGAGATTTGGACAATTTTGCTAAAGCTTATGCCAAATTTCTCATTACTCATGATCTGGTTTTCTAAACATCAAACATATAACCTTTGTAGGATTTCACCCTTTTTCTCACAAGAGATTTGGGTTAATTTCAAACTCTTTACAACACTGATATTTCACTATCATAGTTTTGAGTTGATCCATGGTTATATCTGATGCAACTTTTTGAGACTACTGTTTTTCATCTTAATTTTAAACAATTTTGTTTTAACTTTTGAGGGTTTTTCAAAATTGTTGTTCACATATAAGATTTTGTTCCTAAGGTTTTGTTTATCTCTCATATGTTACCAAGGGCATAATTGCCATTTTTCTGAACATAGGTCTTTAATGACATGAGATAAACCCTTAGCAACAGTTAATCATGGAACCAATCATAGTTTTCATCACAAACACTCATAGATCTATGAAATACTATATCCAATCCGAGATTATTAAATTTTATCAACTTCAACATCATCGGTAGTTTATATCAGATTATCAGTGTTATGTGAATCCTATGCAATAAATAACATCTTGGTTGTTTTACAAAAGTTTTTCGTATAATCAACTTTAAACGTGATTATCCTTTACTTTTGTTTTTCAACAAATACAACCAACTTTAGTATCAATAAATTTTGAGCTGAACTGTTATGTCAAATTGATTGTTAGATCGAATTTGACTGTCCAAGCTCTGATACCAATTGTTAGGATCGGAGGCCCTCATGATTGTGTTTGTTTGTAATATTTGAACAATGAAAGAATATTAAACAGAGATCTAATGCAGTGGAATTGAAAACAAACTTTATAAACACAATCAAAGAGAAATAGTTTTTAGTAAACACATCCTTATCATTGAGTCGAATGATTACAATACAAAAATGATTACAGACATGCTTACATACTAAAGCTCCCCCTCAACATGATGCTCACTGGTTGATTGCTCAAGATGAAAGGATAGGAGGAGAAGAACTCACTCAGTCAATCAAATGTAACAGTACAGGGTACTGTTCCATTTATAGGCAAATCAAACCACTGAAGCATCTACGCTGACGTCACCA
Source organism: Helianthus tuberosus (assembly GCA_030545235.1). Classification (NCBI taxonomy): domain Eukaryota; kingdom Viridiplantae; phylum Streptophyta; class Magnoliopsida; order Asterales; family Asteraceae; genus Helianthus; species Helianthus tuberosus. Next base: position 84,033,387 of record CM060394.1, read on the forward strand.
TGAAAGTGACATCTAACAACCTAACAACCTGTAACCACTGTTCTTATACAAACACTGCTAACTTAACCATTGATTCTATACAAAACAAGTGATACGCTAAACTACTGCTTTCTCCTTCCATCAGCACAGATGTTTGACTATCAGTGTTTTCCTCAAAGTTGATCAGCCCTTGAGTGGGCAGTCCTTTAGTCAACAACAGTACTTAGATAGTATCAGTAGATTGAACCAGCAGTGTTTAATTCTTAACAGTCTTTAGGGCTTCATCAGCAGTTTGAAGGATAGCAGTTGTTGTATACGGACAGTGGATAGAGGTCATCAGATGTTATAAACACTTTCAAGGGGAAAGCCTGATGTAAATTACTGCTTATGATGAATCCACTGTTGTGAACCAGTTTTGGCTTTCATTATCTGTTCCTCTGATAGGGTTCAATCCCAACACGGTATCATGTCCAAAACGGTTACATTTGGTACTACGGCGACAGTTGGCGTTGGAAGGGTGATGGAAATTGCAAGTAGTACACTTGGGATGAATCCCCGTGTATGGCTTTCGCTCGTTTGCAGGTATAATAGGGTTTGGGTTCACAGCTGGTACAATCGCATTGCAACCAGGCTTCTATTGCTTTCGCTTCTTCCCCCTGTTGCTATTTGATTGTTGGGTGATTTTATTGGCTAGCTTGGATGAAACAGGGTTCGCAGCTTGTTTATCGCGAATGCGATTGTTGTTCAGGGAAGCGGCTAAACGGTAAACGGCTTCGATATTATCGAGTCTGGCTGCCTCGATGGCATCACGCATCACAGAGGGTAAACCATTGATGTACTTCCTTATTTTGCGGTCGGTGGTCATAACGAGGTGAGGAACAACGAAACTAAGCTGTTTGAAGCGAGCAGTGTAGGCTTGGTTATCATCACCAACTTGTTTTAAAGCCCATAATTCTTCTTCCAACCTTTGTTGCTCATGCGGCAGGCAAAATTCTTCCATCATCAGTGTCTTAACTTCTTCCCTAGGTAAGGTATAAGCAACTTCGTTAGAAGGAAGATTCCTTTCGTTTGTCTACCATTCGAGAACTCGGGCTTGGAATACTCCAGTCGCACTACGTGTTTTGAGCTCTTCAAGACATTCACTGTTGATAAACGTGACTTCTATGCTGTCAAACCACTCGAGCATAACAGTCACCCCATCGTTACCAGTGAATGGTTTGGGGTTGCAAGACGTAAAGTGCTTGAAGTTAAACGACACAGGCTTGCGTGGTTCAACCTTTGAATCAACGGGGGAGTTTGGACTATCAGAAGCTCGAATTGAAGTGACGATCTTAGGGACGATACGCGCAATCTAATTGGCCATGAATGCCATCACCTTCTTTTGAGAGCTGGTCTTTGACTTCTTATTCGAGTTGGAGAGATGAGAAGACATCTAAGATTCAAAAGAACGAATAAGGTGAGACTTGATCATAATGTTCGTTTAAGAAAAATCGTTTTCATGAAATGAATCACATAGCATAAAGGGTTTCAACCGTTTCACATAGCATAAAATGTTCAACTTGTATCACATAGCATAATCGTGGATTTCACACAGCATAACATGAATTTCACATAGCATAACATGAATAAAGGAAAGCATCGTAAATTTAGTTTGTTCACGAGAGATTATTATTGTTTTTGATTGCGATAATTGTGCGAATTGTGTAAGAGTTTGAAATGAACGAAGTAACGAGTATACAAATCACATATAAATTGAGATAGGATAAAAGAGAGGCTCAATAAAACATTGGATTGTTTCGGGTACAGAAACGTCGACTATTCCAAAGTGGGTCGAAAGTCCTTTCGAATTAGAGAAATCGTGCTTTGGCCTATAGGTGAGATACTCTCGTCGAGAAGCGATTAACGGTATCTTACCCTTCCAGTTACTACACATCTCTAATCGATTGAAACAATCAGGACTTTGGCGAGATTGAAAATCGAGGAATGGGACTTAATCGATAAGATGCGGGTTTCACCCCTAACTTGACAATTTCGTACCCTAAATGTGATTGGTACTCGTCGGGTCAAAATATAATTTTGACACTTTGATGAGGGTCCAATATAGTTGAAATGGAAATTACCATTAAGTTACGGGTTTCACTCCTAGCTTAATGGTGTAATTTCGTGCAAAAATAGTTTAAGGTAGAATGAGAGTCGTTTACCAAATTATGGGTTTCACGCCTATTTTGGTAAAGTCGTCTCGTTTATGTTACGAGTGTCTTTCAAATAATCAAAAGTGTATTCATGTTAGCCTTAGGAAAGGTGTGTAAGTTTAACAAACAAGAAGAATTGCTAGGAGGCATGTAAGGTAGAGTGCATAAATTTTAAACAACAAATAAGAGTCAAAGTTCCTAAAATTATAGACTAGGGCAAAGCATTCCTACTTATTCCAAATTCCCTATAGTACCAATCTGTCACACCCCAACCAATGGCGGAAACATCGGGATGAGACGAAAACGAGATTGCAAGAGACTTCATAACACTATGTGACAATATAAATTAAATTCCAATTTCATTTCAAGACTAAATGTCATACAAAGATTCCAAATAAAAGACATCATCGTTTCAACAACACATCAAAAATAACAAAATTAATCTAGGTGTGTATCTAAGTCCACCTAAATTGCATTCTTCATAGCATCATCGAGTCTATCAACCTGCAACATGTATTAAAATAGAGTTCAATGCAAAAGCAAAGGTGAGTATACAAGTTTTTGTTACATAGCATAATATAGAATAAAAAGTGCTCATATCCAACATGATTCATAATATGCGAGTACTAGTATGCAAAAATGGCGTACAATATGTTCAAACCCAAGTATACAACGCGTTAAAAGAGCCTATCCCAAATAGAGTTGTGGGAGGTAACAAGTTTAACTTAACAATACCCCAAGACTAATGGGTGGTGCGTTAATCCTATAGCGCTATAATTGTTAAGGTAGGCTAGCGAAGTTAATGAGCTTATATCGACCAAATTGTTTACAAAGCATACGCGATTAACAAGCATCACACATAGCATCATGTTAAGCATGGATAGAGTATGTTTAAAATAGTTTACGTGTCAAGTGATTTTGTATAATATACATGTTGCATCCCAAAGTGTTAAAGAGTAAAAAGGGATCGAGTATACTCACAGTTTTGCAAGCTTTCCTACTTGATATCCCGCGAGTGTTGTTGGTGGATGGGTTAGTTTGGAGCACCTTGTCCTTCTACACAAAGAAAACATAGGTGTGTGAGTTTGGGGAATAATGGAAGATTATAGATTCGGAATTTAAAATACATGAACATAGACATAGGAAAATAATCATCCATCACATGTGATGCTTAGATGATATACTTACTAACTTGACAATGTCCACTTGTTCATCATCATCAAGAGTTCGGTTTGTTTGAATGTTACATAAGCATTACATAGAGTATACTATATCATATATGTCAAGCATGTGGTAGAAGATTAAAGTCTTCATTTAGGCATGATGTGCGTGTGGTGTTATAGATATTTAATGTATATTTTAAGCCCTTTAACATTTTTTAGCCAAGTTTTAAATTTATAAAACACGATATTTACTAACACTAAACACACATATGGGAAAGTGCACCCATCGTGAGCGTAGTATAGTGTTGGTAAGATACCGAGGTCGTCCAAAGACACAAGAGCTTTTAATACCGGTTTATCCTCAACGTCTAATCAAATCAAAAGTTTAGAAAAAGGTTTTTAAACTAAAAAAAATAAAACTAACTAAAATGCTGAAAAATAGAATAAAATAAAAAAAACAGATAGACAAGATGAATCACTTGGATCCAACTCCAAACTTCATTTCCTTATCCCCAACCCTTAATGTTAGTGTCCCACCATTCATGTCTACCACTGCGTGGGCCGTGGCTAGGAATGGTCTACCTAAGATGAGTGGTAGTTCGGTATCTTCCTCCATATCTAGTATGACAAGGTCGGCCGGGAAGACAAATTCGCCGACTTTAACCATTAGATTCTCAGCGACACCTTGTGGATATTTGACCGACCTATCGGCGAGTTGTATGCTCATTTTCGTAGGGCTTGTTTTCCCTAGGCCGAGTCTGTCGAATACTGATGCAGGCATGAGGTTGATGCTAGCCCCGAGGTCGGCTAGTGCATTGTGAATGGGAGATTCCCCAATCGAACAAGGGATTGTGAAGCTTCCAGGATCAATCTTCTTTTGTGGGAGTTTGTTGAGTAGCAAGGCGGAGCATTCTTCACTTAAATTAACTAATTGCAATGATTCGATTTTCCTTTTGTGAGTAAGGAAGTCCCTCATAAATTTTGAATACTTAGGCATTTGGGTTAGGACTTCAACAAATGGAATATTGACATGCAATTGTTTTAGTAAATTTACGAATTTTGTGAATTGCTCATCTGTCTTTTGGCGAATTAACCGACCGGGGTATGGAACCGGAGGATTCTTGGGGGGATCTTGATTTGGTTTAGGAGCCGCTTCTTGTTCAGCCGTCGGTGGAACCGCAGTTTGGCTAGATCGGCTCTTTTCAACTGGGGTAGCGGAGCCTCCTCGGGACCCACGGTGCGGTTTCTCAATGTTATGAGATGTACTTGTGCCTTTGGGTTGGTTTCGGTATTGCTGGGTAATGCGCCTTGTGGTCTCTCGGACATATTTTGAGCTAGTTGATTTATTTGTTTTTCAATGTTTTGAATACTAGCTAGTTGATTTCTAAAATTTGATTCCAATTGTTGAAATCGATCCGAGTTTTTCTTTTCGAAGTCGGAGATGAGGCGAGATACAGTATCTTCAAGCCTCTCTCGTCCCCCTTGTTGTTGTTGAGAGAAATTTTGCGACTCGTTTCTTGGTTGTTGAAAGTTTGTTCGTTGGTTTAGATTTTGTTGGTTACTACTATTGTCGGGTTCTCTCCAACCAAGGTTAGGGTGGTTACGCCATCCTTGGTTGTAGGTACCCGTTGGAGGACCCGACGACCTAGGTCTATTATCAATGTAGTTTACCGATTCCGTTTGATTATCCAATTCTTTCATACAACTCCAATTTTCATGTGGCCCACCACACCCCTCGCAAGCCATAACCGAAGCCGTTTTTACCATTTCTAACTTTTTTATTTTTGAAGAAAGGGCTTCGATTTGGGCTTGCAAGGAAGTGCTCTCATCAACCTTATGGGCGCCCGGGGCAATAGATTTGTTGCCTCAGGGAGTGTGCCACTGAAAATTGGTTTGAGCAATTTCCTCGATTTGATTATAAATTTAATTTGGGCGACGATTACCTAAGAGTCCCCCGGAGCTAGAGTCAAGTGTTTATCTTGTGTGTGGCAACAATCCATTGTAGAAAGTGGAAACTTGTTGCCATACTGCAAGACCATGATGAGGACACTTTCTCAGTTGCTCCTTGAACCTTTCCCAAGTTTCATATAAGGATTCCCCGTCCTCTTGTGAATATGTATTAATTTCAGTCATTAATTTAGCCGTTTTAGCAGGTGGGAAATACTTATATAAAAACTTTTGGGCCAGTTCATCCCAGGTGTTTACCGAGCCAACTGGGAGGGTATTAAGCCAAGCCTTAGCTCGGTCTTTTAGTGAAAATGGAAACATTCGAAGGCGGATGGCGTCGTTTGATGCTCCATTGATCCGAAACGTATCACATATTTCTAGGAAGTTAGTGATATGCAAATGGGGATCTTCGTCCGCAAGCCCATGGAAGGTTGTGGAGTTTTGGAGCATTTGTATCAAATGCGGTCGAAGTTCGAAGTTATTGGCCTCGACATTCGGTGCATTGATAGCGGCGCCAAGATTACCCACGGTGGGTCGTAGGTAATCCATGAGAGTACGTTGATCCGCCATTGGAAGTGGGTCCCCCAAAACTTTCTCTTGGTTTTTAGCTTTAAGTCTTTTTCTGAGAAAGCGTTCGGGTTCTTCTAGAGGTTCTTTTATGTCTCTACTAGAACTGGAGCTCATGCACTACGTAGAAAGTTCAGATGTGGCGCCTGGGTTCCAAGTCCTGCAACAAAAACAGAAAAGAACGTTGGTCAGAAGGTTCACCACGGCCCCGTGCTCAGGTGAACACGGCCCGTGGTCGGGGATACAATAGTTGTTTTCCGAATCCTTGTTATTGGGGAGCTCGACACGGCCCCATGCTGCACCGACATGGCCCCGTGTTCAACTCCCTGTAACTCGGAAAATAAAAACTGCCAGTATCAATGCTGAGCACGGCCCCGTGTCCGACCAGGCACGGCCCGTGCTGAGCTCTGCAGAAGCTGAAAATCTAAAAAAATCCTTAAAAAAAAAAAAAAAAAAACTAAAAAAAACGATTAGGTCGTTGATTCCTAACTTTCTTAAAATCCTTGTGTCCTCGGCAGCGGCGCCAAAAACTTGATGTGCGTGTGGTGTTATAGATTTTTAATGTATATTTTAAGCCCTTTAACACTTTTTAGCCAAGTTTTAAATTTATAAAACACGATATTTACTAACACTAAACACACATATGGGCAAGTGCACCCATCGTGAGCGTAGTATAGTGTTGGTAAGATACCGAGGTCGTCCAATGACACAAGAGCTTTTAATACCGGTTTATCCTCAACGTCTAATCAAATCAAAAGTTTAGAAAAAGGTTTTTAAACTAAAAAAAATAAAACTAACTAAAATGCTGAAAAAAAAACAAAAAAAAAACAGATAGACAAGATGAATCACTTGGATCCGACTCGTGTTTAGTGTAACCTTTGATTATTTCCGCACTTTTGCACTTTTTAAAAGATTATCTTAGTTATTGTAGTAGGCCCCTCTTCTGAAGGTGACGTTACCCTCAACCCAGTAGTTTGAGTCAGCAAGGATACAATCCTAAAGGGTTGGATTATTGAAAGATAATTAATTATTAAGTTATTAATGCATATTGTGGTAGGCCCCTCTTCTGGAGGTGACGTTACCCTCGGCTAAGTAGTCTGAGTCAGCAGGGATACAGTCCTAAGTAGCCGGGTTAAAGTTTTAATAGTAGTTTACATATGAGGGGGTCAAGGAGTTCGGACCCCTGCCATCCAATACCAGTGGGTATTGAAGGAGGTACTACTAAGGTTGACCCAGGTCCTTGCAGGATCTATACACTGAACAAGGCAAGACTCATACCAAACCGTTCCCTTAACCCCCGACCAAGTAGCCAACATACCTCCATATAGACCGTGGAGATATGAATGGTGAAAATCTTTTATTTTATATAGACAGTAAAATAATGCCAAGACACCACGGACAAACGATAAGGAAGATTCACCTTCAACATAAGAAACTAGTTATTAAAGTCATTAATACATAACCAAATAAAAAGTGCGAAAAGATTAAAAATAAAAAGTATTACACTAGACACTTGCCTTCACCAAGTGATGTAAGAGACTTAGGCAAAATGGCCTTTGATTGTCAAGAACTCTTACGATCAATCTTGGATCCCGAGACTACTAACACACTCTATGATGGATGATGGATGATGGTGGTGGATGTGGGTTGTGATGGTGGTGGTGGGTGGGTGAAGTGTGAGAGAGGTGGTTTGCCAAGGAATGGTTTGCAAATGAGCCAAGCACCCCTATTTATAGTCTGCACAGAAGCCCGTACACGGCCCCGTGTCCATTGGGCACAACCCCGTGTCCACCCATCTTCTCTTTCTTCATTAATTGCAGTTTGCCTGCATTAGTTGACCACGCCCCCGTGTCCGCTGGGCACGACCCCGTGTGCAGAAGCGTATCTGTACTATCAAGATTTCCCTAGATTATGCGAATCTTAGAGTTGACCACGGCCCCGTGTCCGCTGGCCACGCCCCCGTGGTGGGTGATAGATGCTTCTACAGCTTTGTCTTTTCAGCATACACTTGGGCACGCCCCCGTGCTCATTGAGCACGGGGCGTCTTCAGCCTTCTGTTCTCTTGTTTTGCTTGGGAAGATGCTGTCGGGGGGTCGGGCATGCCACGTTTATTCCTTTTCTTGTATTTATGTTAGATTTAGCTGCCTTTTTGCTTCTTTTGTTCATTTGAGCTCATTTAATCCTGAAAATACAAAAGGAAGACAAAAACACACTTTTTCCAACATTAGTACTAAAAAAGGGTTAGTTTTATGTCACATTTGATGTAATTTATATGTTGCATTTTGCACACATCAAGGCACCTCTAAGTATCATAGAATTCATACATGAGGTAGGAAGAACAAAGCTTCCATTTAGGTACCTCCATTGTTCACCACTACACTTGTTTTTATAAACAATAAGGAGGGTCATGAACTTACAAGAAATAAAAAAATAACAACTAATCTATGGAAAACATCAAGAAGTGAGTGGATTTCTATGAAAGATAGCCCAAGCTAGTCTAACAATCACACATTCATCAAGCTTCAAGCTTGAACACTTCTTGTGGGTAAAACCCTAACTAAAACGGAATATTTGTGAGGTTTTAACCTCTGATTTAACATTTCTCAGCCTTGTTTTTAAGGCCAACTAACCATTCAATTGATTATGAGCATTAGGACATAGGTTTCAGATGAGTTAGACTCAAGTTCAACTAAGATTAACAAGTTTAAGTGAAAACAGAAACAAACAGTCCACTTTGGAGCCTTTTTGGTAACATTCCAGAGCTTGGTTTTCCATGTAAAACCTCTGGAAATGTTCCTAAGGTTGTTACAAGCAAGTGGGAAAAAGAATGGATGAAAGACGTTAAGAAATGAGAGAGTTATGCATACTTTTGTGAAGGTTGATGTTTCTGCTCGAATCTTCAAATTACCAGCTGACTAAAGGGAGATTGAGAGTGTTCTTGAGAGTTTGTAAAGTGGAAATGGCTTGGGGAATGATGGGTTTATATAGGGAAGAGTTTAGGGTTAAGTTAGGTGAGTTATTTAATGTTAAAACAAGTTTAAAAGTCAAAACAAGCACAAAAACCCACTCAAACAGCGAGCTGAAGGGTCTGGTCGCGCTGATCAGGCCATTTAAACGAGTGTTTAAATGAATTAAGGAGCTGGTTTGTTCAATGTGAAAGCCACAGCCTAGCGGTTGAGCGCGTGTGTGTTGAGGCTGGTGACCCGGGTTTGACTCCTGTGGTCATCAGTCTTATTTATTTTTTTTTGTTTTAAAGCATAACACTTTCAGTTATAGGCGAAGTTAGTCCCTGTAAGTTTTAAAGTTTCAGCAATTTACTCTAACAACCCCTTGACTTTAACTAACTAAGTTATGTTTTGTTTTCAAAAGAAACTAACTTTACAATTTAATCTAACTAAGTTAGTTTGTATTACTAACTTTAAAATTTAACGAGAGTAACTAGATTATTATATAAAAAAATAATAAAGCTTTTTAAATTGTAAAATTAATTAATTAAATAAAATAAATAATTAATCATTTTATAACGGAATAGATTAAGGATACGATTATTTATTTTCGAAGGTTTAGAGTTGAAAGATTAGGATATGAATTTCGCTATTTCACGAGCTTAAATTAGTTTAGCGAGCATAGAACATCAAAGTATAATATAGGATCGAGGATCTTGAATAATATTTCGTTCAAACGTGAATCGTTCATCGGTTGCACATAAGACTAATTATAAATACACGAACATGATTAAAAATTGCTTCGTTTTCATTATGATCAATAGTCTCGAATTACAAATGAAACGAAAGTAGATTACAAAGAGAGTACAGGTGTTTAAATATGGAAAGTACAACACGACTTGCTAAAACAAGAAAGTGCGAAAGTGTGGAGCGTTACATTAAGCGTTGCGTTGCGTTTAATCGAGTTGTGAGTAAGCGTTGTGTTGGGATAACCACATAATATCAAACAAATAATCACACAAATAACACACAATCACATAATGCATAAAAGTACATCTGCGTTTCGAGTTGCGTTGCGATAGCGTTTAGTCTAACATGCGATGTAATATGCGATAAAATGCGTTTAAATAGTAGCGTTATAAACTGCATTTAATGCGGTAACAGCATTTTGAATAAGTGTTGTGAACGCGTTGTAAAATATAGTTTAAAACCCTTTGCGATAATTGGAATCTCGAGAGTACAAGTCAATTAAGCAAGAAATGATAGATACAAGTAATGACTTGAAAAGTCGGGTTGTTACAGCCTCCCCTACTTTAGGGAATTTCGTCCCGAAATTAAGGCGCAGGCGTAACGAAGAGTTGTGGGTATTTAGCTTTAATGTCACTTTCGAGTTCCCAAGTGAACTCGGCACCGCGTGTAAGGACCTGCAAAAATGTCCCACAACACTTCGTAAGTAGAAACCCGGACCCCTAAAACCATAATCCTTGACAAATCAAGAAATCTGAATTTGATGGTGTTGGTGCATATGTCTGTCGACTTCATCTTGTATCGAATCTTGTAAATAGGAATGATAGATCAGGGCACGTTGTACGAGGAAAATAGGATTTTAGTGGTACTGGACCATTTCGCATGAAATGGCAAGAGCCATTTCGCACGAAATGGACATTGTCCATTTTGTACGAAATGGATCCTGGTCATTTCGTACAAAATGCTTTCCCTATAAATACCTGAGTCTTCATTTCATTTGTAATAGTTCCTGATTCCGGTACCGAAGTGCTGCCGACGTGTCATCTGATCTGTAACAGTGTTATATCAATATACAAGACAATTTAAGAGTGAATCAAGCTGTAATCAAGTCTGTATCATTGAATTCCGCCTTTGATATGGATTAGAACTCTTCTGATAGACTCGTTTAGATGGAATCTCGATTCTACAAGTTGTATCAGAGCTCAGGAGGAAGAGTTCTTACCAATTCGGCTTGTTTTCATCAAAATTTTGACTTCTACACCTTCTTTTTCAAAATTAACAAGTTTTCACGGTTAAAATGGAAAGAATTTCACATATAACGTGCGAAACACAGTTTTAAACAATCCTTGAAAGAATTAGACCTAAAATCGACCTAAAACCTGTTCAATTTGACAAAAATCCGACCGATAGGATGACGTCAGCAGCATTTCGCACGAATTGAAGTTCCATTTCGCACCAAAGTGGCATTTCGCTTGAAATAATCATCATTTCGTACGGAATGGATTCTCATTCCGTTTGAAAGTGTGTCATTCCATACGAAAACACCATTTCGCTTGAGTGTGCCATTTCGTTTGAACTGATCTCCATTTCGCACGAAATAGATCTTTCATTTCGCTTGAAATTAAATTTCATTTCGTACGAAATCATCTGTTGTGCCATTTCGTACGAAATCAGTCATTCCGTACGAAATCAGTCATTTCGCATCAGATTGCCATTTCGCTTGAAGAGGCCATTTCGCACCAAAGTTCATTTCGCATCAAAAGTCATTTCGTTTGAACTTGCATTTCGTTTGAACTTTGTAAATTTGTGAAACAGGTTACTGAAACATGGAAGAGGAGTTTTACAACGCGTTTGCTACTACTCCAGCTGCTCCAATTACTGTTGTTGAAACCATTGAAATCGAAAATGAAACGGGAACGTCTCAAAAGCCTCCAAAGCTTATGTATATCGAGGATTTTAAAGGATGGCAAAATCATTTTGAAAACTGGGTTCAAGCCTATAAGTTTGATGCATGGTGTTCGTTAGATGTTGATTACGTTAAACCGAAAGATGAACGTGGGATTGAAAAAGCTTTAAGTGACTATTCAACGGTTGAGAAATTGAAATACAGCAGTGAAAAAATGATGACTAGTCTTCTCCAACAATCCGTAAAGGAAGATATTTTCGTGTTACTTCAACATGAAAATACTGCTAGATCAATTTGGTTGGCGTTGATTAACAAGTTTAAAGGAAGTGCTGATATGATAAAGAACAAACAAGCTTTACTAAAGAAATCATTTGATATGTTTGTAGCTTTTGAAGGTGAATCAACAAAAATGACTATTGATAGATATTGTCATCTTGTTCTGGAAATGGGAAGATTGGAAATAAAGAAAGACGACGATGAATGGGTTGATAAGCTAGCTGATGCGCTACCACAGCATAAATGGGGAACATATTGCTGATTTTAAAACATATGAGAAAATCTGAAAGTATGAATTTGGCGAAGTTCATTCAGAAGATTGAAGAACATGAATTGGATATTCAGAAAACTGCTATCATGAATAATCCAAATGCTCAACAAGATGTTAGTCTATACTACAGAGGAAACAAATTTGAGACTACTCCAAGTCCAAAGATCAAGACTGCTTTCAGTGCTGATAGTTCTTCTGGAACAAATGTTAGTACTGTGACTCAGAGTGGTGGACATTCTTCATCTTATTTAAGTTTTGATCTGAATTTCACAACACCAAGTTCTCAACGACAGAGTTCAACAAATCTACAATGCAATGTTACATTGAATATTCAAAATAGTCAAAATCTCTCTCCAGAAACCGCAAAGCAACACATGGCATCGCTTGTTACTATGTTAGAATCATATGAAAGCTTAGTTGCTGGACGAATTGGAAATCCGATGCTCACCAAAGAGGATTATGACCAGATTGATGCTGAAGAACTTGAGTTGATGTATATCAAGTGGTGTTTAGCTAGTGCTGTAAGAAGAGCTGAAAAATTTACACAAATCACCGGAAGAGATGATCTTCGTGATGTTGCTACATCTTCTTTAGGGTTTGACAAATCAAAGGTTACTTACTTTCGTTGTAGAGAAAAGGGGCATTTTAAAAGAGAATGTAAAAATAAAGAAGCAACCGGAGGACAAGATCTGTTTGGAAACAATGATTATCATCGAAGATCAATTTATCATCAGCTTGCTCAACAACCGTTATCATCCCAGGCCATTGAAGATGGAAAGAAGAAAGCTTATCTTGTAAATCAAGATGATGAAAAATTGGCAGAGGGTTTTAGCTGGGATAAATACATTCCAGATAAAGAATTCTTAGAAAAATCAGCTTTTGTTGCTCAAATCTTGAAAGAATAGTCAGTTAAATCTAAACCAAAAAGAACACCGAGTTTTGAGGAATTAGGATGTGATGCAGACACCGATGATGAAGAAGAATATATCAATAAAGCTAGAAAAGATCTGGATACTTATAGTTTTAATTTGTTTTTTTGCAGATAAGATCGAGATGTTGAATGAAAAGAAGGTTGCTAGAATGAAGAGAGATTTGGAAGCAAGAAGAATTGCTGAAGAAAACGCAAAATTGGAAGCTGAAAAAGCAAAAGCTAAAGAAAATTCGACAGAAAAGGTCGAAGATGAAGAGTGTGAGGTAAAAGTAGAATTTGATGAAGAACCAATGATTGATAAGGTGGTGGAGAAAATTGTTGAAGTAGAAAAAATAGTTGAAAAAATAGTCAAAGTTGAAAAAATCATTGAAGTTGAAAGGATTGTCGAAGTAGAGAAGATTGTTGAAGTCATAAAACCTTGTTTTAAATGCTTGGAATCATGCAAAGATTGTGAGGAGAAATACAAGAAGATTCATGAACTTGAAGAGTTGAAAGAAAAATTGTTGTTTGATGTGAAATATGTGAAAGAGTCGTATGATGTGCTGAACAAGACGGTTGACAGTCTGAACAAGACAAACTTAGAAGTTGATGCTGCTATGACGATGATGAGTTCAACATTAATGACAAAGCAGAAAGTCATCAATGAGTATATTGAAGACTGTGCAAAGCTGAAGCAGGATTTGGAACTCGAAAAGATTGAAAGTGAAAGAATCAAACGATTACTGTTGAGTTATACAACTTGTGATTATTTGATTGATCGAGTTTATCCTACTGTTGCAGGCCTTGAAGCATTTCAAGATAAAAAGACGGAAGAGGATACTGGTAAGAAACAAAGTGTCAAATATAACAAGTGTCCGCCTCCGATCTGGGAAAGTTATTCTCCCAGAAAGCCAAATGAGGAACGATTCAAAAAAGCTGTCAATATAAAGTTAAAGTTTGAAACCATTGATGAGTTACCAGACAACATTGACGTCACATTCACAGCGTCTGACACTGATCATGAATCTGAGTTATTAAAGAAAGTGGTCGATCAGGTGTTGGATATGGATGAAGAGTCAAAGTCGGAGTCTAAATCTGAAAGTTCGAGTTCATCAGACAAGAGTCTGAGTTCACCAGTCAAACGGGTTTACAATAAAGAATTTCTGATGTCGAAAAATAATTTGAAAGACGAAACATTTAAAGTAGCATATACTTTGAATGATTCTGACAAATTATTTTCTGATGAAGAATTTCCAATAAGAAGTGTTAAAACTGAACAGATCAACAAGGTTTTCAAACTAACAGAAATTAATTTTTCTGAAATAAAAGATGTAAATCTTACTGAAAAACCTAAAAAATACACTTCAAGAGTTCAACAGAGATTGAACAAGAAAAAAAGGTTACAGTTCTGGTTCAGGTTATCGAAAGAAACCAAATCATAACGGTAATTTCAAAAAGCAGGGATTAGGTTTCATTCCCCCAGAAAATCATAAAAATAAGAAAACTTATAAACCAAAAATTAAATTTGTTTCAGGTGAAAGTTCAGTAGAAGAAGAGAAGAAACCATTCTAGAAACAGACAAACAAAGAGTTTCTTGCTGAAAGAAAGAAGAATATGTTGAAAGAATTTGAGAAGAGAGTTGAACGAAGAACCTGTTTCAAATGCCAAGAAGTTGGACACAAAGCTTGGAATTGCCCAAAGTCCACTTATTCAAAACAGGGAGTTAATTCTAACTCAAAGTTGAAAAAGAAATGGGTTGATGAAAAGAAACAACCAACAGAAAGTGTTAAAAAGTTCAAAGATTCGGCTTTTGAAATTGGTGAAAGTTCGAAACGTTTTTACAAAAGAAAAGTCGATTTGAACAAACAAAAATGGGTTGTTAAAAGTTCTGAGAGTAGTTCTGACAATGAATCTGACTCATCAAAGTCAGAGGAGTCATTTTTTGTGAAAAATGATGAGAATACCGTTCCAGAAATGAATGAAGAAAACTTTCCGCCATTGTCAAAAGAAAACTTGAAGTTGAAAGTTGGTAAGGTTGAAATTTTAGATCAATTCTTCTCTGGTAAGGAAGAATTTGATGCTGAAAAAGCTTTTAATGGAAAAGTAAAACATATTTT
Source organism: Helianthus tuberosus (assembly GCA_030545235.1). Classification (NCBI taxonomy): domain Eukaryota; kingdom Viridiplantae; phylum Streptophyta; class Magnoliopsida; order Asterales; family Asteraceae; genus Helianthus; species Helianthus tuberosus. Next base: position 84,048,407 of record CM060394.1, read on the forward strand.
TCGGAAGATGGTTGATGGGAAGGTAAAGGATGTGAAAGAGTTTTACAAATAAAAAAGATGGTGGGATAGAGATGACTCAAAATCACCCAAGGCTGGTCAGGCTTGGGTGACAGCGTTTTCTACTTAAAATCCTGACTTGCCGGAGCTCCCAAGTTCGTAATCGTGGAGCATGAATCGACATCTTTCTTAAAAATTGTTTTTGTGAAAAAATTCTAAAAAATGAGAAAATTTATCAAGTGTGACTTGCCGGAACTCCCAGGTTGGTAAGTGTGGAGTAGGAATCGGCATCTTCCTACAAATACAAGTGGTATTTCAACCTACAAGTGGTAGTTATTCTTGAAATTTGTCATATTTACAAATAGTATGGTTGAATCGACAAGTGGTTAATCAAGGTCATTGAGTTGAACTTGATTTAACTTTCATTCATGTGGTATTTGGAAAACAATGTGATGATCATAATTCCGATCTTACAAGTGGTAAAATCAACAAAACTTATTTTCCAGAAAAACCATTTTGATTAAAACAAACTTAAGTGTTTTGAGATCTTAATGGGAAAATAGTTTGTTGTCAGGGGAAGTTTTTTGATTGTTTATGCCAAGTGGATGGATATTTGAAGCGATTCACATCAGTTTGTCACTTTACTTTGTACAGTTTGTTTTCAAAATTTTCCTTGAAAATCAAAATTTGAAATATAATTTTGATTTTAGGGGGAGTAAAAATTTAGAAATTTCGAAAATTTGAAAAATCCAAAAACATGATAAAATCTGTAAAAACCAAAAAAAAACATTTAAAAATAAAAAATGAGTTTTGTTGTGAAAAAGAGGAAATGTTAGTACATTAGTAGACAGTTACGGTATGCTAAAGAAATGTAATGATTAAATAGCATTAAACGGTCTCACTGATGATATGCCGATAGGTTTTTACACATTTAGTAAACTTTTTCGGGATATAAACTTAATATCAAACTTGCTTATTTCGTGGGGAACACCACTTGGATATATAGGTAACCCCTGAAATCTCGTTTGAAAGACCCCTCTTTCTGAAATACTAGGTCTTTATGCTCAGTGATATATGGGGTATTATCCCGGGACTTCTAATAATGCGGAAGCAATGGCCTAGTCTCCGTATAATACTTTACTGCTGCTTGAAATAAAAGCCCGCCCTCAACATAAAAAAATGATGAATCATTGAAAAAATGAAAATCATGTGATGTTGTAAAAAGATCCTCTAAAGGGGACACACCAAAAGTCGAGCCTTCAACTCAGCAAAAAATATGAGCTCTCAAGGTTTCGCAATTAACCCCTTACAGATATCAACTGTGGTATACTCACATGTAAGACTGAATATTGGGATCTGGATACGGGAGTATATTCAAGAGGCGGGACACATGAATGAGTTTAAGTTCTTAATTCACCTAATTCATATCCTGAATCAGTTGAAATTTGTGTGAGAATTTAAGTGGATCAGTATATCGACAATCTAAGTGAAATGTTTAATTCTTAATGTGTAACTAAGCTCAACGGTACTTGTGATTTGTCAAAAACTGATATGATCCTCTTACACAAAACTCGCAAAAATATTTACAGGCAATATAAACCTAGATTGTAAATATTTCTTTACTGCATTTCGTTAAAAACAAAAATCCAAAAAGATTTTCAGAATGTTTTAGAATAATTTTTTTTTGAAAAATACAAAAAGATTTTCGACAACTGATGTTGGAGAACTGATTTTCAAAATTCCAAGTGCTAAACATGATGAATAAATGGTTTGGGAGAGTCTGTTTGAAATGATAAATGATTTTGAAATGATTAAATGGTTCATTAAATTGAAACCTAATTTGAATGAATTTCTTACAAGTGATCATCAGAGTTTATAAAATGTTAAATCATTTTGGTCGATTCTGCAAGTGATTTATAAACTTGAAAATTTTTAAATTTGTGAAATTTATTGTTAGGTAGAGTTTTGTGTAGGACCCCATGGCTAAACCTGAGCAGAGTGTGAGCCAGGTCACTATCTTGGAACAAGAGCTAAGTCAGATTGCGATCCCGGAACAATTTAAGGGGGAGTCTGCTAGCAAAGGGGAGTCTGTAGATGCAAGAGCCAGAATCGAATCCTGATGATCAGAGAAAGAGGAGACTGAAGATTGTTAGATCAACATTCAAGGGGGAGTTTAAATGATTGAAAGACAGGTTGAGATCCTGGAGAAGAGAAAAGATTGAAGGATGCTTTACACTGTCAGATACTTTGGAAGATCATGAAGACTGATCAAGACTGAAGAGTTGACATACCGAAGTTTTGTCACACTGAAGACTCGTCGACATCCAAGGGGGAGTCTGTTGGTGCATATGTCTGTCGACTTCGTCTTATATCGAATCTTGTAAATAGGAATGATAGATCAGGGCATGTTGTACGAGGAAAATAGGGTTTTAGTGGTACTGGACCATTTCGCACGAAATGGATCCTGGTTATTTCGTACGAAATGCTTTCCCTATAAATACCTGAGTCTTCATTTCATTTGTAATAGTTCCTGATTCCGGTACCGAAGTGCTGCCGACATGTCATCTGATCTGTAACAGTGTTATATCAATATACAAGACAATTTAAGAGTGAATCAAGCTGTAATCAAGTCTGTATCATTGAATTCCGCCTTTGATATGGATTAGAACTCTTCTGATAGACTCGTTTAGATCGAATCTCGATCCTACAGATGGTCTGTCGCGGGCCGCGTAAGAGGTAACCGAAGCTTACGCGGGGCGCGACAGCTTGAAAACTTTCCGGATTAGCTTTACGCCACGTGTCAGACACGTGGCAGACCTACGGGGTGACACGGCAGCCCTAGCCGTAGCTAGGGTGGCCCTCGCGGGCCGCGTAGGAGTCCCTTCAAGTTTACGCGGGCCGCGTAAAACTCAAAATTTTGCTATAAATTGGACGTTGCATGGCATGGATTTTGTGTTCGCAAAATCTTTTCAAAACAGCAAATTTCTGCTTATATTCGAGTGTTTAAAGGTCGAAACGCTGCTACGATTATAGGGTAATAACTCGATCACTGCTACGATACAATGTCCGATCTATTGAAACCGATCCGATGGATGTTTAAGTGCGCCCGAATTCGGGCTATACTTTGTCATTCGTCATGAGGGTTTTGATTTCGTGAGCTTATCGTAAATGTTGTATTAAGTTACTAACCTAGTTTCGTGTGCATTGTTATTTAACTAGGTTACGAGGCTAAATCAGTAGGCACAACTCTGTCCAGTTAAACTTGCAATGTGAGTCATTCTCTTTTTATTAAAAGTGCTTTACAATACCTAAATGTTTTCCAGTTATATGTTACAGGGATTAAGTATTTGTTATCTTAAATTACTGGCAGTAAGTGGGGTATTGTGCACAATTTCTACTGTTTTGTCACTTTTAGGTGAAAAGACCTAAATAGTGATACTCGTCACTACTGGGTGAAAGGACCCAATAGTGGTATGACCACAGTCATAGATCCGGTCGAGTGACAACTGAACCAACTAATTATAAGATAGGGGCAATTGTAATCGCTCTTAATACTGTAATCTATAACAATGTGTCGTTTTATGTAAACTGAATGACTCGCCAGTATTTCCCCGCTGATAAAATTTTTTTAAACATGTTTCAGGTGATTTACTGTGAACTAGGAAAAGTGCCGCGTAGCACTGCAGCTTGAAGAAAGTGGCTCAGTAAATAAATAAACATGTTTTTGTAACCAGGGAATTTCCCGGTGAGATTCCTTTATTGTAAATCACAAGATTTGTCCCAAAATTTGAAATAAAATAAAAGGGTGTTTTCAGTTTTAAAAGATCCTATTGAAATTTCCGCTGCCAAAATTAATACCACGGGTTTTCTGTCTCGCGGCAATCGAACCAGGAAACTGGGTCGGGGGCCGTGACAGAAAAAGGTGGTATCAGAGCCACTGATTTAAGACAATTAAATATTTGAAAAATACTTAATTTTCCAATTTGCCATTTTGTGATTCTGTGAAAATTTAATTTAACCAATAAAATTTTAACCTAAATTTTTGTGTGTTTCTTCATGTGTGCTAACAGCATGAATGAACTGTCGGAGGTACTTCGAAACTTTACTATCCATACCACTGATATGGATACCACCGGAACCCAATCCGGCTATCAAGCAGATACTGAAGAACCACCAGTATTCCAGGCTCAGCCCCAGGAGAAACCTAAACCTAAGAGGAGGAGAAGGATTTTGGACAGGAAACGCGGCCGAAGAAAGAAGCCAGCTGCACAAAAGGTGAAAAGGACAGAGGATCCAAAGGACAAAGGAAAAGGAAAGGAGATAGGGGAAAACTCCGGTCAAGCCTAGGAAATGCCACATTGAGAAGAGCTGGATCGAAAACTTGCAAATTGTGACCTCATCAGACCTGCCGATGAAACCCTTTTCAATTTCCCTGCCCAATCTGAACTTCCAATTAATTTGGAACCTGCTATTCCAGACCCTATTGTCAACCCACAACCTGTTACAGGCCATCTGGAGGAATGGTGGACGAGCGACTGGCATTTTCAGAATTTCATGAATAACCCCAATGTTTATTTTCCCCAGTTTGATCCTGAACCTGCACCCTTTCCACCTATGAGCGCAGAAAACGTTGTTGAATTACGCCACTACGGTGAGGAACTGGTGGAGGCGGGAAATCGGATTCGGGACGTGGGGGAAAGGATCACGTGGAAGTACAACGAGAGGGAGCGTCGTTTCTTAGAAAGCCAGCTAACTGTGGTGGTGGAGTGTTTGTATAATACTAATATGTAGAAAAAAATAAAAAATAATAAATATATATATATATATATAAATAGTAATCTAATAATAATAATATAATATTGTATAATAATAACTAAAAATAAAACTTTTGTAAAATAGATGGTTTGTATCGAAGCATAACTGTAACATCTGTGCTTGTAATCATTGTGAACAGTTCTATTATCAATAAAACAATGTTATTTGATCCCAATGTTTGTTTGGTTGCGTTTTACATTTTTCATGTTTTGACTTTTATCCAATTTCAAACTCTATGTCACTTTCTGGAGAGTTATACGCAAACTGGTGCGTAAACGTAACCAGTTTAATGCAAAAAATACTCCGGAACATCAACATATACTTAACATACCTTAAATAACCTTTACATAACTTAGAAATAAGTTTTGAAGGCTTTGGTATGGCAAAAACAAGTTAACGCTTACAGGGACTAAACTTGACAAACTGCGAAAGTATGCCAATTTGAACTGTAACGAACATTCCGGAACATGACCATAAGTTAAACATACCATTAATATCCTTTACATGGCTTAGAAATAGGCTTTGAGGGGTTCGGTATGCTAAAACAAACTTTTGGGTCATTCAGGGACTAAAAGTGTCAAAAAGTGCACAAGTTTGCATTTTTGCGCATAACTTACGTTCTGAATACATCCGGACATCCAAAAATTTATGTAAGCACTAAAATATTTTATTTTAGTGTTTGGCTTTAGAAAAATCCATTCGTCACGTCATTTGGATCGTTTTTCGCGCTTATGCGCATTCCGTCGTAATTAAGCGAACATCGCGTTCGTACGACCAAACGAACCAACGTCCGACATATTTTTGAGCATGTTGCATGTCCACAATGTTTAGGCATCATTTTAGGGCCTTAAAGTTGGCTTTACGGGCCTTAGAAGTGTCAGGAATGGCCTTAGAACACAACAGAGACTAAAACTGTCTTTTCTGAAAGTTTGTTCTGATCTGACATGGCCAGGCGGCCCGCCTAAAGTTATGTGTATCCTGACGCGGGCCACGTCAGCCTTCCAGACCAGGTTAACTGCATTTAACAGCAGATTCCAGCTGTTTAATCCACAACCACACACTCACACTTGCTTAGTCAGCTGATAAGAACCCATTTTTAGTCACCACAACTTGCCAACAAGTGTACGCATGAGATTCGATCACGATATTCAAGAAACGATCCTAACGGTTCGGGTATTCCTATAAATACCCATCCACCCCATTGTAAAACTTACAAGAATTTTGATTTGAGAAACTCTAAGTTGAAACCATTGTTTCATACCTGAGTTACTTGGATCGAGATTAGCATTCGGGGACCCTTCGTAAGTATTCTTTCGTTCTTTTATTGCTTTTCGAGTCTGAAAGTCAAACTTTGTTTGACTTTCTGCGTTGACCAGTTTATGGTCAATGCGAAGTTCGTTTGAACTTCGCAACGTGAGTGTAATAACGTTGGTTATAGTCCCTTGGGACTATGCCTACTGATTACCACGTTGTCTAGGGTCGTAAGGGTAAGCGATCTAATAAATCGCTTATACCTTCGAACCCGACCCATTTGGTCGATCATTAGGATCCGACCAAACACATTAGGTGACCATAGTAGGTAGGGAATAACCTTCCGAGGTTATACCCTATGGTCACATCGTTTGAGTAGTTGTATGATAGGTAGCTTATATGCCTTAGGTAAATTACCAGAATACCCTTTTCATGTATAATTGGTAATTAAGCATATGTAACCTAAACTTTTGTCACACAACTGATTATGTAACATGTTTAGGCATATAACACTTGTCATAGGACTAGTTAGGCGGTCCGAACGCGTTTCACGCGAACGACGCGTTAAAGTAGCATAAGCTACCTAAACGGGTCGTAATGGGTCGTGAGCACTTATGTTAGGTTTCATTTAGTATGTAGGCTTTGTTGAACCATATTACACGAGTCTCCACACTCGTTTGGTTTACGAACCCTCATTCTATCCGATCTTCCGATATAGGTCCGGTTTATTAACATAGTTACCTATATTAGGTGCCGTTTGAATCCGTGATCTCTAGCATTGCTTGGTGGTTATCTTAGGACTTCTGAGCAATCTCAAGTGAGTACATAGACCCCTCTTTTACTGTTTTCCAAACTGTTTTGGGGTGAAACACATGTGCCTACTTGTTACTTTCATGCTATCCATGCTTTCATATCATATGCTTGTTATGTTCATTAGTACATTATAGTACATGATTTCATTACATTTCATGCTATGTATGCCCATTGTGTGCGTACTTAGTACATCGTTTTACATTACATTTTATGCTATGTATGCCCATTGTGTGCCTACTTAGTACATCGTTTTACATTATATTTCATGCTATGGATGCCCATTGTGTGCGTACTTAGTACATCGTTTTACATTACATTTTATGCTATGTATGCCCATTGTGTGCCTACTTAGTACATCGTTTTACATTACATTTCATGCTATGTATGCCCATTGTGTGCCTACTTAGTACATCGTTTCACATTACATTTCATGCTATGGATGCCCATTGTGTGCATACTTAGTACAGTTGTTTTCATCACATGTTTACATTTTGGTATGACATTTGGGTTGTTTAACATGGAACAATACATTCATTAACATTTGCTACGCCGTTCGTTAGTAGGTAGTGGTACCATAGGAATTGACAACTCCCGTTCCTGAAATCCCGGGTTTGTTTGGATTGGAAGGAATGACCGAATTCGATATACATAACTTAGATAAACCTTTAATTTGTTTAAGGGTTTATCGCCACAGTCTCAAGGCTTGGATGTATGCATTATAACAATACCGCATAAATGTTTGTATCAGTATAGCATGCATTTGTTACACAAAACATAACTTTGATTTAAACCATGTTTTACTTCAATACCTTGTTTTTGTGCATTTTACATATGGTTTAGTTGATACATTTCACTTACCATACATGACATTTCTGGTTACACATTACATGATCTACATTAAACATAAACATTTTGACATTTATATACACATTTAGTGGTTTACATTGAACATAGACATTTATATATGGTTTACACATTAACACATGACAATTCGTTTATACATGAACAATTTACATTGATGGTTGGTTTGAGTAAGTGTTTTGAGTAACGAGGCGTGTGTAATATGATACAAGCATGGTGGATACGCCGCTGGTACTTCCTATATATAAGTGTTTGTATGATATTACATGTCGTAGCGTTACTTAAATCATTTCAATATTTGACATATTACATTTTACATAAACAAATTATTTTTCACAAGATATTGATTTACAAAACAACTTATCTTTTACAAACTCAATTCACTTGGTTATTCATTTAACCTTACATATTCTCTTAAGTATACATATCATCGCTTTCTGAATGATTTACAAAACAAAACAACTTACAAGGTTCATGACTGACTGTTGTTAAACAACTTTTCCTAAACTTATAAGTCATGAATCCTATTTTCACAAATCTTATGTATCTCACAGGCATTTTTATGCTGACGTACCTATTTTCACATGTGTTTTCAGGAGCTTTTACGTAGGATGATGATCATGACACTAGGGCGGACTTATGCCTTAGAGACTAAAAACGGAGATAGACTAGTTTAATTATGTTATAAACTCTTTATTTACTGTTTAAGACAATGTAACTCTTATGTTGATAAATAAAATACAACTTTGTATGCCATGGTTATGAAACAATTAATTCTGTTACAACACTCCCCGGCGTTTTCCGCCATGTTTTGTATGTTATACGTGGTCGGGATGTGACAGAAGAGTTGGTATCAGAGCCAATGGTTATAGGGAATTAGGTTATTAGTAATGCTTTGACCTAGACTATAACTTTTCTAGGACCCTAACACAAGTTATCTTGTGTTTAGATCTTAAAACATGCACATCACCTATCCTTAGGTGATTATCAAAACAAAAACAAAATTTTCCAAAACGATTTTTGAAAAACAATCATCTGTTTTTGGATGATTTATTATAAGGTTTTGAACCCTCTTTTGTAAGGTTTTGAACCCTTCTAGTTTAACTAAATTTTTGGCCTTGTGCCTTCAAATTTTCAAAATCTCGTCAACGTTTTGGGTTTTAAATAATGTGAACACGTGCAAACTGGAAGAGTGAATGCCTGTATTCTGGGTTTTCTGTCTAGGCAAGCACTTCGTATATATCTCATCAGACGCGAGACCAGTTGTGCTTACCTGGGAATTCTTGGGATGAGTGTTCACTTATAGGCGAGCATGTCTTCGCAATACATTATTTTTGATCCATTTACTTTTATTAGTCACTGTGTGTCGTTTGTTTGCTTAGTAATGCGGACGAATGACCACCATCTTTGCTTTTGTTGATTTTGTTTCATCTCATTCTCTTCATCCAATCATCTCACTCGTTTCCTTTCATGTTTCCTCTTTTAGAATGCCTCCTCGACGCGAAAACCAGATAGCGACTGCCGAACTGGCAGAAATTATTGCGCAGCAGATGGCTGCTCAATTCCCAAATCTCTTTGCTCAATGGAACCAAGCCAACAACAACAACAATGGTCCATGCAAATTCAAAGATTTTAACTCGGCTAAACCTCTCAAGTTTAGTGGTTCTGAGGGAGCGACTGGGCTTCTTCAATGGTTCGAGAGCATAGAGAATACTTTCCGCCACGTGCAGTGTCTTGAAAATCGCAAGGTCGAGTTTTCTTCGAGCGTGTTTCAGAAGAGGGCTCTCACATGGTGGAACGGGGTTATGAGGGATCGTGGTGCTGAAGTTGCTCTAGCACAGACATGGGCTGAACTGAGGGCTCTTATGATGAGGGAGTTCTGTCCTCGTCATGAACTGCGAGCTTTGGAGAGAGAGTTTGATGATTTGAAGCAAGATAGTGGTGAGCATCGGGCATATACTGATAGATTTGAGGAGTTGAGTCTGCTTTGCCCGACTATGGTTACCCCACTCGACAAGGCTATCGAAAGATACATCGACAGCCTACCTGACTCAGTATAAGACATCATAACTGGTAGTAACCCTGCCACACTTCGTCAGGCGATCGAGTTATCGGCGACATTGACTGAGTCGCAGATTCGGAAGAATAAGCTACACAGGAAGGGTGACAAGGGCAAGAAACAGTCGGCTGACAAGGAAGATAGCAAGAAGGGTCAAAACAAGAATGGAAAGAATTATGGTTCCTCAAGGAGTTCTAGGAAGCGAAAGGCTTCCCAAAACTATGCTGTCACTGCCCAAGCTAACCAGGCAGCTCCCAACCAACCCGCACAGCCTCCAGCGAAGAAACCCTATTCAGGGAATGCACCTTTGTGCAATAGATGCAACAGTCACCATCAGCCGCAACATCAGTGCCGTTTCTGTAATAACAGTGGGAAGTCGGGTCATCTTGCCGCTACTTGCCGCTTTCCTGCTAACCAGAATCAGGCCGTTCATAACCAAGTTGCTCAGCCTCCTGCTCAGCAACAGGGCCAAGCTGCACGACCACAATACCCACCGGGTGCTTGTTATAACTGTGGGGATCTGACCCACTACAGGAACCGGTGCCCAAGGCTAGCCAACCAGAATCAGAATCAGAATCAGGCTCAGGCTCGTGGACGAGCTTTTAACTTGAATGCCCAAGAGGCGCAGGCGGACGATAATGTGGTGAACGGTACGTTCTTTATTAATAATCAGCCTGCATCTGTTCTCTTTGATTCGGGTGCCGATAAGAGTTTTGTGTCATTGTCTTTTGAGCCAATGCTTCGCATGTCTAGAACGAAACTAAGTAAATCTTTGACAGTAGAAGTTGCTAGTGGTGAACCCATTATTCTTGATTCTGTTCTTCGCAACTGCCAGTTGAACCTTAACGATCATCTTTTTCCTATTGACCTCACGCCTATGCAACTTGGTAGCTTCGACGTTATTGTGGGTATGGATTGGTTATCCAAGCATCGCGCAGAAGTAGTTTGTTTTGAGAAGATTATTCGTGTGCCGCTTTCGACAGGCGAGATCCTACAGGTGCATGGTGAGAAACCTGCCGGTGGTCTCAAACTCATGTCTTGTTTTAAAGCTCGGAAGTATCTGCGAAAGAATTATGTGGCCTTCTTGGCACATGTCACAGCAGATAAAGGCAAAGGTAAGTCTATTTCAGATATTCCTGTCGTTCGGGATTATTCTGAAGTATTCCCTGAAGATTTACCTGGTCTACCTCCAGCACGCCAAGTCGAGTTCCGCATTGATCTCGTACCTGGTGCAAATCCCATTGCCAGAGCTCCATATCGTCTTGCACCATCTGAGATGCAAGAGTTGTCTAAGCAGCTTCAGGAGCTCTCCGACAAAGGTTTTATCCGTCCTAGCTTTTCACCTTGGGGTGCTCCCGTTCTTTTTGTCAAGAAGAAGGATGGATCTTTTAGGATGTGTATCGATTATCGTGAGCTTAACAAGCTTACCATCAAGAATCGATATCCCCTACCTCGCATAGATGATCTCTTTGATCAGTTACAGGGCGCTTCTTATTTTTCGAAGATTGATCTACGATCTGGATATCATCAACTTCGGGTGCATGAAGAAGATATTCCCAAGACAGCGTTCCGTACTCGTTATGGGCATTATGAGTTCACAGTCATGCCATTCGGTTTGACTAATGCTCCTGTTGTTTTCATGGACTTAATGAATAGGGTCTGCAAGCCTTATTTGGATCAGTTCGTCATTGTTTTTATTGACGACATCTTGATATACTCTAAGACGCGAGCTGAACACGAGCAACATCTTCGTCTTACTCTGGAACTTCTAAAGAAAGAGCAACTTTTCGCCAAATTCTCCAAGTGTGAATTCTGGTTTAGGGAAGTTCAATTTTTGGGACATATTATCAACGAACAAGGTATTCATGTAGATCCCTCCAAGATTAGTGCGATCAAGGATTGGGATACGCCTACTACTCCTACCGAGGTTCGTTCTTTTCTTGGTCTAGCGGGTTATTACCGCCGCTTCATTGAGAACTTCTCGAAGATTGCAGTTCCTCTAACTGCTCTAACTCAGAAGAACAAACCCTTTGATTGGGGATACAAACAAGAGGAAGCTTTTCAAAACTTGAAACAGAAGCTTTGCGATGCGCCTGTTCTATCATTGCCTGAGGGTGATGATGATTTTGTCGTGTATTGTGATGCATCGAAATTGGGCCTTGGTTGTGTTCTGATGCAAAGGAACAAAGTCATAGCTTATGCATCGAGGCAGTTGAAGATACATGAGAAGAACTACACCACTCATGATCTTGAGTTGGGTGCAGTTGTTTTCGCTCTCAAGATCTGGAGACACTATTTGTACGGTACAAAATGTGTGGTTTTCACTGACCACAGAAGTCTTCAACATATCTTCAATCAGAAAGAACTCAACATGAGGCAACGACGTTGGGTTGAGCTTTTAAATGACTATGACTGCGAAATTCGCTACCATCCTGGTAAGGCGAATGTCGTAGCCGATGCATTGAGTCGTAAGGAACGTACTAAGCTTCATTGTGTACGTGTTCAACCTGTTATCCAAGCTCGATCCGATATCCAAGCCCGCATTTCTCAGGCTCAACAATCTTGTGTTTCACAAGGTTTGATGGATAAGGAATTTCCCTATCACATAACACCTGCTCTGGAACTGAAGGACAATGGATTGTATTACTTCATGGACCGTTTGTGGGTCCCAAGCCAGGATGATCTTCGTACCTTGCTTATGGATGAAGCCCATAAGTCTCGTTATTCTATTCATCCGGGCTCAGATAAGATGTATAAGGATCTTCGTATTCACTATTGGTGGCCTGGTATGAAGAAAGACATTGCCTTATATGTATCAAAATGCCTTACTTGTCTTAAGGTTAAGGCTGAACATCAACGTCCTTCTGGTTTATTGGTGCAACCAGAGATCCCAGTTTGGAAATGGGAAAACATTACTATGGATCTTGTTACCAAACTTCCACGCACAAAGAAAGGTCATGATGCCATCTGGGTAGTTGTTGATCGTCTTACTAAGTCAGCACATTTCTTGCCAATCCGTGAGGATTTTCCTGCTGACAGACTTGCTAAAATCTATGTGGATGAAATTGTAACTCGACATGGTGTTCCTTTGAACATCATTTCTGACAGAGATGCTCATTTCACTTCTCATTTTTGGAGAACCATGCAATCTGCTATGGGAACCCAACTTAACTTGAGCACAGCTTATCATCCGCAAACGGATGGTCAATCTGAAAGAACAATCCAGACTCTGGAGGATATGCTTAGAGCTTGTGTGATCGATTTTGGTGGTAGTTGGGATTCACATCTTCAGTTGATTGAATTCTCCTACAACAACAGTTATCACACCAGCATCAAAATGGCTCCTTTCGAGGCTCTCTATGGTCGAAAATGTTGTTCACTAGTCTGCTGGAATGAGATTGGCGAGGCTCAGATTACTGGACCTGCCCTCATTTTAGAGACAACTGATAAGGTCAAGAAAGTTCGTGATAACCTTCAGACAGCTATGAGCCGTCAAAAGAGTTACGCGGATCCAAAATGCAAACCCTTGGAATTTCAAGTCGGTGATCGAGTATTACTTAAGGTCTCACCTTGGAAAGGTGTGATCAGATTTGGAAAGAAAGGAAAACTTGCACCTAGATACGTTGGACCATTCAAGATCGTCGAAAGAATCGATAAGGTAGCCTACAGACTTGAGTTACCTCCTGAACTTGGAAATGTTCATCTAACTTTTCACGTGTCCAATCTCAAGAGGTGTTTAGCTGATGAGAACCTCCACATACCGCTTGACGAAATTCGTGTTGACAAAACACTAAAATTTGTTGAGAAGCCAGTGGAAATCATGGAACGTGAAGTTAAGTGGCTTAAACGCAAGCGCATTCCTTTGGTCAAAGTTCGCTGGGAAGCTAAACGTGGACCCGAGTTTACTTAGGAACGCGAAGATCAAATGAAGGCGAAATATCCGCATCTTTTTCCACGAGTTTCCTCTAAATGAATTTCGGGACGAAATTTCCACAAGTAGGGGAGACTGTAACATCTGTGCTTGTAATCATTGTGAACAGTTCTATTATCAATAAAACAATGTTATTTGATCCCAATGTTTGTTTGGTTGCGTTTTACATTTTTCATGTTTTGACTTTTATCCAATTTCAAACTCTATGTCACTTTCTGGAGAGTTATACGCAAACTGGTGCGTAAACGTAACCAGTTTAATGCAAAAAATACTCCGGAACATCAACATATACTTAACATACCTTAAATAACCTTTACATAACTTAGAAATAAGTTTTGAAGGCTTTGGTATGGCAAAAACAAGTTAACGCTTACAGGGACTAAACTTGACAAACTGCGAAAGTATGCCAATTTGAACTGTAACGAACATTCCGGAACATGACCATAAGTTAAACATACCATTAATATCCTTTACATGGCTTAGAAATAGGCTTTGAGGGGTTCGGTATGCTAAAACAAACTTTTGGGTCATTCAGGGACTAAAAGTGTCAAAAAGTGCACAGGTTTGCATTTTTGCGCATAACTTACGTTCTGAATACATCCGGACATCCAAAAATTTATGTAAGCACTTAAATATTTTATTTTAGTGTTTGGCTTTAGAAAAATCCATTCGTCACGTCACTTGGATCGTTTTTCGCGCTTATGCGCATTCCGTCGTAATTAAGCGAACATCGCGTTCGTACGACCAAACGAACCAACGTCCGACATATTTTTGAGCATGTTGCATGTCCACAATGTTTAGGCATCATTTTAGGGCCTTAAAGTTGGCTTTACGGGCCTTAGAAGTGTCGGGAATGGCCTTAGAACACAACAGGGACTAAAACTGTCTTTTCTGAAAGTTTGTTCTGATCTGACATGGCCAGGCGGCCCGCCTAAAGTTATGTGTATCCTGACGCGGGCCACGTCAGCCTTCCAGACCAGGTTAACTGCATTTAACAGCAGATTCCAGCTGTTTAATCCACAACCACACACTCACACTTGCTTAGTCAGCTGATAAGAACCCATTTTTAGTCACCACAACTTGCCAACAAGTGTACGCATGAGATTCGATCACGATATTCAAGAAACGATCCTAACGGTTCGGGTATTCCTATAAATACCCATCCACCCCATTGCAAAACTTACAAGAATTTTGATTTGAGAAACTCTAAGTTGAAACCATTGTTTCATACCTGAGTTACTTGGATCGAGATTAGCATTCGGGGACCCTTCGTAAGTATTCTTTCGTTCTTTTATTGCTTTTCGAGTCTTTTCGAGTCTGAAAGTCAAACTTTGTTTGACTTTCTGCGTTGACCAGTTTATGGTCAATGCGAAGTTCGTTTGAACTTCGCAACGTGAGTGTAATAACGTTGGTTATAGTCCCTTGGGACTATGCCTACTGATTACCACGTTGTCTAGGGTCGTAAGGGTAAGCGATCTAATAAATCGCTTATACCTTCGAACCCGACCCATTTGGTCGATCATTAGGATCCGACCAAACACATTAGGTGACCATAGTAGGTAGGGAATAACCTTCTGAGGTTATACCCTATGGTCACATCGTTTGAGTAGTTGTATGATAGGTAGCTTATATGCCTTAGGTAAATTACCAGAATACCCTTTTCATGTATAATTGGTAATTAAGCATATGTAACCTAAACTTTTGTCACACAACTGATTATGTAACATGTTTAGGCATATAACACTTGTCATAGGACTAGTTAGGCGGTCCGAACGCGTTTCACGCGAACGACGCGTTAAAGTAGCATAAGCTACCTAAACGGGTCGTAATGGGTCGTGAGCACTTATGTTAGGTTTCATTTAGTATGTAGGCTTTGTTGAACCATATTACACGAGTCTCCACACTCGTTTGGTTTACGAACCCTCATTCTATCCGATCTTCCGATATAGGTCTAGTTTATTAACATAGTTACCTATATTAGGTGCCGTTTGAATCCGTGATCTCTAGCATTGCTTGGTGGTTATCTTAGGACTTCTGAGCAATCTCAAGTGAGTACATAGACCCCTCTTTTACTGTTTTCCAAACTGTTTTGGGGTGAAACACATGTGCCTACTTGTTACTTTCATGCTATCCATGCTTTCATATCATATGCTTGTTATGTTCATTAGTACATTATAGTACATGATTTCATTACATTTCATGCTATGTATGCCCATTGTGTGCGTACTTAGTACATCGTTTTACATTACATTTTATGCTATGTATGCCCATTGTGTGCCTACTTAGTACATCGTTTTACATTACATTTCATGCTATGGATGCCCATTGTGTGCGTACTTAGTACATCGTTTTACATTACATTTTATGCTATGTATGCCCATTGTGTGCCTACTTAGTACATCGTTTTACATTACATTTCATGCTATGTATGCCCATTGTGTGCCTACTTAGTACATCGTTTCACATTACATTTCATGCTATGGATGCCCATTGTGTGCATACTTAGTACAGTTGTTTTCATCACATGTTTACATTTTGGTATGACATTTGGGTTGTTTAACATGGAACAATACATTCATTAACATTTGCTACGCCGTTCGTTAGTAGGTAGTGGTACCATAGGAATTGACAACTCCCGTTCCTGAAATCCCGGGTTTGTTTGGATTGGAAGGAATGACCGAATTCGATATACATAACTTAGATAAACCTTTAATTTGTTTAAGGGTTTATCGCCACAGTCTCAAGGCTTGGATGTATGCATTATAACAATACCGCATAAATGTTTGTATCAGTATAGCATGCATTTGTTACACAAAACATAACTTTGATTTAAACCATGTTTTACTTCAATACCTTGTTTTTGTGCATTTTACATATGGTTTAGTTGATACATTTCACTTACCATACATGACATTTCTGGTTACACATTACATGATCTACATTAAACATAAACATTTTGACATTTATATACACATTTAGTGGTTTACATTGAACATAGACATTTATATATGGTTTACACATTAACACATGACAATTCGTTTATACATGAACAATTTACATTGATGGTTGGTTTGAGTAAGTGTTTTGAGTAACGAGGCGTGTGTAATATGATACAAGCATGGTGGATACGCCGCTGGTACTTCCTATATATAAGTGTTTGTATGATATTACATGTCGTAGCGTTACTTAAATCATTTCAATATTTGACATATTACATTTTACATAAACAAATTATTTTTCACAAGATATTGATTTACAAAACAACTTATCTTTTACAAACTCAATTCACTTGGTTATTCATTTAACCTTACATATTCTCTTAAGTATACATATCATCGCTTTCTGAATGATTTACAAAACAAAACAACTTACAAGGTTCATGACTGACTGTTGTTAAACAACTTTTCCTTAACTTATAAGTCATGAATCCTATTTTCACAAATCTTATGTATCTCACAGGCATTTTTATGCTGGCGTACCTATTTTCACATGTGTTTTCAGGAGCTTTTACGTAGGATGATGATCATGACACTAGGGCGGACTTGTGCCTTAGAGACTAAAAACGGAGATAGACTAGTTTAATTAAGTTATAAACTCTTTATTTACTGTTTAAGACAATGTAACTCTTATGTTGATAAATAAAATACAACTTTGTATGCCATGGTTATGAAACAATTAATTCTGTTACAACACTCCCCGACGTTTTCCGCCACGTTTTGTATGTTATACGTGGTCGGGGTGTGACAATAACAATATAAAAAATATGAATGTCGCAAGGTCGACGGTTTTGGCTATATGTGTTGACGTGATTATGTGTCATGATTGCTTTGTTGTGTTTTGTTGCTATCTATTCTATGACAGTAATATATATATTGTCACACCCCAACCGATGGCGGAATCATCGGGGCGCGGCACTAGGCGAATCAGATTGCTCAAGAGAATCCATAACAACTATATTGCGATAATATTTAATACATTCGTTATCCCATACTAACAAATAATACAATCACATAAGTTATCACAGATTTCTTGTCCTCTCGAACAATACAAATCCGACAACCTAAATTTTAGTTGAGTTTCTAGACTTCCTAGCTTGATTTGATATAGTCTGCGATCTAACCTGCAACATACGTTAAAATATTTGTCAATACAAAAGTATTGGCGAGTATACAGGTTTGATATGTAGTAGCATAATAGATTAAAAGTGCTGCGAATTTCCACATGAATAAACGTAATACACGACATATATACTCACAAAACTGATACTACCAACTAAGTCCTCGATGCTCGAATGTACGATGGCATAACTAGACCCCGTCGGGCGCAATAGTACTATACTAGTCGTGGTGGGACGTCGCGAGTATAAGCCCTAGCACATATGCAACTAGCATCACGTATATCTATGCATAACAGTTATTCGCAAGTGATAGTTCGATTGATTGAATATTTCGTTTGATAAGTTCGATTTGTTAGAAACGTATGTTACACCCAAAATGCGATTAAAAAGGGGTTCAAGTATACTCACAGTGCGTATTTAGCGGGAATACAACTTGATTTGGATTGGTTGCGAGTACGTCTGCATTAATCATTGAGGGATATAGTAAACGATGCATAGTTGAGCGAGAATAGCATTGAAAAGTCAGTCATCTGGTCGGATGGTGCTCACCCATTCGGATGGGCTCATCCGATCGGATGGCATATGGATCTGAGTCGAATGGCTGTCATCCGGTCGGATGACAGGCTATCCAGTCAGATTAGTGTTGACTCGTGCGGATTGTCGTCCGTTCGAATAAGTGTAACTCGTGCGGACAGTCATGTCACTCGTGCGGTTAAGTAACTCGTGCGGACAGTCATGTCATTCGTGCGGACAGTCATGTCATTCGTGCGGACAAGTAACTCGTGCGGACAGTCATGTCATTCGTGCGGACAAGTATTTACTCCGTCCGGATGACATGTATCCGTCCGGATGACATGTTATCCGTGCGGATGGCATGTTATCCGTGTGGATTCATGTTATCCGTGCGGATTCATGTTATCCGTGCGGACAACACGTCTGTTTCGCATTCTATATACTGTTTCTGAGTGTTTATTGGAAGGAGTGCGTGTAGAGTTACCTAGACAGTGTAATCTCGCATTAACACTCGAAATTTCATCAATTCCGACCCGCTCTAACGGCCGGGAATCACCCCGCTCCATTAGAACTGGCCGTTCTTGACGGTTTCTCGCGGTTAACTCGAAATCGCACAGTTCCTTGGCTAGATACACAGATTTGGGTAAGATTTGTTATCAAAACATGTGGAAATCACCCAGATCTGAGTCGTTTATGGTGGGATGAGGTCACAACTGGAAGTTCATAAGAACTCTTGGTGACATCACCTCAAAACGCCTCAAATCCGTAGATTTCACGGTTAGAAATTGAGTTTTGAAAGATAGAATGATGTTGAATTGAGTGTAGATCATAGAAGTACAAGTTTCTAGGTTGAAATCTTACCGGAATCACGAGGAATCGAGAGGAAAGGGTCTTGGGGCGTTGAAGAAACACGGAACTAATGAAGGTATTAATCAGTTTGGTTTATGTTTCTACCATGATGGTTAATCTTCTTATGGTTTCCTGAGCTCCTTAATGACCGTGGTTTATCTGCAAAACAAAACACCGTTACTCGTTAAGAGGGGAATGTGGGGGTTTCCCTCTTAACCGGGCTCCGGCGTGAGAATAAGCGACTGCTTTGGGGAGAGAATTAAGTATTACGTGAGAGAGTAGAGGGAATGGAATGTTTAACCTGTGAAGTGAGGTCTCTATTTATAGCCGGAGTAGTGTAAGAGGGTGTGGGCTGATGGGCCTTGGGCCGGAAGGCGACAACATGGGGGATATGCTCTTTGTCCCACTGGTGTCGACCATTAGTGGCCTCTAGGAGCTTTATGGAGCTGGCACAATGTGATTGGAGCCACGTGTCACTGTTGTCGGCCTGACCGCCCTTCTGCCATCAGCAGGTAAGTGGAGATCGTGGGGCAGTTGTCTCTGCCCTGTGATTGGTGCCACATAGGCGTCCTTAAGTACTTTTTGTCTCCTGCATGTCAGACGATCATGGAGCACGATTGCGCAGGATTAGGAGGACCCTGGTTGGCTCTTTTTATTCTGCCACTTGTACCTTGTGTACTATCTGAAAAGGCCTTCGCCGTAGTCACGCATGAGTCTTGCTGAGCACGTTACTACCTCGCGCGAGACATGGTCTTTCAGATAATTCTTTTCAAAATGCTAAGTGTTGCTTATTGGAGCTTCTCAGTGTTCAGGACTCGCGCAACGCACAGTAGTGCGTGGTGTAACTCGCGCGAGGTTAAAGATAGGAAGCTTTTGAATAAGGAGTATGGTCCCGCGCGCAACCCTTACGGATCTTTGCGCGGCTTTTTGGGACCATACCCCTTCAAGTCCCCCCAGTCCAGTGCTGCACCATGCGCAAGGCAAGTGGTTGGAGCTCTGGACTTAAGAAGATGAAGTAGAAGGATGCTTCTGGCTTTGGTAGACGGCGCGCGTGTAACTTGTTGGTTACTACGGCGCGGCTACCAGGCTTGTTACTGTCTTTGTTGTTAGCTTTTTCCTGAAGTTTCTAATGACTTTGGGCGGGAAAAAACCTCGAAATTTGAATTTTCTGACAGGTTGGTGAAAAAGTCGCGGTTGGTGACGTTTTAGTTGACCTCTGACGGTTGTCATCAACTTGTCTCTGACGAAACGTATTTTCCTCAGAGAGTGAGGCCCACGCGCGCGTGGTAACCGTCACTCCAGGAAATACGCCTTACGTGGCGTTTTCTGATTGGCTTTGCTTGCGGCGACCTCGGCACGATTACCCATCGCATTAAATGCGATGGGTATATATATCCGGAGAGACGTGAGGTTTATCACTTTTCTCTTCTACTATTCCTTCATTTCCTCTTCAAACTTCTTTGAATCTTCAAAGTTTGAAGAACACGGTTGCAGCAGATCTTCAAGTTCTTGAAGGACATCGTAGCAGATTATCAAGCTTGTTTCCAGAATATTCAAGACGTTTGTTTATCTATCGATGGTTGAAGAACAACATGAAGACAATCCCGGAGAAGAAGGTCCTGTGCCTGTTCTCCGGTGGGATTTAGGGCTTTTTGAACAGCTTTCACGTAGTTTCCGGTTCCCACCGGAGTGGGATGCCCGGTACCCCGGCCAGAACCAAACGGCCGCTGATGCACCACCGGGGTACATCACTTTGTTCGAAGACTTCTTTCATCAGGGCAACTTCCGGTTGCCGGCGACGAACTTCATGGCTCATATTCTTCGATTTTATGGGTTCCATATATCTCAAATGAGCCCACCCGGAATGGTGCGGGTTCGACATTTCGAGTTCCTGTGCTGGGCTCATGGCATCGAGCCAACTGTCGAAAAATTCCGGGTCTTCTATCAGCTTCAACGAAATATGGGTTTCTACTCTTTTGCCAGTCGTGGCACTGCCAAGAAGATATTGATGAACCCTCCCAAGAGTTTCCATGACTGGAAACCAAAATTCTTCTATATACGCGAGGAGGTTATTCCCATTGCCATGACGTTTCGCGCCTGGAATGAACCGATTGTGAAAGAAGACTTACCGATTCCTAAGACTGAAGCTTGGTATCAGGAGCTTACTGCTGCCCCCAACCGAGTGTTTGGGGAAATGTCCTTGTTGCGGCGCGGATGAGTGATCAATGGCCGCCTGAGAGCCAAGATGTCCCTGTCTTAAAGTTCGAGGATAAAGGTTAGTTAATTCGTTCGTTTTGTTGATGTCCGTTTCACGACTGTTTATTTATACAGTTTGTCTTGTAGAGGCGCGCCTGTATCAAGCTGCGTTCTCTACCTTTGGTGGGTCTATGAGCGTGCGCCCGCTCCAGGCTGGGGAGGAGTATTGGTATGCACAAATTAGGGGCAACTTCATGTACCCGGTTGCTGATGCATTTGCCGCGCCGCCTACTGCAACTGAAGGTGCGCACATACCTAAACCCCGTCCTCTGCGCTCTGTGACTTCTGCTGGGAAAGAGGTTGTCTATCTTTCCAGCGAGGAGCCTGTTGGGTCTTCGAACGGGGAGTTAAGTTCGTGGTCTAACGTCTTTGCAGGTGTGTTGCGCGACTTGGGCATCGACCCTGAAGAGAAGAAAAAACCAACGAGGAAGAAGAAGGTGATCAATCTTGAGCCTGAAGTGGTGAGCAAGAAAGGTGGTAGTAGCCGCGCAGCTGCTGGTAAAGGTACTCTTCGGCTCCGTCAGAGTGACTTGAAAGATTATGTGATAATTAGTGACTCACTTGAAGGCTTGTCGCGCGCAGGCGAGAAGAAAGCTGGGGCGGGTGATTCGAAAAGTGGAGGTAGCGCGGGTTCTCGTAACCCGGATGCTGGCGCTACTCCGTCTTCCGTTGCGCCTGAAGACGAGGAAGAAGAAGAGGAGGCTGCTGAAAAGTTGATCAGTAGAAAGAGAGTTAGAAGCGAAACTACAGCCGGTGTCTCAGCTGCGCCCGGAGCTGGTGAGGTTCCCTTGATTGGGAAGCGGAGCAACTTGCGCTCGCTTTACAAAGTTTCTCCGGGTTAGTTCTTTAGTTACGTTATCTTGTTACCTTCGTTCTTTCTAACACTTTGTTTGTGCAGAGGTTAAGAAGAAGACCCCTGAAAAAGGGGTTACGTTTACCGAGCCTTCGGAGCCTGAGCCAAAGAGGCCAAAGATTACTATTAAATCCAAGACTGCTGGGGCCGAGTCTGCCAAGGATAAACATGCTGCTGAGGGGGATAAGGCGGAGGCTGCCGAAAAGGAGAGGAAAACTGATGAGGATCGTAGGAAGAAAGCAGAGGAAGAGAAGAAGAGGAAATCTGAGGAAGAGTAGAAGGCTGACGACGAGAAAAAGAGGCAGGCTGAGCAGGAGAAGGCGAAACAGGTTGCTGCCATGGAGAAAGAGAAGGAGAAAGAGAAGGAGAAAGAGAAGTCCGCTGCCGATAAGCCTGTTGGGGTATCTGTTTCTGGAGGCGCGGGCTCTGGTTCGGCGGCTGGCCAGGGTGGAGTAAAACATGGTGCGCCGCCGCGCTCTCCGATAGGCCCCCGGGATACCTTGGGGGATATCTATTACAAGTCATATACTGAAGAGAGTCGTGGCGACTCTCCGCATAATCCGCCATGGGGGTTAAAGCAAAAAGATACCTTCCAAGAGTTCGCGCCTTGCCGCGACTGGTTGCTGAACTCAATTCCTCCTGGTGAGGTTGATCGCCAAAGGGCGCGGACTCACAGCGGGTTGTATCATGCATACGTTGTTGGAGAAGCCAACACCCGCGCCGCTAACCAGGAAATTGTTCGCGAATGGCGGACATTGGTTAGGGAGAGGGATGACTGGGAAAAATATCGCGATCGGATATTGAGGCGTGTTACTGACCTGGAGAAGTCGAGAGCTGCCTTTGATGAGGAGAAACGGAAATTCGAGGCTGACCGAAAGTCTTAGGAGTGGGGGCGTGAGGGCCTTAAAAGCAAGCTTCAAGCTGCTGAGCAGCAGTTAGCTAAGGAGAAAGCCGACTTCAAGCGCATATGTGAGAAGGACAATGAGCGCGCGGCCGCGGCTCGTAGCAAGATTGTCAACCTTGAAGCCAAGGTTGTGGAGTTGACGGCGAAGCTTGATGATGCGCAAGCTGCTAAGGCTGCTAAGGAGCAGCTTGAGGTTTGTACAACTTCTACCTTTTCCTTCTGTGCTTTGATTGCAACATATCCTAAGTCCATTTGTCGCTTTTTAGGTTGAGTTGGCTGATGTGAAGTTGCAGCTGTCAGGCAAGGACAAGGATCTCCAGGCCAAGGACGTTGAGATCGCCGAACTGAAGCGCCGCCTGAATGATCAGGTTGATAAATGCGAATCCTTAGAAATCGATCTCGAGGCGGAGAAGGTTAAGGCTGCCAGTGCTGAAGAGGCAAAACAAAAAGCTGATGAGGCGCGCGACATTAGCACCACTGCTCTTAACGTAGCACAAAACAACTACTCCGAAGCTCAAGGTATCGTGGATACTTTGGTTTCTGAAGCCGAGTGGTTGCGCGGGCGCGGAATGGTGCTGGTATGATTCCTCTTGATTTTATTGAGTTATTGACCTGTTGGCTAAAGTATTGCGTTTGTTGCAGATGGCTAACTCCATCCTGAATGCTGGAGAATTGGATAAAGCTGTTGCGGCCGTTATAGATGCTTCTCTCGCGGTTGGTCACCGTAAGGGCTATCTTGAATGTGCGCAACATGCAACGGTTATGCTTGGACAGGAGTTCGATACTAGTCACTGCTCAGTGACTGATGAAGCTGAAGCTGAACTAGCTCGCGCTGAACACGGCTATGATCATTTATCACTTCCGGTGATGGACTTGGTTACTGATGCGCTGAAGCATGATGACTGGTGTCATCGTCTGAAGAATATCCTTGACCCACCGGAGACTGTTGAGCTCTCGGATGAGGAGGAAGCTGCGGGTGACGGTGGCGATGGTAAAGGTGATGGAGATGGTGATGGCGCTAAGCATGACGATGATCCTAATGATAGCTTTGAATAGGCTAGTACTTTTTGGGCTTTGTGCCTTGTAATTTTTGTTCATGCTTTGAATGTATGCTTTTGCGCGGTCGCGCTAGTTTTAAATAGAGGGAACACTATCCGTTATCTATATAACTGTTGCGTGGTTGCGCTTGTTTTAAATATAATGTTTGTTCATCCTTTCCCGTTACAATTATTGCACTGTTGTTAGAAACTTTGGTTAAGTTAGCGCGAATAAATGTAAGGGTGGCTCTTGTGCGAGCGTAACTGAAGTGTTTTCGTGCTAATCAGAAGTTTAACATGCATTTGTAACGAAAGGAGTCAGCGTAAAAGAAAACATGTCGTATGCTTTCATTAACTTAGAAACAGGCGCTTAGGCCAATCATACATTGCTTGTAACGTAGAAGGCGTGTAGCCAACATAGGAAAGTAAAAAAGGCGCATGGCCAACATTAGTGGATAAAGGCGCAGGGCCTGGAGTAGTCACATATAGCATTTATGCAGTTGTTGCGCATTCCAAGTGCGCGGGATGATGTGTCCATCCATGGTGCGCAGTTTGTAAGCCCCTTTCCCTAGTACTTCGTGAACCAAGTATGGGCCTTCCCATTTGGGTGCTAGTTTTCCTGGGCGTTCAGCGTTTGAGGCTTCGTTGTCTCGAAAGACGTATTCCCCTGGAGTGAAGGTACAGATGCGGACTCGCGCATTGTAATACCTTTCCAGTTGGGTTTTGTACTTGGCATCTTTAATTCGCGCTATTTCGCGCCTTTCTTCTAGCAAATCCAAGTCAAGACGACGCTCTGCCTCGTTGTCGATTGCGTTGACTGCTGTCAAACGCGGAGAGGGCAGGCCAACTTCTGCCGGGATAACCGCTTCTGAGCCATAGACTAGGCTAAAAGGGGTTTCGCCGGTACTTGTTTTCGGCATGGTTCGGTGAGCCCACAAGATACTCGGGAGCTCATCCACCCAGCCTCTTCGCTTCGTGCCCAGTCGGGCCTTTATCCCATCGACGATACACTTGTTCACACTTTCAACCTGTCCGTTGGCCTGAGGATGCACAACGGAGGAGAAAGTGTGTTCTATCTTCATCTCTTTTAACCACTTCTGGAGGTCCTCGGACGCAAAGTTGGTACCGTTGTCTGTTACAATCTTGAGTGGTAGGCCAAATCTGCAGATGATGTGTTCCCAAATGAACTTGCGCACCATCATGGCTGTAGTTGAAGCAAGGGCTTTGGCCTCCACCCATTTCGTGAAGTAATCGACGGCCACTATTATAAACTTGACGGCGCCAGGAGCCTCTGGGAATGGTCCAACCATATCAATTCCCCACTGCTGAAAGGGCCAGGCAGTGGATACGGGGATCAGATCGTTCTTGGGGCGTAGGGTTTTCGGGGAGTGCCGCTGACAGGAGTCGCACTTGCGCAGCTCTTTCAGGGCATCCACATGCATCCCTGGCCAGTAATACCCAGCGTTCATAATTTTTGCGACAACCATGCGTGGCCCTGCATGAATGCCGCAAATTCCTTCATGAATCTCCCTTATCAGATAACTCGCATCCTGGGGGTCCACGCATCGCAGTAGCGGCCCCAAGAAGGACTTGCGGTATAAGATACCACCATTCATTTCGTATTGCAGAGCCTTGTTTTGAACCTTCCTTGCCTCTGCTTTATTCGCAGGGAGTATTCCTTCTTGCAAGTATTGGATGATAGGGGTCATCCAGGATGGCTGCCCTATCTCGATCACGTTGACTTGTCGTAGCAAGACTGAAGGATTCTTGAGCACTTCAATCCTTACATCTTTGGCGAGATGTTGAAAGGAGGTTGAAGCAAGCTTGCTCAAAGCATCAGCTGGCTTGTTTTCAGAGCGATTGATGTGGATTACTTTGTGATACTTGAATCGTTGAAGCAACTCTTTCGCCTGCTCTAGATATAGGGCCATAACTTCACCCCGTGCATCGTATATACCATTGACTTGGCTGGCTATCAAGAGTGAATCAACATGTGCATGTATGTTTTCAGCTCCCATTTTGATGGCGAGGCGCAAGCCTGCCAGAAATGCCTCGTATTCCGCCTCGTTGTTGGTGTTTTTAAAATCCAACTTGATGGCGTAAGTGAATTCATGGTTTTCAGGGCTCACTAGGCGCAATCCAGCTCCCGCGCCGTCCTCATTTGAGGCCCCATCAGTATAAAGCATCCAAGTCTCCTTTGTCGTGTCTTTTTCGGGAGTCTCCACCAGCTCGCAATCTTTGATTTTCTCAACTGAGACTTCTGTGATGAAGTCCGCTAGAACTTGACCCTTGATGGCTGGGCGCGGCCGGTACAGAATGTTGTGGCCCCCCAGCTCGATGGCCCATTTTGCTAACCGCCCGGATGTTTCTGGTTTTTGAAGTATCGTGCCGATATGGAAGTTGGTAAGTACGGTGATCACATGCCCTGTAAAGTATCTGCGCAGCCTTCGGGAGGCGTGTAGCAGCGCAAGCACCAATTTTTCCATCGTGGAATATCTCGTTTCCAGGTCAGTAAGTACCCTGCTGACGTAATAAATTGGAGTTTGAACTCCATTTCTTTCCACCAGTAATACCGATCCTACTGCCTTATCTGAAGAAGATAAATACAGTACGAGTGGCTCTTTTTCAAACGGTGCAGTCAGGGTAGGGAGCTCGATCAAACATGCTTTCATTTGCTGAAAAGCCTTTTCTGCTTCAGGGGTCCATCTGAACTCTTGCTTCTTGACACAGTTGCGCAGCATGCTGATAAAAGGGTATGATTTTGCGGCGTGATTTGATAAAAAACGGTTAAGCGCGGCGAGGCGGCCGGCTAGCCGTTGCATCTCTTTGATTGTACGCGGCGATGGCATTCGCTCTATGGCTTGGACTTTTTCCGGATTCACTTTGAAGCCGCCGTTTGTGACTATGAAGCCTAAGAACTTCCCCTCTTCCATGCCAAAAGAACATTTGGCTGGATTCAACTTCATATTTATGCTGCGCAATGAATTGAAGGTTTTTTCGATGTCTTTCAACATTTGGTCCTCTTCGGGACTTTTGACCACTAGATCATCGATGTAAACTTCAATATGCTTTCCGATGTCGCCGGCGAAGGTCTTGTCCATCAATCGCTGGTATGTGGCGCCAACGTTTTTCAGGCCGAATGGCATCTTCGTATAGCAAAAAATCCCCAGATCAGTGCGAAAAGCCGTCTTATCTTCATCTTCGAGCTTCATTTGTACTTGACGGTACCCCTTGTAGCAATCCAAGAAGCACTTCCATCTGTATGGCGCGAGAGAGTCTATCTTTTTGTCGATCTCAGGCAAAGAGTAACAATCCTTGGGGCATGCCTTGTTGAGATCGGTATAGTCTACGCACATTCGCCATCCACCACTAGACTTCTCTACCATTACGGGGTTCGCAACCCAACTTTGATAACGTACTTCTCACAGGATGCCGGCTTTGAGTAACTCGCATACTTTCTCATTCATTGCTTTCGTTTTGTCTGCCCCTAAGCTGCGCCTTCTCTGGACTTTCGGCTCAACAGAGGGATAGGTGTTTAAACAGTGCTCTGTGATGTCGCGCGGGACTCCGGTCATGTCGGCCGAGGTCCAGGCGAAAATATCCATGTTCTTGAATAGGAGCTGCTTGAGACGAGTTCTGATGTTTGGTGAGATGGCGTGGCCTATCGTCACCGTTTGCTCCGGGTATTTGCGATTTAAAACCCATTTTTCGGGCTCGGTTGCTGAAACCTTCGCCGCTTTTGTTGGGCGCATCTCTTTTGTTGACATCACTTCCTTCTTTGCATAAACGATTGCCACCCCCGTCTTGGTTGGGAAACCAATCGCTGACTGGGGGGTGGAAGTTATCATGTTCAGCTCACCTTGTGTCTCTCTCCCGATCAGCACATCATGTCTTGACTTAACAGGCATCACCATGAAGTTAACGTTTGTTGTTCTTGAGTGCTTCCCGTCAGAGAGTGTGACGGGGAAGCTGATCTGGCCTAGCGGGAAGACCATTTCATTGCAGAATCCAGACAATGGATAATCAACTGGTTCAAGTCTTGCTTTGTCTTCATCGTCGAACTGGTTAAAGCATTGCTCATAGATGATGTCTGCCGTACTCCCCGGGTCAATGAAGACGTACTCAGTTTCATAATGACCGATTATACCGGTGATGACGATGGGTCGTGTGGCTCGAGGACCCCCGCGCACCACCGGGAAGATAACTTGTTGTTCTTGCCATGAAGGCTCATAAGGTCTCTTGCCTTTTTCTCTCGCGCTATACCTTGGTCCATTGACCATGTGTGTCTCTAGGCGTCGGACTTTCTTGTGATTTCCTTCATCGTGGCGATGGAGCTGTCTTGTTTCTTTGCGCACGTTTTTCACCAAGTGGCTCAGCTTTCCACTCTTCAGCGCTCTTTCGATCTCTTGGCGTAAGCTGTAACAATCATCAGTTAAGTGGCCTGTATCTTTGTGGAAGTCACAATACAGGTTGGGATCTTGCCCCTTTTTGTTCGTCATTGGTCTTGGCGTCTTAAAATCATGGTTCTCCGTCATTAGCACCTCTTTCGGTGTTTTTATGAGCGGAGTCCAATGCTTTTCACGATTATCATCTCGGACTGCCTTTCTATAGCCGATGTGATCGATAGTATCTCGCGCGTCTTCCTTATAGCGGGATCGTTCTTCGTAACGGGGTCGTTCATTATAACCGCTGGAGTGGTTGGCCTTCCACCCAGGGTTCTTGCCTTTGTTGCGCCTGTTGTCATCGCGCGCGTGACCCCCTTTAGAAAATCTATCCTCGGAACGATAGCTGTTGTTTCGTGCGAGTGACTCTTCAGTTTGCGCGACTATCTTCGCGGCTTCCATGAGTTTATCCCACTCCTTTGGCATTCCATCTTTCCCAGTGATGGTTCTAATCAGGCTATCACAACGGATGGCTTTTTTGAAATGGCAGCGCATGAGTTGTTCACTCACGCCACCGATCTCCAAACATTCTTTGTTAAAGCGCGTAATGAAATCTTCCAAACCCTCGTTATCTCTTCGCCAGATATCTTCAACTTCAGCTGTGTCGCGCTGGTATCGCCTTTGTTGACTGAAGTGACTCAAAAACTGGGTCCTGAAATCTACCCATGATTTTATCTTTCCTGGAGGAAGGCTGTCGAACCAGGCGCGAGCAGCCCCGGTAAGTGTTTGGATAAACAGGTGGCACCACATGGGCATATTCCATCCTCCCATGCAGCCCACGCTTGTGAAAACTCTGACGTGATCATCGGGATCAGTCAATCCGTTAAACTTTCCGACAGTCGGATGTAATTTCTCTCTCTTGAGCGGCGCGAGTGCTATCTTTGGGATGAACTTTGAATGCTCTATAGCTTCCTCTGGTCGATAGGCGAGGCGAAAGTCACGCTCTGCCTCTTCGGTATACCCAACGTGTTGCCTTGGTTTGTAGTACTCGTGATTTCTTTGCAAACGATTGAAAACCGAAGATTCGTCATCGTTCTCCTAGGTTGGATCATTCGGGTCAGTTTCTTCCCACTCATCGTTCATGTTGCGCGGCGTGAGCCGGCTATGAACTGGGCCTCTTTGGAAGTTTGACGGTTCGTCATAGTAGCTTTATGTCTCCCCCCGTGTATCGCGCGTGTCTTGCACGCTTTGTCTTCGGGTAGGGGGAGGTCTGTTGGCTCTTCCTTGGATATTTTGCGGTGGTGGCATCTGGCGCGGCCCGTGACTTGGGCCGGTTGGTGTAACCAAGGAAGGTTCTGCCGTTAAAACTGCTTGTTGCGCGCTCAAGGATTGATATGCCGCGTTAATGGTGGCTAGTTGCTTGGCGTACCATGAGGCTGGTGTTTCGCCCTCTGGTAGCCCTAATAGCGCTGAGATATTCTGAGGTGGAGCTGTGTTCGAAGGTCCAGCACCGTTGTTTCCTGGGGTATTTTGAGTGATGCGGGTGAAGCTCCCGCGCGGACCCCCAGTGTTGGCTATCTCGATTTCGTCGATTTCTTCGTGTTGGGGTTGGATGTTTTGGTTATCCACCCCCAACGCTGCGTTAGGGTCTGCTACGAGACCAACAAAATCGGGAATGATTCCTTGACCAGCCATGATCGAAGGAAGAAAAACAACGAAAACTCAGGAAAGAAGATGAGAGTGGTTTGTGGAAAAACTCGGTGGGCGCCAATGAAGAAACACGGAACTAATGAAGGTATTAATCAGTTTGGTTTATGTTTCTACCATGATGGTTAATCTTCTTATGGTTTCCTGAGCTCCTTAATGACCGTGGTTTATCTGCAAAACAAAACACCGTTACTCGTTAAGAGGGGAATGTGGGGGTTTCCCTCTTAACCGGGCTCCGGCGTGAGAATAAGCGACTGCTTTGGGGAGAGAATTAAGTATTACGTGAGAGAGTAGAGGGAATGGAATGTTTAACCTGTGAAGTGAGGTCTCTATTTATAGCCGGAGTAGTGTAAGAGGGTGTGGGCTGATGGGCCTTGGGCCGGAAGGCGACAACATGGGGGATATGCTCTTTGTCCCACTGGTGTCGACCGTTAGTGGCCTCTAGGAGCTTTATGGAGCTAGCGCAATGTGATTGGAGCCACGTGTCACTGTTGTCGGCCTGACCGCCCTTCTGCCATCAGCAGGTAAGTGGAGATCGTGGGGCAGTTGTCTCTGCCCTGTGATTGGTGCCACATAGGCGTCCTTAAGTACTTTTTGTCTCCTGCATGTCAGACGATCGTGGAGCACGATTGCGCAGGATTAGGAGGACCCTGGTTGGCTCTTTTTATTCTGCCACTTGTACCTTGTGTACTATCTGAAAAGGCCTTCGCCGTAGTCACGCATGAGTCTTGCTGAGCACGTTACTACCTCGCGCGAGACATGGTCTTTCAGATAATTCTTTTCAAAATGCTAAGTGTTGCTTATTGGAGCTTCTCAGTGTTCAGGACTCGCGCAACGCATAGTAGTACGTGGTGTAACTCGCACGAGGTTAAAGATAGGAAGCTTTTGAATAAGGAGTATGGTCCCGCGCGCAACCCTTACGGATGTTTGCGCGGCTTTTTGGGACCATACCCCTTCAGGCGTGTTTGGTCGAGTAGGGGCTGTCACATCACTTGAACAGTGGTGTGGCAGGCTATTTATAGGCAACAGAGACTGAAGGGAGTGACTGGTCCGGATTGCCCATTCGCACGGATGACCCATCCGTGCGGATAGCCCATCCGTACGGATTGCTATCCGTCCGGATAGCCCAACCGTTCGGATGGCTATCCGTCCGGATGGCCACTCCGACGAGATGGATTTCTCCGTTTTCGATCGTTTTGACGGATTTCGAAGTACGCGCTTTTCATAGTAAATTTATATTATTATTATATATGTATATATATCACTAAGGGTCGTATTTACGTATCCATATTCCAAAGTTTCGATATAACCTTCGGTTTCCGATTCGAGTATGTGATTATTAGCGACGCTTCGCGGCCATCAGAGAGGGTAGTATAGGTCCTTTCCTGATG
Organism: Helianthus tuberosus; assembly: GCA_030545235.1. Lineage (NCBI taxonomy): Eukaryota > Viridiplantae > Streptophyta > Magnoliopsida > Asterales > Asteraceae > Helianthus > Helianthus tuberosus. Next base: position 84,080,143 of record CM060394.1, read on the forward strand.
TCATCGCGAACGTTATTGCGTGTTGTGCCACAAAGACTGACGGGGTACCACTCACTCGTTTTGTCATCATCGTCACGACGACTGGAGTTATAGCACTCACCCGAGAGTCTTTGTTAGCGTTAATTGTTTACGTTCGACACATCACGGCCACTGAGGAGGGTAGAATAGGTCCTCACTCGATGCCTCCATGAGTGTTAGTGTTTGTGATAATAGTGTAGCATAGCGATATTGTATATCGAAAATATGCGATTAACCTTCGAATAGCGATATATACGATATAGTTACATTATGATCTGAATCTCTGGTGCTAGGCGTAACGAGTATATCGAGTAGTAACAACGCACGAAAGTGCGGGTTGTTACAGTCTCCCCTACTTTAGGAAATTTCGTCCCGAAATTAATCCAATAGGTAGACTTCTGAGAGTTGATCCCGTATAAGTAGCGATACAGCGAGTAAATCAAGTGATAGTTGACAAGCACGTTTGTCTCGAGTAAGAGAGATTGATTGCGATAGCGAGAAGGCAACGTAAAGAAAAAAGTAATATCCCACAAGTTGGCGTTCGAAAGTACCTCGTGTCGCGGAGAATTCGTTAGTTCAATACGACTGCAATTTTAAAGAACTTGAAAGGTTCCTCATGGCGTAGGATTAACGGAGTCGATCGCTAACCAACATCACGAGAAACGTTCATTTTAGATATTTAAAAGGAATTTGGGATGGAAATCTTGAAAATTTTCCTTTTAACATAAGGTCAACTGAGTCGGTGTTAACCAATGCTGCAAGGAAGTTTAGGTTTCAAACATTTTAAGGAATTCGAAGAGGAAAACTGAGGCTACGAAAACTCTCCTATTGCATGGGTTCAAGCTGAACTCGACGTCGACCCAATGTCTTAAGAAGGATTTTGTTTGATGTTGTAAAAGCTTTTAAGGAAAACTGGACTTATGAAAGTCTTCTTGGACATGGAGTTAAGCTGATTCGATGTTATCTCCCCGTCGTGAGAGAATTTCACTTGTCCACCGGTTTTTAAATCAAAATTTTATATAAAAATAAGTTTTAATAGTACAGAAGGTAGTCAATCACCGAGCCCCACTTGGCACTTCCCCACGAAAGTTGGTTAATATGTTTAAAACACTTATATATAGGAAGTACCAGCGGCGTATCCACCATGTTTCGTTCATATTACTTCCGTTTCGTGAGGCGGTGTCAGGTGTGCCGATATGACACGGATAGAATTTGCGCTTACTTGGCCCAGTCGATAGGAAGTCGGACCGAGTATAGGGTAGAATCGAAAAGATTGGAACGGCGAGTTGGATTACGAATGTAGCTGTAGCAGCGTGAGCGAGTAGCCTGATGACACAAAACATTTATGTGTCGTGTCTGGGTAGGCGTCAAGCGACAAGCGATAAGCGAATAGCGCGTTTTCAATTAGATTCCACATTAAACCCACATGGCACGTTTCCACGAGAGGTTGCTAACATGGTGAAACACCACGTTTAACCTGGTTAGTTTTGCCTCGTGAAGCGGTGTCATGTGTACTAATGCCACACAGACTACAATGAACACCAAGCGAGCGATAAGCGGTACGCGATACGCGAATAAGCGGTAGAGGATTAAGCGAATAATACAACACCAGTAATGACGGCGGTGATAAACGATTACGATAAGCGGTAGTTGTTGCATTGCAAGCGATGGGGGTATGCGGTTCGATCTTAATTGATTAACACCATAGAGTTTAACTAACATTAGACCCCACATGGCCTTTTTCCACGAAAGGTCGCTGATATGACTAAAACACCCTGTTTTAACCATATGAGCTTCATCTCGTGAAGCGAGGTCATGCGTGCTAACTTAACATGAATATCACAGCTAATGGTATAGCGATAGATTGATACACAACAAACGATATAGATCCACATAATAAGCGATAGAGATTGCGAGACAAACGATTGCGATTAGTCGAGTTTTGTTTCGAACAAGCTTTACGTTACGCTGCGACGCATCACGGTTATCGAGGAGGGTAGAATAGGTCCTCACCCGACAACATTGTGAGCGTTAATGTGCTTGATGAGATTGATTGCTATAGACTTACGACCGGTCTTGCGTTGATGCAATTGTCCTGCGAGGTAGACTCTCCAGAGTCCATCGATGAGGCGATTGCATTGCGTTTGCAGACTTACGACAAGTCTTGCGATGATGCGATTTTAGTTGTTACGCCTTGCGATTGAGTGTAGTGTGTTGAAAAATAATCACAATAGTATAATAGGTCTAATAACGTTCAACTCCACGTGGCACTTTCTCCACGGAACTTCGGTAGTATGGTGAAGCACACCTTGCTTGACCCCTACTACTTTCATCCCATGATTTGGTGTCACCTTTTGTCAAAACGCTATGGCACCTTAGAATTCACTACGATCTCCGTGCACTGACCCAAATAATCCCGTGTGCACCCGTGATTAATCGTTCCTTGCACGTTTATCGTACCTCGTCCTAAGAGTGTAGTGAGGGTAAAACACATTATTTCGTGATATAGTATATAGTATGTGTGTGAATCTGGTCTAAGTGGGACGACTAGAGTGTGATAGAGAAACGAACACGAGAGTTGATGTTACACCTAGTGGCAACTTCGAATAATAGAGTAGGTTGGAAACTTAGAAAATAACGTCGAAAATCGTATCATTACAATTTTATCCTACGCTTGCTAGATGTCTGATGCTGAAGGCTTTTGCTGAAGCTGTTGTTGTTGTACTCAACTTCACGGTTCGATACGGCAGTTGTGGGTGAAGTGGCCGTAACGATTGCAGTTATTGCAATAGCGACAGTCAGCCCCAACTGGATGATGATAGGTACACGAGTAACACTGAGGATGAGCTCCAGTGTAGGCTCGTTTTGGAAACATCGGAACTGTTCGAAGAGGTTTCGGTTGCAGCAGTTCGGTTGTTGATGAGCTCGGGCTTGAAGTCTTCCGTTTGCGGCTGGGTTTGTCGGTGTCTTGCGAAGAGATGTCGTCGTGGGAGGATTCGTCTGAGGACTCACTTGCAGAGCCCTTGACTGATTTATCGGAAGATCCGTCGGCAGATTTGTCAGAAGAATCGGCAGTTGATTCGTCCAGAGAATCGTTAGCAGATTCGTTAAAAGAATCGCCAGCAGATTTGTCAGAAGATTCGTCAGTAGATTCATCAGAAGAATCGTCGACATGTTCGCCTGAAGGATTAATGGCGATTGCTTGATGAGCTTGCTTGACAGGATTCCTTGAGAATAACCCTTCCATGAGTCGTTTGTTGTTGATTTCTGCGGCTAAGCGGTATGTCTCTTCGATGGTAGCTGGCCTTGCAGCTTCGACAAAATCACCCACACACTCAGGCAAGCCACGAATGTACTTTGCGATGGCCTTTTCTGAAGTGTTGACCTGACCTGGGCAGATTATGCTAAGCTGTTTAAACCTTGCGGTGTAGCCAGCATTGTCACCTTTTGTTTGCTTGATTTCCCAAAATTCGCTTTCGAGCTTCTGGATTTCGTAAGGGGGACAGTACTCTTTCTTCATGAGCTCCTTCAGCTCATCCCAAGAGAGAGCGTAAGCTGCAGAGATCCCACGTTTGTTACGTTCGGCGGTCCACCAGAGTGCTCGTGATTGAAATACTCCGGTAGCGCAGGTAGTACGGAAACTATCGGGACACCCACTTTGACGAAGGGTAACTTCGATAGAATCGAACCACTGGAGTAGTTGAGTCACACCTCCTTCACCTGTGAATTCCATCGGGTCACAGGCTTTGAAGTGTTTGTAGAGAAAAGCAGATTGCGGCTCTTCTGTCTTAACGTCTTCCAAAGTTCGAGAGTTAATACGAGAGTGCACTCGTGTGACAATCTGAGGAATGACTTTGACCACTTCTCTGGTCACAAGCGAAGCAATCCTCTTTTCGCCCCTTCGTTTGGCTCGTCTCTTTGCTAACATTCTCGAAGTAGAGTTGTCGGAAGGCATCTAGACAGAAAGAGACTTGGAGTGAGATTCGATCATAATGGTTTTTGAGTTTGCGTTGCGATTTGAGCGCGTTCAAACTTGATGCGATAGTATAATAGTAATACGAATCACATAGGAGCCATATAGGAGACACGAAGTTCCTAAGTTCTCCCACAATGACTTGTTTGTTTATACGTATATATATATATATATATTTATATAGATGTAACTTGTAATCATACACATACAGGTCGATTTAGAATAAGCGAGGATGCGTTGAAGTGAGAAAGCGAGAGCGAAGACGATAGATTATGCATTAGTTTTGTTGCGAATATTCGGGTTTCGTTTTAGATTGCGATGGCTGTGCGACTTGTGCGTTTATAAAGTAGGGAGTGAAAACGTTAAATCGAGAAATCAATAAAGCGTAAAGTTTCAAAACGTAGATAAGTTCCAGCCAGTTGTAAAATTGGCGGTTCGTACGATAGAGTGCCTTGGGTGTTTTGGCGTCGACTAACCCAGGTAGCCCAACTATATTCAACAAGCTCGTGCATGCGCGTTGACTTAGAAGACTCCATGCTTCCACTGGGATGCAGCTCATGGCATTCGTCTTCCTAGTCCTCGCGTGGCTCGAGTTATCGTGATAGTCGAGTCCTTGGTGAGAGCTTTTTGAAAACCAGTTTATAGGGAGTGGAACGGCTTATTAAGGTACGGGTTTCACCCCTGGCTTAGTAGTTTCGTTCCTAATTGTGGTTATGCTCTTCGAATCAATTCGTGAGTTCCACTAGATTTCGAAATGGAGACTTTCGTCGAGATGTGGATGTCACTCCTAACTCGATGAAAAGTTCTCGTGCTAGAAAAATGCACTGAGTGAGAAATCCCATCGAGAGTTCTTGGTTTTCACACCTGATCTCGACTGGATCGTTCGGTTTCGTTATGTGAGTATTTTTGAAAACATGTGTATTGTGTCCGCCTTAGGAAAGGCCAAGTAGTATTTCAGCCTTAGGAAAGGCTTCTTTGTGTGAAGTTGTAGTACGCGGTGTTCACACAAAGTTGTAGCTTTTAGCAATTTCGATCGAGAGTATCAAGTAGGCCCGATACAAACCCCACTGGGTTCGTATGAGTCGGCCTGTCGGTACTTAGACTATAGACTAGGTCAATTTCTAAGACGTCGACCCGGACTAGGTCGAGTCTTTGCCTAATTCCCTATAGTTATGGCTCTGATACCAATCTGTCACACCCCAACCGATGGCGGAATCATCGGGGCGCGGCACTAGGCGAATCAGATTGCTCAAGAGAATCCATAACAACTATATTGCGATAATATTTAATACATTCGTTATCCCATACTAACAAATAATACAATCACATAAGTTATCACAGATTTCTTGTCCTCTCGAACAATACAAATCCGACAACCTAAATTTTAGTTGAATTTCTAGACTTCCTAGCTTGATTTGATATAGTCTGCGATCTAACCTGCAACATACGTTAAAATATTTGTCAATACAAAAGTATTGGCGAGTATACAGGTTTGATATGTAGTAGCATAATAGATTAAAAGTGCTGCGAATTTCCACATGCATAAACGTAATACACGACATATATACTCACAAAACTGATACTACCAACTAAGTCCTCGATGCTCGAATGTACGATGGCATAACTAGACCCCGTCGGGCGCAATAGTACTATACTAGTCGTGGTGGGACGTCGCGAGTATAAGCCCTAGCACATATGCAACTAGCATCACGTATATCTATGCATAACAGTTATTCGCAAGTGATAGTTCGATTGATTGAATATTTCGTTTGATAAGTTCGATTTGTTAGAAACGTATGTTACACCCAAAATGCGATTAAAAAGGGGTTCAAGTATACTCACAGTGCGTATTTAGCGGGAATACAACTTGATTTGGATCGGTTGGGAGTACGTCTGCATTAATCATTGAGGGATATAGTAAACGATGCATAGTTGAGCGAGAATAGCATTGAAAAGTCAGTCATCTGGTCGGATGGTGCTCACCCATTCGGATGGGCTCATCCGATCGGATGGCATATGGATCTGAGTCGAATGGCTGTCATCCGGTCGGATGACAGGCTATCCAGTCAGATTAGTGTTGACTCGTGCGGATTGTCATCCGTTCGAATAAGTGTAACTCGTGCGGACAGTCATGTCATTCGTGCGGACAAGTACTCGTGCGGACAGTCATGTCATTCGTGCGGACAAGTAACTCGTGCGGACAGTCATGTCATTCGTGCGGACAAGTAACTCGTGCGGACAGTCATGTCATTCGTGCGGACAAGTATTTACTCCGTCCGGATGACATGTATCCGTCCGGATGACATGTTATCCGTGCGGATGGCATGTTATCCGTGTGGATTCATGTTATCCGTGCGGATTCATGTTATCCGTGCGGACAACACGTCTGTTTCGCATTCTATATACTGTTTCTGAGTGTTTATCGGAAGGAGTGCGTGTAGAGTTACCTAGACAGTGTAATCTCGCTTTAACACTCGAAATTTCATCAATTCCGACCCGCTCTAACGGCCGGGAATCACCCCGCTCCATCAGAACTGGCCGTTCTTGACGGTTTCTCGCGGTTAACTCGAAATCGCACAGTTCCTTGGCTAGATACACAGATTTGGGTAAGATTTGTTATCAAAACATGTGGAAATCACCCAGATCTGAGTCGTTTATGGTGGGATGAGGTCACAACTGGAAGTTCATAAGAACTCTTGAGGAGGGTAGAATAGGTCCTCACTCGATGCCTCCGTGAGTGTTAGTGTTTGTGATAATAGTGTAGCATAGCGATATTGTATTTCGAAAATATGCGATTATCCTTCGAATAGCGATATATACGATATAGTTACATTATGATCCGAATCTCTGGTGCTAGGCGTAACGAGTATATCGAGTAGTAACAACGCACGAAAGTGCGGGTTGTTACATATATTGTTATTGATTCAGATGGAAAACGTAGAAAACCAACCAGCAAATGAAGTTAACCAATCTGAACAAAACAATGAGGATCGTTTTTTTAATAGGCAAGATATAGAAAATATCGTTGCTCAGGGAATAGCCAATGCTATCCCGGCAATTGTTGCTGCCGTTAAGAATCCTGCTGAACCTTCCCAAGCCAACCATAGTAAATGCACTCGAGATGATAATTTCAGCAACAGTGTAAATGGAGGCAGCAATAATAACAATGATGTGGTTCCAGCCCCAATACTTAAGAAAATGAAAGTTGCAACACCTGGTTGCACTTATAAGGAATTTCTTGCTTGTAAGCCAGTAGAATTTGCAGGCAATGAAGGGGCGACTGCTGCACTACGCTGGTTAGAAAAGACCGAAGCAATAATTAAGATCAGTAAGTGCGCAGAGGAGGACAAGGCCATGTATGCATCCCACCTTTTCAAAGAAGAGGCATTGGAATGGTGGAATACGGTGTTGCAGGCAAAGGGAAGTGACATGGCTTATGCCATGAGTTGGGAGGAATTTAAGCAATTGGTGGAAAGGAAATCTTGTCCCGACTATGAAACAGAACAAATGACAAATAAGTTCCAGAACCATCAGATGGTGGATATTGACTGTCGAGGGTATACTTCGAAATTCTTCGAGTATGCCAGAATTGTACCAACTCTGGCTTCGCCAGAACCAGTACTTATTTCTCACTATATTTGGGGTTTAATTAGCGAGATCCGTGATATCATCAAAGCTGTGAGACCCCTCATAATTGACGATGCGGTTGAATTGGCTAATACCTTAACTGACGGGCTGGTACGCACTAGAGAATAGAACAGGAAAAAGGAATTGGCCCAAAAGATTACTCAAGGTTTTCGTGGGAGTAGTAACGCTGGTAACTTCAAGAAAAAAGGGAACAGGGCAATCCTCTACTGCTCCATTTTGCAGTACCTGTAAAAGAAAGCATTTTGGAAAATGTAAGGGGTACTGTAATTTCTGCAAAATTCCGGGGCACCAAGAGGAGAATTGAAGGAAGAAATCCATGATTTGCTTCAATTGCGGAGAAACGGGGCATTTCAGACCAGAATGCCCTAAACTGGTCAAGCCAGCTGATAACAAGGCCAAACTTGCTGAAGGAACTAATAAGAAGAACGCAAGAGCCTTCCAGCTGACAACGTAAAAAGCAGATCTGATTCCAGATGTAATAGCTGGTACGTTTCTTGTACATGACGTTTACGCAAAAGTATTATTTGACGCTGGTGCAAACCAAAGTTTTATAAATACTGTTAGGAAACTTTATTTGTAAGTATTGAAGAAAATCACAATCAACTGGATCTATGAAGAGATCACAGTCCTGAAGATCACAAACAAGAACAAGAAGATCAGATGGGACAATTGAAATGCACAACATCTACTTCAAAGAAACACAGGTTGATCAAGAGCTGAATTGGATTATCAGAGAAGGTCAATCCAGATGGATCTGATGATATTTCTGATGAAATATCATCAGTTTCTGACGATTCTGATCATCAGAACTTTTCTGATGATTTGTTCATCAGAATTTCTGATGAAGTGGTTTATCAGAATTCTGATGAAATACCCCACTTGTCTGAAATTGGCTCTATCCTGCCACAATTACCGAAGCAAGTTGACATTATTGGATATCATGATGAAAAAGGCAACTTGAACGTTGGATTCAATGAATATGTCAAATTGGCCACTTTTTGCAGGACTTATTGCATGAATAAACTATTGTTTATTCATGCACCCAGCCTTCTATAAATAGAAGGCTCAACCAGGAGAAGCAAAGTGAGTTTGAAGCTTATCATTCATACATACATCAAAACTCCATTGCCCTCTCACCCACAGAATTCAAGATTCATTTGTACTAGATAATAATCTTACAATCACCTTGTAAACCATTTTGTTTCAAAGTGATATAAACTTGATAATTCTGTAGGTCTTGTTTCTTGAAAGTCTGATTTCCATTTCCGCACATCTTTTTCACATCTATTGAAATCACTTGCCATATTACGTGAAAAGAAGTTGTTTTAAGGCCATACTGGGTCCAACAAATACTTCATTCTGTCAAGCTCTTAAGCAATCATTAACCAAACTTAGGCAGATTTATACGGTAGAAACGGCAGATGGAAATTCTGTTAACATAGATAAGGTTCTGCAAGAAGGAAAGATAGAACTCGCAGGCCATAAATTCTCTGCAAATCTTCTACCTATGAATTTAGCTGGATTCGATGTCGTGTTAGGAATGGATTGGTTGGTAGCCAACCATGCTCGAATCCTTTGTGATAAGAATTCCATAGAAATTCATACACCCGCAGGGGAAGTTGTCACACCCCGACCACGTTAAAACAACAAACCATGGCAGAAACGTCGGGGAGTGTTGTAACAGAATCATCGTTTCACAACCATGGTAATCAAAAGTTTCATTTTATTGATTTATTAAGTAATGTACATTGTCTTTTAAACCAAACAAACAAATTAAACATCGTCTGTTATCGTTATTAAGTCACTAAGGCCTCGTCCAGAGCCTAAGTGACTCAAGCTTCCTAGCAACCATCACGCAACATCACCTGAAACATATGTAAAAAATAAAGTCAGCAAAGAAATGCTGGAGAGCACATAGGTTTTATAAGAGTATCGAAATCATGGCTCGTTTATATATGTTGCAATACCTCGAAAACCTTGTTTTGAAAAGCATATGATATTGCAACATGATTAACCAACTCAAATCAAGATGGTTATATTTTATAAAATCTCGTAGCCATGATTCTTAACTCAAAGACTTTTGTTTTAGTAAACCAATTCGTAAAACATCTCGTTGAAACTCGTTAATAAAACTCGTATGGTTTATATCCTTTCGAAAACCTTGTTGTGTGACATCGTTTCAAATCGTTTCCCAAGTGAACTAAATAATGACATGAAATGTAATATGATAAAAGCACTTATATATAAGATGTACCAGCGGCGTATCTACCATGCTTTTATCATGTTACACCCATCTCATTACCTTATCACAACCCAAACCAATCGTTCGTTCAAAATCGTTTTATCTCGTTTAGTCGTTCCAAATCGTTTAATTCGTCCCAAAATCGTTTTCGTTTTAATTGTGAAACTACTTATGGTCGCCTCGTTAATAACATTCAAACCTTCGTGACTCGACTATATCGCTTCTCGTATTAACAAACCACCAAAGGGTAAGTTAACAATCATCAGATTCGGTCGTTACCTACATAACCCCCACACATAACCATGGGTGTAGTCTGATAACGGGATTTGTCAGATCCTATGGTACCATAACCTAATACTGGCCGGCTTGATCAATGCTAATGAATGTCATTCGTTATGTAGTTACAACCAACAAGTTTCGTTCACATTATCGAAATCGTATTTAGTTTAATATAAACCATCTTAATCGTTTTTGAAAACATCGTTAAAATATCGAAATCGTTTTAATACATATGAATCACCCCAAAACAATTGAAAACAGTAAAATAGGGGAACTATGTACTCACTTTGAATGATAGGGTATCCTTGATCTAAAGAACTTAGCGAAGCTCAGACAAACCAAGGAAATTCAAGTAGTACCTAGTAATCGGATCACTAGTAAATAAATCGACACCTAAATCGGAAGATCGGATAGAATGAGGTCTTGTAAACCAAATGAGTGTTGGAACTCATGTGATATGGTTTAACAAAGCCTACATCCTATCTCGGAAATTAGCCTAAGTGTTTTCGACCCGTTACGACCCATTAAGGTAGCTTATGCTACTTTAACGCGTCGTTCGCGCAAAACTATGTTCGGATGGTTAACTATGTGCTATGTTAAGTCTTATATGCCCAATAATACCTAAACATGTTACTAAATCAGATTATATGTCAAAAACATGTTCACATATGTAAAATACGGATTTAAGCTTCAAAAGGGCGTTTTGGTCATTTCCTATGGGCATACAAGCTACTTAACAAATAACTAACCAATCCTATGTGATCATAAGGTATAACCTCAGTGGTTATTCCCTATGCAACTATGATCACTAATCAAGCTTGGTCGGATCTTAATGATCGACCAAACGGGTCGGGTTCGAAAGTCTAAGCGGTTGTTTAGACCGCTTAACTTACGACCCTAAACAAGCACTAAACTATTAGTGACGAGTTAAACATGTCAAAACATGTTTAACTAACTTATAAAACTGATTTGGTATCAAAACAATGATACCCGAAAATAGTTCCGTTGCAAAATGCGTGCTAAAACGCATTTTGACCGAAACTTTGACTCGTCACTACGCCTAGTTCATGTGGTAATCAGTAGGTATAATCGCTGAGGATTATAACCATCGTGATTACAATCACGTTGCAAAGTTCAATTGAACTTTGACTTGACCAATTGATGGTGAAAACCGAAAGTCAAACTGTTGGCCAAACTGTTTGACTTTCTGCTTAAACATAAAGAATAAGCATGAAAGAAGACTTACAAATGGTCCTAGCTATCTTTTCTACCAAGAATAAGTTTCCAATCAGATTAGAAAGCTCCCCAAATCAGAGATTGAGAAGAGAATGAGAGAATGAGCAAATGAAACAATGAATGGCATGGCCTTATATAGTTTTTGCAAAACCATTAAGATCATTTCTTGGTAAGGAGGGAATGATCTTAGCCATACAATTGTTAGGAGCTGATTAGATGCCTTGGGGATGTGTTAACTTGGTCCCCAAAACATAAAAATTGCGTACAAGGGCCTCAAGAATGAGCTGGGAAGCTGCTGTGAAGTTTATGAAATTCTGATGTGCTGGGGACTGCTTACGGATCGTAATCGTATGTCCATACAGTCCGTAAGGACCTTGCAGACCAGCAACTTTCAAAAATGGCAAATTTAGTCCCTGAAGTCCCAAACTTGATTTTCGATGCATTTTTGACATGTTTAAGCCCCGGTAACCCCATTTCAAAGCTCTAAAATGAATTTAAAGTATAAGGAACTTAAAACATGCTCAAAAATATCTCGGGTGTTGGCTCATTTGGTCGTACGATTGCGTTGTTCGGTTAATTACGACGGAAGTCGTAACGGACGCGAAAACGATCCAATTTAAGCGACGAATGGAATTTTATCATGCCAATCACTAAAATAAAATATTTTAATGATTACATAAATTTTTGGAATTTTATCATGCCATTGAAAGGGGTCCACATATACCAATGACTGTAATACCAGCTATTCCAGCAACTGACCAATCACCTGCTATCCCTGCCTCCCAAGCTCCCAAAAGTGAAATACTTTGGAGTGAGGAAGATAAGGAAAAGGTGGCTGGGGATGAAAGGGCAAAGTCACTTTTAATAATGGCCATCCCCAATGACATATTTTCACAAGTTGATGCATGTGCATCAGCTAAGGAAATATGGGATCAGTTGGAAAATCTTTGTGAAGGAGGAGAAAGGATGAGAAGAAACAAGAGAACAAATAATGTCTCATCTTATGAAAGGTTTAAAAGTTTGCCAAATGAAAGATTAAATGATACATATCAAAGATTTACAAAACTTTTAAACGAGCTAAAGAAATTTGGAATAACTAAGTCAAATGATGAAAGAAACATAAAATTTCTTGATGCCCTTCCTAGAGAATGGAGAAGTCTAACCATGACTTTATCATCAACCTTAGAACTAGGAAACATGAGTCTTCATGACTTATACAGCATCTTGGTCCCCAGAGAGGAAGAAATATTTGAAGAAACCATTCAAAGAGGGGGATCTTTAGCTCTTATCTCAAACTCACAAAGATCAACAACTACCAATGATCCACAATCATCAAACAGCCAAAATCTTGAAACTTCTGATGCATCATCAGACTTTTCAGCTTTTGCTGAAGCGATAGCACTGCTCACCAAAACATTTGAGCAGAGGTTAAGGGGAGGTAGCCAGAGATACCAGAGAAGTGACAAAGGAAGGATGGATGGGAGATCTAAAGAGGAATTTAGATCTAAGGATAAAGGGAAGGCTGAAGTTGTGTGTTACAAGTGCAAGCAGAGAGGTCATTATGCATCAGAATGCAAGACCAAAAAGCTAAAGGATGTTGCCTATTATGAGAAGAAGCTTGAAGAAGCAAAGAAACAGCAACAAGTAAGCTTAATTGCTGGAACAGATACATGGTTATCTGATGATTCTTCTGATGATGAAGAAGAAGAATTGGCAAATTTCTGCCTCATGGCACATTCTGAAGGTCTACCAGAAACTTCAGAACAAAAGGTAAATTTAGACAATCTTGATCTTGAACACAAGCTAAACAAGCTCATGTCAGATTTTCTAAATCTGCAAGAAAAACATCAATCAGATATTAGAAAATTTGATGAGTTGCAAAGGACTTTGAATAAAATCCTTCTTGATAACCAACTTCTTATAGAGGATAGTTTAGATCAAAGAGCTAAAATTGAGTTTTATGAAAATGAAAGAAAAGATCTCTACAAGAAAATCAATGACAAAGAAATCAATGTAAGAGGTTTTCAACAAGCCAAAGAATTCACAAACTTTATTGAGTCCACACCTAAGAACAAAGGAGAGGGTTTAGGTTATACAAGATCAAATGAAAATAAACCCACTATCTTTGTAAAAGCAACTCATCCGATTTCTGATAAATCTTCATCAGAATCTGAATCTGAATCTTGCAAGACAACCTGTTCTGAATACTCTTTTGAAAAACCAAACTTCAAATCAAACATAAGTGAATGCAGTCAAGAATCTGTAAAGACTCCAGAAGCAGTTCACTCATATTTTCAAATTTATCCACTCATTCCATTACAAGAAGAAATATCAGAAAATTCTGATAAATCTTGTATGTGTGTTGACATACTGAAGCTTGTTCAACACCATCTTCAAAAGAAAAATGTAAAATCTGTTAATGGCTCAGCATATAACAGAGTTTCTGATGCAAAACCAAGAAGAAGAAATAAAATTATTAGGATTCCATCAGAAACAGTACCCAAGCATGCCTGGGTACCAAAAACCCTCTAATCATTTCATTTCAGAACCATCATGTGTAGCAGATCTGGTACTGCGACTCAGGAAGCTCCAAGCACATGACTGGGGACAGGAGCTTACTCAGCAACTTTGTTTCAAGGCTGGGTAGAATGGTAAATTTTGGAAATGGTGTGAAAGGAAGGATCATGGGATATAGATGCATAAGGTATGAATGTTTGACCATAGAGAGAGTAGCCTATGTTGAAGGCTTAACAAATAATCTGCTTTGTTATGGTCAGTTCAATGATAAAAATTACTCAGATAATTTTATCACCAAAAAAATGCTTGATAAATTGCTTTAGTGATAATCAAAATCGTATATCTGATAAATCACCAGAAAATCTGGCAACTTATCAGAAATTCTGATGACGTCATCAGAAAATCTGATACAACATCAGAACACCTGATAAATCATCAGAATTCTGGTGAATCATCAGAAAATATGCTGGATAATCAGATTTATCGTAGTTCATTAAAGCAAATTGCTGCATGTCATCATCCTTATTCATATCTCTTGACAGTATTCTCATAAATTGTACATTGGCAATTTTTTTTTAAAAAAAAAAGAGGGAGGTTTTTTATTCTTGTTAGTGCTGATAACGTCATTCAACAGAAAATTTATGGGAATTCGTTAATATGGAACTTTCTCTCTCCTTCATTTACTACACCCCATCATGTATTAAGAAGGTTGAAGTGACATATTGGTAGGCTACAATGATACATTACCAGAAATTGGCCGCCTAAATCATTTAATGCAAGTGTAGTGGAGAAGAAACTTATCTCTGTTTTTTTTCTGTCCTCTGGTAATCATTAAAATAACAGAGATTGCGGTGAAGAAAATCTACAAGTTGGTAGCTTCCATTTATGGCAAATATTAAATTTACTATAAATAATCACCACTTTGAGTTAAAATTTGTCTTCTTCACTCCTCTTCTTCACCTCATATTCACACACACTCACAAAATGAACACCATCAAAGATGAATGCTTCCCACTTGTTCTTTATCCATATCATAACCTTAGATTGAGGACCAATCTGGAAGGTCCTCAATGGGAAGGGTGTCAAGTTGTGCTTAAGATGCTCATGAGTAGCAACTTGAGCTATGCCCTCACTACTCATATAACTGTTTATCCAGAGATTCTTCAAATCTTCTGGAAAAATGCAACATTATCTGAGTATCAGAACAGGGGACAGATGGCCATCAAGAGTGAGGTGCTGAATCAGAAAATTCTGGTAAATGTAGCCACCATCAGGACAGCTCTTCAACTTGATGATGAAAATGACGTCCTGATGTTCACAAGGGCTCAGAAGGATGATGCCTTGAGTCAAATGGGTTACCATACGCAAACCCAACAACGAGCAATCAACAAACATGGCTTTATCAAGCCATGGCAATATCTGGTCACACAGATGGGTGCATGCTTTTCAAAGAAAGTCATCAATCATCATGAAGTATCTCTTAGATTGATGGAACCTATACTGGCACTTGTACTCAAAGTACCTTACAACTTCTCTCATTATCTAATGAGTGATTTTGCAAGTAATATGTGGGTTGGCAAGCCATTCTTGATGTATCCTCGTTTTCTGACAAAGATAATCACGAGTCAGCTAGACTTTGCAGGGATTCCTGTAAGTTATCCAAGAGCTGATATGAGACTTCAAGAAAACATGGGTCTCAGCATGCTTGTACCCACCAACCACAACTTTGGGTTGATAACTGATCTGTTGTTGCTCCTGGAAATGGAACATGGTGAAGGCATAGATATTGATTAGTTTTTGTTTGCTTTGCTTGTACAAACTTTTCTCTGTTAATATGTTAATATTTTGTGCTTGTTTGTTATCTGATTTATGGTTTATATTTTTGGGAAATGGGTAATGATCATCAGAAATCAAAATTTTGACTCAAAACTCAAAGTTTCTGATATCAGGAGACAAAATCTGGTAATTCAAAAATGGATCTAAATTTTTTTTCTGGTAAAACTTCAATAATAAATTGCTTTAGAAAATATCAGAAAAACGCCAAGAGACATGGACATCACCAGAAATACAAATGTGAGTCTTCTGATCCTATCTCATTCCCTCTCATCTCAAAAGAAAAAATAATAAATAAATAAAAATAAATAAATAAATAAATAAATAAATAAATAAAAATTTGTCTAAAACTTCAAAATCTGCTGAAGAGGATCACAAGTTTAGGGGGAAAACTCAACCAAGAAATTCTGTTGAAAAATCTGTTGACTTCTGTTGACCACATCTAAAAAGTGAACAGAAGTCAGAACAAAAGGGAATACATATATTCAAACAGAATTTATGTTAAATTTCTGGTGACATCATTAGAATGGGACTTTTGACTTACAAAGAAAAGAGGATGCATATGAAGGAAGATGATTGGACCTCCTACCTAATGGGATCCACAAAGAAGAAAAGGTATCATAGAACCGATAGTTTTCTTCAATCAAAAATCAGTTCAATTCCTTCGTGAAGAAATGATTTGAAGAAACTACAAATTGAAGGGAGAAGTTGAAAAAGCATAACCACGATTACATGATAAACCATCTCATTAATGTCTTGATACCCACGATCTAACGGTTACATTCTGAACCATTAACTCACATCACACGATCTAACGGTTATAAAGATATTTAATGAGATCTTAACCACCATTACATGCCACGTTCTAAACCCCCTCAACTCCATACACCCACAACACTTTGCTGAAATACTCCTATATAACACACACTTAGCAGAAATTCAAAAATCACTCAACTTCCTCACAAAAACTTCAACCCTGAAAATCCCCTGTTTCTCACTTACAACTCAAAAATCCCTAAATCTCAAACCCTAACTCACAAAAATCAAAAATGGTAGAAGTAAACCTCAACATCCCAATTGTTCAACATGAAGTTCCTTTTGTTGAAGATGCAGAATTTCTACCAATGAAAGATAACAATCTGCTGATGAATACAGAGCACTCGGAGTATGACATAAGATGTCAACTTCTGGTAGAATATCTCACAAAATGTCCAATCTCAGGAGCACTAACAAAAGGAAGAGAGGTACCAGAAAGGCTACTACAGCAATTTGTTCGCACTTTTAATGAAGTTGAAGAAAATCAGGCATCTGCTCATGTATGGGGAAGTGTTTTTGTAACATTGACTCCTGCAAGAGTAAGAGAGTGGCTTGAACTGCCTATTCTTGATAGTTATGTTGAACCTCCAAGCAAAGAAGAATTAATAAGCTTCATTATTGGGCTTGGCTACAAGAAAAAGAATATCAACAAAATTGGAGCAATTATAAGAAGTGAATTGCCAGCCATCTGGCAAGTGATGATGGAAGTGCTAAACAAATGTCTCACTTCAAAGATAGGAGGAACTGATCAAATCAGTCAAGCTATTCTGACAATCATGTATGGACTCATAACTGGGTTCAAAATTGATTATGGGTCAGAAATTTTCAACCTACTCAAAAGGTCAATCATCACCAGAAATGGAAGAATAATCTCACATCTGCCATATCCAAGATTAATCTCTATTTTCATCTCTGAAACATTTGCTACAAGAAACATGGAAATTCCAATTTTGGAAGATGTTTGGAGGTCAAACACCATGAAGGCCTGGAGTTCCAATCATGGATGGGAATCAGACAAAGATATCCCTGTGTTAACAGAAAGCATGATATGCCTCATTGCACCAGACTCACAATATAGAATACAACATGAAGAACTTCTGACCAAATCAGATTCTCCAACAGAAGAGCCCAGCAGAGAAGTTGTGAACTGTTCTTCATCAACAGAAAAAGGAGATGATGAGAAGTCCTCGCCATCAGAAAAGAAGGGTGCAGAAGGAAAAAGAATTCAGGAGATAGCTAACTTGGAGATAGCTAACTCACCAAAAAGCAAGAAAGAACATGCTGAAAGTCAACAAATTCATGAAGCAGGAACTCATCATGAATTTGAAATTCATCAAGAACATTATGCAGAATCACATATTGCTGGAGAAAGGCATGCTGCTGAAATTGAAGCCACTGAAGTTATACATTATGATGAATCTCACATTGCTGGTACATCTCTTTTAAACACTATTTTAGTTAAGTCTCACAGAGAAGAAACAAAATCAGAAAGCTCGGTTAATGTATCCTACAAGATAGAATACAGAACAACTAAGGTTGATGAGGAGGTTACTAGTTCCATTGATCTCAACTCTGAATCAGAAAATGAGGAAGAGGATGAGATCCCAACAGATAGAGATCAGGAAACTGATCAACGAAATCTGGCAAAAGGTAATTTGTTTACCTCAAAAACTTGTGGAGAATCATATGTTGATATGGTTCAAGGACACAAGGAAATCCAGGATGAAAATGAGTTTTTCATCACTGGTGGAGATGATTCTGGTAAACTTAAAGCTGCACCAAAATCTGGTAAAGCCAAAAGTGACCCAATCATTTCCAAAACAGCAGCCAATGTGTTTGCAGCTGGTATGTTACGAGGAACATCTGTTGTTCCCAATATCCCTGAAACACCCATGAACCAAGAGAATTTAGAAACAGTGCTGGAAAATGTTTACAAAGTCTGCAAAAGAAATCCAGTTGAAGAAAAACTTGATATGTTGTTGTCAGAAATACAAGGTCAAAGAGCTTATATGAAGACTCTGTCAGAATTAGTGGAGGCAATAAAGAAACAAACTGAAGAAAACACTGAAGCACTAAAGTCTCTTCAAAAGATGAAAGAAAAGGCACCAGAATCCACCATCTCTTCATCAGAAATCCAGAAGATTCTCACTGAAATAGAAAAGATCAAAGCACAAGTTGCAAATGCAGTAGAATCAAGGCAATCAAGCAGTACAAACAAAGTTTTGGAGGAAGTTACCATGCTAAGGGCAAGCAATAACAGTATCATAGATGCCCTTGAGAAGCTGTCAAAAGAATGGGGTGTAATTCAGACGAAAGCTCAAACTGAATTCACAAATGTTCAGAAAAACATAACCAGCAACTCAAAACAGGTAAAAGAAGTGCAACAGCTAATAGAGAAGATGCAATTCAACATTGCAAGATTGGCCAAAGTGGATCCCCAAGAACTCATGAAAGAAATTCCTGCTGAAAGCTCACATCAAGAAGCTCCAAAGTCAACTCCTCAACAATCATCAACCACACCAATCACCAGAGCTGGAACCACAATGATGGGACCACCTCCAAATGTCCCAAGAGATGAAATGCTGAAAAGGTTAGCAACTGCAAAACCTCAAGCTATTACAAATTTGAAATTGCTAGCATCTGTCCCAAATCCAACAGTGTCTGATAACTCAGCCATAAGTAAATATATGAATATACAAACAATGAATGAATGGCAACAAGAAGGTGATTCATCAACAAAATCAAAGATTGTTAAAAGAAAAATCTCTGAAACCAAGTCTGTCATGGTTA
The DNA here is from genome assembly GCA_030545235.1 of Helianthus tuberosus. Taxonomy (NCBI): domain Eukaryota; kingdom Viridiplantae; phylum Streptophyta; class Magnoliopsida; order Asterales; family Asteraceae; genus Helianthus; species Helianthus tuberosus. The sequence continues at coordinate 84,099,495 of CM060394.1, forward strand.
AAGAGATTGCCAGGGATGTGATGATATTCCCTGAGTACAATCTGGTGAGTTATTATTTAACAAAAGAAGATGAACAACCAAGATCACTATCTCCTACCAGACTGGGTTTAAGAGAAGAAAGGATGAAAAGAGGGTCAGGTAGCATTCACAAACAGAATGGGAATCCAGTAAGGAGAATTTTAAAGGTGGATGAAGTGATAGTTGCAACTGATGATGTTGGAGGAACTCATGTGCAAAACAGATACACACTTCAAAGAGAAAATGGGGAAGAACAAAAGGTGACTGATGAAGAAATAGCTGACCAGTTGCATCCTTTAGACATTCTGTTTCTAAAGGATCACTATGAAAAGGAAAAGAAAAATAACCAAGAGGTCAGAAGGGCATTAAATGGCATATCAAAGGCTGGAATATTGCTATTTGAAAGAATGGCTTTTTCAGACTTTGATCTATGCATTAACTATGAGCATGTGCACAACAAAAAGGTGTATATCAGATCACCAAAGACAAAAGTTCCCTCAGATATATTGGAAGATGCAAGATCTGGAGACATCATTATGCTGACAAGTAAAAAGGGAGAACAGGACTATGGTGTAATCTTCAGAGATCATGATAATAACAAAGCTCTGTTCAGAAGTGTTGACATCTGTAAGTACTCAAATCAAACTCTGAAGTATATCTTGAAAACCATGAACAAAAGACAAGAACATCTTCAGAAGATAGAAAAGAACTTGGAGGGAAGCAGAAAAGAAATTGAGCAAATGATTGAAGAATGGATCCAAGCAAGAGAATGGTACAAAGACATGTCTATCAACTGCAACAAATATATCTCCTACAAAAAGCAGTTAAAGAAAGGAGATGTGCACAAGAGAGTGAAGCTGAATTGAAGAACCTGTTCATTTGAATTTTTCTCTTTCATGTAATTCGTTTTTTCAGAGAACATCAGTAACTGGTTTAAATTTGCAAGTATTTTATTTCCACTGTTTGGAAATTTTCTGTTCATAAGATAGTTCATTTTCTTACAATACTTAGGGGAAAACTGTTAGGAAACTTTATTTGTAAGTATTGAAGAAAATCACAATCAACTGGATCTATGAAGAGATCACAGTCCTGAAGATCACAAACAAGAACAAGAAGATCAGATGGGACAATTGAAATGCACAGCATCTACTTTAAAGAAACACAGGTTGATCAAGAGCTGAATTGGATTATCAGAGAAGGTCAATTCTGATGAATCTGATGATATTTCTGATGAAATATCATCAGTTTCTGACGATTCTGATCATCAGAACTTTTCTGATGATTTGTTCATCAGAATTTCTGATGAAGTGGTTTATCAGAATTCTGATGAAATACCCCACTTGTCTGAAATTGGCTCTATCCTGGCACAATTACCGAAGCAAGTTGACATTATTGGATATCATGATGAAAAAGGCAACTTGAATGTTGGATTCAATGAATATGTCAAATTGGCCACTTTTTGCAGGACTTATTGCATGAATAAACTATTGTTTATTCATGCACCCAGTCTTCTATAAATAGAAGGCTCAACCAGGAGAAGCAAAGTGAGTTTGAAGCTTATCATTCATACATACATCAAAACTCCATTGCCCTCTCACCCGCAGAATTCAAGATTCATTTGTACTAGATAATAATCTTACAATCACCTTGTAAACCATTTTGTTTCAAAGTGATATAAACTTGATAATTCTATAGGTCTTGTTTCTTGAAAGTCTGATTTCCATTTCCGTACATCTTTTTCACATCTACTGAAATCACTTGCCATATTACGTGAAAAGAAGTTGTTTTAAGGCCATACTGGGTCCAACAAATACTTCATTCTATCAAGCTCTTAAGCAGTCATTAACCAAACTTAGGCAGATTCATACGATAGAAACGGCAGATGGAAATTCTGTTAACATAGATAAGGTTCTGCAAGAAGGAAAGATAGAACTCGCAGGCCATAAATTCTCATCAAATCTTCTACCTATGAATTTAGCTGGATTCGATGTCATGTTAGGAATGGATTGGTTGGTAGCCAACCATGCTCGAATCCTTTGTGATAAGAATTCCATAGAAATTCATACACCCGCAGGGGAAGTTGTCACACCCCGACCACGTTAAAACAACAAACCGTGGCAGAAACGTCGGGGAGTGTTGTAACAGAATCATCGTTTCACAACCATGGTAATCAAAAGTTTCATTTTATTGATTTATTAAGTAATGTACATTGTCTTTTAAACCAAACAAACAAATTAAACATCGTCTATTATCGTTATTAAGTCACTAAGGCCTCATCCAGAGCCTAAGTGACTCAAGCTTCCTAGCAACCATCACGCAACATCACCTGAAACATATGTAAAAAATAAAGTCAGCAAAGAAATGCTGGCGAGCATATAGGTTTTATAAGAGTATCGAAATCATGGCTCGTTTATATATATTGCAATACCTCGAAAACCTTGTTTTGAAAAGCATATGATATTGCAACATGATTAACCAACTCAAATCAAGATGGTTATATTTTATAAAATCTAGTAGCCATGATTCTTAACTCAAAGACTTTTGTTTTAGTAAACCAATTCGTAAAACATCTCGTTGAAACTCGTTAATAAAACTCGTATGGTTTATATCCTTTCGAAAACCTCGTTGTGTGACATCGTTTCAAATCGTTTCCCAAGTGAACTAAATAATGACATGAAATGTAATATGATAAAAGCACTTATATATAAGATGTACCAGTGGCGTATCTACCATGCTTTTATCATGTTACACCCATCCCATTACCTAATCACAACCCAAACCAATCGTTCGTTCAAAATCGTTTTATCTCGTTTAGTCGTTCCAAATCGTTTAATTCGTCCCAAAATCGTTTTCGTTTTAATTGTGAAACTACTTATGGTCGCCTCGTTAATAACATTCAAACCTTCGTGACTCGACTATATCGCTTCTCGTATTAACAAACCACCAAAGGGTAAGTTAACAATCATCAGATTCGGTCGTTACCTACATAACCCCCACACATAACCATGGGTGTAGTCTGATAACGGGATTTGTCAGATCCTATGGTACCATAACCTAATACTGGTCGGCTTGATCAATGCTAATGAATGTCATTCGTTATGTAGTTACAACCAACAAGTTTCGTTCACATTATCGAAATCGTATTTAGTTTAATATAAACCATCTTAATCGTTTTTGAAAACATCGTTAAAATATCGAAATCGTTTTAATACATATGAATCACCCCAAAACAATTGAAAACAGTAAAATAGGGGAACTATGTACTCACTTTGAATGATAGGGTATCCTTGATCTAAAGAACTTAGCGAAGCTCAGACAAACCAAGGAAATTCAAGTAGTACCTAGTAATCGGATCACTAGTAAATAAATCGACACCTAAATCGGAAGATCGGATAGAATGAGGTCTTGTAAACCAAATGAGTGTTGGAACTCATGTGATATGGTTTAACAAAGCCTACATCCTAACTCGGAACTTAGCCTAAGTGCTTTCGACCCGTTACGACCCATTAAGGTAGCTTATGCTACTTTAACGCGTCGTTCACGCAAAACTATGTTCGGATGGTTAACTATGTGCTATGTTAAGTCTTATATGCCCAATAATACCTAAACATGTTACTAAATCATATTATATGTCAAAAACATGTTCACATATGTAGAATACGGATTTAAGCTTCAAAAGGGCGTTTTGGTCATTTCCTATGGGCATACAAGCTACTTAATAAATAACTAACCAATCCTATGTGATCATAAGGTATAACCTCAGTGGTTATTCCCTATGCAACTATGATCACTAATCAAGCTTGGTCGGATCTTAATGATTGACCAAACGGGTCGGGTTCGAAAGTCTAAGCGGTTGTTTAGACCGCTTAACTTACTACCCTAAACAAGCACTAAACTATTAGTGACGAGTTAAACATGTCAAAACATGTTTAACTAACTTATAAAACTGATTTGGTATCAAAACAATGATACCCGAAAATAGTTCCGTTGCAAAATGCGTGCTAAAACGCATTTTGACCGAAACTTTGACTCGTCACTACGCCTAGTTCATGTGGTAATCAGTAGGTATAATCGCTGAGGATTATAACCATCGTGATTACAATCACGTTGCAAATTTCAATTGAACTTTGACTTGACCAATTGATGGTCAAAACCGAAAGTCAAAATGTTGGCCAAACTGTTTGACTTTCTGCTTAAACATAAAGAATAAGCATGAAAGAAGACTTACAAAGGGTCCTAGCTATCTTTTCTACCAAGAATAAGTTTCCAATCAGATTAGAAAGCTCCCCAAATCAGAGATTGAGAAGAGAATGAGCAAATGAAACAATGAATGGCATGGCCTTATATAGTTTTTGCAAAACCATTAAGATCATTTCTTGGTAAGGAGGGAATGATCTTAGCCATACAATTGTTAGGAGCTGATTAGATGCCTTGGGGAGGTGTTAACTTGGTCCCCAAAACATAAAAATTGCGTACAAGGGCCTCAAGAATGAGCTGGGAAGCTGCTGTGAAGTTTATGAAATTCTGATGTGCTGGGGACTGCTTACGGATCGTAACCGTATGTCCATATGGTCCGTAAGGACCTTGCAGACCAGCAACTTTCAAAAATGGCAGATTTAGTTCCTGAAGTCCCAAACTTGATTTTCGATGCATTTTTGACACGTTTAAGCCCCGGTAACCCCATTTCAAAGCTCTAAAATGAAGTTAAAGTATAAGGAACTTAAAACATGCTCAAAAATATCTCGGGTGTTGGCTCGTTTGGTCGTACGATTGCGTTGTTCGGTTAATTACGACGGAAGTCGTAACGGACGCGAAAACGATCCAATTTAAGCGACGAATGGAATTTTATCATGCCAATCACTAAAATAAAATATTTTAATGATTACATAATTTTTTAGATGTCCGGATGTAGTCAGAACGTAAGATATGCGCGTAAATGCAAACTTACGTCGTTTTTTACACTTTTAGTCCCTGTAAGATCAAATAAGCATGTTTTCGCACACCGAACCCCTCAAAGCTTATTTATAAGCTATGTTTAGGTTATTTATGGTATGTTTAGCTTATTATAAAATTCTGGACTCTTTGATACCATACGAATCGGTATAGTTTCGCAGTTTGACACAAATAGTCCCTGCGATCGAATAGGCTTGTTTTCAACACACCAAACCATCCAAAACTTATTTCTAAGTTATGTAAAGGTTATTTAAGGTATTAAGCCTATGTCACTATTCCGGAGTGTTTGTCGCGTTAAACTGACTGCGTTTATGCACCAGTTTGCGTATAACTTTCCAGAAAGCGATTTAAAACTTGAAATCGGAATCGAATCAAATCGTAAAGTCATCAAACACAAATACACACATAATAACACCAAATCACATTGTTTTATTAATAAATAACATAGTTTTGCATTGTACATCGATTACAGAGCACAGTTGTCACAGTCTCCCCTACTTCAGGAAATTTCGTCCCGAAATTTTAACTAGAGGAAACTTGTGAGAACAATTGCGGATATTTCGCTTTCATTTGGTCCTCACGTTCCCAAGTAAACTCTGGGCCACGTTTGGATTCCCAGCGAATCTTAACCAAATGAATTCGTTTGTTCTTCAACTGTTTGTATGTACGGTCCACTATCTCCACAGGTTTCTCGACAAAGTGCATTGTTTCATCGTTTGGATTTCGTCGAGTGGAATGTGAAGATCAGCGTCAGCTAAACACTTTCGCAAATTGGACACGTGAAAAGTCAGATGAATATTTCCAAGCTCTGGAGGTAGCTCTAGTCGATAGGCAACCTTTCCAACCCTTTCAACAATCTTAAATTGTGACACTCTAGGTTTTCCCGAGCAAATATCTTGTAATTTCATTGTGCGTGTATATGTTATTAAATGAAAGTTGTGTTATCTTCTTGTTCTATGTGAGTGTGTATGTGTAGTATATATATACATATATATGTTTGTAGTGGGCCGAGACCGCGAACCCGACTCGAGACCACACGGTCTCGGGTAAATAGTTGGGCCGTTTGGGCCGTACCCCTCCTTTAATCCATCCGGAACCCACTTAGGGTGCACCATTTGATGTGGAAACCCATGCCCTCACCCACATTTCCCTTACATTCACTCCCACACTCTCTCTCTCTCTCTCTCTCACTAAAACCCTAGAACACCACCACAAACCTCCTCTCCTCCCTTACGGATTCAACCGGAAGCATCAAGACTCTCGGACCAAGCTCGTTTCCCTCACTCGGAACTTCTTTCACCGCTCCTCCATACACTCTCCATACCTAGCCGGTTAGTGCCCTATGGTTTGTTAACCCTTGATGATTTAAAATACATATTAATATCACTTAGTTGATCAAATGATTTGGTTAGTGGATGATTGCTTTAAATGATTAAATGATGAATGAAATGTGAACTATTGTGCTTTGAATGATAAAGGACTGTTAATGCTTATCACCACCCGATTCATGTTTGATAAATAGGACAAATATTGTGTTTAGCGATGGTTTACAAGATTGTCTTGATACTTAGAATATATGTCACATGATTCTTGTTCACAAATCTTGTGTTATATGATTGTAGAACTGAGGATATATGCACACACTTGGAATATAAAGATGAATGATAAAACTCTAGTGTTGAACTACATGAACATGTCATGAATATTTGAATGTGTTTTGAAAATGATGAAAAACCCTAAATGAAGAACAGTTTGAATATGGGATGAATATGTGTTGAACATGTGATAAATGCTTGTTTGATCCGTTTGATTTAGGATTTAGACAAGAAAACATGTTAGAAAAATTCTATTGGATAGTACATAAAATCATGCACATGAAATCCTATTGGTTAGTACATGTCTTGGCTGGCGTTCTAGAAACAACAAAGTTACAAGTCGAGACCTTCAGTCTCGACTCGAGACCAAAGCAATTGGGGTCGAGACCACCAAGCAACAACTTGAGATAAGCTTCAAGACTTGAGATCAGCAAGGTCTCGACTCGAGACCTCATGATCTCGACTCGAGACCGAACCCGAGACATCTAAGGTTTGCGACTCGAACTTGCGTGACTCGAGACCACCCCACTACAACCCGAGACCATTTGGTTGCGACTCGAGACCACCTTGTCTCGAGTGGGCTGTTTGTTTTCGTTATTGGGCCGCATCTAATGTTTGGGCTGCATAATTACTGTTTCACTGTTTAACTGGACTATGTGCTAACTGATAATGTTTGACTGTGCAATTATTAGAGCAGGCCCAATACCCTCGTATGTTTTGTATGCTATGTGTTAAATACGTGTACCATATACGTGATTACTTGTGTCTGAGCCTGACCCACATTGGTAACCATATTTGGACGTGGTGACCAGCATATTTAACCAAGTAAACTAAACTGCCGAGCAACCCAAGGTGAGTTCACACACTAAAAGCATGCGTCCCAGGGAGGGACACGAACAAAACCAAGACTAACTCTTAAACTACTATTTCCGGGGGAAAATGCGTTTGGGTATTATTTATAAATCACAACTAGCAAAACTAAACGAATCTCTATCATATAAAGTCCCTGCTTTCCAGTACCGATTAATCACCGGGGGCGAACGGGTTATTAGTTGATAGCGCTATTAGGTTTGACAACCTCACACCGTGACCGGGGGAGATCGGGCGTGAACTAGTAGACCTTGCATCTTGGTCAATGACGATAGACATTGACCTGGGGCACAAACTCTTCTCGTCAATAGTTTCGGTAACTTCAGTTTAGTAGCTTTCATATGGGGTAGCTCCCCATGCCGTGATTATAAATGCTTTATCTAAACAACTTACATTTTTCGAAAGGTTAAAACTGGACATCTCGTGAACTCGCCAACATTTTTGTTGATACCCTACTGCATGCTTTGCAGGTAACCAGTGACTCAGGAGCTTGCAGCTTGGGGATGTGTAGTGGTCGTCTAAACCCGCGTGTTGGGTTCTAAATAAATCTTGAACTGTGAACTTTGTTTAAACTGTTTTGGCCTATGCTTCCGCGACTAACTTAAACTGTTATTCGAAGTCAAACTTTTGAACTTAAAAACTACGATGTATTACTAACTATTATGGTTGGTGATCATTCTCACTATTACTAATGTTCGGTGTAATTGGTGGCTGGATCCTGGTCAGTCACGCCTCCAAGCGGTGGTACTCCGCATGTGGATTTTTGGGGGTGTGACAGATTGGTATCAGAGCCATTGGTTATAGTGAACTTGGTTTTAAAAAGAAGAGTCTTTTTGAGAAAAACCAGACTATAACCCGTGACTCGTGACGACACTACACTCCAAGGGCAAGACTCAACATGTTAAGATCTCATAGCTTGGACTTGTGTTTACTTGCTTGTTTATCTTATGTTGACTGCTCTACTATACATACTAGTGTGCCTAACTAGATAGATACACATCCCCCTTCTATCTCATTCTCGCTACATTACGACATCTCACTCACGCTGTGTTTTCTGGTTATGAAGACAATGAGTGGACGCGGAAGAGGAAACGTTAACATGACTCAGGCACAGTTCACTAACTTGCTCAACACGATGGCTGCAGCTTTCGCAGCTCACCCTGGAGGTAAACTCGTTACTTTAGGATGTTTAGATCCTACCCCCACGTCGTCTTTTCACCTCTAAGCCTATTCGCTTCACTTCTCACAACAGGTCAGCAAGCGCCTGCTCAACCACGTGTCTGTACTTTCAAAACCTTCATGGATTGCAAGCCCCTCCCTTTCAACGGCACTGAGGGTGCCATAGGCCTTCTGCACTGGATCGAAAAGGCCGAAGCTGTTTTTGCTGTCTGCGAGTGTCCCCCTGCTAATTGGGTAAAGTTTGCGACTGGTACGCTTGAAGGAAACGCGCTTTCATGGTGGAAGGCACAGATTCAGATGCTTGGTTTGGAGACCGCGAATGCTACTGCATGGGAAGATTTCAAGGACATGATCAAGGAAGAGTACTGTCACAGGGATGACATCCACAAACTCGAAAACGAGTACTATGAGCTCAAGATGGTTGGATCAGAGATCGAGACCTACACCAAACAGTCCAATGACGATGCTGCTATTTGCCCAAACATGTCTCGACCTATGTATCGAAGGATCAAATTGTACATCAAAGGTTTGGCCCCAGAAATCCGGAGTCATGTGACCTCAGCCAACCTCAATACCATTCAGCCAGTGGTCCGTCTTGCTCACAAACTCACTGATCAGGCTGTAGAGGAGGGCAAGTTGCCCAAAAGGATAAATGCTACTGTCGGAACTTCTAGTGACAACAAACGAAAGTGGGATGGAAATCAGGGTAAGGATGCTAACTCTACCCAGGCCCCAGCTCAGCAAAGGAAAACTGAAAACAACAAGGGCCCTCAGCAGCAGGGTGGCTACCAGGGCCATCTCCCCAAGTGTAACAAGTGCAATCGACATCATAACGGGCCCTGTACGAAGAACAAGTGTCAGCGATGCAACAAAATGGGGCACGAGGCCAAGGATTGTAGGAGCCCACACCCCGCAAGACAAAACCAGCCGCAGCAGCAACAGCATCATGGGAACATCAAGGGTTGTTTCCAGTGCGGAGCCGAGGGGCACATTAAGAAAAATTGTCCCCAGTTAAACCAGAACAACCACAACCAGGGTGCGGGAAATAACAACAACAACACCAACAATGCTGGGAATGGTGCAAGAGGAAGGGCTTTTGTGATTGGAGCTGGAGAAGCGAGGAATGACCCCAACGTTGTAGCGGGTAAGTTCCTACTCAATGATCGTTATGTTTCCATATTGTTTGATTCTGGAGCAGATGCTAGTTATGTATCCCTACGTATTAGTAAGAAACTTAAGTCCACTCTTACGCCGTTAAGCTCTAAGCACATCGTTGAATTAGCTAATGGTAGAAACCTCGAGGCCTCACACGTTATTCGTGACTGCAAACTAGAATTGTCTGGTCAAACCTTCCGTATCGATCTCTTCCCCATCATTCTCGGAAGCTTCGACGTCGTCATTGGTATGGATTGGTTATCCAAGCATCGAGCTGAAATCCTCTGCCAAGAGAAAGCTGTCCGCATTCCCCGTCCTCCCGGCAAGCCCCTTATAGTTCAAGGTGACAAAAGCGGAGAAGTCACAGGCATCATTTCATTCTTAAAAGCCCAGAAGTATTTACGAAAGGGGCACACCGCTATCCTAGCACTTGTTGCCGACACGCAGAAAAAGGAAAGCAGGATTGAAGATTTTCCAGTCGTGTGTGACTATCCTGAGGTATTCCCTGAAGAACTACCTGGACTCCCTCCTCACCGTCAGGTCGAATTTCAAATCGAGTTAGCTCCCGGAGCAGCACCTATAGCTCGTGCACCTTATCGTCTAGCTCCCGCAGAACTCAAGGAACTTTCTACTCAACTACAAGAACTTTTGGACAAAGGTTTTATCCGTCCTAGCTCGTCACCCTGGGGAGCCCCGGTGCTCTTTGTTAAAAAGAAGGATGGCACATTCCGGATGTGCATTGATTACCGCGAACTGAACAAGGTTACCATCAAGAACCGTTATCCACTTCCCCGTATCGACGATCTGTTCGACCAGCTGCAAGGGTCGAGCTATTATTCCAAGATCGATCTGCGATCGGGCTATCACCAGCTGAGAGTCCGCAATGAGGACGTCTCTAAGACTGCTTTCAGAACCCGCTATGGCCACTACGAATTCCTTGTTATGCCTTTCGGAATGACCAATGCACCTACGATCTTCATGGATCTCATGAACCGAGTGTGCAAACCCTACCTCGACAAGTTCGTAATTGTGTTTATCGACGACATCCTTATCTACTCGAAAAGTCAAAAGGAGCATGAACAACACCTGCGTCTTATTCTCGAACTCCTTCGCAATGAGCAACTGTACGCCAAATTCTCGAAATGTGATTTCTGGCTTAGAGAAGTCCATTTCCTTGGGCACATCGTCAATCAGGATGGGATTCATGTCGACCCCGCTAAGGTCGAATCCATTAAGAATTGGCCTGTACCTAAGACTCCGACCGAAGTCCGCCAATTCTTGGGATTGGCAGGATACTATCGAAGATTTATCAAGGGATTTTCTAAGATCGCTCAACCACTTACGACCCTCACTCAGAAGGGTGTTGCTTACAAATGGAGCGATGCTCAGGAGTCTGCCTTTCAGGAACTAAAGAAGAACCTTTGTAGTGCTCCTATTCTCTCCTTACCTGAAGGTACCGACGACTTCGTTGTTTACTGCGATGCTTCTATTCAAGGACTTGGCTGCGTATTGATGCAACGCGAGAAGGTTATTGCTTACGCCTCGCGACAACTCAAGATCCACGAACGGAACTACACGACACACGACTTAGAATTCGGAGCTGTGGTTTTCGCGCTCAAGATTTGGAGACCTTATCTATACGGTACCAAATGCACGATTTACACTGATCATAAGAGTCTCCAACACATAATGGAACAAAAGGAGCTGAATATGCGGCAACGCCGATGGGTCGAACTTCTAAACGACTACGAGTGCGCGATTAAATATCATCCAGGCAAGGCTAATGTGGTGGCAGATGCCCTCAGCAGGAAAGAAACCAAACCCAAGCGTGTTCGTGCCTTACAGCTCACTATCCATTCGAACCTCCCTAATCAGATCCGAAATGCCCAGGTTGAAGCATTGAAAGCCGAGAACATCAGGGCTGAGTCCTTACGAGGATCGAGACAACGTTTAGAACAAAAAGAAGACGGTGCTTACTACGTAGCCGGGCGCATATGGGTTCCCCTTTATGGAAATTTACGTGACCTCGTGATGGACGAAGCCCATAAGTCCCGTTATTCGGTACATCCGGGTTCAGATAAGATGTACCACGACTTAAGGACTACCTATTGGTGGCCTGGCATGAAGGCCCACATAGCAACCTATGTCAGAAAATGTTTGACTTGTGCAAGAGTCAAGGCTGAGTATCAGAAACCATCGGGCCTACTCCAACAACCAGAGATCCCACAGTGGAAATGGGAGCAAATTTCCATGGATTTTGTTACTGGCTTGCCTAGGTCTCAACGCGGAAATGACACCATTTGGGTAGTAGTGGACCGATTAACTAAGTCTGCACACTTTTTGGCTATTAAAGAAACAGACAAGTTCTCTACCTTAGCAGAGGTATACTTAAAAGAAGTGGTTTCGAAGCACGGGGTGCCAACCTCTATTATTTCCGATCGAGACGCGCGTTTTACTTCTGAGTTGTGGCAAGCTATGCACAAATCTTTTGGCTCGCGTTTAGACATGAGCACCGCTTATCATCCACAAACGGATGGGTAATCTGAACGCACCATCCAAACCCTCGAAGACATGCTTAGGGCATGTGTGATCGATTTTGGCAAGGGTTGGGAAAAGCACCTACCGTTAGTGGAGTTCTCCTACAATAACAACTACCACACCAGCATACAGGCGGCACCCTTTGAGGCATTGTACGGTCGTAAATGCCGATCGCCTCTCTGCTGGGCGGAAGTTGGTGACAGCCAGATCACAGGACCAGAACTTGTGATAGACACTACGGAAAGGATTGCCCAGATCAGACAACGCATGGCGGCAGCTCGTGACCGTCAGAAGAGCTACGCTGATAAGGATAGGAAACCGCTAGAGTTCCAGGTTGGCGACCGGGCTCTACTCAAAGTCTCACCCTGGAAGGGTGTGGTTCGCTTTGGAAAATGGGGCAAGCTTAATCCGCGATATGTCGGACCATTCGAAATTACCGAAAAGATCGGTAAGGTCGCTTACAGATTGAATCTGCCTGAAGAACTAAGCGCTGTGCACAACGTCTTTCACGTGTCTAATCTAAAGAAGTGTCTGTCAGATGAAACACTCATCATTCCTTTCAAGGAACTTACTATTGACGAACAGCTACACTTTACTGAGGAACCGATTGAGATCACGGATCGAGAAGTCAAAACCCTCAAACATAGCCAGATACCCCTCGTAAGAGTTCGTTGGAACTCGCGCCGTGGCCCAGAGTTTACCTGGGAGCGGGAAGACCAGATGAAGCGCAAGTATCCCCAGTTGTTCCCAAATGAAACTCCCAGCACTGAAGCTACAACCGAATTTCGGGACGAAATTCCAAACTAACGGGGGGATGATGTGACACCCCGTTGAAACGTTCTCACTTACACTAGCTTGTCAGTGGCTGCCTTAACTTTCGGGACGAAAGTTCTTAAAACTTGGGGATAATGTGACACTCTAGGTTTTCCCGAGCAAATATCTTGTAATTTCATTGTGCGTGTATATGTTATTAAATGAAAGTTGTGTTATCTTCTTGTTCTATGTGAGTGTGTATGTGTAGTATATATATACATATATATGTTTGTAGTGGGCCGAGACCGCGAACCCGACTCGAGACCACACGGTCTCGGGTAAATAGTTGGGCCGTTTGGGCCGTACCCCTCCTTTAATCCATCCGGAACCCACTTAGGGTGCACCATTTGATGTGGAAACCCATGCCCTCACCCACATTTCCCTTACATTCACTCCCACACTCTCCTACACACACACTCTCTCTCTCTCACTAAAACCCTAGAACACCACCACAAACCTCCTCTCCTCCCTTACGGATTCAACCGGAAGCATCAAGACTCTCGGACCAAGCTCATTTCCCTCACTCGGAACTTCTTTCACCGCTCCTCCATACACTCTCCATACCTAGCCGGTTAGTGCCCTATGGTTTGTTAACCCTTGATGATTTAAAATACATATTAATATCACTTAGTTGATTAAATGATTTGGTTAGTGGATGATTGCTTTAAATGATTAAATGATGAATGAAATGTGAACTATTGTGCTTTAAATGATAAAGGACTGTTGATGCTTATCACCACCCGATTCATGTTTGATAAATAGGACAAATATTGTGTTTAGCGATGGTTTACAAGATTGTCTTGATACTTAGAATATATGTCACATGATTCTTGTTCACAAATCTTGTGTTATATGATTGTAGAACTGAGGATATATGCACACACTTGGAATATAAAGATGAATGATAAAACTCTAGTGTTGAACTACATGAACATGTCATGAATATTTGAATGTGTTTTGAAAATGATGAAAAACCCTAAATGAAGAACAGTTTGAATATGGGATGAATATGTGTTGAACATGTGATAAATGCTTGTTTGATCCGTTTGATTTAGGATTTAGACAAGAAAACATGTTAGAAAAATTCTATTGGATAGTACATAAAATCATGCACATGAAATCCTATTGGTTAGTACATGTCTTGGCTGGCGTTCTAGAAACAACAATGTTACAAGTCGAGACCTTCAGTCTCGACTCGAGACCAAAGCAATTGGGGTCGAGACCACCAAGCAACAACTTGAGATAAGCTTCAAGACTTGAGATCAGCAAGGTCTCGACTCGAGACCTCATGATCTCGACTCGAGACCGAACCCGAGACATCTAAGGTTTGCGACTCGAACTTGCGTGACTCGAGACCACCCCACTACAACCCGAGACCATTTGGTTGCGACTCGAGACCACCTTGTCTCGAGTGGGCTGTTTATTTTCGTTATTGGGCCGCATCTAATGTTTGGGCTGCATAATTACTGTTTCACTGTTTAACTGGACTATGTGCTAACTGATAATGTTTGACTGTGCAATTATTAGAGCAGGCCCAATACCCTCGTATGTTTTGTATGCTATGTGTTAAATACGTGTACCATATACGTGATTACTTGTGTCCGAGCCTGACCCACATTGGTAACCATATTAGGACGTGGTGACCAGCATATTTAACCAAGTAAACTAAACTGCCGAGCAACCCAAGGTGAGTTCACACACTAAAAGCATGCGTCCCAGGGAGGGACACGAACAAAACCAAGACTAACTCTTAAACTACTATTTCCGGGGGAAAATGCGTTTGGGTATTATTTATAAATCACAACTAGCAAAACTAAACGAATCTCTATCATATAAAGTCCCTGCTTTCCAGTACCGATTAATCGCCGGGGGCGAACGGGTTATTAGTTGATAGCGCTATTAGGTTTGACAACCTCACACCGTGACCGGGGGAGATCGGGCGTGAACTAGTAGACCTTGCATCTTGGTCAATGACGATAGACATTGACCTGGGGCACAAACTCTTCTCGTCAATAGTTTCGGTAACTTCAGTTTAGTAGCTTTCATATGGGGTAGCTCCCCATGCCGTGATTATAAATGCTTTATCTAAACAACTTACATTTTTCCAAAGGTTAAAACTGGACATCTCGTGAACTCGCCAACATTTTTGTTGATACCCTACTGCATGCTTTGCAGGTAACCAGTGACTCAGGAGCTTGCAGCTTGGGGATGTGTAGTGGTCGTCTAAACCCGCGTGTTGGGTTCTAAATAAATCTTGAACTGTGAACTTTGTTTAAACTGTTTTGGCCTACGATGTATTACTAACTATTATGGTTGGTGATCATTCTCACTATTACTAATGTTCGGTGTAATTGGTGGCTGGATCCTGGTCAGTCACGCCTCCAAGCGGTGGTACTCCGCATGTGGATTTTTGGGGGTGTGACATAAATGGTCCAACATATCGTGGTGCAAGTTTTCCTTTCTTTCCAAATCTCACCACTCCCTTCCAAGGCGACACCTTGAGTAGGACATGGTCTCCGACTTGAAATTCTAAGGGCTTGCGTCGTAAATCCACATAACTCTTTTGACGGCATCTAGCTGTCACAAGATTATCGCGAATTTTCTTGATTTTGTCTGTTGTTTCTAGAATGAGTTCAGGTCCAGTAAGCTGAGCTTCACCAATCTCATTCCAACAGACAGGTGAACGACATTTTCGACCGTAGAGAGCCTCGAATGGTGCCATATTAATGCTAGCATGATAACTATTGTTGTAAGAGAACTCGATCAATGGAAGATGAGAATCCCAATTACCACCAAAGTCTATCACGCATGCTCTAAGCATATCCTCCAAAGTTTGAATCGTTCTCTCAGATTGTCCATCTGTTTGGGGATGATAAGCAGTGCTTAGATTTAGTTGGGTTCCCATAGCAGATTGCATGGTCTTCCAGAAATGAGATGAAAATCGAGCATCACGATCGGATATGATGTCCAAAGGAACACCATGTCGAGATACAATCTCATCAACATAAATCTTTGCAAGTTTATCAGCAGATAGATCCTCGCGAATCGGAATAAAATGAGCTGACTTCGTTAATAGATCGATAATAACCCAAATAGCATCGTGACCTTTTGATGTACGCGGTAATTTAGTTATGAGATCCATAGCAATGTTCTCCCACTTCCAAACCGGTATCTCTGGTTGTACAAGCAAGCCAAAAGGTCGTTGATGTTCAGCCTTGACTTTGAGACAAGTTAGGCATTTCGATACATACAAGGCAACATCTTTCTTCATACCAGGCCACCAGAACTTAGTACGAAGATCCTTGTACATTTTATCAGCACCAGGATGGATAGAATATCGAGACTTATGAGATTCGTCCATCACTAAAGTGTGAAGATCGTCTTGTTTCGGAATCCATAAACGATCCTTGAAATAAAGTAAACCATCGTCCTTCGCTTCGAGCTTAAGCTCAAGTTGACGTGGTAATTCCTTACCCATCAAATTTTGTGAAACACAAAATTGCTGAGCTTGAAGAACACGAGTTTGGAGATCAGATAGAGTTCGAACAGAATGAAGCTTGACTCGCTCCTTTCGACTAAGCGCATCGGCTATGACATTCGCCTTACCAGGATGGTAGCGAATTTCGCAATCGTAATCATTTAGGAGTTCAACCCAACGTCGTTGCCTCATGTTCAACTCCTTCTGATTAAGAATGTGCTGGAGACTTTTGTGGTCTGTGAAAACCACACACTTTGTACCATAGAGGTAGTGTCTCCAGATTTTAAGAGCGAAAACCATAGCTCCCAACTCAAGATCGTGAGTCGTATAGTTCTTCTCGTGAACTTTTAATTGTCTAGACGCATATGCAATAACTTTGCCTCGTTTCATGAGAACACAACCAAGGCCTAAGTTGGACGCATCGCAGTAGACAACAAAATCATCGTTTCCCTTGGACAAAGATAAAACAGGAGCATCACATAGCTTCTGTTTCAGCGTTTGAAACGCTTCTTCTTGCTTGGGTCCCCACTCAAAAGGCTTATTCTTTTGAGTCAAAGCAGTGAGTGGAACCGCAATCTTCGAGAAATTAGAAATGAATCTACGATAATATCCAGCGAGACCAAGGAAAGAACGAATCTCTGTCGGTGTCGTTGGTGTATTCCAATCCTTAATTGCAACAATCTTGGATGGATCCACATGAATACCTTGCTCGTTGACAATATGTCCCAAAAACTGAACTTCTTTAAGCCAAAATTCACACTTGGAGAATTTAGCAAAAAGTTTTTCCTTCTTCAGGAGTTCCAAAGTCAAACGAAGGTGTTGCTCGTGATCGGCTCGAGACTTCGAATAAATGAGGATATCATCGATAAACACAATGATGAACTTGTCTAAATAAGGTTTACAAACCCTATTCATTAAGTCCATGAAGATAGCTGGAGCATTCGTCAAACCAAAAGGCATGACAGTAAACTCGTAATGCCCATATCTCGTGCGGAATGCAGTTTTGGGAATATCTTCTTCAAACGCACGAAGCTGATGATACCCAGAACGCAGATCGATCTTGGAGAAACATGTAGCACCTTGCAGCTGATCAAAGAGGTCATCAATTCGAGGTAGGGGATATCGATTCTTGATGGTAAGCTTATTAAGCTCACGATAATCGATACACATACGAAAAGATCCATCTTTCTTTTTCACAAAGAGGACACGAGCACCCCAAGGTGAATAACTCGGACGGATGAATCCTTTATCAGATAACTCTTGAAGCTGTTTCTATAACTCTTGCATCTCAGACGGTGCAAGACGATAAGGTGCTTTCGCAATCGGGTTAGCATTGGGTACAAGATCAATATGAAACTCGACTTGACGAACTGGAGGCAAACCAGGCAGTTCATCAAGAAACACCTCTGGATAATCCCGAACAATCGGAATATCCTGAATACTCTTATTCTTGCCTTTCTCCTCGGTGACATGTGCCAGGAAGGCAACATATCCTTTTCGTAGGTAACTTTGAGCTTTTGTGCACGACATGAGTTTCAATCCACCAGATGGTTTCTCGCCACGAACTTCCAGAACATCGCCAGACGAAAGAGGAATACGAATGATCTTATCGAAACAAACCACCTCAGCATGGTGTTTGGTTAACCAATCCATTCCTACGATGATGTCGAAATTCCCAAGTTGCATCGGTACGAGATCAATAGGAAAAAGATGGTTATCGAGGTTCAATTGACAACCACGAATAACAGAATCGAGAATATGAGGTTTACCAGTAGAAACTTCAACAGATAAGGGTTTCCTCAGTTTAGTTCTAGGTATCGCAAGTAAAGGCTCAAAGGATAACGAAACAAAACTCCTATCGGCACCAGAATCGAAAAGAACAGATGCAAGTTGATTGTTAACAAGGAACGTACCGTTAACAACCTCGTTGTCCACTCTCGCCTCATTCGCGTTTAGATTGAATGCCCGTCCACAAGCAGGATTCACATTCGCGTTCGTGTTGACATCCGGATTCGCATTTACTAATCTTGGGCAGTTGTTACGGAAATGACCCATTTCTCCGCAATTAAAACACGAACCCGGTGGGAATCTCGCAGCATTCCCCTGAACTTGTGCTGGAACCTGAGCAGCCTGATTTTGACCAAAATGACAAATGTTGGCCAAATGCCCAAGTCTACCACACGTAGCACACTGTTTACAGGCCTGTTGGGCAACCTGATGACCATTACAACGAGCACAGTGAGGTGCGGTACCAGCATATTGTTTCTTCGCAGGAGGTTGAGTTGGTGGGTTCTGAGCAGTAACTGCAAAGTTCTGGGAAGCCTTACGCTTCCTCGACTTTTTAGAAGACTCACCCTGCTTCTTACCCTTACCCTTTTCCTTGACAGAATCGGTCGACTTCTTTTTATCACCCTTGCGGGTGAGTTTACCCTTCCTGACTTGAGACTCAGTCAGGGTAGCCGACAACTCGATTGCGTGAGGGACGGTAGTAGGATTAACACCAGTCATAATATCCTGAATAGAATCGGGTAAACCATCGATATATCTCTCGATTGCTTTCTCCAGTGGGGTAACCATAGTGGGGCACAACAAACTAAGCTCCTCGAATCGATCCGTATAGGCACGGTGTTCTCCCCCATCTTGCTTTAAATCATTAAACTCTCGTTCCAAAGCTCGAATCTCGTGACGGGGACAGAACTCTCTCATCATGAGAGCTCGGAGCTCTTCCCAAGTTTGTGCTAATGCCACTTCGGCACCCCTATCGCGCATAATACCATTCCACCAGGTAAGAGCTCGCTTCTCAAACACGCTTGAAGCAAATTCAACCTTACGCGCATTCGGACACTGCACATGTCTGAATGTGCTCTCGATACTCTCGAACCACTGCAGGAGGGCAGTTGCTCCTTGTGACCCAGAAAACTTAAGCGGCTTCGCAGAATTGAAATTCTTGAAATTACACTGTGCGTTATTGTTGTTATTATTATTGTTGTTGTTGTATAGCTCGTGGATTTGGGTCACAACTCCTGGAAGTACAGCAGCCATTTGCTGAGAGACAAGGGCTGCGATTTCTTCAGCAGTAAAAGTTTGAGCATCGCGTCGAGGAGGCATTGTCTAACAAGGAAACATGAGAAACGAGTGAGGTTGACAATTGGAGAAACAAAAGAGGTATTGAAAACATCGACAAAACACAAGGAGTGCGATCATTTGTTCGTTACCTCGAACAAACAAACGATACGCAGTGACTAATCAAAGTAATTAGATCATAATAATGTATCGCTGAAGACATGCTCGCCTATAAGTGAACACTCACCCCAAGAGTTCCCAGGTAAGAGTGACTGGTCCGATATTGCGGATTTGTACGAACACTCTAGCATTAGACAGAAAACTCAAGGTACAGGCATTCACTCTTCCAGTTTGCATGTGTTCACATTATTTAGACCCAAACTTTGACGAGATTTTGAAAATTCAGAGGGCATAAAGCCGAAAATGAATCAAACTAGAAGGGTTCAAAACCTTACAATCAATCATCCAAGGATAGATGATTAATTTTCGAAGCGGATTTGTTATTGTGTTCTCGTTATGGTTATCACCTAAGGATGGGTGACGATATTGTTTTAAAATCTAAACGCAAGTAAACTCGCGTTAGGGTCCTAGAAAGTTATAGTCTAGGTCAAAGCATTACTAATAACCTAATTCCCTATAACCATTGGCTCTGATACCAACTCTTCTGTCACACCCCGACCACGTTAAAACAACAAACCGTGGCGGAAACGTCGGGGAGTGTTGTAACAGAATCATCGTTTCACAACCATGGTAATCAAAAGTTTCGTTTTATTGATTTATTAAGTAATGTGCATTGTCTTTTAAACCAAACAAACAAATTAAACATCGTCTATTATCGTTATTAAGTCACTAAGGCCTCGTCCAGAGCCTAAGTAACTCAAGCTTCCTAGCAACCATCACGCAACATCACCTGAAACATATGTAAAAAATAAAGTCAGCAAAGAAATGCTGGCGAGCACATAGGTTTTATAAGAGTATCGAAATCATGGCTCGTTTATATATATTGCAATACCTCAAAAACCTTGTTTTGAAAAGCATATGATATTGCAACATGATTAACCAACTCAAATCAAGATGATTATATTTTATAAAATCTCGTAGCCATGATTCTTAACTCAAAGACTTTTGTTTTAGTAAACCAATTCGTAAAACATCTCGTTGAAATTCGTTAATAAAACTCGTATGGTTTATATCCTTTCGAAAACCTCGTTGTGTGACATCGTTTCAAATCGTTTCCCAAGTAAACTAAATAATGACATGAAATGTAATATGATAAAAGCACTTATATATAAGATGTATCAGCGGCGTATCTACCATGCTTTTATCATGTTACACCCATCCCATTACCTTATCACAACCCAAACCAATTGTTCGTTCAAAATCGTTTTATCTCGTTTAGTCGTTCCAAATCGTTTAATTCGTCCCAAAATCGTTTTCGTTTTAATTGTGAAACTACTTATGGTCGCCTCGTTAATAACATTCAAACCTTCGTGACTCGACTATATCGCTTCTCGTATTAACAAACCACCAAAGGGTAAGTTACCAATCATCAGATTCGGTCGTTACCTACATAACCCCCACACATAACCATGGGTGTAGTCTGATAACGGGATTTGTCAGATCCTATGGTACCATAACCTAATACTGGTCGGCTTGATCAATGCTAATGAATGTCATTCGTTATGTAGTTACAACCAACAAGTTTCGTTCACATTATCGAAATCGTATTTAGTTTAATATAAACCATCTTAATCGTTTTTGAAAACATCGTTAAAATATCGAAATCGTTTTAATACATATGAATCACCCCAAAACAATTGAAAACAGTAAAATAGGGGAACTATGTACTCACTTTGAATGATAGGGTATCCTTGATCTAAAGAACTTAGCGAAGCTCAGACAAACCAAGGAAATTCAAGTAGTACCTAGTAATCGGATCACTAGTAAATAAATCGACACCTAAATCGGAAGATCGGATAGAATGAGGTCTTGTAAACCAAATGAGTGTTGGAACTCATGTGATATGGTTTAACAAAGCCTACATCCTAACTCGGAACTTAGCCTAAGTGCTTTCGACCCGTTACGACCCATTAAGGTAGCTTATGCTACTTTAACGCGTCGTTCACGTAAAACTATGTTCGGATGGTTAACTATGTGCTATGTTAAGTCTTATATGCCCAATAATACCTAAACATGTTACTAAATCAGATTATATGTCAAAAACATGTTCACATATGTAGAATACGGATTTAAGCTTCAAAAGGGCGTTTTGGTCATTTCCTATGGGCATACAAGCTACTTAACAAATAACTAACCAATCCTATGTGATCATAAGGTATAAACTCAGTGGTTATTCCCTATGCAACTATGATCACTAATCAAGCTTGGTCGGATCTTAATGATCGACCAAACGGGTCGGGTTCGAAAGTCTAAGCAGTTGTTTAGACCGCATAACTTACGACCCTAAACAAGCGCTAAACTATTAGTGACGAGTTAAACATGTCAAAACATGTTTAACTAACTTATAAAACTGATTTGGTATCAAAACAATGATACCCAAAAATAGTTCCGTTGCAAAATGCGTGCTAAAGCGCATTTTGACCGAAACTTTGACTCGTCACTACGCCTAGTTAACGTGGTAATCAGTAAGTATAATCGCTGAGGATTATAACCATCGTGATTACAATCACGTTGCAAAGTTCAATTGAACTTTGACTTGACCAATTGATGGTCAAAACCGAAAGTCAAAATGTTGGCCAAACTGTTTGACTTTCTGCTTAAACATAAAGAATAAGCATGAAAGAAGACTTACAAAGGGTCCTAGCTATCTTTTCTACCAAGAATAAGTTTCCAATCAGATTAGAAAGCTCCCCAAATCAGAGATTGAGAAGAGAATGAGCAAATGAAACAATGAATGGCATGGCCTTATATAGTTTTTGCAAAACCATTAAGATCATTTCTTGGTAAGGAGGGAATGATCTTAGCCATACAATTGTTAGGAGCTGATTAGATGCCTTGGGGAGGTGTTAACTTGGTCCCCAAAACATAAAAATTGCGTACAAGGGCCTCAAGAATGAGCTGGGAAGCTGCTGTGAAGTTTATGAAATTCTGATGTGCTGGGGACTGCTTACGGATCGTAACCGTATGTCCATATGGTCCGTAAGGACCTTGCAGACCAGCAACTTTCAAAAATGGCAGATTTAGTTCCTGAAGTCCCAAACTTGATTTTCGATGCATTTTTGACACGTTTAAGCCCCGGTAACCCCATTTCAAAGCTCTAAAATGAAGTTAAAGTATAAGGAACTTAAAACATGCTCAAAAATATCTCGGGTGTTGGCTCGTTTGGTCGTACGATTGCGTTGTTCGGTTAATTACGACGGAAGTCGTAACGGACGCGAAAACGATCCAATTTAAGCGACGAATGGAATTTTATCATGCCAATCACTAAAATAAAATATTTTAATGATTACATAATTTTTTAGATGTCCGGATGTAGTCAGAACGTAAGATATGCGCGTAAATGCAAACTTACGTCGTTTTTGACACTTTTAGTCCCTGTAAGATCAAATAAGCATGTTTTCGCACACCGAACCCCTCAAAGCTTATTTCTAAGCTATGTTTAGGTTATTTATGGTATGTTTAGCATATGATAAAATTTCGGACTCTTTGATACCATACGAATCGGTATAGTTTCGCAGTTTGACACAAATAGTCCCTGCGATCGAATAGACTTGTTTTCAACACACCAAACCATCCAAAACTTATTTCTAAGTTATGTAAAGGTTATTTAAGGTATGTTAAGCCTATATCACTATTCCGGAGTGTTTGTCGCGTTAAACTGACTGCGTTTACGCACCAGTTTGCGTATAACTTTCCAGAAAGCGATTTAAAACTTGAAATCGGAATCGAATCAAATCTTAAAGTCATCAAACACAAATACACACATAATAACACCAAATCACATTGTTTTATTAATAAATAACATTGTTTTGCATTGTACATCGATTACAGAGCACAGTTGTCACAGAAGTAATTATGGTTACAGGAGATAAGCCGCGTAAACCAATGAAATTCATTTCAGTAATGAAAGTTGCTAGTTATGAGCGAAAACAAGTAATAGTGTATATGATTTCGGTAATCATTAACACTAAAAACAAAGAACTTAAGGAAATTCTAGTAGTATCGGAATATCCGGATGTATTCCCAGAAGAACTACCTGTATTACCACCTGATAGGAAAGTTGAGTTTAGAATTCATCTAATTCCTGGAACTACACCAATAGCTAAGGCACTTTATCGATTAGCACCCACGGAAATGTTAGAACTGAAAAATCAGTTAGATGAATTACTAAGAAAATGATTTATACAACCTAGTTCATCCCCTTGGGGAGCACCAGTGTTGTTTGTGAAAAAGAAAGATGGTTCAATGCGAATGTGTATCGATTACAGGGAATTGAATAAGGTTACAATTAAGAATCGATACCCATTACCTAGGGTTGATGATCTTTTTGATCAACTTCAGGGAGCTAGATATTTTTCTAAGATAGATTTACGCTCCGGATACCATCAGCTGAAGGTATAGGAAGAAGACATACCTAAAACTGCTTTCAGGACTAGGTATGGTCACTATGAGTTACAGTCATGCCCTTTGGGTTAACGAATGTCCCTGCAGCATTCATGGACATGATGAACAGGATCTGTAAGCCGTATTTGGATAAATTTGTAATTGTCTTCATCGACGATATACTTATTTATTCCAAAAGTCAGGACGAGCATTGTGAACACATACATGCACTCTTAACTCTGTTAAGAAAGGAAAAGCTTTACGCCAAATTCTCGAAGTGTGAATTTTGGCTACAGGAAGTGCAATTTTTAGGACACATGGTGAATCACGAAGGTATTCACGTAGATCCCTCTAAGATAGAAACGATCACAAATTGGAAGGTCCCGCAATCAGCAACCGAAGTTAGAAGTTTTCTAGGATTAGCTGGGTATTACAGGCGCTTTATAAGAGTCTTTTCTAAGATAGCTGTTCCATTAACTAAGTTAACCTGTAAACCTGTTAAATTTGAATGGGGACCCAAGCAAGAAGAGGCCTTTAGGATTTTAAAGCAAAGACTAACCAAAGCCCCAATTTTGGCCTTACCAGACGGAACAAAAGATTTTGAAGTCTACTGCGACGCTTCTAAGTTAGGGTTAGGATGTGTGCTAATGCAACGCAAAAAGGTAATTGCGTATGCATCAAGGTAGTTGAAGAAGCACGAGGAAAATTATACGACTCATGACTTAGAATTAGGAGCAATAATTTTTGCCCTTAAAATTTGGAGGCATTATCTGTACGGAAGTAAGTTTACAGTCTATACAGATCATAAGAGTTTAAGGTACATATTTGGTCAAAAAGAATTAAACATGAGGCAAAGAAGATGGATGGAAATTCTAAGTGACTACGACTTGTTGGACTCTGTATGCCCAAGACACATATTAAATTGATGTGGCTAGTACGTTATGATCCAAGTCGGGTCATACCCAATAACAAGCTAGACAAAGACCTATAATATTTATTTATGATATGATAAAATAAATAAATATTAACACTTAGAATATTTAGAAATTCGCTTTCTAAATAATTGCACTTGACAAACTAATAAATTATATGGATAATTTAATTTTGAGAGAATATTTTATCTTGTTATTTAATGGGTTAAATAACATCATAAATGGTCATGATTTATTGCATAAAGTCTTGTAAAAATATGATGTTATATTTATAAAAGGTTATATATATAATACAAGACATAAAATAAGAAGGAGAAAATTTTTCATTGGCTGAAAATTGTGGCCCTATGGCCGGCCCCCTTTGTCTTCCCAAGGTGGGGTTTCCCACTTATTTTACATGAAACGTTCAAAATCTTCCAAAGCGAAGTAGAGAATCAACTCACCAAGACAATCAAAGTTCTTCGTTCCGATAGAGGAGGTGAATACCTTAGTGATGCTTTTCAAGATCATCTTAGGAGTTGTGGAATTATCTCACAACTTACTCCACCTAGAACACCACAACATAATGGTGTATCTGAGAGGAGGAATCGAACTCTATTGGATATGGTTCGATCTATGATGGCTAGAAGCACATTACCTCTATCACTTTGGGGTTACGCTTTGCTCTCCGCGGCTCGTATATTAAATATGGCCCCAACCAAGAAAGTGGATAAGACACCTTTTGAAATATGGCATGGAACGGTTCCATCATTATCATATTTGAAGGTATGGGGTTGTGATGCTTATGTGAAGCAATACACCCCAAACAAGTTGGAAGTACGATCCACTAAGTGTATCTTCGTAGGATATCCTAAAGATGATATAGGATATTATTTCTACGATCCAACAGAGCAAAAGGTATTTGTTGCTCGAAAGGCTAAGTTCTTGGAAATTAAGTTCCTTATAGAAGGAACTAGTAGAACTGTGGAACTGTGGAACTTGATGATGATCTAGAACCACAAGCCGATACACGTTTGGTTGATACTAGCACTCAACAAGAGGTTGTTGAAGATGATCAAATGGTTGATCAACATACACAAAACGTTCGCAGATCTGGTAGAATTAGTAATCCACTTGAAAGATATGGATTTTTCATGGATGGATGCTACGTAGTGGATTCAGATGAACCAACTACATACCATGATGCAATGTCAAAATCCGATTGCGACAAATGGCTTGAGGCTATGAACGTAGAGATGCAGTCCATGTATGACAACCAAGTTTGGGAATTGGTTGTGCCACATCTTAACTCCAAAGTAGTTGGAAGTAAGTGGGTTTTCAAGAAGAAAACAGATATGCATGGTAACTTGGATACTTATAAAGCAAGACTTGTAGCAAAAGGTTTCACTCAAACTCAAGGGGTTGATTATGATGTGACCTTCTCGCCCGTGGCGATGCTAAAGTCGATTAGGATATTATTTGCCATAGCTGCATATTATGACTATGAGATCTGGAAAATGGATGTTAAAACGGCTTTCCTCAATGGATATCTTGATGAAGATGTCTATATGGTTCAGCCTGAAGGTTTTGTCGATCCAAAACATCCTAACAAAGTGTGCCAGTTAAAGAAATCAATCTACGGATTGAAACAAGCATCGAGAAGTTGGAATCACCGTTTTGATGAAGAAATTAGGAATTTTGGGTTCATCAAGAACGGCAATGAAGCTTGTGTGTATAAGAAAGCTAGTGGGAGCACCGTCACTTTCTTAGTATTGTATGTCGATGACATTCTACTATTTGGAAATGACATTCCAACCATGGAAGGTGTAAAAGCCTGGCTTGGAAGATGTTTTTCCATTAAAGATCTTGGAGAGGCTGCCTATATTTTGGGAATAAAGATCTATAGGGATAGATCAAGGCGCTTGATAGGTTTAAACCAAAGTGCATACATTGACAAAGTCTTGAAAAGGTTCAAGATGGAGAACTCTAAGAAAGGTTTGATACCTATTCAAAAGGGGACAATATTGAATGTGACTCAATGTCTAAGCTCAAAGGATGAGCAAGAAAGAATGAAAGGAATCCCATATGCGTCTGCTATAGGATCCATAATGTATGCAATAATATGCACTAGACCGGACGTGTCATGCGCTTTAAGCATGACAAGTAGATACCAGCAAAATCCAGGTAACAGTCATTGGATGGCTGTTAAGAGCATATTGAAATACCTTAGGAGAACAAAGGATATGTTTCTAATATATGGATCTGGTGAAGAGGAACTCGTTGTAAAGGGTTACACGGATGCGAGTTTCCAAACTGATCGAGATGGTTCTCGATCACAATCTGGGTATGTCTTCATTTTGAATGGAGCTGCAGTCTCATGGAAGAGCTCGAAGCAGGATGTTGTAGCATTGTCCACTACAGAATTAGAATACATCGCCGCTTCATTGGCAGCGCAAGAAGCAGCGTGGTTAAAGAAGTTCATTCCCGACCTAGGGGTAGTCCCTACCATTCAAGACCCCCTAAAGATCTTTTGTGATAACGAGGGTGCGATTGCTCAAATCAAGGAACCTCGTGCACATCAAAAGACTAGGCACATTGAGCGGAGATTCAACTACATAAGGGATGAAGTTGAAAAGGGAAAGATATGTATTCGCAAAGTTCACACCGATCAAAACATTGCGGATCTACTCACGAAGCTCCTTGAACGGCCAAAACATGAGGGTCATACTTGTGCCTTAGGGCTTCGATATTCTAGTGATTGGATTTGATCTATTTTGTATTTGGATATTGGAACAATTGTTATTTTAACTCTTTTATGGTATTTTGAGTTATGTTCCATTTTAGCATGTTTAAATCCGTGAATAATTAATTATTTTAACACTTAGAATATTTAGAAATTGGCTTTCTAAATAATTGCACTTGACAAACTAATAAATTATATGGATAATTTAATTTTGAGAGAATATTTTATCTTGTTATTTAATGGGTTAAATAACATCATAAATGGTCATGATTTATTGCATAAAGTCTTGTAAAAATATGATGTTATATTTATAAAAGGTTATATATATAATACAAGACATAAAATAAGAAGGAGAAAATTTTTCATTGGCTGAAAATTGTGGCCCTATGGCCGGCCCCCCTTGTCTTCCCAAGGTGGGTTTTCCCACTTATTTTACATGCAAAATCTCAAAAGGGATGAACTTGATTTTGATCATTTTGACACACCTTCTCTCATATTATTACACACACTTTTACAAGTTCCTTTCAAGTGCAAAAAAACTCTAAAGAATCCTCTCAAAAATTTGGCCAAGGTGGTTGATCAAGAGGGAATTTCAAGTGAGTTTTCAAGTGTACAAATCCTAGCAACATAAGGTGTTCGTTGGAGGCTTGGGGTATGCAAGCTTGAGGTCTTCTCCTTTGAATATTTCCATTCAAGAATATCATCTTCTACATATCACCTTGCTCTGGAATGGTAGTATTCTTAACACCCTATGGTTGCATTTTGATAGCATGCATGTCATATATGGATCTGGTTATTGGGTTTTGCATTTAAAAATGGTTTTAAATCTTGTAAAGTAACATGTTTTAAATATATATTCCGCTGCGTTTTAATTTTATTTGGATAAAATTAGCTTTGATAAACATGTGAAAACCCAACACGACTGTGATATTCAATATCACGAAGGGAAGACAAATGTAGTAGCAGATGCCCTAAGTCGTAAGTATCATGAGAAGCAAAGATGAGTTCGTGCTCTTAGATTAAATCTACAGTGAGATTTAATGGAACAACTGAAGAACGTTCAGGAAACAGCAATCAAGGATGATGCTGAAGGAATGAAAGGACAGATAAAAGAATTGGAGCAAGGGACTGATGGGATTTGGAGATTCCATAAGGACAGGATTTGGGTACCTAAGCAAGGAGATTTGAGAGATAAGATTTTAGAGGAAACCCATAAATCTAGGTATACAATGCACCCTGGTAATAATAAGATGTACCAAGATTTAAGAAATAACTTCTGGTGGATAGGAATGAAAAAGGACATAGCTAGGTATGTTTCTAAGTATCTAACTTGTTCACAAGTTAAGGCAGAACACCAGAAACCTTCAGGGTTACTCCAACAGTTAGAAATGCCTGTATGGAAATGGGAACTAATAACAATGGACTTTGTTACTAAGTTGCCCAAAACCAGGAAAGGTAACGATGCAATCTGGGTGATTGTAGATCGATTAGCCAAATCAGCTCATTTCCTGCCAATGAAGGAAACCTTTAGCATGGAAAGATTGGCTAAGTTATACGTAGATGAGGTAGTATCACTACACGGAGTCCTACTCTCCATTGTGTCAGATAGGGATAGTCGTTTCACTTCGCATTTCTGGACAAGTTTCCAAGAAGCAATGGGGACCCGGCTAAATTTAAGTACTGCATACCATCCCCAAACAGATGGACAAAGTGAAGGGACGATCCAAACCCTGGAAGACATGCTCAGGGCATGTGTAATAGATTTTGGTGGAAACTGGGATGACCACCTACCCTTAATCGAATTCTCCTATAACAATAGTTATCATGCAAGCATCAAGGCTGCCCCATTTGAAGCACTGTATGGACGAAAGTGCCGAACTCCAGTATGTTGGGCAGAAATAGGAGAAAGCCAATTATCAGGTCCCGAAATTGTACAGGAAACCACCGACAAGATAACTCAGATCAAGGAAAGACTAAAAACGGCTCGAGATCGCCAGAAGAGTTATGCAGACAATCGACGTAAGCCATTAGAATTTCAAGTTGGAGACAAGGTACTCTTGAAAGTTTCTCCTTGGAAAGGAGTAGTTCGGTTCGGTAAGAAGGGAAAGCTAAGTCCAAGGTACATAGGACCATTCCTAGTGATCCAGCGGATAGGACCAGTTGCATATCGCTTACAACTACCAGAAGAGCTAGCCGGGGTACATGACGTGTTTCATGTATCTAATCTCAAGAAATGTTTATCAGACGAATCACTGGTAGTACCTCTTCAAGATATAGAGGTAAATGAAAAGTTAAAATTTGTTGAAAAACCGCTCCAAATAGAAGACAGAAAGATTAAGCTCCTCAAGCACAAAAGATTGGTGCTGGTCAAAGTAAAGTGGGATTCAAAAAGAGGACCTGAGTATACCTGGGAACTGGAATCGGAAATGAAATGGAAGTACCCTTACTTGTTTTAGTAAATCTCGAGGATGAGATTTTAAATAAGGTGGGGAGGATGTAAGGACCTGCAAAAATGTCCCACAACACTTCGTAAGTAGAAACCCGGACCCCTAAAACCCTAATCCTTATGACAAATCAAGAAATCTGAATTTGATGGTCTGTCGCGGGCCGCGTAAGAGGTAACCGAAGCTTACGCGGGGCGCGACAGCTTGAAAACTCTCCGGATAAGCTTTAGGCCACGTGGCAGACCTACGGGGTGACACGGCAGCCCTAGTCGTAGCTAGGGTGGCCCTCGCGGGCCACGTAGGAGTCCCTTCAAGTTTACGCGGGCCGCGTAAAACTCAAAATTTTGCTATAAATTGGACGTTGCATGGCCTGGCTTCTGTGTTCGCAAAATCTTTTCAAAATAGCAAATTTCTGCTTATATTCGAGTGTTTAAAGGTCGAAACGCTGCTACGATTACAGGGTAATAACTCGATCACTGCTACGATACAATGTCTGATCGATTGAAACCGATCCGATGGATGTTTAAGTGCTGCCCGAATTCGGGCTATACTTTGTCATTCGTCGTGAGGGTTTTGATTTCGCGAGCTTATCGTAAATGTTGTATTAAGTTACTAACCTAGTTTCGTGTGCATTGTTATTTAACTAGGTTACGAGGCTAAATCAGTAGGCAAAACTCTGTCCAGTTAAACTTGCAATGTGAGTCATTCTCTTTTTATCAAAAGTGCTTTACAATACCTAAATGTTTTCCAGTTATATGTTACAGGGATTAAGTCTTTGTTATCTTAAATTACTGGCAGTAAGTGGGGTATTGTGCACAATTACTACTGTTTTATCACTTTTAGGTGAAAGGACCTAAATAGTGATACTCGTCACTACTGGGTGAAAGGACCCAATAGTGGTATGACCACAGTCATAGATCCGGTCGAGTGACAACTGAACCAGCTAATTATAAGATAGGGGCAATTGTAATCGTTCTTAATACTTTAATCTATAACAATGTGTCGTTTTATGTAAATTGAATGACTCACCAGTATTTTCCCGCTGATAAAATCTTTTTAAACATGTTTCAGGTGATTTACTGTGAACTAGGAAAAGTGCCGCGTAGCACTGCAGCTGGAAGAAAGTGGCTTAGTAAATAAATAAACATGTTTTTGTAACCAGAGAATTTCCCAGTGAGATTCCTTTATTGTAAATCACGGGGTTTGTCCTGAAATTTGAAATAAAATAAAAGGGTGTTTTCAGTTTTAAAAGATCCTGTTGAAATTTCCGATGCCAAAATCAATACCACGAGTTTTCTGTCTCGCGGCAATCGATCCAGGAAACTGGGTCGGGGGCCGTGTCACCGCGTTTGCCTTCCCAACGAACCTTCACTATAGGAATGCGAGAGCATCGGAGTTTCTTGGTCTCTCGGTCCATGATTTCTACTGGCTTTTCCACGAAGTGTAGAGTTTCGTTAACTTGCAAATCCTCGAGAGGGACATGCAGGTTTCTTCGGCTAGACACTTTTTGAGGTTCGAGACGTGGAAAGTAGGATGTACGCTATTGAGTTCCTCCGGTAATTCGAGTCGGTAGGCCACTTTACCGATTCTTTCCAGAATCTTAAAGGGTCCCACGTATCGTGGTGCTAGCTTTCCTTTCTTGCCGATTCGGATCACCCCCTTCCAAGGTGAAACCTTAGGAGTACGTGATCACCAACTTCGAACTCATGGGGCTTGTGGTGTTTATCGGCGTAACTCTTTTGACGACTCTGAGCTTTCAAGAGATTGTCTCATATCTGGAGGATTTTGTCAGTCGTTTCTTGTAATAACTCAGGACCGGTAATTTCCGCGTCTCCGATCTCGTGCCATACAATAGGTGATCGACACTTTCTTCCATATAATGCCTCAAATGGTGCCATTTGAATACTAGCATGATAACTGTTGTTGTACGAGAATTCGACTAAAGGTAAATGCGAATCCCAATTACCACCAAAATCTATAACGCATGAAAGAAGCATGTCTTCAAGGGTGCGAATTGGGCGCTCAGTCTGACTATCGGTCTGGGGATGGAAAGCGGTACTGAGATTAAGAGTAATACCGAGAGCGGATTGGAATGTTTCCCAGAGACGCGAAGTAAATCGACCATCGTGGTCAGATATGATGTCAAGAGGTGTCCCATGTCGACAAATGACTTTGATGTGCTAAAAGTGGTCTAATTAAACTAACTAATTTTAACCCTAAATTAGACACTCTAAGTTTTAAATTTATAAAAACAGACTCTCTAAAACCTAGACCACACCACCGGCAAGTGTACCGGTCAATGCAGTATAGCCTAAGTAAGTCCGAGTATCGAGCCCACGAGACTCTCTAATTACGCTAATTAGACTCTATCTAGACCTAGACTGACACAGACTGTAACTGTTTAATTGGTTGGGGGGGTTACGGAAAACTAAGGAAATCTATATTAAACTACTAAATTAAACTAGAGCTAGACTAAAGACACGAACAAAGACTGAGGACTTTTCTTATATGAGAATGAGACCACCTAGACAAGAATCCTGGATTGTTTTTAAAGAATTACCAATTAAGTTAAATGCATGAATTATGGAACCGGGATCTTAAAATACTAAACCTATTAAGAACCATCGAGGCCCCTCGACCCTTCTCAAGGAGAAACCTGTGGCACTACCTAGGCCGTTAATTCTACCGGTTATTAGACGTCTTCCCAGTTGTCTAATTATTGTGTAAGTACCCTAATGTTGACCTATTCTTTCCCAATCCTAGATCTAGGGTAGTTTGAAGTAATTAATTTGACTTGATAGACTAATAAGACCGACAGGTAAACCAAGACATAACCTTTCCCAAGGCCTATCTAAAGCAATTCGCCGGGTAAGACCTACCAATAGCCCCTCACTTCCCAGGTATTAGGACTAGTAGAACACTAAGACTTAGCAAATTATTACCACTTACTTCTAGAGGTTATCGGCCGATTCTCCCTAAAGAGTGAAGGTTTTCTAACGTGATATAGACACTCACCGAAACCCTAAACCCTAATATGACTCTACGTTGTGATATAGACCGTCACTAAGAATCATATGAAGCAAGTATTAACAATAAACCAATTCAAAGTACGCATACACATCAAACCATTAAATCAAACCTCTTACTAAACACAATCACCCATAACAATCATGCAAATAACAAAAACCGTAAAATCTTTATATTAATCCATTCATCAAGTCTAGGTGGTTTAAACGATTAGCCAAGCATGGTCTTAAAAATAAATAAACAAAGTTCAAATAAAGAATTCATCGATACTAAACAAGAAAAAATAGAGAACTAAAGAAATCGAGTAACAAAACCCGGTAATCCTTTGCTCTCCAAGCTTCCCGCTTGATCCCGACGATTCCCGCAAAACCCTTGCCAAAAGTCCTTCGAATTCGTCCAGCCAATCACTTCGTCCAACGTGAATTATGTGCGGCTCCCCAATTCAGCCGTCTGACTTCTGATGTTCTGTCCTCCAAGAATGTGCGGCTCTCCCTCTGATGCTGCCTTCTGTTCGTCGCCCCAGGATCCTATATCTCAGCCGTCGTCTCATGTGTGTATATTATAGTCTCACTAAAACACAATTGTTTTCCATGTGGGCTTCATCTAGCGGGTTTCAAACAAAAACGTTTGGGCCATGGTAGCAACACATGATGCGGCCCAAAGCAACTGATGTCCAATTCTCCTTTATATATTCTTTTTTTTAATCTTGTCGCCCTAATTCAGAATTCACGTATGAATTCTTGTTTGCATATGATGTTAGAATTAATTTGAAGTTTCATATAAAGTGCACTTTAGCCCCCTTGAGTTTCATGAACTATTTTTTAAAGAACTTTTCTTTAATTGCGATTTAGCCCTTCGTCTTTCAGCTTCATTTAATATTTCCCAATTCTTCATACATTCATCATTTAAGCTCGTTTTTTTCATTTCTTTTTGCACCAGGACTGGTTATTTCCATACTACTCGTTTTTGCTCCATTTGCACCAGGACCTGCCAAAACACAAAATAATATAATATAATGCTAAAACTAAATAAAAAACAACTAAAACTTATACAAAAACTATACACTCTACACGGGACAAATATGTGTATTTTACCCCACATCAGACTTCGTCGGTATAGATTCGTGCTAATCGTTCAACCTTATAGTCTTCTCGTATAAAAAAAAAGTGAGCGGATTTCGTAAGACGATCAACGATAACCAAAATGCTATCGTGACCTGATGGCGTGCGAGGGAGTTTCGTAATGAAGTTCATAACTATACTCTCCCATTTCCACATCGGGATCTCGGGTTGTTCGAGTAAGCCAGAGAGTCGTTGATGTTCGGCCTTAAGTTTCGAGCAAGTTAGGCACTTCGAAACATAGAGAGCGATATCCTTCTTCATTCCTGGCCACCAATACCTGGCACGGAGGTCCTGGTACATCTTGTCGGCACCGGGATGAATGGAATATCGAGATTTACGTTAAAAAGTTTACATTTTACGTTAAAAAGTTTACGTAAATCCACGGGTTTTCTGTCTCACGGAAATCGATCCAGGAAACTGGGTCGGGGGCCGTGGCACCGCGTTTGCCTTCCCAACAAACCTTTACTATAGGAATGCGAGAGCGTCGGAGTTTCTTGGTCTCTCGGTCCATGATTTCTACTGGCTTTTCCACGAAGTGTAGAGTTTCGTTAACTTGCAAATCCTCGAGAGGGACATGCAGATTTTCTTCGGCTAGACACTTTTTGAGGTTCGAGACGTGGAAAGTAGGATGTACGCTGTTGAGTTCCTCCGGTAATTCGATTCGGTAGGCCACTTTGCCGATTCTTTCCAGAATCTTAAAGGGTCCCACGTATCGTGGCGCTAGCTTTCCTTTCTTGCCGAATCGGATCACCCCCTTCCAAGGTGAAACCTTTAGGAGTACGTGATCACCAACTTCGAACTCATGGGGCTTGCAGCGTTTATCGGCGTAACTCTTTTGACGACTCCGAGCTTTCAAGAGATTGTCTCGTATCTGGAGGATTTTGTCAGTCGTTTCTTGTAATAACTCAGGACCGGTAATTTCCGCGTCTTCGATCTCGTGCCATACAATAGGCGATCGACACTTTCTTCCATATAATGCCTCAAATGGTGCCATTTGAATACTAGCATGATAACTGTTGTTGTACGAGAATTCGACTAAAGGTAAATGCGAATCCCAATTACCACCAAAATCTATAACGCACGAAAGAAGCATGTCTTCAAGGGTGCGAATTGGGCGCTCAGTCTGACTGTCGGTCTGGGGATGGAAAGCGGTACTGAGATTAAGAGTAGTACCGAGAGCGGATTGGAATGTTTCCCAGAGACACGAAGTAAATCGACCATCGCGGTCAGAGATGATGTCACGAGGTGTCCCATGTCGACAAATGACTTCGTCGGTATAGATTCATGCTAATCGTTCAACCTTATAGTCTTCTCGTATCGGCAAAAAGTGAGCGGATTTCATAAGACGATCAACGATAACCAAAATGCTATCGTGACCTGATGGCATGCGAGGGAGTTTCGTAATGAAGTTCATAGCTATACTCTCCCATTTCCACATCGGGATCTCGGGTTGTTCGAGTAAGCCAGAGGGTCGTTGATGTTCGGCCTTAAGTTTCGAGCAAGTTAGGCACTTCGAAACATAGAGAGCGATATCCTTCTTCATTCTTGGCCACCAATACCTGACACGGAGGTCCTGGTACATCTTGTCGGCACCGGGATGAATGGAATATCGAGATTTGTGGGCTTCAATCAGCAATATCTCCCGAAGGTAATTGTGACTGGGGATCCAAATGCGATCGAGGTAGTGAAAGATACCGTTAGGTTTATTCACTAATTGGTTTTCGGTTCCAAGTATTCGTTCTTCCTTCAAAGTGTTCTCGAGAAAACAGGCGTGTTGAGCGTCGCGAATGAGAGCTTCGAGTTCGTGTTGGGCTTGAACATTACGAACACTATGTAAATAGCTTCGTCGACTAAGAGCATCGGCAACGACATTTGCCTTGACCGGGTGGTAACATATCTCACAATCGTAGTCGTTGAGAAGTTCAACCCATTTGCGTTGGCGCATATTCAGCTCTTTCTAGTTCAAGATGTGTTGTAGGCTCTTATGGTCGGTGAAGACCGTACACTTAGTACCATAAAGGTAGTGTCGCCAAATCTTCAACGCAAAAACAACTGCATAAAGTTCGAGATCGTGGGTTGTATAGTTCTTCTCGTGGATTTTGAGCTAACGAGACGCGTACGCGATAACCTTGGCTCGTTGCATAAGCACACAACCAAGACCTAGGTTAGAGGCATCACAATAAACAACAAAGTCGTCGTTTCCATCGGGTAGCGCGAGTACGGGAGCGTTGCAAAGCATACGCTTAAGAGTTTGAAAGGCATCCTCTTGTTCGGTTCCCCAAACAAAAGTCTTGTCTTTATGCGTTAGAGAGGTGAGAGGGACGGCGATTTTAGAGAAATCAGCGATAAATCGACGGTAGTAACCCACCAATCCGAGAAAAGAACGAACTTCGGATGGGGTTTTCGGTGTAATCCACCTCTTAACTGCTTCAATCTTCACAGGATTGACGTGAATACCTTGACTGTTGACGATGTGACCAATAAATTGAACCTCCTCGAGCCAAAATTCACACTTGGAGAACTTGGCGTAGAGGCGATTCCCTTGGAGAAGCTCGAGAACTAAACGTAGATGCTACGCGTGTTTAGCTTTCGACTTCAAATAGATAAGGATATCACCGATAAACACGATGACGAAACGGCCGAGAAAGGGCTTACACACGCGATTCATCAAATCCATGAAACCCGCGGGTGCGTTTGTAAGACCAAAGGGCATGACCACGAATTCGTAATGGCCATAGCGGGTTCGAAAAGCTGTTTTAGGGATATCTTCCTCCTGAATTCATAGTTGATGGTAACCAGAGCGTAAATCGATCTTAGAGAAACACGCAGCGCCTTGCAATTGATTAAACAGATCATCGATTCGGGGTAGAGGATAGCGATTCTTGATAATAAGCTTATTGAGTTCCCTATAATCGATGCACATTTGGAACGATCCATCCTTCTTTTTCACGAAAAGGACAGGTGCGCCCCATGATGATGTGCTAGGGCGTATGAAGCCTTTATCAAGTAATTCCTGGATTTGACTAAAAAGTTCATGCATTTCGGATGGTGTGAGGCGATAAGGGGCTTTAGCGACGGGGTTAGATCCAGGAATGAGGTCGATACGGAAATCAATATCGCGAGACGGGGGTAGACCAGGTAAATCATCAGGAAAGACATTAGGAAAATCACGAACCGCAAGTACCTTTTCCATCGGCTTCTTATCCTTCTCCGCTACTACAATGTGTGCCAAGAAAGCCGTGTATTTCTTTCGGAGATACTTGCTTGCTTGAATGCACGACATGAGTTTCAGTTCCTTCGAAGATACTTCACCATAGACACAGAGTTAATCACCGTTTGAAAGAGAGAAACAAATCATCTTTTCGAAACAAACAACTTTAGCATGATTTTCGCGAAGAAAGTCCATGCCTACTATGATGTTGAAACTACCAAGTTGCATAGGAATGAGATCTAACAGGAAGACATGATTGTTGAGTTCAAGGGTACAATCATGAAGAACAGAACTAACGATGACGATTCTTCCGATGGCAATTTCTACGTCGAATGTCGTTGGGAGGTTAGCGCGTTTACGGTTTAGGAGCTTTTCGAATTCAAACGACACAAAACAGTTATTGGCTCCAGTATTAAATAAACACGAAGCATAAATACCGTTAACAAGAAACGTACCATTGACAACATTGTTGTCAGTTTGAGCCTGGCGGACAATGATGTTGAAAGTTCTTCCGCGGGCTGCTTGTTGTGATTGCTGCTGCTGTTGTTGTTGTTGCTGCTGCTGCTGCTGCAGTTCTTGTTTCACCACTCGATTTGGGTAGACGTTTGCAAAGTGATTCGGGTCACCACAAGAGTAGCAAGCTCGCGCATGGGCAGCTGGCGCAGGAGCTGCTTGGTTGACCTGAGGAGTGGGGAGTGGAGCTGGTAGTGCTGGAGGAGCTTGAGCTTGAGCTTGTTGACGTGGGCCAGTGCGACAGTTCGCTGTGAAGTGTCCATAGAGGTTGCAGTGGACACAGAAATGACAAGCTATCACAGCTGGGTGATAATAGGTGCAAGTAGGGCACAGAGGATGAGGACCAATGTACGCACGCTTAGCAGGCGTGCGTTGGTCACAGGTGCTGCCACTTGGCGGTTCTAATTGTTAGGTTGAGCGACTGCAGTGGGAGGGGTGGCGACAGTAGCATAGTTCTTGTTGTTGTTGTTCTTGCACTTGCGGAGGGAAGTCTTCGATCCTTGCGATGCTGCGGTGTCGGGAACGGGAGTAGCAGTGACCTGGTTGAGATTCTTTGTCGAGGTCTTGAAATAACCAGCCAAAACTCGCTTATCATTGATCTCAGCTGGGAGTTGGTAAGTTTCCTCAATGGTAGCAGGTTTAGCTGCTTGAACAAAGTCAGCTACACAATCGGGTAGAGCTCGAATGTACTTCTTGGTCGTGATGTCCGGTGTTGTCACTTGACCAGGACAGATGATACTGAGCTGTTTAAAGCGAGCGGTGAGACCAGCGTTGTCACCTCCTTCTTGTTTGATATTCCAGAATTCATTCTCCAGCTTTTGCACCTCATGAGGAGGACATAACTCGTTCATCATAAGCTCCCTGAGCTCTTCCCATGAAAGTCCGTAAGCTGCATCGTTATCGCGCCTGTTGCGCTCAGTAGTCCACCAGTCCAGGGTCCTGGACTGAAAAACTCCAGTAGCATTAATAGTACGCAGATTTTCTGGGCATCCGCTTTGCTTGAAGATGACTTCGATTGCGTCAAACCACTGGAACATAGCACTGGGTTCATCTTCACCAATGAAGCAGCCGGACCGCAGGCCTTGAATTGCTTAAAGCTGAAAGGAGCTTTCGGAGTGTCACTCTTGGATTCAACAGAGGAGTTGCTCTTCACCTCGTTGATCTCACTGACGATTTGGGGTAAGACTTTAGCCATTTCCTTGGCGACCAGTGAAGCGATACGCATATCAGCATGGTTACGTCGAGCAGCACGTGAAGTGTGTGAGCCAAATGACGACATTGTCTGCAGCAGACATCGTCATAGGATTCAGTCGAGATTCGATTATGTCGGGTTTTGATAAGTTTAGCGTTCGTAAAGCATCCTTTATTATCGTAAAGCACAGGGACACGTCGGCATATAACACATAGTGTAAGACCCTAATACATATTTGACAAAAGTCGCAGCGGAAATTCGTGCCGTAAAATTTCTTTCATTACACACGTCTTGACTTACTTGAAAGTTCATTTTAAAAATATCTGTTTTACAAAACAAAAGCATAACATTCGTTTGCTAATGTACAAACTCAATTAATTCCGTACAATCTCTCTCGTAACTCGGTCTTCGATCTCTATTCCTCATGATAATAGCCCTCGATTTGCATAACCTGCACTCACCACATACAATCATAGCATTAGCATACCATACATAAACAAAATTTATTCCTGTACACTCCCCATTTCGTTATCTTTCTAACTTTAAGCATTTCATCTGCGTATTCGTATCCTGGTGAGGCTTCAATAATGTACCTGCATTACTTTTCATCCTCAAGACACACCATTAATAACGTATTACTCAACGTATCTAAATTATGCACACTTACATTCTCACCAGCATACATCCACGTCTACATACGTACATACCTTCCTATACTTCTACATATTTGCATACTCTCATACGCACCTTCATGCATACATACATACATACATACATACATACACATTTACATACGTGCCTACATTTCTACATCTCTACAATACATGCATATACTCCTACGTATCTTCATATATACATAAATACTCACCTACATACGTATATACACTCCTGCGTGCACTTTCCATGTCTTGCATACTCATACATTAATCACATGGGACTTAGATTTAGATTTATAATCCATGTACATCAAAGGAACGTTAAAAATCATGTTTGGGAGACCCACCGTAGTCCACGGAGAATATACCGAAGCCTACGATGCATAAATTACATAAATAATGAAATTTCAGCTTTTAGGACATGGGGAGGGCGTCGGCGACGGCCCTTGCATTTACACGTAGCCAAAAACCTCCATAGGCAGCAAACTAACCCGTCAGCAAAAACTGCCTTTCCAGGGGGCGTAGGCGACGGCCCATTAGGGCGTAGGCGACAGCCTCTCGGAAATCAGTTTTCCTGTTGTGTTGTTTTCGTCGTTCGAACGCACTAAAACTCGCATAACTTTTAAACCGTTTACTCGTTTAACCTCCCGTTTCTTCCTACATGATTGTAAATTAACATTCTATCATGTGAACTTGAAATCCAACATCCGGGTTAAGGAAATTCTTGACTTATACGTTTCCGGCTTATTATTCATTTACGAATTATTCGACCCGTCATGCATTTATCAAAACAATCTGTTGATTTGACCTCAACTTCATATGAACTCAATAATTTCAACAACGACTGTCATAAGAGATTAAATTCTCAGATGCCTTGCATCCTCTTAACCCATTTTCACTCAAAAGCTTATTTCGTCCCGTTATGGGTATTTGTGCATAAAAAGGGGTCTATGACATACAAAACCCTATTCTTCGCTTTCATGCTCGACCAAGACATTACTCAAATCGAATAGCTTGTTTCCAAACGACTTTTAAGGTCGTTTGCCCGATATACCTATCAAGGGCGTTTTTGTCAACTTCGCTCCATCCTTACAACAAAGGACTTCATTGCATAATTAACCAATCCTGCTACTTAACTACAACTCTAATCACACATACCTGGCTCGGATCAAAGCTATGACCCGTTTTAATACTTTGTGCACTAAATAGCTAGTTAATAGCAACATAATTTCTTTCGCTATTCATCATGTGAAAGCATAATACTTGACAAAACAATTCATTAGTCAATATCGCCAAATGGTGATATCTTCACCATTTGACCCGTTAAGTCTAAATGTCCATTTTATTCTTGTGGGATTTTAGTTATTCTTTATCCCATCCATATAACTTATTCCTCCGTTAACTCGTAACCAAAATCACTATAATACCCTTTTTGACCATCAAACTTAGTTTCTTAACATCCTCACATGTTCCGACCCATATTAAAGCTTGTCAGAACATTATAATTCACATAATTACTTACCATGTTCGTAATCAATACATTGAATAGATATTTTACAAAAAGGGGTGTAAGCTTTACTTACATAACATCCGAATATGCTTCCCGTGCGCATTAGTCCCGTTTGACCTGCTTCCTTCCCAAGCTTCCATGTCGCTTATTAAGCATCAACTATCATATATCATTCTCAAGATAGTTAGCTTATTCATCATTCATCAAATCCTTTTTATCACACGGATCTTATATTAAGTTTATCATTTAACCTTAAAACATGCTAATCCATCATTTCTTATCCAAATTCTTTAAACATACTTACACATATATGATTTTCAACATTATTAACATAAGCATATCATTACTTCTATCATATCATCAAAAACCCACTTCATAACTACTTTGTTAATCACTTACAAGTGATCTAATATTAAGTTCTTCATAATTTCATCATACTTTTGATGTGTGTACTACCTCCTAAGCATAGTGTACAACTAATTCATGCATATCCTTCTAATCTCATTCATAATTCAACAAATTCCTCCTTCTAATCAACATAAATCATTCATGCACAAACATCAAACATACTAGTATCACATTTCTTTCAATTCCTCTAACAAGAATCCATCATACAAATCAAAATACATCAATATTAAGCAAGAATTGGACATGGGTGACCATTCAAGTCATTATCATCACCATAATCAACGGGTTTCATCTCTAAACATCAAATTAGCCCAAACCGTACATACCCCATGTTCTATATGACAATTCTAACACATACTCATTCTCAATTTCATACAAATTCGCAACTTACATCATAACCCACTTCGTGAAAGATCACCAATCTAATCTTTAAGACATACCTTATGATCCCCATGAGAAGGTGATCACTAATCCATGTTCGGTTATGAATTTAAGCTTCATCTTGCCTTTAATTTGATGAAATGGATGGAAACTAGGGTTTTGAGCTCATGGAGCTCCTGATCGATTTCTAGAACACACGAATGTGTGTGTTTGTGTATGTTAACTTTCATAAATAAAACCCATCTTTCCATCCTAACCTTTTTGGTCCCTCAAGTTTCATTTTGATTGCATACGGGACTAAAAACTCATCATCTTATTACTTATATACATAACACCACTAGGCTAATTTATTCCTAGTTATTTTGTTTATGGGTTCACTTTTACTACTAACGGTACTTTACCCATTCATTTATCTTAATCGGGTTCTAAATTACCAAACCCGTTTTTGGGGTGTTACAAGTCTACCCCCCTTAAATAAGGTTTCGTCCCCGAAACCTTTCTCATTTCCATTTACACATACACATCTATGTTTGACTTCATAGTCACATCATAATTCTAGTAATCATCCTATCTCATTTCTTAATTATTCATACAATTGACTTCTTCTTAACAAGTCTATACTTTCCATGGCATACTTTCACATAACATTCTCATTTCCTCGACCCGTTAGTAACAGGTCATTATACATATTTATTTAAACTTATAATAATGCTTATCTTCATATGATCATTTTATAACAAATTTAATACTTTCATCTAACCCTTTAAGATCTCATTCTATACATATATTACATAACGTTTAATTACTGTTTCGTTATCGCAATGAAGTTACTATTTCATGGTCATGAATTCGTGCTTAACTTCAAAGTTAACATCATTCTTTATTTTGTATAGTTATTTGTATCATACATACTCTTACGTTACCTTCGAATCATTCATTCTACCTTATTACTCTTCACGTGTACCAGCCATACCAGGCTAGATTTCATTCATCCGTATAATGTGCCTTCGCTCGTGCTCAAACATCCCACCAAATCG
Organism: Helianthus tuberosus; assembly: GCA_030545235.1. NCBI lineage: Eukaryota > Viridiplantae > Streptophyta > Magnoliopsida > Asterales > Asteraceae > Helianthus > Helianthus tuberosus. The sequence goes on from CM060394.1 coordinate 84,142,874, forward strand.
ATTGGTTTCATCACCTCAAGATTCTAACATTATCATCAACAATTTAGCAGTTAACACATTTCATTCAAACATTCATTCTATTAGGCGAGTACTCACCTGTAATTCTTCTACGATTTCTTACGTACATGCTATAACGTGTTACACATTTCATTTTTCTCATGCAATCCTTTCATTTTAGTTATTTGTTTCGTCAACCTTTGCAGTTCGACATTTTATGGTTAAATTGACTTTTCTTACTTATCATAGATGCATTGAGGTACACATTCGTGCTTCCTTCCATTCATGCTTACTTACAAAGACATTCATTACATCATTTCGGTATTCTTGACAAACTTACCCTTCTTGTTCATACTCAAATCATTGTCCGGGTCGTAGCCCGTCATTCATTCTGACTCTTAAGAGTCGATTACTAATGCATTTAATACATAACTTGTTCAAAACTTATTCCTTTCGTTTTAAAATTTAGTTTTGCGTGCCAATTTCGATCGTTCTTTTGTTCATTTACTTTGCACCTACTCGTAAGACTTGTTTGACTCAACCATTGTCAAACTATCGACACATTCTGGTATGGACTAATTCCATCCTTTTTATATCTCAAATCCGTCCTGCGGATTCAAACGTAACATCCCTACCTTTCATTATTTTTTATGTTTTAAATTCGCCTAGCGGCTTCATACATATCATTAATATCCTCCATTACTTCTATGTTTTGAATCCATCTCGCGGATTCAAACATTTCATTTACATCTTCCATTCACATCTTTTATTCATTACATGTGTTGAATCCGTCTCACAGATTCAAACATATCATTTTCTGCATTTCATTCCTTGAATCTGTCTCGCGGATTCAAACAGGTCATTCATACTTCATTCCTTTCATGCTTCGAATCCGTCTCGCGGATTCTAACATATCATTCATACTTTCATTCCTGAAAGTCTTACATTTCTCTTTACCCTCACGTCCACCTACTACCTAATTCTAACGGACATACCTGTAACAATTATCACGGTCTCACGAACGTCATACGTTTCTTGTGTACTGGCCAGGTACGCAATCCACATACTAGTTTCGTGTCTTCGGGTAATCGCCACCTTATGTCCGAAGAATTAAGTTTCGGCACGTGGAACATTTTCAAAACCTCATTGGCACGTCATTATTATATTTCATTTAAAATTTTCCTTCACTTGCTTAATTATACCACTTCATACACCCACACGTTAAATTTACGTACCTGGGGTCAATTTGTCTTATCACTTGCCTTAATGCCGGTTCTAGACTGCATTCACGGATCGTCCCCTCCAAACAGTCATGCTTACCTTACACATAATATAACCGTTAGTTTCTTCATATGAATGCATACATACACATTTTCATTCCATTTCTACCTTCAGATCTTGACCGAGTCATGGATTGTACGGGTTCCTTATCTCAAGAGCACACAAGTTTGAGTTCAAGTACCTATACTCTCGTACTTAATTCTCTCAAACCAGGGCTCTGATACCAACTTGTAAGACCCTAATACATATTTGACAAAAGTCGCAGCGGAAATTCGTGCCGTAAAATTTCTTTCATTACACACGTCTTGACTTACTTGAAAGTTCATTTTAAAAATATCTGTTTTACAAAACAAAAGCATAACATTCGTTTGCTAATGTACAAACTCAATTAATTCCGTACAATCTCTCTCGTGACTCGGTCTTCGATCTCTATTCCTCATGATAATAGCCCGCGATTTGCATAACCTGCACTCACCACATACAATCATAGCATTAGCATACCATACATAAACAAAATTTATGCCTGTACACTCCCCATTTCGTTATCTTTCTAACTTTAAGCATTTCATCTGCGTATTCGTATCCTGGTGAGGCTTCAATAATGTACCTGCATTACTTTTCATCCTCAAGACACACCATTAATAACGTATTACTCAATGTATCTAAATTATGCACACTTACATTCTCACCAGCATACATCCACGTCTACATACGTACATACCTTCCTATAGGCACATAATCCACATAGGCACATAAGCACATAAGCACATAAACACGTATTCACCTATATTTTGCACGTATTCACCTACATATTTTGCACGTATTCGCCTATTTTTCACAGCTGCGAAACGCGTTTCGAGGGTTGCGAGCGAGTAGCGTAGCGTAGCGAGAGTTCATAGTTCATGTGCGATTAGTTAGCGTTTGAGATTCGAGGAGCTGTGCGAGTTGTGCGCGTTTAGTAAATGATGAGCGGAAAGCGAATAAAAACCTCCAAAATCGAAACATATAAACATGTAAAACACATAAAATCAATCATTCACATAAATTAGCGGTTGAGGGCTCAGAATCAAAACAGAAAGTCTTGGGTGTTAGACATCGACTACCCAAAGTGATTCGACTATTCACAACAATCTCGAGTACACGCTTTAGCCTTCTAGATTGTGCTCTCGCCGCAATCAGGGCGAACGTCACTCATCCTTCCAGTTACTACGTGACTCGTCCCATTGGAATCCATCGAGACTTTGGTGAGAGTTTTGAAAAATCAAAGTAGAGAGTGGAACAGGTCATTAAGATGCGGGTTTCACCCCTAACTTAACAACTTCGTTCCTACAAGTGTGGCAAAACCACGAGATAGAGATGGAGAATTTCGTCGAGGTAAGGATGTCACTCCTGACTCAGCGATGATTCTCGTGCTGAGGGTAAAAATGCACGTAGAGTGAGTAATCTTTTCGAGAGTTCCTGGTTTTCACACCTAATCTCGACCAAATCACTCGATGGTGTTATGCGAGTGTTTTCGAAAACGTGTGTACTGTGTCAGCCTTAGGAAAGGCAACGGTGCGTTTTCAGCCTTAGGAAAGGCTTATCCTTACACGAAGCTGTAGTTTGCGGTGTTCGCGCAAGGTGTAGTTCTTGCGAAATCGAGAGTATCCATAGTAAGCTTGTACGAACCCCCTACTGGGTTTGTCTAAGGCGGTCTGTTGGTACTTAGACAACAGACTAGGTGAATCCTAAGACTTGACCTAATTCCCTATAGTTATGGCTCTGATACCAATCTGTCACACCTCAACCGATGGCGGAAACATCGGGGCGTGACACTGAGCGAAACAGATTGTCCAAGAGAATCCACAACAACTATTAATGACAATATATTTAACATTAATGTCCCATACTATTAACACATAAAGCAAAAACAGTCATCACATATATAAGTCTCATAAACAAAACACTGTTCCGACAACTCAGATTTTATTGTGTGTTTCTAGACTTCCTACTCATATCAGCAAGCATAGCATCCTATCAATCTGACACAAACGTTAAAATAAAGTCAATATATAAAATGTAAAGGTGAGTACACAAGTTTGCATATCATATAGTATAGCGAAAGTGTTTTATGCATAACCAGCATGTAACACGTAGAAATGTGAATCAAGTAGGCTATCGACAATGACGCAATGCAACCGACATGACTGCGAGTTATAGAATGCGCAACACATTTTCACCACTGTGAACATGTGAAGTAAGGCCCTTAACAACCCCTGAACAAACAGGTGCTGAGTCCAAACTATAGTACTATCGTTGCTAAGGTGTCAGGAAAACGGTCACTGTGTAAACATAACATACAAGAATTCATCGAATCACGTATAGCATGCGAGAGCGGTTAGCGTTTATAAAAGAGTTTGAGTATTGTGTACGTTGTGTGTTGATATAGAACGTATGTAACACCCAAAAGTGCGTTAAATGAAAATGGGTTCGAGTATACTCATAGTATGTGTTTAACAAATAAACACAGCCTTGATTGGATTGAAGGGAACGCGTTGAGATTAGCCTGAGTATAAAACATTAGCGTAAGCGTTGAACGGTGCGTAACAGAATGAGTGTCGAATGATAATCCGGTCGTATGAGCATAACCCATCCGATCGGATGGTCATCCGAGCTGATGGTCATCCGAGCGGATGACCATTCGAACGGATGGCCATTCGAATGCGATGTGGGTGTTTGAAAGTTTTGAAGTTTTCGTTGTAGCATAGATGCCAAGTCATCCGGTCAGATGGTCATCCGGACGGATGGTCATTCGGTCGGATGGCTATTCGAGTAAGTTTGTGTTTTGGAAAATTGTTAAATATTGGAAATAATAAGGGACAGGTCACCTGGTCGAATGGTCATTCGATCGGATGGCCACTCGAGTGGGCGATCTGTTGTTTTGAAAATCTGGTAAAATTTTCTAAGTAAAAGTTTTTGAATTTTAATGGAGACGGCATGACAACGTGTAGAACAACGGAAAGATACCAAGGTTCAGCTCATTCGATCGGATGGGAATCACCCCACTCGATCAGATTCACTGCTCTTGGGTGAAGTTTCATGTTCAACCCGTTAATCGGTCATCTCTCCGGTGGAAATCAGTTTTCAAACCGGCTCTCAACTGGGAAATGAGTGGAGAGTCTAAATGAGTCAAGATTCCATCAGTTTTGTGTAGAATGTTTAAGAAAAGTTGAAGAAAATTTGAAGAAAAGTTTAAATCAGTTGAAAGATGTTGAAATCTTGTTGAGATTTGTGCTTAAATGTGTGGAAATCCCTTAGATTTGAACCAATCTTGATGAGATGATGTCACACAACAGTTTGCATAAGCAACCATGTGAGAACCATTTTCAAGAGGTCCAAATCAGGTGATTTCAAGAAGAAAACCAGTGATTTTGATGGAGAAGATGATGTAGAAGTGTGTAGTGATGATGGAAGTACAAGTTTCGAGGAGAAATACTTACGAAATAGCCTTGAATCGTGAAGAAAAGTGCTTGAGAATGACTTGGGAGCGAGTTGGTCGGAGGGATCTGTCACATCAGTGAACAGTAGTGTACGGGCATGTATTTATAGTGTGAGAGGAGAGTTAAGGTGGTGGAGTGAAGTGTGAGGTGTCGGATGGTCTGCCAGTCGAATGACCATTCGATCGGATGGCTATCCGAGCGGATGGTCATCCGGATGGTAGTCCATTTGATCGGTTGTTTATCCGGACAGCCTAGTTGTGCGAGTTAGTTTTCCAACTTTCGTTTCGTGCGTTAAGCATTGCGTTGCGTTTAATCGAGTTGCGAGTAAGCGTTGCGTTGGGATAACCACATAATATCAAACAAATAATCACACAAATAACACACAATCACATAATGCATAAAAGTAAATCTGTGTTTCGAGTTGCGTTGAGATTGCGTTGAAAGTGCGTTGTGATAGCGTTTAGTCTAACATGCGATGTAATATGCGATAAAATGCGTTTAAATAGTAGCGTTATAAACTGCGTTTAATGCGGTAACAACGTTTTGAATAAGCGTTGTGAACGCGTTGTAAAATATAGCTTAAAACCCTTTGCGATAATCAGAATCTCGAGAGTACAAGTCAATTAAGCAAGAAATGATAGATACAAGTAATGACTCGAAAAGTCGGGTTGTTACAACAAAGATCGACGGGTTTGAATACCAAGAGTTATAGCAATTTCACCAAACTTTAAAAGACGACCCCGGGACTTCCTTAAATACTTGACCCCTTCTATAATTTTCACAAGACAACAATCAATTGTTCCTAATCCGTCTTGTACTACCAAATTCAATATGTGAGCACAACATCTCACATGAAAAAACATTCCCTCAAATTGCAATTTTCCCTTCCCTTCAAAAGTATTTTTCAAAATTGAAGCAGCCCTATCATTACTAGAAGCATTATCTAGAGTAATTGTACCAATTTTGTCTTGAATGCCACATTTAATAAGACACTCTAAGATTGCATCCGAAATAACCTCACCACTATGTGGTGGTGCCAACTCATTGAAACCAATAATTCTTTTTTGCATTTTCCAGTTAGAGTCAATATAGTGTGCTGTCAAACACATATAACCTATTGTTTGGAGGAGAATGATTATACAGTTAGGGCAAAATCGAAGCCTCCTGTAGTCCTACGTAGAAGAACGATTATGAGTTAAAACAATATATAATTAGGGCACCAGAGAAGAGATTGAGATTTGAAGATGAAAAGGCAACTAGGGAAGTGAATCGTTAGTCAGTCGGTGGCCATTGGCCAGTCGAGAGAGATCAGAGATCTGGGGACTGTGTTTTGATTTTATTTTTTGTTCTTTGATAACTGAAAAGGCAGCCGCATATGAACAGCCCTATTGAATATATGTTTAATGGATTGAAAACTGAAAAAGTGAAAAGGCATCCGCATATAATTAGACTTTATAATATATATTTAATGGGTGGGGTTCCGCTACAAAGTTCATTTTTCCTACAAAATGTACAAAGTAATAAAATACCACAATTTCAGCCATAAAACACACTCAAAACCCACAAATAACATACTGAAGTCCACTAAAACACAATATCCAAACCCTAACATTCCTTAAAAACTTCAAACACAACATCGTGCAACTATAAATATAAAACACAACATGATAATCAACATAAAACACACTAATGTTAGTCATTCGATAATCAAAGCCTTATCATCCAAAACACAACACAAAACCTACAGATATGGTGTTTTAGTAATCTCCGTTATGTTATTTATGGGTTTTGAGTGTGTTTTATGGTTGATATTATGGTGTTTTATGACTTTTTACACTATGTAGGAAAAATGGACTTTGTAGCCAACTCCCACCCTATATTTAATATAGACTTTATAATATATATATATATATATATATATATATATATAGGGGAGCGTTAAAATGAAAACCACCTCAAGTTGTAAGAACCGAGAGAACCACTTTTCAACCATTAGATCTTCAAGATCAATGGATGAGATTAAAAATAATTAAAAAGTATTATTAAATATTTTTTGTCTTATTATGTCTTTAATATTTTAATCCAAAAGGTTAGTTTAGTAAATTTAATCAATTTTGTCTTTTTGTCTTTATTGTTTTTCATTACTATTTTTGTATTATTATTATATTAATTGTTATTTTTTAAACAGAATTTTTTTTATTAAAAAACAATTTTAAATTCAGATTTTTTAACAAAACAAATTTTTTTTGCGCGCCGTTTTTTACACGTCGTTTTTACGCCGGGCATTTTCACGCGTCGTTTTTTAACGCACCGTTATTACGCCCGGCTTTTTCATGCGTCGTTTTTTTAAGGCGTCGTTTTTTACGTTTTACAATTTACATAAAAAAAGTTTTACGTTTTACGTTAAAAAGTTTACGTTTAACGATAAAAAGTTTACGTTTAACGTTAAAAAGTTTACGTTTTACGTTAAAAAGTTTACGTTTTACGTTAAAAAGTTTATGTTTTACGTTAAAAAGTTTACGTTTTACGTTTCACATTTTACGTTTTTTACGTTTTACGTTAAACTTTTTACGTTTTACGTTAAAAAATTTACGTTTTACGTTAAAATCTTTACGTTTTTTACATTAAAAAGTTTACGTTCTACGTTAAAAAATTTACATTTTACGTTAAAAAGTTTACGATTTTAACATTTTTTTTTCTAAAAGTTTTTTACAAAAAACGAACGCACCCAGAAAATCGCAACTCGGTAGGTGTCTCAGATAGATTGCTATCATCATCGACGCCTCAAAAAAAAAAAACCCACATCTGACCGTTGACCAGTTGACCCGAACCAGTCAAACCAGACTTTGACCAGGTTTGACCCAACACGAAACTTTGACTGTTGACCCGTAAAACCCGAACACTAGTTTGAACCGTAACTCGAATCACCGCCAAACTTGAAGCTGAACCAACTTGAATCTGACCAGAAAGAAATCAAAACAAAGCCAGTTGAAAATGATAACCACCACCTCTGCCGCCACTGTAGACGGAAGAATGGGGAGGTCGCCGGACCTCCATCGCCGTCGCCGTGAACATCATCAACAAAACCATCATCAAATTTAAAAAATAAAATAAAAATAATAACATAAAATAAAGAGAACCGGGCGGGGGTGATACCGGAAGCTGGTAGTAAACAAGAACACCACCGCCGCCGTCACGGCGGCGCTACCGTCGCCGGCTCCGCCGCTTCCCTCTCTTCTTCTCTGCTCAAACTCTCTCGATTCATCGTCACCTTCATCTAACCTCATCCATCATCGGAAAAACGAGAAAAAAAGGGTTGTGCCGTCGTTCCGACTCACCACCGCCGCCGCCGTGAGCGGCGACGCGTCTTCATCCGCCGCCTGCGGTGCTTGTCCGCCTGAGAAGGTGTCGGGAGGGAGACATAGGGGGTGGGGGGTGTCGGCTATGTTGAGAGAGAGATGGTCAAGATTTTGATTTCATGTGTGTGTGTGTTTGAAGTATAGATCGAGAGAGAAGAGGGGCCTGTTGTTGTTATGTGGGTGTTTAGGAAGGATGATGAAATTTATGTGTGTATAGGTTTAGTTTTTAGTTGTAGAGAGATGGTTTTTGAGAGTTAGGGTTTCTCAACAAGGAGATGAAGAGGGAGACCAGGGGATTTGTATGGTGTCGGCTGAACAAGAAAAATGAATCTGAGAGATGTAAATTAGAGATGAGAGAGGAGAGAGGAGAGAGGTATGTTAAAAGTCAGAGACTTTAAATGAAGAAAGATGGGAGATTTGACATTTGGGGTAAATGACCAAAATACCCCTTTTTCTGATTGGTTGAGAGTGGTTCTCGCGGTTCTTACAACTGGCGATGGTTTCTATTTTAGCGGCTCTATATATATATATGAGAAGGATCCGTTAGGAACCACCCTTTATTGCGAGAACCGCGAGAACCAATGTGAACACAACAAAAAATACATAAAAATAGCTAAAAGCACACAAATTTTTTTAATATTTTTTAGCTAAAAATCGCTAATTTTCGTTACCAATTTTTTTTTTAAATTTCAAAATTTTTTTTGGCTACTAAAAGTAGCGATTTTTAGCTAAAAAATATATATTTTTTTTGTGTGTTTTTAGATTTTTTGGGGGTTTAGTTTTTAGCATTTTAGCTTGAGGGGGGGGGGTTAGGTTTTTTTTGGGTTTTTTAAGGTTTTTTTGATGTGTTCACATTGGTTCTCATGGTTCTTACAATAAAGGTGGTTCTCAAATGAAACTTACCATATATATATAATCATAATGAGCCAACTAACGAGCTAGCCAATGAGCGAGCCACGTACCGAACCTACCTTGGCTCGGGCTCGGCTCGTTTAGATCGAGGCAATTTCGAGACGAGTCAATTTCGAGCCGAGCTTTTTTCGAATTATTTTTGAGCGAACTGCGAGCTTTTTAAACAACCCTACTTTACTCAATATATTTACTACATTTACATTTCCCCTTACGGGGAATAGTTCTGTTTTCTTATTGGCCAAAGATGGTGGCAACCAACAAGTTTTTATTTTTATTTTTTTAAGTTAGCATATAATAGTTAAAATTACGATTTTGCCCCCAGTTCAAAATAAAATTTTGGTTTTGCCCCAGCTTAAAATTACGACTTTGGCCTCAGTTAAAAATTACGATTTTGCTCCCAGTTCAAAATAAAATTACAGTTTTGCCCCAGCCATGATCCTGCAAATTATGATTTTACCCCGAGTTTAAAATTACGATTTCACCCCAGTTCAAAATAAAATTTTGCTTTTGCCCGCAGCTTAAAATTACGATTTTCCCCTCAGTTAAAAATTACGATTTTGCCCCAGTTCAAAATAAAATTATGGTTTTGCCATCAGTTCAAAATATGATTTTGCCTCTATTTCAAAAATACGATTTTACCCCAGTTCAAAATTGCAATCTTACCATCGTTTTTTTTGGACAAACATATGGTAGTGTTTTATTTTACTTCATTGACTCAGTGTAGTTTTTTTTTCGTGCCAAACAGCTGCCTAGCACTCACTAATTGGTCCTAACAAATTATTGTTTTGCCCCCAGCTCTAAATTATATGCTTGCCATCGTTTTAATTATTTTTTTGGCAAAACTATGGTAGTGTTTTGGTTTAATTGGTTGAATCAATGTATTTTTTTTTTTTGAGATCGTGTTATAAGTATCATGTATAAGTAACCGAAATAAAGGCGTACTAAGAAATATTCGGTTTAACGCCCCACAACGCGGGCGACGCATAACACTAGTTTACCTACATCTGACCGTCGTAAAAGGGCCTACGATGGTTGTTATTGTTGTATCACTTCACTATAAAAAGAAATAGTAAAAAGACATGTGACATGATTATATGTAAAACAAGCACGTGTGACGTCCATGAGTCGATCTGAAAAGAATACTACCAGGCCCAAGGGTATTAACTCGGGCCAATAAAAGATCACCCGTTTAATCGGGTAGGGCTCCAAACTTTTCCCAATTACCACAACTGAACCCCTATTCCTCATCTCAACCACCGTCAATTTCGCTCCTCCGCCACCGGCAAAACTCTCCGCCGTCGTCGCCCTATACAATTCGTAACGTATTTCTCACTCTCTATCTTCATATTGTTTTCTAACATTGAATTTAGGGTTCTTGATTCGAATATGTTTTGAAACTTATATCTTCAACTATTCGAATTCGGATTCGTGAAATTGAAGATCCATAGAATAAAGTTATGATTCAATTGTCTAAATTAAACATGTTTGATCTTTTTTTGTGTGTATGTGTGTGTGTGTGTGTTTTTTTTTTTTAATTTTGGATTTTTGGATTGTGCAGGATGTATCCCTCTAGAGGGAATACCAACTATGGGCAGCAGCAGCAGCAGCAGCAACAACAGACTTATTCTGGTCAATCTGCTTATGGTCAAAATGTGAGATTTTTTAAATCTTAATCTTGACTTTTATGTGTAACTGTCCTTGTTCTTGTTACAATTTGTGTGGTGTATTGATCTTGGATAGGAACACATGAAAAAAATTTTAGTTTTTAGGGCATTAAATTGAAGATAGGTTTTTTTAGAATTAAAGATAATTCCGGGCATTTTGTGAATTAAAGGATTAATTTGCTTGTTTTGTGACTGTTTGATGACAAATGGTGCACGCGTTCTGTCCTGTATGTCATATGTGTATCAACTACTACTTATCAGTTATCATAAAGAGCATTGCACCTAAAGATTGCTTAAGAAATCTCATAAAAACACATTGAAAGAGAAGGAACTCAACTTTCTGAATGAGCTATTAATGATAAGCGTAGAGGATTACCAGCCAATGTATACACAAGTAATGATAAATGTACCTAGCACTTACTCTAAAGGTGATAAGGAGTTATTACTAAAAACTGGTGAACAACTGTTAAAAGTATCGTAAGTCACAGTCTTTATAAACTTTAATAATTTATCTGGATAGTAATCAGAAATTTTGTTAAGATGATAGTACGAACAATACTTAAAGTTGTAGCTGAATAAAATCTTATTGATCCTGCTACTTGACCCTTGTATTGCAATTCTCGTCATATATGAAACATCAAAAGATAGAAAATCGATTTCATGATTTGTTAGGAACTTAGGATAGATTTGATCACAAAATTAATAATTTGCATTAAGATAACATAGATTTGTATGCTGGAGCAATATAGCAAAGCCAAAAAGTCCATTTGTGTGGTGAAATGTGCAACTTTGCTATCAGCTTGATTTACATCACTGACTTGTTTCATATGGGTGAAGGTGGGGTCTGATGGTGGGGCCTCTCAGTTGTCAATGTCATCACGACATGCAGCCATGCTAGCTGGTCATCCATCTGCTGGAGCTCATTATGGTGGTCAATATACTTCTGTGTATGGCTCAGCGGGACTCGGCACTGCTCTACAGGTCAGTCAGCATCATATAATGATAAAGGATTTTCATATACCAAACGTGATTGTATATGAACTCTATGTTTACCTTTTCAGACTCCTGGTGCAAGTGCTAAAGGATCTGGACCATCTGGTTTGGAAAGTCGGATCGCTTATGGTTCAACCAGGCAAGAGTCACCAGGGGATAGGCGCCCGTATTCCGTTCATGATTCACAAAACGAGCCAACTGCCCGGTTTGCTGGCTCGGTTGCTTATGGTCACCATCAACATCAGGTTCTTTTAATCATATTTCTTAGTTTTAGAGGAAACTTTTGTCTTATTTACTCTCTGTGATATATATGGTTTTTTGTCTAATATATATATTGGAATAGGGGGACATATATGATCGCCTGGATGCTGCGTCAGCACTCAGGAAAGAATTGATGCAGGCTCAGACACTTCAATCGTCTTCTGTTGAAGGGAGTTCTAGGTAACAGATTTCATACGATGTATGCACACTAATTTCTGTTAGTTTAGTACTGTTGCTCTTTGCTTCTTTTTCGGCAACTTTATACTAGAGGTAACAATTTCGAATCATTCACCTATGAATGGTTGATTTGGCCATGTGGTCGTGTTATTTTCTTATCAAAGAAGGAGCGAGAGACGTATTTAATGCTGATGCATGACTTATCACTTTCTAAACAGTAGTATTGAAGAAAGATGTTAATAATTTGATATGTTATAACCACTAAGTAGCAAAAAAACATTTCTGGCAGACAAGCTGATTATCTAGCAGCAAGGGCGGCGGCTAATGCTCGTCACACGGGTCAAGAACTTCTGTCGTATGGTGCAAGAATCGATCCTGATCCTAACACGTTATCAATGATAACCGGTCTATCACATCGCGCACAACATGCCCCATCAATATTAGGGGCAGCCCCGGCCCCGGTTTTGGCTCCACGAAGAGATGTGGATGATCTTGTGTATGCTCATAGCTCTGCTAATCCTGGTTATGGTGTTAGCCTGCCACCTGGCCGGGACTACGGTACACGAAAGGGTCTTCATAGTTCAACCCTTGACCCAGATTTCATGGCACGCGCTCGAGAACTTGATCGAAGAGACGAAGAACGTCGTAGGGAACTTTTACGGGAAAAGGAAAGGGAAAGGGAAAGGGAACGGGAACGGGAACGAGAAAGGGAAAGACAACGAAAGAGGGAACGGGAACGGGAACGCATACGTGAAAAGGAGAGAGATAGAGAAAGAGACAGGCGTGAACGGACGCCACCGAAAACATCTAGGGATCGGCGGGAATCACCACATAGGTGGCTTTTGTTCCTTAATTTTGCGTCTGCTATAGTTTTGTTTTGCAGCCTTCATGAATAAACGCTAACTTTGTATTCTGTTATCCTGAAGGCGTCGTTCACCTGTCAAAGCGAAACGAAGAGATTATGTATGCAAGGTAACAAAAGGAACATAAGAGCTATCATTATAAGTTCCTCGTCTTTGTATTCATTCCCATTCGCTTCAATCTTTCGGTACCTAATTCACTTATGTTACAATGCACCGTTTGCCATTCTTCTTTTGACAATCCACCTTTTGCCATTTCTTTTGTTGATAATGCACTTTTTCCTGTTCTTTTCTCGCTCATCTGTCTTTAGAACCCCTTTGATTCAGTTTCGTATCTAATGGGGTTCTTGTGGGGTTTTATATCATAACCTTTCGGTGATATTTTGGGCTACTGCATTCTGAATTATCTTCATTTTTGGGTTCTTATCAAGACTTGAGCTCTAATGAGGCATACATCACTTGAGTTTTTGTCGACACATACGTGGCTAAATTGTCAATGGTTTCAAATTTAAAAGACACGATTTTCTGCTTTTCTCGTATATTTGTATTTGATGGTTTAAGTGCATTTTTTTCAGGTTTATTCATCCAATTTAGTAGACGTGGAGAGGGGTTATCTGTCTATTGATAAGCGATATCCTAGGCTGTTTACTTCTCCGGAATGTTCCAAGGTACGTCATGCTTGTAGATCAATTACTTATCGTTCTCTCTATTTGACAACCGCGTAAACGCTAAATTGTTGCAGGTGATTGTTAATTGGCCAAGGGACGATGTTAAAGTTTCTTTGAATGTCCCTGTTAGGTATGTTTAAATGTTCTTATTGCAATGACATCATTCATTATGAATCACAGTTGACGCTAATGTGTTCATTTGTTAAGAATTGAACTTACGTTCAACAGTGTTTTTAATCTATGGAAACTTATGCTTGTACTCCAAAATGTGACTGATGGTGTATAAACAATAACGATCTGTTGTTACTTGTTAATGTAAAACAGTTTTGAGCATGATTTTGTTCAAGTTGATGAGGAAACTCATGACAAAGAAGCATCTGTCATAACAATGATGGATAATCCTTTAAAATCAGAGCATGGAAGTATTCGGTGGAATGCAAAGGTGAGCTTTTTTATGAAACAATATGTGTATAAGTATTTCATAATAATAAAATACTGTATCATATGTAATCTCATATGCATGATAATGTTGTTTCATATTTGATTTGTTGTTTTTAGGTGATATTGATGAGTGGGCTTAGCCCAAATGCTTTAGAGGAGCTCTCATCTGAAAGAGATTACGAGGACCGAATTCCCCATTTTTGCAATATGCTTCGATTTGCGTGTCTTAAAAACGGGAATTCTTTGATCGCAATTGGAGGCTTGTGGGAACCTTCTGATGGCAACAATCCTTCAGTTGAAAAGTCAACACTGGTTCAAACGGCTATCAGGTTTGTTTTTGCACGTTAATTCTTATGTTTACAAGTCCCCCCTTTTTAACAAATAAACAATTTATATCGTGTAGGCATGCCAAAGACATCACAGGACTAGATTTAAAGAGTTGTCATCATTGGAATCCTTTTCTTGAGGTAATAATAATATAGTTGTTTTGTATGTTGCTTTTAGCAGTGAACTCTAATAACGTTTTTTATGTTTGTAGATTCATTACGATCGAGTCGGAAAAGATGGGCTTTTTAGCCATAAAGAGGTAACTGTTCTCTATCTTCCCGATTTATCAGATTGTTTACCTTCGGTAGATGCTTGGAGGGATCAGTGGCTTGCCAACAAGAAAGCAATTGCTGAGAGAGAACGTGTACATGCTCTTAAAAGAGAGGTATACAGTTTTCTATATTACATGCAGTTAAAAATTAAATAGAAAAAAGAAAAGAGAACCGAACCACTTGTAGAAGAAAACTAAACCTTTTGCACGGTTGTTGTCTGAAAGTAAAACTAATATTTTTATCTGTTTTATGTAGATCTCCCGTGGAAAAAAGGAAGGCTTGAAAGGTAAGATTTGTATATATTTTTTTGAAGTAAAATGGCATTTTTCTCCCCGAGGTTTTACGAGTTTTGCGACTTCTGTCCAAAGGTTTGTTTTTCCGCATCTGGATCCAAAAGGTTTGAAATCTTGCCATTTCATCCGGCTCATTAACTCCGTACATATTTCTCCGTTAAGTCAGGGGCATTTCTGTCTCTTTTATTAACTTAAAGGGCAATTCTGCCTTTTTCCATTTATGTAAAAAGACCGAATACCCCTGAAAACGACCGAATTCCCTTTTGAGTTAATAAAAAAGACGGAATTACCCCTGACTTAACGAAGAAAGATGGAATTAACGAGCCGAATGAGAATGGCAAGATTTTAAACCTTTTGGATCCTGATGAGGAAAAACAAACCTCGTACGAAAGTAGCAAAATTGACCAAACCTCAGAGATGAAAATGGTATTTTACTCTCTTTTTTCCTATTATGCAAGTGTTAAAAACTGAGATTTTATATCAATTGTCGCAGACACCGAATCTGAGAAATCCAAAGATGTGAAGAAGGATTCAACACCAGTAAAAAAGAAAGCTTCTGGATCCTCCGGGTCGGCATCAAAAGTCACTGCAAAGTCAAAAGGAAAAGTAAAGGAGTCTGGAAAAGAGGGAGTTGAAAGCAATGCAGAAATGGAGACGAAAGTTGAAGGAAATGATTCTGAAAATAAGAAACTGGTAGAAGAAGCTGCTGCGGTCCAGAAGACTGGTAGCGGAAAGAAGAAAATAATAAGAAAAGTTGTAAAA
Organism: Helianthus tuberosus; assembly: GCA_030545235.1. NCBI lineage: Eukaryota > Viridiplantae > Streptophyta > Magnoliopsida > Asterales > Asteraceae > Helianthus > Helianthus tuberosus. Next base: position 84,158,620 of record CM060394.1, read on the forward strand.
AAGAAGGTTGTTGGAAAAGACGATAAACCAGAAAACGCAGCCGAAAAAAGTGACGCATCAGATCCTAAAACGGTGGAAGAGACAACTACTGCTAGTACAAACTCAGAGGCTGCTGGTCAAGAAGAAAAGTCAACTGAATCTCCTGCTGTGAAGAAGACTTTTACAAGAAAGAAAGTTACCAAAAAGGTCCCTGTTAAGAAAACCGTTAAGAAAGAAGACGAAGGGACACAATCTGAGGTCACACCAGTTAAAGAGCAAGATATTTCTGAAAATAATCCCAAAGATGTCACTGTTAAGGAAGAAAACGAGGGGACACAGCCTGAGGCGACGCCCGTTAAAGAGCAACAGATATCTGGTGCGGGTGGTGCGAGCGGGAAGAAAACTGTTAAAAGGAAAATAATAAAAAAAGTTGTGAAGAAAAAAGTAGTAGCGAAGAATGCTAACAATAAAGATAACATTGTAGAGGAAGCAGGAATAACTAGCATAGAGCAAAGCGCACCTTTAGTCAACCCAGAAAGTGAAGTCAAACTGGAAGTCAATGAGTCAGCTTCAAGCAAGGATGCGGGCAATCTAGATAATAATGATAACAAAAAAGAAAACGATCAAGTAATGGATGAGAATAAAGCTAAAGTGGATAGCGGTTCTTTGTCCAAAGTGAAGGTTAATAACGGAAATAACGAAAACTTAAAAGATGTGAAATCCAAGGAGGGGAAGGTGAAAAAAGAAAAGGGTGATCAAACTGAGTCTAAGGGCAAGGAAGTCAAAGATAAGAAAATGGACGAGGAGATTCCTCGGCATCCCGGGTTGTTTCTCCAAACAAAAGGGAGCAAGGATTCTAAAGTACGTGGCCTTTTTCACTATGATTTTCTTTTAATGAAATGTTTTTTTAACCACATTGTCATTCTCTGTGACAGCTGCGTTCATTGTCACTTTCGCTGGATTCGCTTTTGGGTTACGATGATAATGATATTGAAGAATCAACATTTGAGGTATGTCGTTTACACATTCGATGACTATTATATCGGATCTTCTCTTAAGCCCGAATAGTTTCGTTACCTCTGTTTAAATTGCATTTTTTTTCCATGACAGTTGTCTTTATTTGCTGAAGCATTTTATGAAATGCTTCAGTATCAAATGGGTTCTCGGATTTTAGCATTTCTCCAGGTTGGTTTGAATCATACAATACAACTTCATGATTTATGCAGCAACTACTCTCATTTGTCTTATTTTTGGTAGGGGTGTTGAAAAAATTCCGGATCCGAAACCGAATTCAAAATATATCTGAAAATCCGTATCCAACAACAACAACAACAACCAAACCCAGTATAATCCCACTTATAGCAAAGCTATTGATAGGGTCTGGGGAGGGTAGGATGTAGGCAAGCCTTACCTCTATCCCAGGGAATAGAGAGGCTGCTTCCAGTGAGACCCCCGGCTCCAAAAAACCAAAACCAAGACAAAAGCTTCTGGAAAAACATATATAAGCACACAACTACTAAAAAGGTGGAAAAGAAAAATAATAAAGTTAACCACAGACATAAATAAGTAGTTGTTAGTAAAACTACGACACCGGGAATAAGTGAAACTTATAACCAACTATATCACGCCTCATAGAAAACGAAAAAAGTTAACTCATAGGAGAAGAACCTACACGAAAAACCAGACCAAACTCCTAAAAGTCCTTAACCTTAATCCTACGTCTCCACGAAGTTCTATCCTCGACCATGTCCTCGAAGAGGTGCAAATCTAGCAGATCTTGCCTAATCCGCTCCTCCCAAGTCATTTTCGGCCTACCTCTACTCCTCCTTCCATCTACAGTGAGTGTTTCAACTATTCTAATCGGGTCTGTCGTCTGCCTCCTCCTGACATGCCCAAACCATCTCAATCTTCCCTCCCTTATTTTGTCTGAAATACCAGCAACTCCTAATCTTACCCTAAAAACCTCATTTCTTATCTTGTCCAACCTAGTATGTCCACACATCCATCTTAGCATCCTCATCTCTGCCACCTCTAGCTTTCGTGCATGAATTTTCTTGATGGCCCAACAATCTGTTCCGTATAACATAGAGGGTCTAATTGCAACCCTATAAAATTTCCCTTTTAATTTATCAGGGAACCTCTTGTCGCATAATACCCCTGTAGCTGCTCTCCACCTACACCATCCAACCTGGATACGGTGAACTACGTCACTGTCTATCTCTCCATTACTCTGAACAAACGATCCTAAATACTTGAACTTAGTTGCCTGTGGGACCACCTGGCCCTCAATGGTGATCTGAGTGTCGTGCTCATCGCCTGCTCCACTAAAATCACAGTAAAGGTACTCAGTCTTAGAGCGACTTATCCTCAAACCTTTGCCTTCTAAGGCTACACGCCATTCTTCTAACCTCTCATTCAAGCTCTGTTTACTTTCTTCTATCAGCACAATATCGTCTGCGAAAAGCAAGCACCACGGAACTGACTCCTGAATCGACTTTGACAACTCATCTATGATAATCGCAAATAGAAAAGGACTCAACGCTGACCCTTGGTGGAGTCCTACTTCCACTGGAAAGAAATCAGTATCACCTACCGGTGCACGAACACTAGTTTTAGTTTCAACATACATATCCTTAATTAAGTCTACATACTTACTAGGTACCCCTCTATCCTCTAAGCTGTCCCATATCAATCTACGTGGCACACTGTCGTACGCCTTTTCTAAATCAATGAACACCATATGTAGATCTCGATTTTTCTCTCTATATTTTTCCATCACTCTCCTTAGAATGTGTATCGCTTCTGTAGTTGACCGCCCTGGCATGAAACCAAATTGGTTTACCGTAACCTGGGTTTCTCTTCTAAGTCTAGTCTCAATCACCCTCTCCCATAGTTTCATAGTATGGCTTAACAACTTAATCCCTCTATAACTACCACAACATTGGGCGTCTCCCTTGTTCTTATATAAAGGCACTACAATACTGCTCCTCCACTGGTCTGGCATTCTTCCCGAGTTGAAAATGAGATTGAACAAGTTAGTTAGCCATTGAACTCCCTCCTGTCCCAAGCACTTCCACACCTCAATTGGTATGTTGTCCAGACCCACTGCCTTAGCCCTTCCCATCTTCCTAAGTGCTGCCATCACCTCTCCCTGTGTGATACGCCTACAATAGCAATTATTTCGTTGCTGTGTCTGTGTAACCGAGTTGTCTCTTTGCTGTTGGTAAGCCCCATCTCCGTTGTAAAGTTTGTGGAAGTAAGTTTGCCATCTTGACTTTATGTCATGTTCCTTGATTAACACACGTCCATCCTCTCCCTTTATAAACTTCACTACCCCTAGATCTTGCCTCCTGCGCTCCCTAGCTTTGGCAATCTTGAACATATCGTTTTCCCCCTCCTTTGTTTCTAGGCGTTCATACATCATCTTATAGGCCGTGTTCTTTGCTTCAGTCACTGCTTTTTTCGCCTCCCTTTTGACCTTTGTGTATCTCTCCCTCAATCTCGCACGCTCATCGTCATCCGTGCATCTCAAAAGATCCCTAAAGCTCTCTTGCTTAACCTTTATTTTGGTTTGTACTTCATCATTCCACCACCAAGACTCTTTACGCCCATCTGTCTTTCCTGTTGTTACCCCTAGAGTCTCCTTCGCCACATACGTAATGGTGGTCGCCATAGCCTCCCACACCTGGTTTGAGTCCCCATCCAGTCGGGCCGATGTTGTCGAGATGACCTTATCTCTGAACAGTGCAATCCTGTCGCCTTTCAAATTACCCCATCGTATCCTAGGTCGCATATTCCCCTTCCCCTTAGTCAAAACTTCTCTCATGACTATATCAGCGACCAGTAAACGGTGTTGAGCCACTATTGTCTCCCCTGGTATAACCTTGCAATCCCTGCACCAAAATATCCAAAATATCCTCTCTCATGAAAATCCGTATCCAAAATATCCAAAATATAATATATCCGAAAATTGGATAATCTGAAATTTCGGATTCGGATGTGGATTTCTAAAAAGTTCGGATAATCCGATTATCCGAAAACTAAAAACAAAATAGTAAAAAAACTAGTAAATAATCGAATTCGGATGTTGATTTATGAATGTTTTTTGTTTTCAATGTTTGTAGTTTACTAAATCGAATACATGTTTAGTTTTAATCTATGCACGAAACAAATTTTTTTTTATTTTTGTTTATAAATTCAGATATACGTTTAAATATCCGAATCCGTATCCGAACTTTCTGGATTCGGATATTAGTATTCACCCTAATCTGAAATTTTCAAATTTCGGACATCCGCAAAACCGGATAATCTGATCTTGAACACCCCTAATTTCTGGTGTCATTCTATGTACTGCAGAAATTACGGATCAAATATGTGGCTAAAAGAAACCAAAAGAAGAGACAGTTAGAAGAAGCTTCTGAGAAGGAAAAGGAGAAAACCCTTGCTAAGCGCGCAAAAACTAACGATTCCAAAGTGGAAAGCAAATCAGTTACAACCGAAACACATGAAGAACAAAAAGAGGATGGGAAAACTATTGCTGAGGTGGAAACGGAAACGGTTGTTACCGAGAAGGTAGAAAATGTGAAATCAGAAGGTAATGAGGATATGGATGAAGATCCTGAAGAAGAATCGGAAGAAGATCTGGAAGAAGATCCAGAAGAAGATGAAGATATGATTGACGGAACTGAAAATCCGAAAACCGAACAGGAGGTGAATGCTAAAGAAGAAACTGTGAATTCGAGTGTTAAGTTAGAAGATGCAGAGGAACAGGAAAATGAAATTGGAAAGGGACAGGTGGAGACGAAAAAGAAAGAGAACATTGACAAGGAACTTTTACAGGCATGTTCTCTTCAATTCATATTTTGTAATATTTTCATAGTTTTCTTTAATTAATCAAACACTTGCTGTTCGATTCTGAAACAGGCTTTCAGGTTTTTTGACCGAAATCGAGTTGGTCACATCAGGGTAAGTCAAGTTCTTATTTAATAGTGTAATTTTTAAGTTTAATATTTATGGTTCTTTTATTATTAGGTTGAAGACATGCGGTTGATCATCCATAATTTGGGGAAATTCTTGTCCCATAGAGATGTCAAGGTTAGAATCTAACTACCAACATAATATAAAGAAAAAGATAACAAAGTTATGAAAGTTGCAGTTTCTGACTTGTATTATTGTGTCAGGATCTTGTGCAAAGTGCATTGCTGGAAAGCAATACTGGGAGGGACGACCGCATATTGTACAATAAGCTTGTGAGGATGGACATCTGAAAAACAAGATGTTAGATAGTTCTTCGTTTTTTTAATTATGAAGACAGACTGTCTGGTTTGATAGTTTGATGCTTGTTATTAATTTTGCACTGATGAAAATCATAATAATACTTTTGAATTTTTGTACATCTTTATGTATTGTAGTCTTTCATGATCTTGCCAAATGGAAGCAAGTAGTATTGCTCTTTGTATATTGCTTGCGACGAGAAACATGTTATGTTTACATAGTGTGCTTCTGTTTTCATCATGTTCCGTTCTGTGGTTTTTAAGATAAAAACAGGTTTCTAACATCTTCAATTTTATAAAATATTAAAAGATATACATGCAAGTGTTACAATGACAACAAGCAAAATCTGATTATTCTCCGAAAATCGATATTACTGTAATGTTTACTTTTCATACATTGGCATCATGCGCCAGACAGATCCCTTCTCCGAAGGAAAAAGAAACCATACCGACTGACTCTAACGTTAACCACGCGGGAAAACAGTGTAGATTGTTTGAATAATAGTGAGTGCGAAGAGGAAAACGGCTGCAAGAACCGACAAGATCGCCCATGGGCTCCTAAAATACGTGTGTATAAGATTTGCACGCCACTCATTCCATGGTTTCGTGCAGTAATTATGAACCTGTTTATGAACCACATCTAGTGCACTATCTGGATCCAAAGTGATATCCTTGGACAACGAGTTAAACAGTTTCGCCACTGCCTTATCACTACCAATCGCATTTTGAATTATACCTTGTGAATGCAACAGACTAACATCTTTTGCATGATCGATGATATTATCCATGAAGAATATGTAAGAAGTCACCTCGTTTCCAGCCCCAACATGTAGTCGTTCAAACGCTATCAGGTTCAGATACAACGATTCGGTTGCATCATCCACCATGACTGGAGGAAGCGTGAGGACACCCCCTTTGAATGATATGCCTTTTAGGCTTCTTGTTTTGGATTTTTTAAAGCGGATTCCTGCTTCGTATAGTTCTGTTGCTGATCTAACGATTTCATCGCCTTCTTGGATGACTAAATGGTGGTATGATTTGGTGACTGTTTTCTTCTTGTGACGCGGGTTCTCCCATAGCAGGCTCCTTCGGTACACATCTAGGGGATGCAGGGATCTCCCCATTTTCGTGATTCGAGAGTAGGGAGAGCAGAACTTTTGCACCATTTTGTTCACGCATTCCTCATCATGCTGCAAATTGATTTAGTCAACTGTCACGCATACAATCTTACAACACCAGTATGCCTATCTATATATTTGTTTAGAAAAATATAGGTCTTGAAATAGAAATCACCTGGTTTGGATTGTTTTCATCCTTTGTAACAGCGACGAGCGTGTTTAGAAGCAACATCGGCAACTGGTTTTCGAGCATGAGCATGTCGCGTTTAAGGTAAGGCAAGATGTACAACTTTCCATGGTTGCTGAAAATCGGATCATTCGAAGCATAATCATCAACAACATCAGCATCAGCAGCATTAATATCACAATCAACATCGTCAGTAGTCGCTGCACGCAAGATTTCGAGCATAAAACATCCATCCAAAATCATCATCTTCACAAAGCCCATTGTATCTTGATGCCATTTCTGATCCAGTGCACTATATGCATGCTTCAGATCCTCCACAACCTCCATCACAGCTTTCACATAGCATTCAAAAGGTTTCTTGTATCTTTTCAGAAAGTGAAGGAGAGCTCGGTGCTTGTTCTCTTCCATGGACTCTAGATTTGGTTCTCCATAATGGTATGGCCCGAATGAGACCGATTGCGGCTTGTAGGCTCTTTTGTTGAGATCGGTTACACAGGAGGGCACGCGGTAGATGGATCGTTTTTTCCACTGCTCCATTTCTGATGATGAATCACCCATGTTCTGAAGTTCTTGATTCACATTCATCACCCATTCATTTTCTCCCATTTTTACTTGTGCACACAAAATTTGTAATTGTGGGTATTGTGTATTTAGTAGTGATCTTGTAGAAATTCTTGATCTCCATTGGTTTCTTTTATCTCAGTTGGTGGGTGTTGGCTCATGAAGGAAGTAAGAATATAAGTACATGCTTTGTTATCTTTATGTTTTTATATTATTAATTTAAGGTCTGGTAATGCTTTTATTGGATTCAAATAGAAGGTGTTCTAACCTTCAAATGAAAGCAAAGTTATATTTTAAATACGTGCGTTTATGGATCTTTTCAGTCTAACCTTTGTACTTTTTTCTTATTTATTTTGTGAATAAAATCGGGCCTCCGCCCCGCTTGCGGTATGCTCATATAATGTATATATGCGTGGGCGCTCGGGGGGCAAAAGTGAAAGTGCACTAATTTTAACGTTATTTTACTAATTTCGTGAAAATAACGTTAAAAGAGGGGGACGGTTAATCATGCATCATGTGGTGGCGTTGATAGCCAAAAGACAAGGGGGTGCATGCACTAATTGGCGTTTGTCTCAATTGCTGAGTGTTATGTGCCTTACGTCCAAGGCTTGATGCAAAACCACAATCGAGCCGGGGGTCTCATTGGAAGCAGCCTCTCTATTCCTACGGGGTAGAGGTAAGGCTGTCTACATCTCACCCTCCTCAGACCCTACCTTAGCTTTGCTATTGGTGGGATATACTGAGTATGATGATGATGATGATGATTTGTGAATAAAATCAATTGATAGATACACGATTTATAGTTTTGTTACGAAAGTAAGAACGGCTTTGTTCTTTATCTGAAGAGGAGCTTTAGATTACCTATTAAATACGATGATTTAGTTGTAGAATTTGGGTTGAATACATACTGTGTCACTTTTTTCCATCATGTGTGACATGGGACATGCTTGTTGGAAAATTGGGAGAAAGAATTAGTTTTTTCATCAAGTGAAAAATGTATTTTTTTTGCTAATTTTGACCAAAAATAAATATATGTAATTTCGATTAATATAAGTGTTATTACTGGGTTTGTGTTATTCTATGGGAGCTTCGTAACTAACCGATCCATGTTGCTTTTTGAATAGCAAAACTAAGTCTTTTATATACTTCTTTATTTTTTTTTAAATAGTTCTGCCATAAAATCAAACATTTTTATCTCTGATTTGAGTATTGTTTTGCTATATATATTTAAAAGAACTTTTTTTTAAATGTTGTTGTAGGGGTGAATAGTTGTGTGTAATTACATGTATTGTGCAATGTTATTGTATATATAACGTTGCGTAATTATTCCCCACTTTGTACGGGAAGTCCACTTCTCTACCTATGTGTGTGTGATTATGTGTAGTATTGTTCATGAATCATGATGTCATTCTTGCATCATCCATTCAAGTTTCCATGAATGATTTTACATTTGTTTTTAAACTAGCCCACAATTTTTTTGCAGGTTGAATGAGTTGAGCTGGATGAAGTGCTCTCACAGGGAGCTTATATGCTTCTTTATAGCAGGTGCACATTTACATTATATATATACACACACGTTTACAATTTACATTTGTACATATATATATATGTGTGTGTGTAATACTGATCAATCCATCAGAAATAATAAAAAAAAAACCCGAATCTACCTGTTACTTACCAAGGGATTGAAATTGCATTTCTATCTGCCATTCAACATGAAGCTCTAATGTGGTATTTTGTGTTTTCATCAAATTTACATTATTGTTGATTCTTTTCAGAGTTTCCGCTAGAGCTTCATGCTTAAATCCTATCGAAGAAGCTTCTAAAAAAGACGACCTTCAAGAAAAGATGCCTATTGTAACCCAATCGGTTGACTGCTCGTTGACTTCCGAATCACTTGGTTGGGGGGTATGTGGCTGGGAAACAGCTCGGGTCGGGTTCGTTTTCTGTGGTGTGGCATGCGAGGCATATGGTTTATGATACGGAAGTTGCGATTAAGGAGATTGTTACTAGAAAGACGAATAAAAAGTTGGAAGAGAGTCGTGTCTACATTGAATTTGTATATTTACTAGTTACAATTTTCATGCCTATTTTTTTTATCTAATCCCCTAGCTAGAATCAGCTTATTTGGTCAGATATTGTAAATTTTAGCAATAACTATAAGTGGTCATTTATATGAATTCTTTTAGAAGTTTATTGGTTAATCGAATAAGAATCGGAGTTAGCTTGCCTTTTGTTTTAACCACCTGTTCGAATCGAGTTTAGTAGTTTACTTGTTCAGTTTCAGTTTGTGATTTTCAAATGCAGTTTATCTATTTTCAATTGAATGCCATTCTAAAAAATAGGACCCAACCCGAAACCCGTTCTGACCCGAACCAAAACAACCATTTTTTTTATAATTGACCCGTTTTGACCCATGACCCGACCCGACCCGTTTGCCAGGTTCATTGTGCAGTCCTTATTATGCCTTGTTTGAAGGAAAGAGTGGGGATAAAAAAAAACTCCAATCTTTTAATATAGAGTAAAATGCACGGATAGTCCTTGTGGTTTTGTAAAATAACACCTATAGTCCCCAACTTTTGAAAATTACACTGGTGCTCCCTGTGGTTTGACAGTTTGTTACTCGGATAGTCCCTAGAGTGGATGGAGGTTAGTTTTCTCAGTTAAGTGGATGTGAAATGACAAAACTGCCCTTACTATTAAATATAAGACCATGGGTAGTGGTAAGATGTTATAATGCCCCCACCATGGGGCATTATCCGACACGTGGCATCCTAGTCAGCGTTGGGCATTATAGCATAAAGTGGTGTAGTGGGGCATTATTCCAATAACGCCCATATTATTTTTAATGCAAAAAAAAAAAATTAAAAGGATGTCAGGTTGAAAAGTGAAATGGCATGTGGGTACTCAAAAGTCATTGGTGAAAAAAGTAATTGTCAACAAAAGTGGCATGGAAGTCAACAAAAGTGGCATGGATGTCAAAGACCACATTGCAAATTCGGCGTTTTAATTAAAACGCGAACAACAAATTTATCCAAAAATAACGCCCTATAACGCCTACCGTAGTGGTAGGCGGGGCGTTATAGGGCGTTTTAAATGAAATTTTTTTAAAAACAATGCCCCAGTACGCATGGTCTAATAACTTAAACATTAAAAAAATAGATATCTTTCTATTATTTATTTAATCAAGTGGCCCACCATTCTTATCTTCATCAACCCAAATTCCGGTCATCTCCACTACGATTTTCCGGCGACACCGTACCACCGCCATTGACGGACCAATGAAAATTGCCGCTATCTTCACTATTCCATTATCAAATCAAAACCTTCACTCAAATCGACACGCTCCACTGGCTCCTCGACATGAACAACTTCGTCGGTAAAATCTCAGTCACACATATCTCTCATCAACAACCACTTTTAACTTCTAAACCAAATCATTTCTTTTGCAGGTGAAGCATACGATTCAATCCGCGAAGTTTGCATATTCCTCCTCAACAGCTTCACTCTACCCGCCGACAAAGCCCTAGCCGTTTGCATCCAATCCCCTGGCTCTCCGTTCTTATTCGTCGGTGTCGTAACCCTAACCCGCCACACATAACCATCGAACCCATCAACAACAATTCATCATCGTTGCCTCCAATTTGAACGCCCGACAGATCTTACTCAACCATCACCCACAAAACCAAACCCTCGAACTTTGGCTGACGATTCAGTACCACACCACCAGATCTAGGCGACGACCAACACCATTTCAGATCCGGTTTTGCGGTATTTCTTATATGTTTCTAGTATTTCAGATCTGGTTTCAGTTATGGACGAATTTTTAAGTAGTGGTGGCAGGGGTTAGTGGCTGATGGTGGCCCTGGTGGTGGCTTCTGGAATGGAGATGATGGGAGATGATGGCCCCGAAATTTCAGGTCGATGGTGGTGTCCAACAAGAAGGAATAAAGACAATGGTGGGGCCCACTCAATTAATGCTTAATGAATTAATAAAAAGGGTATTTTAGTCATTTTGCATTAACTTAACTAGAAAACTTAACTGTCATCCACGTTGGGGAGCATCCGAGTAACAAACTGTCAAACCACAGGGAGCACCGGTGTAATTTTCAAAAGCTGGGGACTATAGGTGTTATTTTACTAAACCACAGGGACTATCCATGCATTTTACTCTTTAATATAATCAAAAAGTTGCAATAAAGGCGTAGTAGTCAAAGGTGCAGCACAAAAAACCAGCCCAAAAAAAGGCCAAAATTTGAAAAAAAAAAAAAGAAAAAAAACTGTCTGAACTAGTCTAAAACAAGCCCAAAAAACCAGCTTAGAGTATGGGGTATGGGGCTTGGGTTGGGGCGTGACCCTTGGGGTTTGGGTTTGAAGCCGGGCGTGGGGCGGGCTTGAGATCCAATGTGGCGGCCTCCTATTCGCTGTCCACCGCCATGTCATAGCGGGTGTTTGAATTTTAAATTCCTACCGTTTGGCCAAGCCAAGCGGTCACCCCAACCCTCAACATCCCCTATAAATGTAACCCCAAACCCCACCGGCTACCCCATCCCAAACCATCGCTGTCTACCGCTACCCCACCGGCTACCCCAACCATAACCCACTTGATCCCACGAACCTGCTACCCCAACCCGAAGAAGATGGCCTCTTGGACCCACGAAGAAGAATTGGCTCTCGTCACAAGCGTCGTTGACGCTATGAAGGGGCGACAAACCGGCCAAACACGATATTGGCCGGAAGCATTCGCAAGCTACCGACATAACGTCGAACACGACCGGCACAACCTCAACGCGTGCCAACATAAATGGCGCGAGCTACGGCCCAAGCTCGATCGTTTCAAGGCCTACTACGAAGCCGTTCCGAACGGCGAGTTAAGCCACGAGGACCGGATGGCGGTGGCGAACATTGAATTTCGGGGCAAGGAGCGAAGGCCGTTCGACAAGCTCGCGCTTTTTGAAATTTACCTAACGCTCTAGGTTTTTTTTTATTTTGTAATCGTTTTTAGGGTTTTTTTTTGTAATTTTTAGGGTTTTTTTTTTTGTAATTTTTAGGTTTTTTTTATTTTGTAATCGTTTTTAGGTTTTTTTTTTAATTTTGTAATTAATAAAATTTTAGGTTTTTTTTTAATGTTGTATGTATTTTTTTATTTTTTGTAATTTTTTTAATAAAGTGCCAAACCACGCCTCCAACCCAAGCCCCGCCATACCCCACGGACACGTCACTCACCGGTGGGGGGACTCCAACTCCACGTGTCAACTCATGCCCCAAACCCAATCCCCACCATACCCCACGGTCTTAAAACATGTCTTAAACAGGCCTAGAACACACGTGCGCCTAGCATGTGCTTTTTAAGCTCCTTGTGTCTAGCATACAGGTAGGGGCGTACCCACCCTAAGCCAAGGGTGGGCGGGCGCACCCCATGAAAAAATATTTTTAAGTGTTATTTTTCGCTGGAAATCCCGACCGCACCCCTTGGAATTTTTCACCCGCACCCCTTGAAAATTTTCAACCGCCCCACTTAGAAAAAAAATAATTATTAACCACTTATTCACTTAATTAATTAATCCAATCAAAGCCCAATCTGCAATCAATTTTTATTAACACAAGCCCAAACCCAAGCTAAAAAATTTTGAAATAAATAAAATAACTCAAACTCATCCACCCATTCCATTTCCAAATCCCGCCCCCAAAAAAACCTCCCAGCGACTTGACGCCACCGCTCACGACCTGGTGGCTTTTTTACCGGAAAAACCAAAATTCCGGTTGGACCGACCCATATTTTTTTTGAACGGCCAACGAATCCTCCAAACGGGCTACTGGCGAAATTCACCACATCGGGATACACTCGCCTCCGAACCGGGGAAAACCCTCACCTAGGGCCGAAGCCCGTGAACACTCGCCCGAAGGCACGACAGTGCGGTGAGGTAAAACCCGCTCAGTTCAAGGATCGAACTAGCGATCTCCACCTATTCGCTTAGTCTCCCATCATCACCAGGTGCCGCAGAAAATAATGGGGATGGCAGGAATCGAACTTGGGTCCCTTAGAACACCAAGACTCTTCCTTACCACTCCACCACCTATTACGTCAGAATTCCAATATAGAACTAGTATGGTTTATTTATTTATTTTGTTTTATGTGATGATTAGGAGAAAATATAGATGTGTAAGGGTTTAATCTTTTTATATTTTTTTGATTTTTTTGTTGTTCTAGACTTGTAGTTAAATGATTTTGTTGTTTTATTTATAGCTTTGTTTGTTTAAATTATTAGTTACAAATAATCAACATTTAATATTAGGGCTTGAATGTTTAAAAATATAATTGAAAGTTATGGGCTATAGTTGAACATGATTGTTTATTTTGTTTAAGTGTTTAGTATTGTTTTATGAACTTATGGAGCAAATTATATGTGTTAGGAACAATGAGTAAGAATGTAATGAACTTATGGCGTGTTTAGTATCTTTAGATGATATTTTGGATATATTTCAAAAAAAAAAAACCCTGTAGGGCACAATTTTAAATACATTTGTAATTTATAATGACGTTTAACGTGTTTTTAATGATTTATAAATTTTAGTCTGATGTTCTTTTGTCTTACATGATCCGACCCGACCCGTTATGAACTGATATTTTTATACAGCTAGGTGCCTAAAATCTTTGAAAATATTCTGCACCCCCAAGAAAAAATTCCTGGGTCCGCCACTGCATACAGGGGCAGTCCTTGCGCTAGCTGCCTGATTAGGAGAATTTGTCATTTTTCAATACAGGGTTTTTTAAATGCATCTTCTGTTATAAAAAGATCATGTTGACACTAACATCGAGCTTTTTCACAATAATTGCAGCGCACTGTCCCAAGGCATAGAAGTCTATATATGGGTCAAAACCGTAACAGACAAGAAATAAAGTTCCTTGTTTAATGGTATGTTTATGGTTGACCCGTACTCAACCCGAACCAACCCGGACCCGTTTCAACCCGACAAAATTACCCCCTTGATGTACAATCACTTTAAAAAAACATTTTTAACCAACCCGACCTGACCCAAAACCCGTTCCGACCCGAAACCCGTTCTGACTTGAACCCGTTCCGACCCGAACCCGTTCCGACCCGAACCCGTTTCGACCCGAATCAAAACAACCCTTTTTTTAATTGACCCGTTTTGACCCGAACCCGTTTTGACCATGACCCGACCCAACCCGACCGTTTGCCAGGTGTACTTAAGACTAGTTAGACATAATAAACCCTTAAGATTCCTTGTGCGAGTCATGTGCCGAGGGCAATTATGTCAAACCACATTAGTGTTTCCCAACCCAGATGCCTATTTAATGAACCCATCCATATACTTTTAAACTCATTATCGGCATTATTAGGGTTTATTTCTATTAGGGTAAAAACGACGGAAAAAACCCCTTGGATTTGAGCAATTACCGTTGCTTAATTGAGTCTGAATATTGCCGGAAACCGTTGGCATTGCAAAAAAATGTAAGAGAGATGCAGTTCTAGGCCCTATGTTTCGATTGTTTTCATGTATTTGGTTATATAATGTGTTTGCAATGATCCTTATGATAATCTAGGGAAATAGTTAGCAACTGTTGTGGTGTTGATTGTGAATATAGGGTAGAAAATGAATGGAGGATGTGGCTAATTTTTGAGTAATGGTTTGTTTATGTTGAGTTGAAAGGAATGTTGTATTAATACTATGATGCAATGCATTATCTTGGAATGATTTTGGATACTTGTATGTTTAAGTTTTGTTATGCTCTTTCAAGTTCATCAAAATTAAACACAATCAATTTGAATCACATAATGCAATTGTACATGTTGGTAGATGTATGAGAGTTGTGCAAGGGTTACTTAACTGCCTTGTGTATTACACTTAAGCAAAAGATACATGTTTTTATGCCGTTCCTAGGTAGTCGAAGGTGCACTCAACGCTCAAGGGGTGAGCCTTGGGATAAACAAACCATTTTTAAGGGTTCTAGCCTTTGTGCTGGTTTAGGGCTAGTTCCGGGCCATTTTCTGATGTTTCAAGTCTGGTTGGAATTTCTACAGAAGAATTCTGGCCAGTAGCTTGCAGGAGTGCCTTGATGGTTTACCTGTGTTGGGCGCCTTTGATTACATAGCCTAGTTCTTTACTTTAAATTGGAAATATACATTCAAATTGGCATATTTTTTTCAAGTTCCAAACCCAAGTCCCCACTTCAGTTATCCATTCATGTGATTCCTATATATATTTTTTTTAATAATGATTATGTGCATCTCTAAGGGAAGGCACAGAAGTTGGTAGAATCTCCGCTCTGCAAATAATTTTGTAAAATCTCAGGGTTATATCGTTGCGTGAGACGTTGACGATGGATCTTGAGAGCAAGAAGTTTGGAAAAGGTAAGTCGCTTTTTACGGCGTTTGTTTGATAAAGTTTTCTTGTTGTTCAAGTAATACTTTCAGGGATTCATCTTTTATGAGCTGTTGAATGACTTGAATCCCAATTTTACATAAAAAAGATGGTTTATTACTAATATTTTTTTTCTTCATCTTATATTTCATCTGTTCTTCAGTGGTTTCACGAGTAATTTGTGCTATTTGCCATCAGGTCCAAAGGAACTTACGGGAGCCGTCGATCTTGTACAATACTACAAATTGTTTCCTCACTATAAGTTCTTTTGCAAGAAGTCAACTTCTTTATCAGTTTTAGATGCACATTACCTTCATAATGTTGTCGGAGACAAAGAAATTCGTAAAGGCGAAGGGATGCAGTTAAATCAGCTCATTAATGATAATAAGTCCATTTCACAAGAGGCAATACATCCGTTTGATCTTAATGCTCTCGGGGACGCCTTTCACTTGAGGGAAACGGCTCCCATTGAGCTTCCAGACGTAAGAAAGTTGACTATTTTATTTCAACGCTTAATTTTACCAATGAAGTCCATGTTACATTGCTCTGTTTTACCTATAGTACATATCATGTAAAGTACTGAAATATGTAACTAATGAGAGGTGTTATTTTCTTGGGGAAAATTACGAAATTGTTGGTTGACCAAGAGGGTTCAATTTTGTCACTCACCTGCGTTCTTGGAAGGACCACTGAGCTTGGGAAGAGTCCGCATGTTATGTTGATGCGTCCATGTCCTTAGAAGTGACACGTGTCCCACATGTTTATGGGAAGAGTCGGCGACTCTTCCGAAGCGTCGGCGGACTCTTCCGAAGCGTCAATGACTCTTCCGAAGCGTCGGTGGACTCTTCCAAGTTCCAAAGGAGCTTGATACATGGACTCTTCAACATGATATGCGGACTCTTCCCAAGCTCAGTGGTCCTTCCAAGGACGCAGGAGAGTGACAAAATTGAAAACACTCTTGGTCAACCAACAATTTCGTAATTTTCCCTATTTTCTTGTGCTGTTTTGTAGTCAGAGAAGGGAGTTCCTACACAAGCTGGAAGATCAAAAAGCGAATTAAACGACAAGGAAAAGAAGCATAGAAAGCACAAAGACAAAGAACATAAAAAACACAAACATCATCATCATCATAAGGATAAGAAAAAAGAGAATGATAAAATAAATCCTCGTGACTCTGGTGCTGAGCATTTAAAGAAACCCCATGAGAAGGTTAGATTCTCCTGTCATATTTTGCTGCTTTTATTTTGAGAAATATTACAAAAATTGAGTAAGAAACTTTTTTACGCTCATGTTTAAGTCACCCACACTATAAATCTTATTATTGTTATTATTTTCAATGGTCTCAGAAAAGGAAGGTTGATGGAGATGAGGACCTCAGTGGCATTCATAGGCACCAGAATACTAAGGTAAACTTGATTAACTTTTTTTTCAATTCGAAGTGCTGTATTCTTAATTCTTTTAGTTACCTATTTGTGATTATCATTAGCTATTTAGTTGCCCTTTTGACTTATAATTTTGTAGTATAAGAGATCAAAGATGGATGAATTTGGTGTGATAAGGATAGCAGCTTGAAAGTGTATACTATTGTTTGTCCTCAAATGTTGCAATTGGGAATTTAACAAGGTCCTTATCTGTTATTGAGGTACTTGCAGTATTTTTTATTCCATTTGAATTTTTTTGTTATGCCTTTTAGTTTCTACATGCATACTGAAAAGATAGGATCATGACTGCATTTTTTTTATTCAGGAGGCTTTTTGTATGAAAACCTAACATACCTTTTCACATGCATGAAAAAGTCCCTCAACCAAATTTTGGTCAATTAAAGTCCCTAAACTTGTCTAAAATACATGTATTAATCAAGTTAAAATACTGACTTTTAAACCCTTAAGCGGGTCAAAATTTTATAGATTTGCATTCCAACGTGTAAAATGCTAGCATGGATACTTTCTTGATCATATAAAGTTGATATAAATTTGTATGTTTATCTAGCAATTTTTATGAGGTAGTGTTTCACATCAACAAAAGAGTCTACATGATATCCATGCCAACAAAAAATCAATCTACATAACCTCCACATATATGGTGAATGCTAGTAGCCTATCTTAATCGTTGATCACGAATAAATACATGTTAAACAAGTCAAAGGATTTTAATACGCCAAAATTGGGTTGAGGAATGAAAAAGCATGTTGTGGTCCACTACCAATCGAATCTGAATTACAAGATAGTGCTTTACCCCTAGATGTCTAGTAAACTGCTAGGCCTCAACGCCTTTCGGGGAGAACCAGCTAGCTCTGGGTTTGAGTGGCATTTCACCCCTAACCATAACTCATCTGTTGATTCTTCAACATCAGTCGGTTGGACTTCCACTTAGTTTCGCAAGGTCCACTACCTAAATTCATTATTTCATGGTATTAGCCCTTGGTTCAATGTCAAAAGATATAACAAACAACTAACTTGTTATTTAGGTGTCCAGGCTGGTTTATGTTCAAACACTTTTTATCCATATTTTATAAATAATTAAGCTTTTAGTTATAATTACATAATGTACATATTTGAATAATTTTATGTATAGGTTTTATGCTCCCAAGATAGTCTGGGCTATATTCAATTCATTCTGCTTGTAGCTAAACTTTAATCTTATCCAATTGAAGCTGAAACACAACTTAACTTGATCCATTCTTAAGATCCATGTGCATATATATGTTCATCTAAGAAACATGCCATTTGGTGTTGTACAGTGAAGGTGAACCCACCTGTTTGTTCAAGGTACAAATTGATTAAAAGAAAACAAGTTCTCCGTATCAAAGATTTGCTTTGCGTCTTTCATGCATTCCCAGGTGTTTGAAACCTATCGAATTTTTTGGTTTAGTTACACATGGGATATATGCATTTGTTATCCTAATCATCAATTTTGTAAGCATTATGAAAGGGTCTTTGAATATGTAGTTTTACAATTTTGTACATACAACTGGTGATTAGATAAGAAGGTCAATTTAGTCTGAGTTGTTTTTGTCATTTGTCTTTTGTATTTACGATTCATGTTAACCTAAAAAAGATTGTATCTAATACTTGCTATATTCGTTCGGCTACTATTTATTTCACATTACTTAATTAGACACTTCGATGGAAACAATGTTGACATAAAACAAAATTATAGTGCAAACGAAAACTACAAACATAGAAAATTCAACGGTGGAATTTACTATTCGTCTATTCATATCTTACAAGTCTACAAACCCAATTATTTTAGATCAAATGTTAACAAGATGAGTTCATCCCAAAAACAGCCTCACGTTCTCGTCATCTCATACCCGGCTCAAGGCCATGTTAACCCGATGCTCCAATTCTGCAAACGCTTGGTTGCAAAAGGAATTAAAACGACATTTGCAACAACCTTGTCCTCCAAAAGTGTCACTTTTGACAAAAACAACTACCTTATCAACTTGGAAACATTTTCTGATGGGTTTGACGACAATGGCCCGGATGGAAACGTGCCGCCAGAAATTTTCTTTCCAAAGCTTCGGGAAGTGGGACCAAAATCATTATCTGACCTTGTTCTACAACTAGATCGTCCCAATGTCATTATTTATGACGGTTTTTTGCCATGGGCCCTTGATGTCGCAAAAAGATAGATTCAGGTTGATGGGAGCTGCCTTCTTTACTCAAACTTGAGCTGTGAATAGCGTTTATTATCATGTCAATAGAAAGCTTCTCACTGTCCCATTGACAGACTCAGTCGTTTCGGTTCCCGGATTACCACTGCTTGAAAACTATGAAACTCCTTCATTTGTGCACAAATATGGCTTATGTCCAGATGTTTGTGATCTAGTTTTTAACCAATTCACTAACATTAATCAGGCAGATTGGGTGTTTTTAGGTTTTGGGTGGTGGTGTGGGTTTAGGTTTTAGGTTCTTGGATACTTGTCACTCTATAAAGTTTACATTTATGTGACATGTTAGAGAAAAAAAGATATATTAAAACTTATTTATATAAATAAACGAGCTAAGATTACGTTTGAAGTTTTTGTATTTCACCCAAAAGTACGTCAAAGCTTTGTTTATCTTTTGTGTAGGTACTTGATTGGATGGCGAAGCTGTGGCATGTGAGAACAATTGGCCCATCACTTCCATCGATGTACCTTGACAAGCGATTGTTAGACGATAAAGACTATTTGGTTAATATGTTAAACCCAAAGGGTTTTCATGGCTCAACGAGAAGCCAAAAAGCTCGGTTGTTTACTTATCATTTGGGAGCATGACACAACCCAATCCCGAGCAAATGAAAGAAATAACATGTGCTTTGACTGATGGCGGGTTCTCCTTCTTGTTGGTTGTTAAGTCTTGTGAAGAGGATAGCAGTTGTTTGCAAAGTTGGTCTTGAAGACCGGGTTGGTGGTGCCATGGTGCCCACAACTGCAAGTGTAGGCTCATGAGTCAATAGGATGCTTTGTTACACACTGTGGGCTCAACTCGGTTCTTGAAGCGATTGGGTTGGGTGTCCCAATGGTTGCAATGCCTCAATGGTCGGATCAAACTACGAATGCCAAGTATGTGGGGGATGTTTGGGGTGTCGTGTTCGGGCTAGACCGGGTGCTAATGGGCTTGTGAGTAGCCGGGATTTGGGTTCTTGCATAAGGGAAGTCATGGAAGGAGAGAAAGGTCTCGAAATAAAGAAAAATGTGATGAAATGGAGGGATTTGGCAAAAGAAGCTATTGGGGAAGGTTGGAGTTCAGACAAGAACATTGACGAATTTGTAGCAGAGCTCAAGTTAATATTCTAAGGGTCGGGGCGCCCCGTGATAACACCTTCTTCACGCGTTGATGCACGTTAAACACCGCCGCCGGCCAACATTTCCACGCGTGAACTTTACAACGCTATTCCAACACTTATTTAAATTTCATAGGCCGCTGTTTAATAAATATTGGTTCGTTGGATATTATTAATTATTCAAACGGCAAACTCACACACCCCTAAACCAACTCGTAAATATTCTACACCACTTGCCTACAATTGACTTGAACTCTCACCACTTGGGACCAACGTCTTAATTCCATTGAGCCACATGCCCGTTGATAATGTAGTCTCGGATATTGAATGGTCACAGTGGTTGCCAGCTACGACCCCAAAGAGAAGAATTGTTTTAATTTCATCCGTTTGATACAAGAATATTAAGAACTGATATTAAGATGTGTTAGAAAATTCATTAGTGAATACTAAAAAAATGAAATAATAGGCTCAATATATACAAACTATATGACTTCGTAACAAACTGTAACAACATAAGGCAACTATTAAACTTATCTTTAACAAATTGGTAGATACAAGTCTCTACCTTCACCTGCCACTAGAAATGGGCAGCATAGTATGCTTGCTCATGCTATCGAAGGTGCTTGTGCTTAGATTGCCACCATTTGTACCTTCATGGTCATTGGTTAATTCTTTGAGTAAATACTCACCTTCATCTTTGTTCGGACTACTTTGCACCCATGGATGCTTTTGTATCACTGAAGCCAATATTCCTTGGAGCTCGATTGCTACTTCCTTCATGGTAGGCCTTTCGTCGCCATTAACACGTAAGCATCTTTGTGCCAGTCTTGATACTTGGTCGATTTCACTAGGAACATCATTTAGCTGCAAGCGTTCATCCAGAACTTGGAAGAGCCTCCCCTCTTTTAAAGAATATAGAAAATACACAGCTAGGTTCCTCTCTGCCTCTGGCCTATCAAAGCTAAGAGCCTTTTTTCCGGTTAAAAGTTCCACTAGTACTACTCCAAAACTATAAACATCGCTCTTATCTGTGAGTTGATTTGTCTGTAAATACTCTGGATCTAAGTAGCCTAGTGTTCCTTGCACTATAGTAGCCAACTCAATTTGATCAATAGGAATTAGCCTAGATGCTCCAAAATCAGCCACTTTTGCTACATAGTTATCATCCAAAAGTATATTCATTGGCTTGACATCTCGATGGATGATTGGAACAGATGCTGCAGAATGTAAGTATGAAAGTGCTTCAGCTGTCTCCGTTGCTATTCTTAGTCGGATGTCCCATGTCATAGTCAACGACTTGCCTTTGTTGTGGATGTGATCAGAGAGTGTGCCATTTGGAATGAACTCATAAACCAATAACGGGATTTCTGTTTCAAGGCAACACCCAATCAGCTTCACCACATTCCTATGATTTATTTGGGACAGGATGACCACTTCATTGATAAATTGCTCTATCTGAGCTTGTGTTTGATCTGCTAGTTTTGACTTCTTTATGGCAACTATTCTGTTATCAGAAAGAACTCCTTTGTAAACAGTGCCATAGCCACCCTTGCCGATAATCCTGCTCTCATCGTAGTTATTGGTTGCCCTCTTTAGCTCCTCTATCGTGAAGACTCTTGCTTGATCACGAGAACCCCCATTTCCAGAAATTCGTTGCTGCAACATTATTCCACCATTTTGTTTAAAGAATTTTTCTCTCAGAATAACGAGCTTTCGCCTTTTGAGCACCAAGTACAACCAGGTGACGGTTATAAGTAGAAATATAGCAGAAGCTGATGTGCCTGCAACAACAAGAACTTACTTATAGCACACATGCATGCTGATTTGATATCTGACAGTAGTTTAAAATACAAACCAAAAAGTTATTCCACGATTACTTACCTACAACTATCTTTATAATGGTGGATTGATCTGGCGTGCAACCTGTTCCATCTTTCCTACCATCTCCAGAGTAACCTTTTCGACAAGTGCACTCATAACTTCCATCTGTATCATCACATTGAGCATCGTGATCGCAATCATGAATTCCTCGTTCACACTCATTGATATCTGTATAATAAAAAAAATGGTCAATCATTTCATTGGGGTGAAAGTGAATTAGGAAAAAAAAAGCATCCAAATATGATATAAAAACTTACTCTTGCACCCCTCTGCAACATATGGGTTGCCTTCATAACCTTCAAGACAACGACAACGATATCCGGGACCTCCATAATCTTGATCGCATTTGCTGTTTCCCTTGCATAAGAAATCGTCTGTGCCCTCTGCTGCGTCACAAGTCAAGTCTCCAATTGCCCAATCAAGTAACATCGGCATCCTCCTTACTCTTCGAAAATCAACCAGGTTAGTTGTAGAAAAGTTGAACTTCCCTTCTTCAACAAAAAAGGCATAGCTACAAGGGTTGAAATCCAATATATTCGAATGGTTGTTAAAGCTACGAAGAGTCATGTTAAAACTTCTTAGTCCTTCTGGCACTGCTACTTCGCAGCATCCAACTCCAGAGCAAGATCCGTTTGTAAGAAGGCTGTTTCTACCACAAGTAGAACTGCACCCCGTACCATCTAACTCACTGCCTCTTATTCCTTCAAAATATGCATCCGTGTCACACCCGATGGCTACAAATTTGTTCTTGGAGGAGATCCTAACATCCCTTAACCGCAAAGATGGTCCGTTTCTTCTGTTTGGGCGGACAGAACTACTACTGTAACAATCACGGCCTACAAACATCATAATCTCCACCTCACTCTTGCTTGCCGAAATATTTGAAATAACAATATCGGTTGTGTTTCTTCCAAAGTATGGTATGGGTTCCCCAGATGATCGGTCACATGTTACAAGAAAATCGGAATTGTAGTAGCATCCCTCACCTGTACCAAATGGGAAAGTTATATTCACGTTGCCACATGAACTTTCACAAGCTGGTCTCTCTTGAGCACTTGCTACCCCCAAAGCTACAATAGCTAGTAGTATTTTCAAATGCATAGTTGTTTTTATTTCTGTGTGTTTGTGTTTAACTTTGTGAATTAGAGATCTTATACATACTTACATATATATGTGCATGTATATATATATATATACATATGAACTTGCCATGAAGACTTTGTCATTCTAAGACGCTATTAGGAAGCCGGTTCATAAATTGCAATTTACCCACTTTGAACATTTCATCTTTGAATGGATAAAATAATAAAAAATCCTGTATGCGATAGTTTTCACATTCATTTGGTATAAGTAAATCTATACAAGGCTTATTCAACATGGCTTAGAAAAAAAAGACAATCTATACTATATAATAAAAGAAACCTGATTTGGGACACATGTTATTCAATGAGAGCATCAATAATTTATAGATAAATTTTAAATTTTAAATTAAAAAGATTTAAATATTATATTAGAATTTTATTTTGATTGTAAATCTAAAGTCTAAAATGTGTTTTAAATCTAATCTATAATTTATGGATTTAATTTTGATTTGAAATATTTAAACAAAAACCCATAAAATTAATAACCATTTAATCAATTAAACGTTAATATGAAGGTAGCATATTAATTAACGGATAAACCAAATAAAATGTGTTTTTTTTTCAAATATTAATATGGGGGTAATCTTTTTTTTATTTTAAAGCATCTTCCCTTTATTTTTTTATGCAAGCTTTATATATTATATTATCTAAAAGTTTGTTCATCTTTGTTTTTTCAACAATATTCCAACCGAATAACTTTGTATTTGAAACTATGTATAAGCTGTTTATATGTTATTAGTAATTTAAACTAAGAATTGTCGTTTTTAACTTGTGCTATTAATAGATAATATTCATGTTAATTATTTATTAAACAGATAAAGTATTAATAAAAATCATAAAGTTATTTGTTTAATGAAATTAATAAATAGGAAGAGTTACAGAATTGTTTTTGTTATTTGGTATTAATCAATCTTCATCATATAAACAATTAGCGACGTTCTATATCATTACAATATTACACTAATAATCAAACATAAAACTTTAGAGTATGTATGTAACTAAATAGCATTTCAATACGTCAATCCTATCACATTTAATTAAGATTGTATTATTAATCGTGTGATTAAAATAGGATTACAAGACGTCTTAATCCTCTCGTATTTTAATAAATAAAATGTATATCAAAGTTTATTTTTTAAAACATATCTTAACGACTATATGTGTAATACACGGATTTAATCAACATGTACAATACAATACACGGGGTTTTTAAAGATATAATTTTTTATTATTTAATATATAAAACATATATTCATTCAACCCGTGTAATACACGGGGTTCTAACCTAGTTCATAATTAAGAAAAAATAAACCGAAGTTACAATTAAACCTTTATATATATGGTGTAGAAAAAAAAAACACGAGTAAACTGCCATTTTGGTCCCTGATGTTTGGGCAGTTTTGCCACTTTAGTCCAAAACTTTCATTTTGGTCCCTGTGGTTTCGGTTTTGTGTCATTTTGGTCCAAAAGTGAATTCAGCTCATATTCATCAAATTAAATCGTTGTTTTTTTGTCCTTATCTTCAGCGGTAAATTGGTCGTTATCATTTTATTATAACTGATTATTAATTAATAATAAAACTAAATAAAAAAAAAACTTCATCTTCTCCACCCCATTCTCCTCTCTGCAACCATCATCTTCTCCACCCCATTCTCCGCCACACCCACCATACTCCACCACCACCCACCTCCCACAGCCACCCACCCCTAGCCTAGTGTGTTCCGGCACCCAAATCATCAAAATAATCATCAAACAGAGTATCATCATCATCATCCTCTCTTTTCCAACACGACTCCCTTCTAACAAATGAACATCTACGGTCGCAATTTTCTTTCTATCACCCACTCTGACTTCTTCTCCAATAACAACAACCTGAATCACTTAACAAAAAAATCGATCTTCTTTTACGTTTATTTTCTACTCGGAAAGCTTCTATAATTTAACAACAAAAACTGCATCTTTAAATTCAGATCTAGAACTTTTCAAACACAAATCTAAATTTGTTTTTTTCTCTCGAAATCTCTGAAACAAATTGTTACAACACCAACTCAGATTTAATAGTGCCTGAGATTGAAGCTACAATTCAGATTTGAAATGAAAAAAAAAACTCATAACAGTTTCGTTGTACTTGGATTTCAATGAGTTGAGATGTGTTTTTCAATGAAATTCAAGGAAACAGATTTACCAAAACAAATCGAAACATGCTTAAAATCAAAGAAACATGTTTAAACTTGTTAAAATCACACCGAACTGATCAAAAACACACTCGATCAGATATACACCGAAACAGTCCGATTAGAGGTGGTGGATGTTATCCGGTTGGTGGTGGGTGTTTGATTAAGTTCTATGTGTTTGTGGTGATAGAGTTTAGACAGAGAGAGAAAGGAGAGAGAGAGAGACTGAGTTTCAGTTTTTATAATTTAGTTTTATTAATTTTAATTGATAATCAGTTATAATAAAACGTAAATGACTAAAATACACCTAAGAAAAAGGACAAAAATTGAGGGTTTAATTAGGAGAATCTGGTCTGTTTTCATTTTGGACCAAAATGGCAACAAAACTAAAACCCCAGGGACCCAATTGCAAAAAGTTTAAGATTTAGACTAAAGTGGCAAAATGACCAAAATGGCGGTTTACTCAAAAAAACACAAATTCATAATTAGAAAGTCAACAAGTTATATTTAAGAAAGAAAAACAGGTACAGGGCTAAAATGTTGACGTGAAATCGTCTTTGAAATAACGTGTGAATCAAATATTTAAATTAATTACCGGTACGTGTTTTACAATTTTTTGACTTCTTCCAATTTTTTAATACTAGTTTATAATCTTATGTGCACAAGTTCATTTTGAGTTAGCATATGAATAGTTAAAAGAGGTTATTCTGAGTAAAAACTTGAGTGAGTTTAACCACATAAGAGTAAAAAACGTAAAAGCAAAATAATTTAAGGGATTTTAAAAGACTTATATATGGCAAGTGTATGAGATGTACTGAAGAGATGTGAGGAACATAAGATCTAACATTCTACAAACGCAATGAGCTTTAATCTTTTACAAAGTCAAAAACAATACTATATTATTTATAGTTACAATACAAAATTTTGGTAGAGGTGCAAGCCTTGAGTTCAATCCGAGATAAGGAATAAATTATGGTGTAATTTAAAAGGGAGTAGGGTTAGAGTAATATTCGGCATTCCAAAAAAAAAATTTAAGTAAATTACAGAATGATCGATGTGATTGCGTATTTACTTTTTTTCTTCTGTAAAACTTTACGTATACATGATAAAGTAAATTGCAATTTGTGTCCCCGTGGTTTGATGGCGGAATTACTGTTTATCCTCAAACTTAATTTTTGCTGTCTAAGTCCTTATGGTTTACAAAAGTTTTTTTTTTCCCCCTACCATCATCTAATTGTTAAATCAACGTTAGAAAAGAGGTTAAATTACATTTTTACCCCCATTTTTACCTCTCTTCTCTCTGTCTCTCTAGACCACCACCATCACCATCACCTCCACCGTTGCCTCCGCCGTCACCACCGCCACAACCACCCCCCACCACATCCACCACCGGTTACCACCTCCACGACCATCCAGCCATCGATTGCAAAGACAACTAACTCGATCGGTTCCGTTGCAACTTGAACACCTTGGGAACTGACCTGAGCCGGAACTCGGACCCGTCATTGGGTTCTGATCCATCATCGAATTCAATAGAGCCGATATGGCCAAGATGCTTAGATCGGTTGCAAGCTGAGTCAACACAATCATACCCATATTGGAAATCAAAGAATTGAGGTCTGTTTTAGAGAATTGAAGTGATATAAAAGATTTTTTTTATTATTATTTGAAAAACTGATGGATTTTTAACAATTTGGGTGTATACAATAATACAAAGGTCACACGCATGTGGAAGTGGTGGTGAAATTGTACACGTAGAAACATGCAAAATTTGTTTGGATGCAAATACATCGTTTGCTTTATATATTTATAGGGTATCAGTGGACTTAACAACTCTATCAGATGCAAAGTTTCAATAAAAAATCAATTTAATTTGGAGACCGAAGTAGATGGTGTTGGTGGTAGCCACTATTGGGTGAGCGGCGCACCCCTTAAAAAATATTTTTTTAGTGTAATATATCCGTTAAAGTCTTGAGCGCACCCCATCAAAATTTGCAGTCGCTCCCCTTGAACTCTCTGATAGTTAAAATAAAAAGAGAATAGAGAAATTAACAATCGTCACCTGAAAATTTATAAGCAAATAATGACTCTGTGGCTCCATCTTACAGAAAAGAAGAGTGAGGAAGATGATAGGAAACATAATTAATTAAATAAACAAATTGTTGATTGTTATATGTTTTTTTTTTTTTTTGTGACACAAAAGGTGATGCGAATTGGTGACATATAGTTTCAATTCTAATGGGAAAAGATCAAATAGAAAGTTTAGTTTGAGTAGGAAGAATATGAAGCAATAAGGGAATGACATGTGGTAGAGATGAAAAAATATAAGGAGGGGTATTTTGGTCAAAACTCACCATCTTAAAAAAAACCCAGCATCTGCAATTCATTTCTCTTCCCCGTATACTTAAATCCATAATTTTCAAAACCATAAACTACCACATCACAACCAACACCACCACCACCTACGATCGTCACCATCTTGCCGTAAACTAGATCTGAAACCACCACCACCTCCAACCACCTGTTGGGTTTTTCAGATCTGACACCACCATTCCACCATTCACCGCCACCGCTCCACCGCCACCAGTTTCCCCACGGTGTGTCGGAGTTCTTTCTCCGTCCACCGTTGTTAATCAGAGTTCTTTTGTAAATTGTGTTATTTTTATTTTCATTGCGTTTTAGGTTATCAAACCTCAATTGCGTTTTTCACCTCATTATGTTTTAGTTAGAGTTCTTTTCATTTTTGTTCTTTTGCCATAGGCACTTTTAGTCCCTCTCCTTCCTCATAGTTAGGATTAGTCGGAGATCCGGGACGCGTTTTAGTTAACGCTTAATAATAGTTTCTCTCCTTCCCAGAACCGGGATCAGTCGGAGATGCGAAACACGTTTTAATGAACGTAGAATGTAATTCCTTTCTCCTTCCACATAGTCGGGATAAATTGGAGGATTTGATATATATCGTTACATAGTTGAACGATAAATTCTCTCTCCTTAGTTGGAGATTTGGGACACGTATCGTCTCATAGTTTGACGGAAATTTACGGGTGTTACAGATCCTGAGTAATAAAGACGATTAGCCATAAAACTTAACTATTTAACTGTCACCCGGCCAGATATTTCCTTCGTCGGTAGTGTCTTAAGTCAATTCAGTCGGTAGTGTCTTAAGTCAGTTCATGGCCACTCCATACACTAGACACTGGGAAGCTGCTCTTCGTGTCTTACGATATCCCAAGACTACATCGGGTCTAGGGATCTTATATTCTTATCAGGGTCATTACCGTGTGGGTGCTTTTACAGAAGATGGAGATGGGCGTATATCTAAATTCTCAGATACAGACTGGGCAAGTTGTCCTATTTCATGACGGTTCACCACCGGGTATTGTGTTTTCGTGGGAGGAAATCTTTTATATCTTGGAAGAGTATGAAGCAACATACCGTATCCAGGTTAAGCGCCGAATCAGAATACATAGCTATGGCAGATTTTACATCAGAAATGATATAGGTTCGTCGTTTTCTTAGGGAACTTGGAGTTATCTGTGATGACTTGCTGCGATTATATTGTGATAATCAATCAACTATACATATAGCCAAAAATCAAGTCTTTCATTAGAGAACCAAACGCAATGAGGTTGATTATCACCTAATCAGAGATTGGATAGTCGGCACTCAAAAAGATCCTCCAACGATTCAACCAATCCATGTTAAAACAGAATTCCAGCTAGCAGATATCTTCATGAAACCACTCTGGAAGACGCAAATAGACTTCATTTGTAACAAGTTGGGCATGATAAACATCTACGCTCCAACTTGAGGAGGAGTGTTAATTGTAAATATAGTTGTTAGTTGTTGGTTGGTTGTTAGCATTTATTATTCTAGAGGCCCCTACATGCAATTATAAGTGTCCTTACATGTAATTGGTTATTTCCTTTTTGGTCCTTTTTTCTCCCTATATATAGAGGGTTCTCTCTTGTAATTACACATTCAATCAATGCAAGTTCACTTTCCATTCCATACCATACCATTCTCATTACATTGTGAAAAATGGCCGGTAAATGCTTGGATAAAATCATGAGTGTCCATTTGAGCAAGAGGTTAGTTGAGGTGTTTCAACAGACGTGCATGTATTCGTGATAAGAAAATGTGAGATGCCAAATATTTGAAGATGGCATCTTCTCAAAGTGCTTAAACGTGTGGGTTCGTGGGTTCCCGGTTCCTACATGTTATTTGAAAGTGTCTCAACGATTAAGTAAAAGCGTAAGTGCTTGCACATCTCGCCTCCCACTTCTTAAAGAATAAAGAGTCCATGATGACAAATCAATTACCCATTATCATAAGCGGAACAAATAGGCTAGGCTTTGAGTATTTGGTGACGCCACATGAAGAAGAGGGCCTTGTGACTGACGATTAAACTTTTTTATGGCTTCTTTTTCTTTTCTTAAGATGTTTTGCATATGGTTGAGTTCAAAGCTCACTTTTAGTTTTTTAGATAATGTTTAATTTTCGGTTTATAATTTGTAAGTCATATGTAAGATGTTATTTATGTTGTTAAACATACTTGATCGGTCAAAGATCTAAGCATAAGTAGTCAAACATGCTACTCTTTAAGTCTTTTTTTTTTTTTTTTGAACGGCAAGTTTGGATCACTGACGGACCACTGGAGTATTATCGTGCTACCAGCGACACCACTCAATCATATCCATCCCCACTAGGCAATAATGCCTATACACCAATTCAGAAGGAAACCCAATAAATCTGAGAAAAAAATCCCTTGTAGGAATCGAACCCATAACGTAATGGTCCTCTAGCCAACTTTATATATTTTATAGTTCTCAAATGATTTTTTTTGCGTGCAGTATCCTCCATATCCTACCCAGATAAATTATGTTTAGCATTAGGGTTGGCAATTTCAGACACGGACACAAAACACCATGATCTTAACAGGTTCGTGTTTGACCCTTAATATGTTTCGTGTCTTAAACAGGTCAACACGATAAAACCTGTCAGTTTTTGTGTCGTGTTCGTATTTACCTATTTAGTGCCCGTGTCTTATCATGTTCTTGTTTTATGTTACACCCTAATTCGTATTTGACAAAAAGTCGCAGCGGAAACACGAACCATAAAATTTCTTTCATTATAAATACCTCAACTTATTTAAAATTTAACTTTAACATAATTCTTATTCATAAATCCGTCATCCTCTTATTTACTAATTAAAAACATAGCTTACGTTTACTACATTTTACATTCAACGTCCCCGTACAATCACTCTAGTGGCTCGGTCTTCAATCCCTAATCCTTCTGATAATCGCTCATTATCCGTACAACCTGCATTTACCACACACATTCATAACATTAGCACACATTACAGAAACAAAGTTCATTCGCGTACACTTCACACTTCGTCATCTTTTAAGCTTTAAGCATTTCATCTGCATATCCATTTCCTGGTGAGGCTTCAATAATGTACCTGCATTACTTTTCATTCTCGAGGTACACCATTAATAACGTTAACCCTCATCGTCTCTAAATCATGCTTACATACGTACTCACATACATATCTACATACGTACATCTTTTCCCTACCACTTTACATACGTGCATACACTCATACATGCCTTTATACATACATACATACACATCTACATGCATACAAACCTTTCCCACATCATTGCATACATACATACCCTCGTACATATCTTTACGCATACATACATACACATCTACATGCATACAAACCTTTCCCACATCATTGCATACATACATACCCGCGTACATATCTTTACACCTACATACATACACATCTACATGCATACAAACCTTTCCCACATCATTGCATACATACATACCCCCGTACATATCTTTACGCATACATACATACACATCTACATGCATACAAACCTTTCCCACATCATTGCATACATACATACCCTCGTACATATCTTTACACCTACATACATACACATCTACATGCATACAAACCTTTCCCACATCATTGCATACATACATACCCTCGTACATATCTTTACGCATACATACATACACATCTACATGCATACAAACCTTTCCCACATCATTGCATACATACATACCCTCGTACATATCTTTACGCATACATACATACACATCTACATGCATACAAACCTTTCCCACATCATTGCATATTTGCCAATGAGAATTAAATTAATAATTCTTACCTGGGGTACGGGATCCCACTTTAAGGTTCAGGAACCTGAGGTGGGATTCTTACCTGGGCTATGGGATCCCGCTTTAAGGTTCAGGAACCTGAGGTGGGATTCTTACCTGGGCTATGGGATCCCGCTTTAAGGTTCAGGAACCTAAGGTGGGATTCTTACCTGGGCTATGGGATCCCGCTTTAAGGTTCAGGAACCTAAGGTGGGATTCTTACCTGGGCTATGGGATCCCGCTTTAAGGTTCAGGAACCTAAGGTGGGATTCTTACCTGGGGTATGGGATCCCAAGGGGAACCAACATACCCATATCGTCACGCACGATCATGTCATCCCACCTTTATACATTCACACATACGCTTACCCTAATGGTCATAAAACATGAGTTAAACTAGTTATACGCGACTTAAAACGCGTTTAAACGAGTTCCCGATACAAACGGAGCTAACAAGCAACTTTCGACAAACAGCCACCCCGTCGCGTAGCGCGACGGGCCGTCGCGTAGCGCGACGCCATCAAACAAACAGAATGTTTGTTGCTGCAGTGCTGCAGATTTCAGCACGTCCGCGTTTCACGGAAACGGTCATAACTTCTTCGTTATTGGTCCGTTTTACCCGATTCTTTTTCCTACGCGTCCGTAATTTAATTCTCCATCTTTTGGAGTTAAGATCCGACATCCGGATTAACAAAATTTCAGACTTTTATCTCTTCGGCTTATTACCCTTTTTCCCAACCTTGACTCGTTCATGCATTCGTCAACGTAACTTGTTCGTTTTACCATATCCTCTTATACACATAATGATATCCATGACGTCTATCATAAATTACTGAACTCTTGGATATCTTGCATCCTTTTAACACATTATCATTCATATGCTCATTTCGACCCGTTAAGGGTATTCACGCATTAATTTGGTCTATGACTAACCAAACCATCATCCCTACTACCATACTTGTCCCAACGTTACACTAATCGAAAACTTGATTCTAAGCTACTTTTAAGATCGTTTACCCCAAAATACCCATCAAGGGCATTTTGGTCAACATTAACCCCTCATTTACGACGAAAGACCTTAAACACATATTTGACCTCGAACATCATGTTTAATTCATTACAACACTTCATTACTTACTTGTACTACGAAGTGATTACAGAAATCACTTACCTCGTGCGTCCGAGTTCGTGTCCGTTATCTTGCCTCCTTTTGACCCGTTAGCCTTTCATGCTTGAGTCCTTCTCGACATGATTCCTATACTTTCATGTCACCAAATCATATTCACATTAGCATACACAATTGTACATGTTAACGATCATAGTAATCGCATATTTCACATTTGACTTTCTTTAGCCACAACTAACAAGCATAATACATGTAACCAAATTCATATCATTTCCAACTCGTGGAGTTCGTAATGTCATCGCATTAGACACACATACGTCTAACACGCATCATATAACTTACTTTAGTCTTACAATTATGACAACATGACAGTTGACTTTTAGAAGTCAACGGTCCATTTACTTTAACTTTTGACTTTTCATTATATACCCGTAACATTATAATCGACTATACGGACATCACTATATACATATCATCTTTTGCTTACATACAATTTCATCTATTAAGCTCACCTAGGCATTTCATCAAACACTTGGTGTGCGTACCACTATCTTAGCACCATGTACAACTAATTTATGCATATTCTTCTAATCTTATACATAATTCATCAATTTCTTCCTTCTAACCAACATGGATCATACATGCATGAACATCAAACATACTAGTATCACATTTCTTTTAATTCCTCTTAACAAGAATCCATTATACAAATAAAAATACATCAACATTCCACAAGAATTAGACATGGATGATGATTCAAATCATCATTCTTGCCATAACTAATGGGTTTCACCCTTAAACATCAAATTAACCTAATTCATGCATAATCCATGTTCCAAATGATGAATCTAACACATACTCATGCTCAATTTCATACAAATTCGTGATTTACAACATAACCCATTTCGTGCATCATCACCAATCTCGAATCTAAGACATACCTTACGATCCCCTTGTGAAGGTGATCATTAATCCGTGTTTGGTTATGAATTTGAGCTTCGTTTAGCCTTCCAATTTGAGGGAATAGATGAAGTTAGGGTTCTTGGCTCCATGGGAGCTTCCTGCTCTTTCACGAACACACTATGTGTGTTTGTGTGTGTTTTTGTTATTTAGTAACCAAACTTTCACCCTATTCCATTTAACCCCTCGATGTTTGCCACTTAAACATGTTTGGCACGACTTTCATCTTCTAAATAGTTTTTATCATACACTTTATTAGGTTAAATAACCTAGTCATTTATTTCTTAATGTACCATAGCATAACATTTAACGAATATAAACATTCGGGTTTTGGGGTGTTACAAGTCTACCCCCCTTAAATAAGGTTTCGTCCCCGAAACCTTTCTCGTTTCCTCTTACACACACACTCATGTTTGACTTCATAGTCGCATCATAATCATAAGTAACCAACCTAACTCATTTCTTAATTATTCATGCAATTTGCTTTTTCTTCTTAACAAGGCTGTACTTTCCATGGCATACTTTCATATAACATTCTCATATCCTTTGACCCGTTAAAACAGGTTAATATACATTCTTATTCAAACTTATAATAATACTTACACTCATATGATCATTTTATAACAGATTAAATACCTTCATCTCATCCTTTAAGATTTCATTCTATAGACGCATTGCATAACATTTAACCCTTGTTTTGTTATCACAACAAAACTACCATTTCATAGTCACACCCACGTGCTTAACTCCGTAGCTAACATCATTCTACGTTTCCATAATCTTTTGTACCATACATATCCTCACGTTACTTGCACATTCGGATATTTTCATTCCTATCATTCTTTTGTTCTTTTGCTTTACATTACTTTTATGACTTGTTTGACGCATACATGGTCAAGCTATTGACTTCTTCTTATGTAGACTAGTTCCGTCTTTTATATCTTAAATCCGTTTCGCGGATTCGAACACATTATTCATACCTTTCGTACCTTCTATGTTTTGAATCCGTCTCGCGGATTCAAACATTGCATTTACGCCTTTCATTCTTTGAATCCGTCTTGCGGATTCAAACATTGCATATACGCTTTTCATCCCTTGAATCCGTCTCGCGGGTTCAAGCATTGCATTCATATCTTTCATTCTTTGAATCCGTCTCGCGGATTCAAATCATTGCATATACGCTTTTCATCCCTTGAATCCGTCTCGCGGGTTCAAGCATTGCATTTCATGTTTCGAATCCGTCTCGCGGATTCTAGCATAGCATTTCATGTTTCGAATCCGTCTCGCGGATTCTAGCATAGCATTTCATGTTTCGAATCCGTCTCGCGGATTCTAGCATAGCATTTCATGTTTCGAATCCGTCTCGCGGATTCTAACATAGCATTTGATATTCTCATTCTTGAGAGTCTTACATTTCTCCTCACCCTCACGTCCACCTACTACTTAATTCTAACGGACATACCTGTATTAATTATCACGGTCCCACGAACGTCATATGCTTCACGTGTACTGGCCAGGTACACAATCCACATACTAGTTTCGTGTCTTCGTGTAATTGTCACCTTATGTCCGAAGAATTAGGTTTCGGCACGTGTATCATTTTTCAAAACATGTTTACTATACCATCATGGTCCTTCATTTAGCATTTTTTTCTTCCCTTAATGCATTTTACCATTTCATATACCGACATATTGAATTTACGTACCTGGGTTCAACTTTATCTTATTTCATGCCTTGGTGTCGGTACTTGACCGCACTCGCGGATCATCCTCTTCAAACGCTTATACTTACTTTGCATATACAAAACCGTCAGTTTCTTTATGCGTGTACATAAGTACATACTTACATTCTCTTTTACCTTTGGATCTTGACCGAGTCTTGGATTGTACGGGTTTCTTATCACAAGAGCACACAGGTTTGAGTTCAAGCACTTACCTTCTTACACTTGATTCTCTCAAACCAGGGCTCTGATACCAACTTGTTACACCCTAATTCGTATTTGACAAAAAGTCGCAGCGGAAACACGAACCATAAAATTTCTTTCATTATAAATACCTCAACTTATTTAAAATTTAACTTTAACATAATTCTTATTCATAAATCCGTCATCCTCTTATTTACTAATTAAAAACATAGCTTACGTTTACTACATTTTACATTCAACGTCCCCGTACAATCACTCTAGTGGCTCGGTCTTCAATCCCTAATCCTTCTGATAATCGCTCATTATCCGTACAACCTGCATTTACCACACACATTCATAACATTAGCACACATTACAGAAACAAAGTTCATTCGCGTACACTTCACACTTCGTCATCTTTTAAGCTTTAAGCATTTCATCTGCATATCCATTTCCTGGTGAGGCTTCAATAATGTACCTGCATTACTTTTCATTCTCGAGGTACACCATTAATAACGTTAACCCTCATCGTCTCTAAATCATGCTTACATACGTACTCACATACATATCTACATACGTACATCTTTTCCCTACCACTTTACATACGTGCATACACTCATACATGCCTTTATACATACATACATACACATCTACATGCATACAAACCTTTCCCACATCATTGCATACATACATACCCTCGTACATATCTTTACGCATACATACATACACATCTACATGCATACAAACCTTTCCCACATCATTGCATACATACATACCCTCGTACATATCTTTACACCTACATACATACACATCTACATGCATACAAACCTTTCCCACATCATTGCATACATACATACCCCCGTACATATCTTTACGCATACATACATACACATCTACATGCATACAAACCTTTCCCACATCATTGCATACATACATACCCTCGTACATATCTTTACACCTACATACATACACATCTACATGCATACAAACCTTTCCCACATCATTGCATACATACATACCCTCGTACATATCTTTACGCATACATACATACACATCTACATGCATACAAACCTTTCCCACATCATTGCATACATACATACCCTCGTACATATCTTTACGCATACATACATACACATCTACATGCATACAAACCTTTCCCACATCATTGCATATTTGCCAATGAGAATTAAATTAATAATTCTTACCTGGGGTACGGGATCCCACTTTAAGGTTCAGGAACCTGAGGTGGGATTCTTACCTGGGCTATGGGATCCCGCTTTAAGGTTCAGGAACCTAAGGTGGGATTCTTACCTGGGCTATGGGATCCCGCTTTAAGGTTCAGGAACCTAAGGTGGGATTCTTACCTGGGGTATGGGATCCCAAGGGGAACCAACATACCCATATCGTCACGCACGATCATGTCATCCCACCTTTATACATTCACACATACGCTTACCCTAATGGTCATAAAACATGAGTTAAACTAGTTATACGCGACTTAAAACGCGTTTAAACGAGTTCCCGATACAAACGGAGCTAACAAGCAACTTTCGACAAACAGCCACCCCGTCGCGTAGCGCGACGGGCCGTCGCGTAGCGCGACGCCATCAAACAAACAGAATGTTTGTTGCTGCAGTGCTGCAGATTTCAGCACGTCCGCGTTTCACGGAAACGGTCATAACTTCTTCGTTATTGGTCCGTTTTACCCGATTCTTTTTCCTACGCGTCCGTAATTTAATTCTCCATCTTTTGGAGTTAAGATCCGACATCCGGATTAACAAAATTTCAGACTTTTATCTCTTCGGCTTATTACCCTTTTTCCCAACCTTGACTCGTTCATGCATTCATCAACGTAACTTGTTCGTTTTACCATATCCTCTTATACACATAATGATATCCATGACGTCTATCATAAATTACTGAACTCTTGGATATCTTGCATCCTTTTAACACATTATCATTCATATGCTCATTTCGACCCGTTAAGGGTATTCACGCATTAATTTGGTCTATGACTAACCAAACCATCATCCCTACTACCATACTTGTCCCAACGTTACACTAATCGAAAACTTGATTCTAAGCTACTTTTAAGATCGTTTACCCCAAAATACCCATCAAGGGCATTTTGGTCAACATTAACCCCTCATTTACGACGAAAGACCTTAAACACATATTTGACCTCGAACATCATGTTTAATTCATTACAACACTTCATTACTTACTTGTACTACGAAGTGATTACAGAAATCACTTACCTCGTGCGTCCGAGTTCGTGTCCGTTATCTTGCCTCCTTTTGACCCGTTAGCCTTTCATGCTTGAGTCCTTCTCGACATGATTCCTATACTTTCATGTCACCAAATCATATTCACATTAGCATACACAATTGTACATGTTAACGATCATAGTAATCGCATATTTCACATTTGACTTTCTTTAGCCACAACTAACAAGCATAATACATGTAACCAAATTCATATCATTTCCAACTCGTGGAGTTCGTAATGTCATCGCATTAGACACACATACGTCTAACACGCATCATATAACTTACTTTAGTCTTACAATTATGACAACATGACAGTTGACTTTTAGAAGTCAACGGTCCATTTACTTTAACTTTTGACTTTTCATTATATACCCGTAACATTATAATCGACTATACGGACATCACTATATACATATCATCTTTTGCTTACATACAATTTCATCTATTAAGCTCACCTAGGCATTTCATCAAACACTTGGTGTGCGTACCACTATCTTAGCACCATGTACAACTAATTTATGCATATTCTTCTAATCTTATACATAATTCATCAATTTCTTCCTTCTAACCAACATGGATCATACATGCATGAACATCAAACATACTAGTATCACATTTCTTTTAATTCCTCTTAACAAGAATCCATTATACAAATAAAAATACATCAACATTCCACAAGAATTAGACATGGATGATGATTCAAATCATCATTCTTGCCATAACTAATGGGTTTCACCCTTAAACATCAAATTAACCTAATTCATGCATAATCCATGTTCCAAATGATGAATCTAACACATACTCATGCTCAATTTCATACAAATTCGTGATTTACAACATAACCCATTTCGTGCATCATCACCAATCTCGAATCTAAGACATACCTTACGATCCCCTTGTGAAGGTGATCATTAATCCGTGTTTGGTTATGAATTTGAGCTTCGTTTAGCCTTCCAATTTGAGGGAATAGATGAAGTTAGGGTTCTTGGCTCCATGGGAGCTTCCTGCTCTTTCACGAACACACTATGTGTGTTTGTGTGTGTGTTTTGTTATTTAGTAACCAAACTTTCACCCTATTCCATTTAACCCCTCGATGTTTGCCACTTAAACATGTTTGGCATGACCTTCATCTTCTAAATAGTTTTTATCATACACTTTATTAGGTTAAATAACCTAGTCATTTATTTCTTAATGTACCATAGCATAACATTTAACGAATATAAACATTCGGGTTTTGGGGTGTTACATTTTAACAGGTCATGTTCGTGTCTTAACAGGTTATATTTGTGCCTTAACAGGTCGTGTCTGACACAATATGCCAGCCCTAGACTCCACACACCACTCCTCTAGGGCGAGTTCGTGTCTTAACAAGTCGTGTTCGTGTCTTAACAGGTCATACTCGTGTCTTAACAAGTCGTATGATACGCTTGTAAATTTTTTCGTGTCTTAATAGGTCGTGTTCGTGTAATCAGTTTATTATCAGGTTCGTGTTCGTAACAGGTCGTGTTCGTGTAACCAGTTTATTATCAGGTTCGTGTTCGTGTTTGGAAAAACTGACACGATAAGATTTTGTGTCGTGCTCGTGTTTACCTGTTTCGTGTCTTATCGTGCCCGTACCAGTCGTGTTTGACACGATATACCAGCCCTATTTAGCATCAACCGTAAAAAAAGTTTACTTGTTCAATCTTCATCATAGTCAGCTCGGTATGCAAGTTAAGGTGTATTTATCCTAGGAAATCTAGGAGTTGGGTGAATATGCTTGTTGATTCAACTAACTACACAAGTTATATTTAAATGGTTATGTTGATTAAAGACCAATCTACAAAATTTAAGACCAGACTTAGGGTTGTTTGGCAACTTCTGTGCCAGTAAGTGTTTAACCAGTAAGAGGCCTAACTGGATAAGAGACTCTGAACCATTAAGTGTTGATCCAGTAAGAGTACGTTGATGTGGTGGTGGAGGAAGTGGTGGTAGGTCGAGGAGGAGGTG
The DNA here is from genome assembly GCA_030545235.1 of Helianthus tuberosus. Taxonomy (NCBI): domain Eukaryota; kingdom Viridiplantae; phylum Streptophyta; class Magnoliopsida; order Asterales; family Asteraceae; genus Helianthus; species Helianthus tuberosus. Next base: position 84,198,523 of record CM060394.1, read on the forward strand.
CGTGAGTGGCCCGGTGAGGGTGGTGAATAGGGGTGCAAACGAGTCGAGCCGAGCCTGAGCTTGACCAGGCTCGAGCTCGAGCTCGATTAACTTATGAGAGCTCGGGCTCGAGCTCGGCTCGATTCGAACTTTGTTTTCAAAGCTCGAGCTCGGCTCGTTTGTATTTTCTCAAGCTCGAGCTCGGCTCGGGCTCGGCTCGTTTATTATCTATTAATTAGTATATTAAATAAAAATAATATAAATAATAGATTTTTTAAGCTCGCGAGCTTGATAAGTGAAGCTCGGGCTCGGTCTCGTTTACTAAATAAGCTTATTTTTAGGTTCGAGGTCGGCTTGTAAACAAGTTTAAATAAGCTCGGCTCGGCTCGTTTACGCTAAGGCTTGATAAGGCTCGACGAGCCTAACAAGCTTCACATGTGAGGCTCGAGCTCGATAAACAAACGAGCTTTGTGTTTAGGCTCAAGCTCGGCTCGGGCTCGATAAGGCTCAACTCGTTTCGAGCTTTTTCTCGAGCCGATCTCGAGTAGCTCGCGAGCCGCTAGGCTCGTTTGCACCCCTAGTGGTGAACATAGGTGAAGGGATAAAAGGGTAAAATTTTCAATCAACGTCATTTTGAAACTTAACGGATTAGAGCATTGTTGCCCGATTCATAGGTGTCATTCTGATGAATCAAACACACCTACAGATTCAGATGTAGCCTCTTAATTTCTCATTAAAAGGCTACCAAAAAGACCCTTAACATCTAGTCTAAAGTTCTAAAACAATGTGGGACAAACCATATGCTCTTGCAATAATGATCTAGCACTACTAAAAACTAATCTCTTAAGATAGTCAAAACTGTTTCCTTAAGATAAAGAACCGGTTTATCTTTCTTTAATTTGTTCCGTGTTCGAATATTCGAATTTATCTCTTGTAAGACTAAGGGGTATGTGGAGCATGGGATGGATCATGGATTGCCACCTAGGATGATGTACTACAACACCCCCTTAGGAAACCACCATGGTTTGCATGAATAAAACTGTTGCAACCATGCACCTTCTTTTCCTTAATTAGTTAAACATATTTTACACAAAATAAATTTAAAGAAAAATATGAATGGTGGTTTGGTCATAACCCCACCGTATAGAATGGTGGATTTAGACGGTGGATGAGAGTGGGGTGACATGACGCTAACATGACGGGTAATGGTGGTCTTAAGGGGTCATAACCATACTCTATAGCTTAATGATGTCTATATTGATTTGTTAATACAATTAAATCACTTGTGATAAATTTGTCAAATCTCATAACCGTGTACGATGACCACTTCGACCTGTACACTAACCTGCTATTGCTATTAGATGTACAGGTCCTTTCTTCAGATTAATGTGTGTAACAAACTTAACGCATATTATATTATAATTTCATGCAACAAACTAACATCAGTCAATATTGACATATCAAACAGTTATTATTAGGATGTTATATATAATGCGGTTGGGGCCAAATATGGCCCAAGTAAATGTATCTAAACTATAACCTTTAAATGCAATTGTTCAACTAAAATAGAACCATATAGTTTTCATTGAACATGCTTAATTGTTTCACTAATTTTGGAATTATAACAACCTAAGTAACTGTCATTAGTCATAACAAACACTTAACTATCTCACACTGCATATGATCTGAGGAGTAATGTGACTTTTATATTAGTTAAATGTCATTTTAGTCTATGTGGTTTGAGTCATTTTGCCAGTTTAGTCCAAAGGTTTGAAACGTTGCCATTTTAGTCCAAATAGTTTTAAACGTTGTTATTTTAGTCTACTGAGTTAACTCCATCCCTTTATTTTGTTAACTAGAAGGGCATTTCGGTCATTTTATATGTAATTCTGTTAACTAGATTGGCAATTCGACCATATAAAATGATCGAATTACCCTTTTAGCTAACATAAAAAATGAACGGAGTTAACCCAGTGGACTAAAATGGCAAAGCTTGAAACTATTTGGACTAAAATGACAACGTTTCAAACCTTTGGACTAAACTGGCAAAATGACCCAAACCACGTGGACTAAAATGACATTTAACTCTTTCATTTATATATGAAGAAGATTTATAAAAAAAAAGTATATGATTAACACATTAACTAGTAGAAACTAGAAATCACCATCATTTTGATATTCCCAAAAAATGGAAACAAGATCCTAACAGATACTTAATATTGAAGCCCAAATAGAAACATACTACAAAAGTCAACATTCTGTTTGGGCATTACATGACCCATTAAGGTGCTCCATATTCTGATTCTAATCATCAATTCCTACTGAACCTCAAACTTACCATTGTCAAAAGAGTTTCATCTTGGTGTTGATCTTCCTTTTGGAGTTGGAGTAACCGGCACCGGGTACTGTATAAATTTTAAAAAGGTTAATTAACATTTTTTCACTGCTAAATGCTAATTCCTGTATATAAGATGATGATAAAATCTTTTTGAAGACAGAAACTTTGACCCATTTACTTGTGAACAGGTTAATGTGGATTATGTTTTCTCTCTAAAGGGTCAACCGGGTAAAACAAACAAATATTAGCATAAAAACGGTTACAGGCATCAAAAGTCCTAAATTGTTATTATTTTAAAAATATTGGATTATCTCTGGTATAATATTATTTTTGTGATTATAGTTAGACACCATTATACCTTGAAAAATCTAAAATATTGTATCCAAAAGTGTTTTGGTTGAACCCCACCAGTCCATACCATAAATTACCCGTTAATTTGCCTGATCTGCCCGTTTGCCAGCTTTACTATACGTGTTTACTTTTAAGGATTAAGGAAATAGAGCAAATGTAAATACACATTACCGGCATTGTGTATGGAGAACTTTGTGCCATGAATCCAAGAAACTCTTGCTTCTTGACTTCAAAACTGTACTTAGCATGAGATAACAAGGCTTCTTCCCGTTGTATATCTTCCATCATTCTTTCCCTTTTCCATTTAAGCTCTTTCATTTCCTTTTCAACTTCAATGCAGGCCTCAGGCAGATAAGAAACCCCAGATGTTATCGGGAATTTCACATCAATCTCTTCCCTAGAAAAAAGATAATTTAGGAGATTCAAAATCAAATAATCACTTTGGTAACTCAGAATAACAATATTTAGCTTACCGGGTGCCAAGGGAATACACTCCGTTACCCTTAATCATTCCTCCATCCAACGAGACGGCTCCGTCATATATGCAAGGAAGGGCTTGAATCATTTCTGTCCTGCTTTTATAAACTTGCAGCCTCGAAAAGAGAGTATAGAAAAGGGTCTCTCTTAAGCCATTGCCATCATTTGTGAGATAGAACAAATTTGTATCATCAATATGAATCATATTCACAGCAAACCCGATAAACCCTGCTGGAGTTTCTCCGTTTGGTAATCTTGGTTTCGAAAGATCAAGCCTTTTTTGCGGGTCGTTAGGCATAAACTCGCCAACATAAGGCCTAAATTCATACTCGTAAGTAGAAAGAAAGAACAATCCCCCATATATACACTAAACAAACAGATACATACCTCAAATTTTCAAGACAGATAACATTAAATCTTCCGTCCAAAGGCTGTCCTATGGCAGTTCCAAGACCATAAAGACCAGAATTTTTATTTATAGAACCATCTTTGTCATAGGTTACCAATGCTTTAATACCGTCATATGTTATGCAAACTAATGACAACATATTTTCCAGCCCAAGGTACTCTGATAGAAGCCTGCACAAAATAAAATTAACAAGAACCAATAAGCGTTGTGAAGATCATATTATAAATCCATATCAAGGTGTTATGTTTGGTTCTAAAGGTGAGAATTTTAACCCATTTACCTAATAATGGGTTGACTATGGCTGTATTTCGGATCAAATAGGTAAAGTTTATAGACTTGATTAAAACTGGAACACGGGTCAGATGGGTCGAAAGTAACCCAAAATGTAATTAGATGCTTACAAGTTACAACCGCTTAAATCACTTCATTTGCATGAAAGTAGATTAGATTTTTTTTTTTTTATTATTTTCATATAACACATTAATTATATATGAAATTTAAGAGAAAAGGAACAAAAAACTTGTTTACAGGTCAACCGAACCTGACTCATTCAGTTTTGACCCATATAAAATATAACATTATTGACCCGACCCGACCCGTTTCCAACAGTTACCTAACCTGAATTATGAATACCTGAACCAATTCAATCCTAAGACGATGCAAATGACAAACAATGTAAAATATAAACCAAACTAACCAGCTAAGATTATCATCCTTAACTTTCCCAAGAGTAGCAACAACTCCAAGAACGTCTTTGATATGAGCAGCCTGATTTCTATGACGTTTCAGCTGGCAATAAATGGCAGCAGCTGATTTCTCATGTTTCATAATGTTTCCAATTGTTGCCTCTTCACTCTGCATGTGTGAAAGATCCCCATCTTCGACCTTAGGGGCAGATGAAGAATGATACTTCCCCAAAGTAACTAAGAGAACACGGCACGTGTAACTAAATGTGTCATTTTCTTGAACACAGGCGGGCATGTTCAATAAGCAAGTTACACAACATGACACATTTAACGCGATTTAATGTAACCAGTTCAATAACATGAATGAAACAACACGTTTAACACGATTATATATAAGCACTTTGATAACACGAATGGCATGACACGATTAACATGATTATAGAGTATTGACAAGTTTCTCTAAACACGGTTAAAAAATAATAAGACAAAATTAACACAATAAATAATATTTACCAAAAATTAGAAATTATATTTATTAAATAAATATATATTTAAATAATCAATGTCATTTTGATAAACAGATCATGAACTTGTTGTGTCAGCCTATTAAACTTGTTTAACACGATAAGTTAAGCGTTGCTATGCGTGTCATAAACAGGTTAAACCTGTTTAGACACATTTTTAATTGTGTCGACCCATATATGACCCGAACACATTGAGCTTCATGTCAAGTCAAGTAGTGCTAGCGGGTCATGTCACAAATTACCACCCCTAACAAACAGCAATTATTCAATTCACAAGACAAAGATGATTGATTACCTTGCTTATCTGTAATTTCAACATCCAATGTGTTCTTATGAGTCCTTAAAAACTTAAGGTTATCTTCATGCTGTTTAATTTTCTTTCCCAACAACATCATATCGTTTTCAATTTTCTGCAAAGATGAAACAGCTAAAGTTAAATATTCTGCCCCATAAAAAAAACAACTACCAAATTAACATGACTAAAGTAGTAGCATCAACCACCTTAGAAGGATTAACAACTGATTCTGTTTGAGAAAAAGTGCCATTGTCTGCTCCATGATTTGCAGCACTAGATGAGTCGTTTTGACCGACATAGTTCATCGCAGACGGAACTTGTACGCTTAACACAGCCGGATGTATTGGCGTCTGTAAAGTTTTGTCACATTAACTTTGTAAATTCAACAACCAAACAAGACAAAAATTCTAAACATGCTACGTTAGATTAATGTTTTTAATCAAGGGCGGAGCTTAGTTGGGGGCCGGGGCTATTTTTTCGCTTCATGTAAATTTTACCCAAAAAAAATCCGAAAATTTTATATGTATCGAGTCCACCCCTATTTTTTCTTTACAACTTTTGGGCCCCTGTTAAGACCACCCATAATGGGCGTGGTTTTTTCCAAAAAAAGCCACCAAAAACGCCCAATATCGCCCCACCACCGCCCCCCTGGGCGTGATTGGTCAGTTTTTTGTTTTCGCGTGATTTAAATCACGCCTTGCCCCCCATTTGTTTGTCCAATCATCCTCCATCTTCCAATTCTTTATCCAATAAGATTTTTTAATGGTTTTTGTTTTATTTAATTATATTACATCTCATTTAACATAATGCCCCACATCCCCACTACACCCCTTTTGTAAAAAGGCCCAATAATGCCCCATTACTGACTGGGCTGCCACATGGCGCAAAATGCCCCATTATTCACCCCAACGACTACGCTTGGTCTTAAAAGTTCAAGATCCACTACTGTGTGTTTAAGATCATACCCATTTGTTATCTCATCTTCAAGCTACATAAAAACCCTTTTTTTAACTAAAACATTGCAATGTACTAACATCAGTAATAAAAATAAGCTAATACGAGCATGTAAATAGAAAAAGATTGGAACTTTCGTATGCAGATATGCACATTAGGGTTTATTTTCATCAGAAGAAGTTCAATTGAAGCCCAAAATACTGTCGATTGAAGAAATTCTTCTGGGGTTTGTTAAATTGTAAAATGAAAATTGAAACCCTAAAGAAAAAGGGTACCTGTTGACCTGACGAATACATGATGTTTGAAGCGAATGGGTGTTCCGATCAGGTTGAAGGGAGTGTGAAAGCTTTCGATTTTTCGGTATGAGTGGATTGTGGAAGGAATCGTTGGGAAAATGATAGTTGATGGAAGGGTGGAGCTAGAGGTGTACAAAAAAACTGGTTTTAGAACCGAAACCGGAAAAAAAAACCGAAACTGGTTTTTTTTTAACCGGTTTTTTTATAATCGGTTTTTTTTTTAACCGGGTTTTTTAACCGCCGGTTTTTATACCGGTTACTATTCTTGACTTCAAAAACCGGTTATTAACCGAACTGGTTATTAAAAAACCGGTTAAAACCGGTAAAAAACCGGTTTTTTTGGGAAAAACCGGTTAAAAACCGGTCCCAACCGGTTATACCGGTTATTGTTTTGGACCTCAAAAATCGGTTAGTAACCGGAACCGGTTATAAAAAAACCGGTTTTTATTTTGGGTGAAAAAACCGGGTTTTTTTTTAACCGGTTTTTTAATAACCGATTTGTACACCTCTAGGTGGAGCTCACTTTTTGGTTTAAGGGGGTGTTTGGAATGCTTGTTCAATTTATAACTTGTTAACTTTTTGAAAAATTATGTTTGTTACAGTGGGTGTATCTTAGAGGAATAGTGAGTTTTGAAAAGTCACTTCGCTGTCTCTACGAGAGGATAGGTTACCGGGTTTTCTCTAGAATTGGTGATGGACGACTCGGGTTACTCTCGAAGTACTTCGTTTGTCTAGTGGGTGCTCCAAGAGTGCTCGGGATTGATTTGTTGGTCGTTCAAAAAAAAAGACACTTCGTTGTGACTTATTTACATTTTGAAAGACAAACTGCCAAAATGGTCCCTGAAGTTTTGTCACTTTTACTACTTTAGTCCAAAACTCAAACTTTTTGAATCTGGGTCCTTATGGTTTCAATTTTGTTGCAATTTCATTCAAAATCAAAATTTGGTCAAATTTTTCAGTTAACATTCAGTTTTTTTTTTTTTTCCTTTAAATTTAGTCATCAGAAGTTTTCATAAGCAATTCTAAACACCACTTAACTCTCCAATAAAATGTTACTTCTTTATGAAAAATTGGTTTGGTTTAACTCTCGAATAAAATGTTACTCCTTTACGAAAAATTGGACCCCCTATCTTCATCAGTATTGATACTTTCGGTACCGAAGGCGAATGGGTACCATGCTCATCCCTATTTGTGGTTACAGTGTGCGATGATGACATTAGCGTGTGATGCCTACACGTGACATTACGTGCTTTTTACACATTTTACACTCGTGGCATTCAAATCCTTAGACATAGATAAAAAAAAGAGTATGTCCCGGTCGTTGCGGTGTAAAGTTGTAACAGTAATTTAGACATTAACATACTTAGACAAAGATAAAAAAAATGTTAATGTGTGAGACGCTATGGTCTAAAGTCGTAAAAGCAATTCAAATTAGATATCAACTTATTAAGTGGAAAAGGTTGGCGGGTCAAAATTGACAATTACCAAAAGTTAGAAATAAATGTGTAACTTGCTTAGTTTGAGGGTGTGAAGTGAAAGAATTAGAAGTCTAGGGGTTAGAAAGCAAAAGTCTAGGAGTTATAGTTGTAATTTGTGAAAGTTGAGAGGACTTAGAGCATTCACATCCAACCCCCCAAATTATGTGAGGGGTTTCTATTTTATGAAAAGTGGTTGTACGTGTTTGTGAGCAGAGAAGAGAGAAAATGTTACTGTTCGTAAATTTAAGGGAGGACATTGTTCACCCTTTATAACTTTTTTAATATATTTTGAAAGTGGTTGTGAGTAGAAGAGAGAGAAAATGTAATGATAAAGGTATTAAAAATGATATAGCGTAAAAATGAGTGGTCAAATGTGAATGCTTTTAGAAGTGTAGGGGCTAGATTTTTAATTTTGCAAAAGTTGAGGGCTTAAAGACAAAGGTTCACCGACTATAGATCATGGTTGTGGCACTGTCAATGTTTTAAAAACCGAAAGATCATCAAACTGGCCTTAGAATTGGTCGGATATTATGTCATAATTTTTCTTAACGTTTGTATCATCATCATCATACTCAGTAAATCCCACCAATAGCAAAGCAAAGGTAGGGTCTGAGGAGGGTAAGATGTAGACAGCCTTACCTCTACCCCCGTAGGAATAGAGAGGCTGCTTCCAGTGAGACCCCCGGCTCGATAGTAGTTTTGCATCAAGCCTTGGACATAAGGCACATAACACTCAGCAATCGGGACAAAGACCGATTAGTGCATGTACCCTTTTGTCTTTCAGCTATCAACGCCCCCACATGATGCATGATTAACCGTCCTCAGCTTTTAACGTTATTTTCACAAAATTAGTAAAATAACGTTAAAATTAGTGCACTTTCACTTTTGCCCCCCGATGGCCCACACATATATACATTATATGCGCATACCGCAAGCGGGGCGTTTTTCTTAACGTTTGTATATTTTGTATAAAATATAAATATTTAAAGAGTGCAAGGGTTTTTATAGAAAAAGAATTTCTTAACATAGGATCGTTCGATAATATTTTACTTCAAAGTTATTGAAGGGTGATGGTAAAGATGGGTGAGCTGATCTTAAACATCGACGACAACGGTATTGGAATTAGGGATGAGCTCGGTACCAATCAGTACCAAAAATCCCAAAAAATGGGTACGAGTACCGGTACCGATGATACCCGGTACGGCAGGGTTTGGTACCGATACGGACCAGTATTTGAAGGTAAAAACTGGTATTTACCGATAGCGTACTGGACCGGTACCGAAAACGCAAAGTATCGGTACCGGAAATCAAACCAATTCAGAAAATTCAGTACCGGTACTCGGTATACCATTTGCTCATCCCTAAATGGAATAGTTATGTAGAGTTTTTATAGGGTGAGATAGAACGCCAAATTGGTGAATTTTGGAGCTTCCAACATGTGGTTGATAAGAAGTAGTGTTTGTTGGCCACATGGTTTCGGGTAGATGAAACATGGGAAAGGATTATATGATTGTGGAATAAAGTTGAATGACTAGATACAAAGAGAGAATTAAAGTTCGTACAATTGTAAGAGGTATCTAAGAGACTATACCTCTCTTAGTTGTTTCGCCCTCATACGCTCATTTGTTAATCTCTAGAACAATCACTAGTCTCGGCAAATGAAATTTAGTGATATTGGCAAGAGCCTAATTTTTATGTTATCCTAGTGTGGATGTGCCCATCCTGACACCTTGACACAATTACACCTCTCTGAACATCTTGGGGCAATGGGAGTAATTGTTCATGCCGCCATTTCAACGGTTATTGTAGCTAGGAATTATAAAGGTTTGCTATGAAAGACATGTAGTGATAATCTAGTTTCATAAATGGTGGTTGCACCTTGAATCACGTTGTTATGTTTGATCCTGAGATTCTCCTACTCTTTGAAGGTTCGGTATTGATACGCAAAATAAACATTGTTAAAATTCAACTATCAACAAACATACATAGTTTTAAAGTCAACAATCAATTTACTGCTATATTTTCGACAACTACAAACTACAATGTCGGCGTGTCGACGGGAATAGGCCTGGCCTTTTATTGGGCTAAATGGGCGGCAAAGGTATAGTGTCAGGCAGCTGCCTGGCACTCCCCTATTGGCCTAACAAATTTACAATTTTATCCCTCTTTAAAATTACGATTTTGCCATCAGTTCAAAATTATGTTTTTGCCCCCACTTAAAAATAAATTTACGCTTTCGCTCCCTGGTAAATATTTCAATTTTGCCCCCGGTTAAAAATTACAATTTTGCCTCGTTTCAATTTACAGTTTTGTCATTAGTTTTTTCCCCTTAAAATTACGATTTTCCATCAGTTCAAAATTATGTTTTTACTCTCACTTAAAAATAAATTTACGCTTTTGCTCTCAGCTAAAAATTCCAATTTTGCCCCGTATAAATTTATAATTTTGCCATTAGTTTTTTTTCTCACAGCCAAGTTACGATTTTGCCCTCAACTTAAATTTACATTTTGCCCATCGTTTTTGTTTGTTTTCCTGGTGAAATTACAATTTTGCCCCAGTGTAAAATTACAGTCATGCCGGCAGCTTCCTGCCACTCCCCCGTTGGTCCATTTAATTTACGATTTATCCCCGAATTAAAATTATGATTTCGCCCTCAGTTAAAAATTACGTTTTTCCCATCGTTTTAGTTTTTTTAGCAAAACTATAAAGGTTTTTTGTTTTAATTGGTTTACTCGATTTAATTTTTTCCCGTATCAAGGAACTGTCTAACACTTGCTCATTAGTCCTGAAAAATTGCAGTTTTGCCCTAGCAAAATTACGGTTTTTTGTTTTTTTTCCTAGCAAAATTATAGTAGTCTTTTTTTAATTGATTGAGAATTATTCGGCCATCGTCCCGCAACGCGGGCGGGGCATCAACTAGTTATAATAAAAATAACAAACCGTACATTTATATAAATAAAGAAACAGAACCATAAAAATTCTTTGTCAGCACTTAGACTATGGGGTATGGGGCGTGGGTTGGGTATAAACGTCCAAGTCACCACCCCCGGTGGGCTTGGGTTTCGGCGTGGCCCCTTGGGCGGGGGTTTCAGCCCGGGCGTTGGGCGGGGCTACCCACATGACATGGCGTAACCTCATTGGCCAAGAGCACTAGCCCTTTGAAATTGTTTTTTTTTCCACGCCACCCCCCACCATACCCCTTTGAAATTAGCTTTTGGTCTTGGGTGCCCCATACTCCACGTGTCGCACTATGCCCCCAACCCACGCCCAACCATACCCCACGGTCTTAAGCGCCCGATGGTTGTTAACATATAAAATGAACATCTTTTCCTTTATAATGAAAATGATTAAGCATGATTCGATTAACTTAAAGTCAAGTAATTTTCAAACACAATCAAAATAAAGATGAACTCGAGCCGAAATGAACAACACAACGAACACCCCTATGATGTATTTAATCGGTTTTCCTCGGGTCTAGACCAAACCGGCCTCTAACTGATTATGTATTGAATTCCAGAAACACGGACTAGAAATGGGTTCATCTGGGCTTTAAATATTACACCGTGGGTTATTTTGGATAATAGATTATTTCCAAAGGGGTTTAAATGGGTATAGTTGAAAATTAGAAAAAGAAGGTTACGGGTCAAGATGGGCTGAAAGAAAAAGGGTTGCGGATCAGGATGGCTCTCTTTGTTTACCTGCTGACCTGGGTAAATCGACGCCAACACCAATACATTCAAATCAATAAATTCGACCAATACATTCGAACCTATCAATACATCAATACGTTCATCTTCTTCAGTTCATTGAGTTCTTCTTCTGCAGTTCATCGACTTCTTCTGCTGCAGTTCATCGACTTCTTGTAGTCGATTAGGGTTTGAAGGTATTTCGAGTTTTTCTGAATAATTTTTACGTTCTTCTTGTCGATCAATATGTGATCTGTATAGATATAAGCATGTAGTAGTTAGAGACACACTCTAGGTGTTCGATGAAATGTCTAGGTAGAATTTGTTTTCCGATCCAACAGGTTTACGTTATTTTGTATATGTTAAAGGGTGTATACGATGATTTTTACGATCAAAATACGTAGTTCATATTTTATACCATACTAAACTTTGATGTATTACACGAGATACTCGTCTGACAGTGGCGGATCCAGCCAGTTTTTTCACTGGGTTCCCTTTTCCAAATCATACAAGGTTTACACTACAAAAAAACGTTTTTTTTCCAAATCATACAAGGTTTACACTACAAAAAAAACGTTTTTTCCGAATCGACTGGGTTCCTGTAGGAAAGTATACTATACCTTAATGTTAAGAAGATACCAACACTTGCATATTGTGTTGTTTTCCATCTAGGATTACTTAATTGCAACTTGTAAACATTGTAGACTGAAGATGCGGTTGTAGGTAAAACTAAAGATGCAAGATATACTATCTTGATCATATTTTTGTTAATGTTCAATAACTTTAATTGGATTCTTTATGTCAAAAACAAGGCTCCATTTGACACATATTTCTTTTGATCTTCAATTTCTTACTCTTGCAAGGTGGCCCCTAGATAAGTTTAAGTTCTTTAGTTAAAAGCGTTCGACTAATTGTTCTTTTTATTTGTATCTTTTTGAGTTTTCTTAATTTTTATTTTTTTTATTTTTATATTTTCTAGATTTTTAATTTTATTTTTTTAGTTCTTTTTATTTTTTAAATATTATTTTTTTAAATTTTTATTTATTTTTTGTTTTATATTATTATTCTTTTTTCTTTTTTCTATTTTTTTATTTTTTATTATTATTAATTTATTTTTTATTGTTTTTTAGTCCATCCTAACCCAAACCCATCATAAACTTTTTTTTAATATACTCATCACCAAACCATCATCTAGATACTTATTTACCATTTATTACACTGGTTGAATAAAATATATTAAGTATTAAGTAATAAATATTACGATATTTTGAAATAAGATATGATTGAATTACTTTTGCTTTTCTAAGAAACTTTTTAAATTAAGAATCAGCATACAAAAGGATGAAACAAGAGAAGCAGGAAAAGAATTTTGGTCTCAAAGATAACTAGTGACACAACTAGTTGCTTATTAATTAGTTATAGAGTTAAATGCCATTTTAGTCCCTGTGGTTTGGGCCATTTTGCCAGTTTAGTCCAAAGGTTTCATTTTTAACCTGTGGGTCCAAAAAGGTTTCACAGTTGCCATTTTAGTCCACTTGGTTAACTTCATCTATTTTTTCTGTTAACGAGAAAGCCAATTTGGTCATTTTGTATGTAATTCTGTTAACTAAAAGGGCAATTCAGCCATATAAAATGATCGAAATGGCCTTCTGGTTAACAGAAAAAATGGATGAAGTTAACCCAATTGACTAAAATGGTAACTGTGAAACCTTTTTGGACCCACAGGTTAAAAATGAAACCTTTGGACTAAACTGGCAAAATGGCCCAAACCACAGGGACTAAAATGGCATTTAACTCTTAGTTGTATGTATATATAGAAAGAGGGGCGAAGCATTGGAAGAGGGGGGGGGGGGGGGGGGGTATGTATGTACGTTTCGTAAAGAAATTTTTAGGTCTATACGTTTTCGACCCCCGGTTTTATAAAAAAAAAAAATTTTTAGGTATTTACTTTTAGGTCCGATGACTTCCAACCCTCCGGTGTAAATTTTCAAACTTCGCCACTGTATAGAAGCATGCAAGCCCAAATATAAAAGGAAACCATACCATTATATTGATTTAATATACTATGTACACATTATATACATTTCTGCCAGATGTCATAGTTGGCTAGGAAACTTGCTAATACCCCTAAAAACTTCATTTAAAGTTTGTTTACTATATACATATCAAAACGGTGAGTAGAGTTATATAAAGTTAGCTTGCGTAATAACGGGGTTCTCCTACAAACACGTCTCTAAATCACGCGGAGTGAAGTACCTGGCATATAAATCACGTCTCTCTTTGAACCTTTCCAAATCACTCTCACGAGATTTATTCTTTTTAACCAACATAGCAATAGTTTCTTTAAGTTTCAACTTCAGTTCCCTATAGCGTTTCAGCAATCGCATGTCACTCTCAGAGAATCGCTTTTTTGTAGGTACTACTGGGAAAACAATGTCTGGTTCCCTGAACATCATTAAAAATAAAACATCAACTCAGGCAGATCAAACATAGCATAATGAATTTAAAACCATGCACTTACAAGCATCCTAGAGAAACGGCTCCATTGCCTCTTAAAATCCCACCATCCATGGAAACCGCACCGTCTTTTATGCATGGTATTGCACGTTTCATGTCGTCTCTGGTTTCATAAACTTGAGTATCACCAAAAAGACGATAAAACAATGTCTCTCGAAGGCCACAACCAGAGTCTGTTTTGGTGTCCGAGTGATCAGCATCTATATTTATCATGTTTACAGCATACCCCAAAAAGCCTGCCGGTGTGGATCCGTTAGGAAGTGTAGGATCAGGAAACAAAAGCTTTCCCTCAACATCTTTATCTACCTCGCATGCCCTGTCAAAGTTGAACTATGAAATATCGATATATATTTTTTTCTAAAAACAAATTAGGATATTGTTAAACGGGAACCTTATGTCTTCAATGCACAGAACAAGATAGCGACCATTTATCGACTGACCAAGTTTTCTTGCAAACATGTGAAGCGCAAAATCTGGATTTAACTTTCCATTCTTCTGATAGCTCTCAAGTAACCGCACATCCTCATAATGTTTGCATACCACTGCAAGCATTTGATCTCCAAGATACTCAGAAAATAGCCTGAGAGAGGACAGGACAGTAATATCATGAATGATGGTTATGTGAATTTCAATAATAAGAATTACATAAATAGATTAAACTCAACCTGCTAAGCCCAAAAGTGGGAGTTGTTCCTAGAAGTGCAACAATCCCAATGATATTTCCCATCAAACCACACCGATCTTGATCTCGCATTCCTTTCAGGTGTTTCATGACTAGAGAAGCAGCACAATCAGACTTAGATTCAACCCGTGTTAGTATTCCATTTTTCCCCAGTGAACCATATGAGTCAATACTAAGAATTTGGTCCCTGATACCTGAATGACGAAATTAACACTACATGACCACTCAAATAGTTTCATTTTTTACAGTTGTAATAAGATAAGGACAATTCTTACCTCCAAGTTCTGACAGGTTGACCTCAATTTGTCTTTTCTCATCTTCCAGCCATCTAATTTCTGTTTCAACTTTCCCAATCCGCAAACCGATTTCATGAATGTCATCTTCAAGGTCCTGAAAACGAAAGGATACATGGTGTGAGTAAATATTACTCAACAATGGTTTACTAATGCAGACAGCTTAACAGAATATGATACTGTACCTTTCGAAATTCCCTACATGATTCTCTGTCAGTTTCTAGTAGCCTTGACTCAGCATAGCATATATCCATTTTCTCTGGAGTAAATTGTTGGGGACTCTTAGAAGTAATAGGTGTCTCTGTTTCCATAAATGAGATGGCATTTAAACTGTGTCTTATATTCAGAGGCTGAGGCTCCATCTCCGAAGGAGGTTCAATGAGAACCTATGTGTAAGAAACAAGAATCACTGATTCAGGTTTTAAAACAATTAAATAATCATGATCACATTCAATATAAGGTTGGTGCAATGATGCAAAAAAAAAAAAAAAAAACAAATTAACAACACTAAAATGTAAAGTATATCATCCAGGTTGCCGCATTTTAATTGTATGGTAACCAACATTTAATTTATTTTAATTCTTGAAAACAACATTTAATGTATTTTAGTTATCAAGAATTTAACATTTAACGTATTTTGGATTTTAAGAATCAACATTCATTGTATTTCATTCACACGTAAATGTGCATGAAAAGTGTTCAAAACAGGGTAAAATGGACATGTAAAACAAGTCATTATAGATTCATATGAAATAAACACGTAAATGTGCATGAAAAGTGTTCAAAACAGGGTAAAATGGACAGGTAAAACAAGTCATTATAGATTCATATTCTATAATCAGTTGTATTCCTGTATGAAATAAAAGTGTAAAACAACTCAGATAATTAAAACGAGAATAACTTTAACCCAACACTAAAAGCTTATTGTAACAACTTAATCAGATAGACAGTTTTGAAAGAGAAAAATTCAACCTTAAGGGTCAACTGTAAGTCGTGGCAACGGGAGTGAGTAGCAACAAAAGTAAACTCCCCTGTCTCTGAAGGAACAGGAACTGCACGAACTATGCACCGGCCTTCACGAAACACATATTTGACAGGTTCTTCAATATCCATAAATTGTGATTGTGATTTGATCACAAGAGTATGTGATTGTCCAGTCTCATCTTCATCATGAAAGTTTACATCCACTTCACCCTTGGAATTCACAACTTCAAACTCCAAGTGTTCAAGTTGGGAACCAGCAAAACAGCTTTCGGGTATCTACAGTTATATATATAACTGACATAAGTTTGATATGAACACATTTCTTGTGTAAACATATTAGGTTAGAAGATTTCAGACCTGTGATGAAATCCTCAGCTGCCTTTTCTCTATCTGCCACTCTCTGCTAATAGATTCTTTATTTGAACAGATGGACAGTGTTACTGTGTAGGAAAGTTGATTTTTTCTAATGAGAACCATAATATTATTATATAAAAAAAGAATATATAAATGGATAAGCATTTCATGTATGATACCGTTTCGTCCATATAAAAAAAGAATATATAAATGGATAAGCATTTCATGTATGATACCGTTTCGTCCATAGCCTCCAGTTACTCTTAACAGGCCACAAAGATCAATGCACCCAAAAGCATCTACTTTCTTGCTAGAAAAGGATCTATCCAACCAACAAAAGCCATCCACACTAAACCCCACCTTTTCGTTTTGTTGTACATGATTCCCATATGCATCAAATAACTGTAACAGGATATTCAAAATCACGTCAGCAGGAACAAGCACTTGAAATTGAAATTATATATACTATAAATATGCTATTTTATCAACATCAAACAACTTTATCCCCCAACTTTATAATAAACAACTTTAGCCCCTCAACTTTAATGTCATGTTTAGCCCCTCAACTTTAATAATGACATGTTTAGCCCCTTCACTAAAACGACTTTAGCCCCTCAACTGTAATAATGACATGTTTAGCCCCTTAACTAAAACATCAAACAACTTTAACTCTCGCGATTTGCTTATTTTTATCTACGTTACCACCCACTAGTTGAAATTAAAATCTGAATCATACAATCAGAAAATCAGTTGATGTATTTATTGAAATTATGTATTTACTGAAATTATGTATTTAATGTACAATATAAAGCATCATAGAAATTGTATCGTGAAACAGAAATGGTGCATGTACCTCCAAATTCAAATTCTTAATTATAGTGCCCGGAATCAGTTGCTTCTCAAAGTTTTCTGGTTGCACTGTGAAATTGTGTACAGATCCGGGAAGAACTAAGGAAATACAAAATAGAACAAAAAATAAGCTTCAACAAGTGAAGTCCTAACAGTACCAAACAGATAATCCAAATAATTTATAATCATGTAAATTTAGTAAACGGCAGGCATATGCACACCTTTGATGGGAATATCTAAATGTGAGTTGTCAGGCAGAGATAACACCATAGTGGCATCATAACTTGGTCGAATGTTGTCCAAATCAGAGCTCTCAATAACCAAATCCTACCAACAACATTTTGATTTTCAAGATACCATCTTATTAATGACAGCAAAATAAATGCAAGGAAACCATACCTCGATTACAAGGCCTAACTTATCTATTGATATAGATGGGCTGCAATGATTAATGATAACCCTAGTACTGTTTGGGCAGTTGATCTTGATTGATATATTCGGAAGTTCCAAGAATGGAATTCGATTATCGTATTTATCAAACATTGATACCGAAATAGGATTGCATGGACAACCCACCCTAAACAATAATCAGCATGTAAATGTACATTATTAGTTTATTACTATCTAACAGAGAAAACACGAATGAACACATTAGATTTGAACGGTGTTTTACGTTAAATTATGATGAGAAATCTTCTTGGAAAGTGCCCATTTGTGGACTTCGCATGATGCTTTCACTTGGACCCTCACCACACATTTCTCACAAGTTGAATCTCTCTGATGATAGAAAGAAATATGTTCAGCAAATTAGAGAAATAGTCCCACGTAAATTAGCAGGAACTCGATGTTACTCACAATAGAAAAGGTGAATATATAAATGCCAACTTGCTGAAACAGAGGATGTAACTTGCATCTTGGTTTGAATACATACAAGCCATGTAAGTCTTTTAATGATGTAGGTTCTACACGTCCAGAATAGATATTCTTTGCATCCTGAAGTTTCTTGTTTCGACAATATGCAATGACTAGTGACATCTCAAACTTATCTTTCATCATATATTTCTGTTCCAAATGTTTGGAGGGAGTCCCAGATTTATAACTAGAGGGACGCACCACGGCAACGATTTCAAATGATGATACATCCTTTGCATAAGTTTCAGGTCCATCAGGTAATGACTGCAAGAATAAATGACATTAAGAATAGCATAAGATAACAAAATTTTAATGAAATGCAGAATAACATAAATGGCAGTTTGATTGGATGAACTACTAACCGATTCTATTCCCAACTCACGACATTGCCTTGCATTTAAGATCTCAATTGAGGAAGGGCACTTCTGCTGTTGCTTCTCCAGTTGGTTATTCCATTCAGAATCATCCATCGCCAAACACTAGAAAATAACTTTTTGTTTAATAATAGATAGTCATAGTTGTCATTTGAAAATTACAGAATCCCTAACCTTTCCAGAATCAATGACATTTATCGGTATTGATACGGATTTTCTCAAAGCAAATTTTGTATTTTCTTCAACCGATTCAAGTAGAGAGCCATCTTTTTCTGAGATATCAATTGTCCTTCCAAAATAAAAGAAATATTGAACAAAATAGTGTGAGATCAGAGATACTGAAAGTTAAGAACAGAATATGGATGAAGATATAGAATTAGGTGGTCTACCTGCAAATTATCCATGCATCCCCTGTTTGAGCAAAAAATATGGGAAGTTAAATAAAAGGATAGTCTAATTAAATTGATTAAAAATTTTTGGTACTCACCACCAGCATCCCCTTGAAATCCTTCAAGGAGGATGTATTCTAATGTGGCATACACATGGTTTTTGTGGAATCCAGCACATGCCCCCTTGAGAATTTTGATTTTCTGCCCAGATTTCCAAGTTTTTCCTTTCCGCCTAAAAGCTTTATGAATCCTCACAACTGCAAGCAGAATGAAAATAAGTATAATGAAATTAATGCACATGAAACCAAAATTTGAATTCTCACCATCACTGGTTATATGAAGCTCCTTTTTGTTTGAAGGGTTTACTATAAGAACAGGTTCATCAATTCCAGAATCGACTTCTTCATCATATTTTTCATGCATTTCCCTTACCCACAATTGGTACTGCTTATCCAATTGTGTGAGGTTCAATGATTTTCCGTCTCTTCTGATGTCAATGTCTACGCGTGTTGATGAATCTGAATGGTCTTTACGTTTATTACAGATTACATATTTAAAGATCATGACACCCATGAGGTATACACTTTCAAAAACTAACAATTACCCGAATCTTTCTCCTTGCTGCCCAAGTTCCTCAATGCATTAGTAAAAGGGTTTTGGTGCGCGAAATCAGTCTAGAAAAACAAACAAACAAACAAACATCAGCGGCATCAGCTAACTAGGTGCAATGTATGATAAAATAGCCAATGAACGACAAACTCATACCTTAGAGGGTGTTGGGCTGAAACCAGCATCCGTATCTAAAATCACAACAATTTGCATTCAGCCATACAATCGATTGTACAAAGAAGCAAAAAAAATAATGAAAGAAATTTTAGGTTATACCGATAAAACATTTAACTCGCATGCAGCTTCTCTTGAAGAAGACTTGTGATCTGTCTATCTTTTTTTGTCTGAAATCCATAAACGGAAGCCATGCCTGATTCAAAGAAAAAAATCAATTATATTCTTGAAGGTAACTAGTAAAAAATCAGACTGTCATATATGCAATTGTTTGCATCAACTCACCCAACGAGCATCTGGTAGCAGACGACCTAACCGTCTACAAGACACATGCCTAAAACTTTCGAAGTCTTCTTTGTAATCATATCCGTCTTCTTTCAATGTTTCAATAATACTATCAATGCTTTCTTTGCCCTGTTATGTAAAGTTAAATAGGATAAAATGGTAAAAGAATCCACATTCTATACAAGTACCATGTGGATTTGTATGTGAGTATACGTACCTCTTTAACAGGGAGATATACACACCTTAGGCGTGCATTCGCCTCGTTTGATGATCTTGTTCCTGGAAAATGGAAGGATGAAATTTTATGGCAGAATTTCAGAGTTAACAAATTTAGTAATGCTAAAAAGAAACAAACCTTGACTACTTGTCATAGTAGCATTGTCATGATTTAATTTAAAATGAATTTGTAGCACAAATTCTGGACCATTGCATGAAGCTAGATTTGTGATTGCTACCTCCCCGCCAGGAATTTCTGCTAGATCCTCTCTGTTAACCTAAAAGTGCCCATTATGCAGGAAAATATTAGATTACTAAAGACTATGTTTCAAAAACTTATGAATTTAATGTTAAGAACAGATGAAATTCACTGTTAGGTAAAGTACATGCAACAAAAGCTTTTAAAAAAGGAATAAAGTGCAAACCTCAAATTCAACAGGCATAATAGTTCTCCCTTTCTTGGACAAGTCATCACACTATAAACAGAAACAAACTAAGTTACAGTATTAATCATGAAAGTAGTTAATTCTAGTGCGAATCCTAGTTAGTGAGAATAACGAATCTTATAGTTGAAGACATAAATAAAGAATTTATCTTGGTAATCAAAGAATACAAACTATAACACCCCTGCATCATGTATAAGGCAGCAAACCTGTATATAGGGGAAGTAAATATCCTTTAATTTGAATTGAAGCCGCCTTATGTTGGGGATTCTCATCTTTGGTTCGAAAATCTCAACCTGTTCAAATGTTGTCCACAAAAGTTGATGTCAGATCATATCTAAGCCTTCAAATTTATGATAATTGTTACCTTCGTGAAACTTCCCCTGGGAGATAATTTAAGTTCGTCATTTGTGGGGTCTCGAAGGCCACCATAAGTCTAAAATGCAAGAAAGAACAAGAATACAAGATAAATCAGGCTTAAAAGGAGTAAAAAAGAAAGGAGAACATATGACAGAGATCAAAATGACACAGTTACCCTCCAAGTTGCTTTCGAACCAGAAACAGAACCATTAACAAGAGCATCTCTCTCAAGACGTAACATATAGACTTTTTTACCATTTTTGGTCTTGGATGAAACTTCCGTGCGCCTACATTAAGATAAGCAACAAAATGAAATGATTACAATTAATAGAAGAAGTTTCTTAAATATTAGCATGTCATATAAGGAATTAAATCTTAGTTTAATAGACATACCTTCCTAAATGCATTGATGCAATAACGCCACCATATCCAAACATGCCAAAGGCAGGCTGTACATGCCACCAGAAGGTTTAACATCAGTCATCACGAATAAGGTAATATTTAAGGATGACAAATTCAACATATTTCATGCAGTTTCACAGCAATTACCTTTAAATATGGAGGCTTGCCACCAATGGCTTGTGTCTTATATACTCGATGGAGAGATGCGCCCATCTTCCCCCTACAAAGCAATTAAAACGTATAATAAAAGCATAATAAAGAAAATAAGAAACAAAGAAATACAACATTTGAGAAAATAACATCTTACCACTTCTCTATAGACGTAGAGTCCATACCCGGACCTGTGTCAAAAATAGATATCTTCTCATTTGAAACTTCAACACTGCCAAATGATGAAAGTGGTAAGAATTAGTAGAAACCAAAATCCCTAAAATTTCAGGCAACAAAGTCAACTCCATATGTTGACCCGGTACCTTATTAGCCTCCCATCATTTTCATCATTCGCCCACACAGCTTGCAAAGAATTGTCCTAAGAAAAAGAGTATGAAATTACAAACCTTGAACATGGATTTGTTAGGAAATCTAATAAACACGTATAATTACTCACAAACCTTGAACATGGATTTGTTAGGAAATTTAATAAACACGTGTAATTACTCACAATCAAATCAGCCAATGCGGTTTCAAAAGTATATTCTTCTGGTAATTCCATTAACAACTCTGTATCAGGAGTTAAATCCCACATGTTCTATGAAAAAAAAAACATTATAGTTCAATAAGTATGGTAAAGGAAACGTAGATCTATTTAAATTATAATCAGCCATAACAAACCTCATAGATTGTTGCCTGTGGAGACCCATCCTGTTACACGATCATCACACATTAAGCAATCAAACGAGTTTAACAAATCAATGAAGCAAAAATCAAAATGAAAAACCAAAAACAGAGATGTAGACGCACATCAAGTCTGAGATTGTGTACTTTGTTCATCTCTAACTTTGTTAACTTAAGGCAATTTCTAAAACCATAATCATAATCGTCAAAAAAACACAAATCAGCATCCCATTTAACACTTTTCTTAGGGCTAGATGCTTTTTTGGCTTGTATTGCTCTATCGTGTTGCTCTTTTACTTTGTTAGCAAGCTCTCTAACAGTCATCGACTCCGTTCCTTCAGGTATCTTCACCAATACAGTCATCCCATTCGGCAACAGAATTCTCAGCTTGTAAACCCTCTGGGGTTGTGAACCGGAAACAACTTCCCTACTACCTACTCCACCGGAATCTGGCGTCCTCTTGTTAGATCGCCATACTTCATAGCCCTCACTCGGTCGCTTTTGAGGCGTTAGAAGATGCCGTTTACCTTCCATCTAGTAAACTAACTGCCAAATAAGGTAAAAAAAATTGTTTAGAAGCTGAAAAAGCAGGTGAACAATAGTGATTGAGTGATATCTACTCATATTAAAGAAGAAATTAATCAGAACTGAGAAAAATGAAGGACGATCTGAGATTCAAAGATCAATAGACGTAATCGAAGAGTAAGATCAGCAAAAGGTTAACAGAGTATCATTTTACAACTATAGGATCAAGTGATCAACTGCTAAATAAGGAAATAAAATCTTCAGAAGTTGTGAAATCAAGTGAACAACACAATCAACTGCCAAATAAGTAAATAAAATCGTCTGAAGTTGAAAAAACGAGTGAAACAACAGCGATTAAGTGATATCTACTACGTTTACTTGACGATCCTACAGTCATAACTGACATTGCAAATAATTTCAGAAGAAGTGAGAAAAATGAAGGATAATCTGAAATTTGAAGAGTAATAGACATAATCGAAGTGTATGATATCATAATAAACGTTAACAGAGTATCAATTTATGAGAATATGATGAGAAAAAGTTGGATAGTAGAGTGATTGTTGTGAAGTTACCTGCACTGTGAACTCGAAGAGACGAAGCGGAGGAAGGGTTTTGAGAGAGAGAGAGAGAGGGTTTTTGTAAGAATAAACGGAAACGATGATGGTGAGTGTAATACTATACTGCAGGGTGCTAAAGCGAGCCGGGTGTCTGCTAAAGTGAGCCGGGTGTATAATCATTCCACGCCCTTTGTTTGTTTCTCTGACATCTCACGGAGCCGTCAAAATTAACATCCAACCAATAATTGTTTGTTTCTTCCAGTGTAAGCTTTGAGAGCATTCATATCCGAACCATCATATCTATTATATAAAATAAATGAAAGTTATTTGGGCCACGAGTCAACACCAGAGAGCCCCTAAATGCCCTTTTTCCCGCCCAACAGTGTCACTGCCCTCTTCTATTTATATCCTCCTTCATTTACAAATTCAGGGCTTCTTGCTTTCTTTCTCTCTCTGCTCTGCTCTATTTCCGATCGATGTTTATCCTCTCTCATGTTTATCCTTCTTCTTCTCATATTCATCTCCTCAACAACGTACGGCAGAGGTTACTTCTATTGGATACATCTTCGTTTGAAACCCTAAATCATGTACCGTCCAGTGGTTGAAGAAGAGAATAATCATGTAAGATCTACTTTTTTATCTAGAAATTTTATTTCGTTTTATCTATTTTGTCATACTGAACATGATGAACCCTTTTCTACCCTCAGAAGAAGAAACAGATCTCCTTATCGTACTCGATGAACGCTTTTGTACAACCTCTTCTTAATCGGTGACTCTGGTATGTTTGGTTTGTTGTATCATGTGATTACGAGCAGATTTATTTTGATATATTTTGTACTTTGTCTTTCCAGACCTTTTTTGTTGGATTATAGAGTTTGTTGATTAGAAGCAACCTCTGCCGGACGGTTGTTGAGGAGATGGAATTGGGAAAGGTTATACCGGGTGTGTTGATAGGTGATACCAGTGCAAAAGTTTATGACATCACCAAGGTAACTTAAATTGGTGTGATTTATTTTTTTGGGTATTTCTAACGTTTTGATTTACTGTTTATTGGTGCATTGATTCATTTGTAATCCTTTGCAGATCTCCCGTCATCTCAATTTGAGCAATTAAACGTAGTTTTGTTAATCACTATCGGTGTTTTAATTACTAGCAGTGGTTAAAAAGTTTTCCATCAGCTATTTGACTTAACAATAGTTTGCGTTATTTATTCTAAATTCATCAGTTTTTGTAGGTAAACTGAAGTTTCCACCAATAGGCACTGCCCAGCTAAGTTTCCTACAATGACAGTGGTTATAACAAGTTAATATGGCACATCACTGATCTGCCTAACAAGTGTTGGATATAAGGATGGTTGTACATAAAGTTTGATGAACATCATCCACTGTTCAATTATGAAGAACCGCTGATCAAGACCAAAGTCCAGACAAGCACCGATCAACTAAATGTGAAACACTCTCCAACAACAGTGGTTCCTCATCAACAAAACATCTTCTATGTTTGTTTATGTTAAAAGTGTTTATTCTATCTTTGTTTATGTTAATAGTGTTTATATGTAACAGAATTTATACTATCACTTCAGTGTTTTGATCTGTACTATTAATTGAACAGTTGTTTCATCTTTGTACTAATAAAATTCCTATACACTTGGATGAATATTAAGCACCTCATCTTGATTGTTTGAGTATAGTATTCTTGAAATTGGTTCAAACATTTGATTGTTTAAAATATTCCACTGCTGAAATACAACCACTGTTTCTTCAATCTCCATGTTGACCACTGATTGACCAAACATCAGTGTTTTGAAAACTGGTTGGTATCCACTTATCGGAAAAAATCCACCAACTTTATTCTTATCAAAAAATTTAAAGTTAGATTAAAAAAAATTCTTGATGACAATTTGTTTCAAACAAATCACTATTTTAATGCTGATTTCTTGATCTTTTGACATTTGATTAAGCAAATTTTGTATTTCAATTTGACGGTTATTATATGTTGATTAAAGTTAAAAGAAAATTTAAAAAAGTCATTATGGCATTTGCTATCAAATCAAGTCAGTAGTTACTGACAATATCAGTAATTTTGAAATTCAAAATATGTAAAATGGTAATTTAAAAGACTTTGTTTATATATAACAGTGTTTTCCGCATCAATGTTTTAAAGACTGTTAGGTTGTTAGATGTCATCACCTTAGTGTTTTATATGAAACCATTTTTATGGCATCAGTGTTTATATGTAACAGGGTTTAGTACTTTTGTTTATATGTAACACTATTTATCACATCAGTTCAGTGGTTTGATCTGTATTATTAATTGAACAGTTATTTCATCTTTATACTAATAAAATTCATATACACTTTGATGAATATTAAGCTTCTCATCTTGATTGTTTGGGTATAGTATTCTTGAAATTGGTTCAAACATTTGATTGTTCAAAATATTCCACTGTTGAAATACAACCTCTGTTTCTTCAATCTCCATGTTAACCACTGATTGACCGAACATCAGTGTTTCGAAAACTGGTTGGTATCCACTGATCGGAAAAAATAGCCGCTGCTCACTTTTACATTGTTGACAACCAATTACATAAGAGTTCCACCAACATTATTTTCATCATAAAATTTAAAGTTAAATTAAAAAATAAAAATAAATTCTTGATGACTATTTGTTTCAAATCAAATCAGTAATTAATGCTGATTTCTTGAGCTTTGGACATTTGATTAAGCAAATTTTGAATTACAAATTGACGGTTATTATATGTTGATTAAAGTTAAAATAAAATTTAAAAAAGTCATTATGGCATTTGCTTTCAAATCAAGTCAGTAGTTACTGACAATATCAGTAATTTTGAAATTCAAAATATGCAAAATGGTAATTTAAAAGACTGTGTTTATATGTAACACTATTTATCACTTCAATTTAGTGGTTTGATCTGTATTATTAATTGAACAGTTGTTTCATCTTTATACTAATAAAATTCATATAAACTTTGATGAATATTAAGCTTCTCATCTTGATTGTTTGGGTATAGTATTCTTGAAATTGTTTAAACATTTGATTGTTCAAGTATTCCACTGCGGATACACAACCTGTGTTTCTTCAATCTCCATGTTGACCACTGATTGACCGAACATCAGTGTTTCGAAAACTGGTTGGTATCTACTGATCGGAAAAAATAGGCACTGCTCACTTTTACATTGTTGACATTCACTGATATTGACCATCAGCGGTTTCCCTAAAAAATAGTCAGTGCTCACGTTTTTATTTTTGATGTTCTTAATTAGTGATACATTGAAATTATCAAATGAAAACTAGAATTACAATCAAATTACCATTTTACCTAATCTTTACATTCCAATTACATAAGAGTTCCACCAACATTATTTTCATGATAAAATTTAAAGTTAAATTAAAAAATAAAAATAAATTCTTGATGACTATTTGTTTCAAATCAAATCAGTAATTAATGCTGATTTCTTGAGCTTTGGACATTTGATTAACCAAATTTTGAATTTCAAATTGACGGTTATTATATGTTGATTAAAGTTAAAATAAAATTTAAAAAAGTCATTATGGCATTTGCTTTCATATCAAGTCAGTAGTTACTGACAATATCAGTAATTTTGAAACTCAAAATATGCAAAATGGTAAGTTAAATTTTTCGTTCTCTCTCTCTTTTTTTATTTTTTTTATTTTTTCCTACAGTGCATATCAGTTCTAATATTTAATTATTTTATTAAAGCAGCATATTACACTACTTTTACCTTTGAAATTAAATCTGAAATTTATGACGTCCAATAACAGTGTCAAACCATAACAGTGGTTCAGCATCAACTTTAGTTATTCTATGTTTCTTTTTATTTGTTTATGTTAACAGTGTTTATATGTAACAGTGTTTTCCGCATCAGTGTTTTATAGACTGTTAGGTTGTTAGATGTCATCACCTCAGTGTTTTATATGTAACCATTTTTATGGCATCAGTGTTTATATGTAACAGTGTTTAGGAACAGTTTTGTATTTCACATCACTTCAGTGGTTTGATCTCTACTATTAATTGAACAGTTGTTTCATCTTTATTTTAATAAAATAAAATTTCTATACACTTGGATGTTAAGAGTGTTTAAGTGTTTATATTTAACAGTGTTTTTCGCATCAGTGTTTATAGTCTGTTAGGTTGTTAGATGTGATCACCTCAGTGTTTTATATGTAACCGGTTTTATGGCATCATTGTTTATATGTAACAGTGTTTATCACCACAGTGGTTTATATGTAAGCGTATTTATCACATCACTTCAGTGGTTTGATCTGTACTATTAATTGAACAATTTCATCTTTATACTAATAAATAAGGTAACACAAAATACACTTGGATGATTATTAAGTTCCTCATCTTGATTTTTTGGGTATTGTATTATTGAAAGTGGTTCAAACATTTGATTGTTAATGACTATTTGTTGCAAATCAAATTAGTAATTAATGCTAATTTCTTGAGCTTTGGACATTTGAGTTATAAGCAAAATGTGAATTTCAAATTGACGGTTATTGTTTCTTAATTAAATTTAAAATAAAATATAGAAAAGTCATTATGAAAATTTCTTTAAGTCAGTAATTTTGAAATATTGAAATTCTTAATATACAAAATGGTAATTTAAAATTGACGTTCTTTCTCTTTTTTTGCCTACTTTGCATATCATTTCTAATATTTTATTACTTTAATAAAGCAGCATATAAAGATATACACTCCCTGCATTTGAAATTACATTTGCCACTGCATTCAGTTAAAATTTTTATTGGATAATCGGTAAGCTTGAATTTCAACCTTGATATTTTTTTTAAGAACATCCATGCTTATTGTATTATCATATTACGTTTAGCAATACTTATATTTTGCTTATTCTTTTTTTTTTTTTTTATGTACAGTCTTCAAATGGAGGTTGCAAAGGTTAGCATGCTTAACGATCTTAATACATTCTCAAACAACTATTCGATTAGAGTGAAGATTGTTAGCATTTCGAAGAAGATGATGAATGATAACAAAAATGAAATATATCGTCTTGATATGATCTTTATGGATGAGATGGTACCGTATATAGTTGTGTTATAATTTTTTTGGACATATGAATATCCAAATGAATATAACACCTTTTTTATTTAATCGGATGTTTCATATTCTTAGGGAACTATGATACAAGCCAGCTGTTTGCATAAGATGCTAGGAAAATTCAAACACTTTCTTCAGTTGGATGAATGTCTTCTTATCACCAAACCTTCTCTTGCTACTAATAAGTCCTCTGCTAAGTATACCAAGAGAAACGACAAAATATCAATTTATTTCTATACTTCTGTTGAGAAATGCTTTGACTGATCTGGACCGAAATACCGTTTTAATTTCGTTAACCTCAAGGATGTTGTTAAAAATAAATTTGAAGTTAATACAGTTATTGGTATGTAAATCACTACATGATATATATCTATTGTTTTGTCTTATTGTTTTTTTTATTCTTATCACTTCTTAATGCTGTTTTCTTTTCACAATATATTTTTGTTTATAGATTGGATTGGTTATGTGGATGTATGTTTCAATCTAGAGGATACGTCAAAGAAGGATGGGAGCAAGGGCAAGAGACTTAATCTTAGACTTGAAGACCTTGAGTGCGTTCTTTTTATTAAGTTGTTGCATTTTGACGTTTAAACCATTATAAGGTTGCTTGATGTTATTATGTTTTATGTTAATATTTTAGAGGCCAAAAGTGTCCGGTTACTTTGTGGGATGGTTTTGCTATTGACATGTTTGCTTACATGAATGATAAGAAACGAGAGAAATATGTTGTTATCCTTTGTCATTTTGGTATGGTCAACCTTTACAAAGGTACAATTTTAACTTAATTAGTTTAATTTTTTTATTGTTATAGATTTATCTTTAGATTTACTTATATGTTTTAAATTTGACACTATTTATATTGATCTACATTTGGTTTTAATTTTAAATTCAGACAAGCGTGGCGTTGCAAACGGCTTTGAGCTAAGCAGACTTTTTATTAACACTGACATTGAAGAGATATCCTCTTTTAGAAAGAGGTATAGTTAGTATGCATATAAACATTGAACAATATTATTTTGTACCTACATTTATTTTTTACGTTTTAATTTGATCACATGAATCTGTTTAGATATGTAGAGAAAATTTCTGCTTCATCTTCATCAAATGATCATGTTGGTTCAAACGTCATCTCAAGTGTTGAAGATGAGTTTCTTAATAACCCTGATTTCATGCTTATTGGTTTCCTGGGAACCATATCAACGGTGTGTATTTTCTTATAAGTACTCTACATGCTGAGTTTTTTAAAAGTCTTTTCTAAGTGTTATTATTTTTGTTTGATGTTGATAGACAAAGAAGGTTTTGGTTGTTGGCACAATCACAGCTATATGCACTGATAAACTTTGGTATTACAATGGTTGTAACCACTGTAAGTCAGGTGTGGAGGAAAGATTTGTAACGAAAGAAAATCCGGATGGTTTATCTGGTGTTGATCATGAAAAATCATTGGTGTGTACAAATGATAAATGTGAAGGAGTCGACATCTATTCTATTCCGCGGTTTGAGATTACAGTTTTATTTCCTTATACTAAATACTAATATGAACGACACTTTTGTTTTTAGTAATACTAATGTTTTCATTTGTTTTTAACTTTGATAGGTTCAAGATACCTATTAGGGTGCAAGACTCTTCCGGTACTGTGTCTTTGACACTGTTTGATTTTGAAGCTTACAAGATTCTTAAGAAAACTGCCAAAGACTTAGTTTCAATTCAAGATCAGGTAACAAATACATGCATTCAGTTATTTGGCCATGTACTATATATAATTTAAAATTAATTTTTATAAAATTGTATGTTGAAATTATGGAATCATTATGCTCATTGTAATTATATTAATTTTTATAAAACTATAGGTTGTTAATTCTGGAGAGATACCGAACCCATATCCTGAGATCTTTGACACATTGATTGGAAAGAGGTATGCTTTCATCATAAGTGTTAAAGACTATAACATTGAGCATCAGGTTGAAAACTATGGTATTTCAATGGCCACTAACGATGATGAGATCCTTGCCGCGCTCTGCGCCAGATTCAATCTTAACCAGGTCTAAATCTTCATTATGTCATTCTTTTAATTTGATATACATATCCTTTTAAAATATATTTATACCATTGTGTGTATTTTATGTTATTATGTATTATGTACTTAAAGCATGAGCAGTCCGAATCGTTGGATGTTCTAGAATCCTGCAGTTTGTCTACTCCTGTTGACCTTATGAAGGTTATATGAGAATTTCCTTATTTGTAGTAAATTTTTTTAAACGTTAGTACTTATTGTCTTTTTATATCAGGATGAGTTGTCATACTGCGGTGAGAATGTTACACCTGCATTCCAAGCACTTGTAGGCACTAAGAATCCGTCTTCTGATGAAACAAAACGTAATATTCGTGAAGTGTTCGATGTGGATGATGCATTAGGTTGCTCCTCGACAAAGCGCCGCATCAGTGATGAACTCTCTCAGGATGAAGATGCTGGTGTTTCGACGATTTTGATTCCAAAGATTGAGAAATAGTGTCTTCTGTATTTTCAAATACATTTATGTGTTGATTTCATATGCTGTTGCCATGTTGAACTTATGGTTTTCGTTTTGTTGCTTTTGGGTGTTTGGTGGGTTATGTTTTGGACTGATTATGTGGTTTTGAATTCCTAAAAACTTATCTGCTTATTATAATGTATATTGTTAAATAAATATTGAGATGTTCAATAGTTAATATTTATGTTTAAAACTTATGTGTATGAATAGTAGCAACAATTTATAATATATATTGTATATACCCAATTAACAACTTTTTTATCTACAAACATTTCTAATCTTTAAGCAATTTTAATGTTATTATTTTATCTCATAATTTATATAGGATTATCCGTGGATGTGGTTGTTCTTTAT
This sequence comes from Helianthus tuberosus, assembly GCA_030545235.1. Classification (NCBI taxonomy): domain Eukaryota; kingdom Viridiplantae; phylum Streptophyta; class Magnoliopsida; order Asterales; family Asteraceae; genus Helianthus; species Helianthus tuberosus. The sequence goes on from CM060394.1 coordinate 84,229,741, forward strand.
TGGTTTTTACCGTTATCCCTGCCCACTAAGATTTAGTAAGTATCCGTCATATGTTACAGTTTAAAAAAAATATTTAATTTGTGCATGTTTCTCCCATTACTTATTTAAGTAATCTCATTCAATAGGTTTTTTATATACTTCAAATTTTCTCTAAGTCATTCAAAGAATGTTGTTCAGAAAAATCGTAACCAAGTATGAAGCGTAAATTCAAACCCATTTTATTTGGTTTTTTGTTTGCTTTATTGATCCATGTTTTATTTTATTTTTTCTTTGGTTTATTTGGATAACTGAAGAAAATACCGTTTAACTTAAATAGTTATTAAATAAAGATAGTAATATTTTATTTTAAAAATTATATACAAATAAACCATAAACCTAACCGATGAACATCCGATTTACATTCCACAAAGATTACAAAATTTGTTGTTAAGTTTTTTATCAATGTAATACATTATTTGGAATAATTAATTCAATAATATGAAACAATTTTATTTTACTTTTCATGAAATGATTTTTAATTACAAAATGATAAAATGCAATATTATAATTTATTGAGGTTATGTTTAATCCTTAGGTATTATATATTGTAATTCAAAATTTAAAAACCACTGTTTTCTTCTATTGTTTTAATGTTCCTGATCTTAATACTCTTTCTTCTTTTGAAAGCTTCTCCTTCTTTCAGAATTAACAATGTCAAAGAATTCACGTTCATTTTCTACAACAACTAATTCATCTCAACGAAATTTACATAGTAAGTGAAATTATAACTTCTTAACTCATCATTTCCGAAATCAAAATCAGCTTTTAGATTCAAATCATAATTCTACTTGGTTTTTTTGTAGGTCCACTTATGAGAACTCCTGTTTCAGATATCTCTAACAGATCTCCTCTTTCAGATATCACAAATGGTAATAGCTCTTGAATTTGATTATAAGTATTCTTTTTTCCGTTTTATGTTTCTAAGTGGACTGATTCTTGTGTTTTGAACATATTATACTTTCTATGTTTTTTAGTTATTTCACCGAATGAAAGGCGTAAGCTTCGAAAATTAATACTTGATAATAAGAAATTAAAGAATGCGTGGTCATCATCAGCTGCTAATTCATCTCAACGAAATTTACGTAGTAAGTGTAATTATAACTTCTTAACTCAGAAGAACCCAAATCAAAATCAGGTTTCAGATTGAAATCATAATTCTACTTGCTTTTTTTGTAGGTCCTCTTACGAGAACTCCTGTTTCAGATATCTCTAACAGATCTCCACTTTCAGATATCACAAATAGTAATACCTCTTGAATTTGATTATAAGTATACTTTTTTCCGTTTTATGTTTCTAAGGTGACTGATTGTTGTGTTTCGTACATATTATACTTTCTCTGTTATTTAGTTACTCCACCTAATGAAAGGCGTAAGCTTCGAAAATTAATACTTGATAATAAGAAATTGTTAAATGCATCGTCATCATCAACGAATGTTTGTAGCATCTTTTCTGAGAATGCAAATATGGTTGAATGTTCTGATTCTACGGATCAACATATGTACTCCATTGCGTGTCGAGCAGTTAGAAATGCTACTGGTTCTTTAATTTCAACTACACCAGGTTTGTATTTTGTTTCTTTATTATTTGTTTTGATAAACACATTACTAAACCACATACCGGTCTTAACATCAATGTTTTAATATTGGATGTTCATATAATGGCATTAACATAGGTACACCAGCAGATAGCAAACGTCGATATTCCATTACTTCTAGCATTATTAGCAGCAACAATCAGCCGATATTGGGTAGTAACTCTACGCTTACACGGCTGTCTTCTGGTAAACGTAACCTTGAGCGCAAGAAGCGTGATAATACTCCTGTACGTATGCTCTCTTTGGATTCCGATCAAGAAAATGTGTTCTTGTGCACTGATGAAGATCCTTATAAAGGGATCTCTAAAGGTTTTAATCTATTTTATTCTTTTAGGACATTTGTTGTGTTCTACCTGTAATATAACTCTCAATCATTTGTTAACAGATTATTTGGACCATGGTGACCAAGTGCTTGCATGTCAGCTTTGTAGTGCAAAGTTATGGGCATCGGAAGGTGGAAAAGGTCGTTTAACTGTAAATAAGATATGTTATGGTATGTGTTGTAGGTATGGTAAAGTTCAGCTACCGCCTTTAAAGGATGCACATCCGTCTTATCAAAATTTGTTTTCTTCCTCAAATCCAAAAAGCAACTTCTTCCTAAAGAACATAAGGCGATACAACTCTATGTTCTCTTTTACATCTATGGGTGGAAAGCTTGATTCTAATATCAACAAGGGCAATGCTCCATTTATATATCGTATCAGTGGCCAAAACTATCATTGCATGGGGAGTCTCAAACCTCCAGCTGGAAATGAAGCTAAGTTTTGTCAGCTATACATACATGATACTGAAAATGAAATAACAAACAGACAGGCATTATTCAGGTACGAGTGATTTCTAAGTTCCATTTTTATTCTATTAAAGAACATCTAGAAATTTAACTATTTGTAGTTCAATATTAGTTGTTAAGTACCATCACTTAATCCTTAATCACTGATTCTCTATCCAGAGATTGCTACAACAGCAGTTGTTAACCATCAGTGTTTTAATCACCAACAGTGCTTAAAAGTTTTTTTCATCAGCTGTTTGACTTAACAGTAGTTTGCGTTATTAATTCTAAATTCATCAGCTGTTGTAGGTAAACTGAAGTTTCCTACAATAAGCTCTGCCCAGTTAAGTTTCATACAATGACATTGATTATAACAATTTAATAAGGCAAAACACTGTTGGATATAATTACATTTGTACACAAAGTCAAACTAACCCCATCCAATGTTCAAGACCAAACCACTCATGCCTACCAAACCACTGTTTAAGACCAAACCACTGAAATGTTACTTTTCTCAACATATTCTAAAAGTTTTGAGCTGTATCAACAGTTGTTTACAACCGTTCTTCCTTAAAAGTTAATTATTAATCACTGATTCTCTATCCACTGCTTATTACAATAGCAGTTGTTAATCTTATGTAGTTCACTATCAGTTGTTAAGTATCATCAGTGTTTTAATTACTATCAGTGCTTACAAGTTTTACATCAGCTGTTTGACTTAGTACTAATCTGTTTTTCCTTAACACTTAATTACTAATAACTGATTCTCTATCCACTGCTTATTAAAATAGTTATGTTATGTTAACGTTTTGTTGTTTTTTTTTCTTTTAACAGCAAAAGAACCAAACCTTCATCGCCTGCTGATAAAGAACTTGATGTTGAAATGATAAAGTATTTGAGGGCTTTATTAGATTCACAAAATATGTTGGTTAAGACATATAGGATGGTCAGAAACCATTTTCACCAATCTCCATATGCCAACCTTAGTCTGCGACTAATTTATAGAAGAGAAAAAGACGGCAGGACATATAACTTACCCACCACATCTGAAGTTGCTGCTTTGGTTGTCGGAGACATAGATAAAGCTATAGACCATCGTGATATTGTTGTCCAGACGCAGTCGGGAATGCTGCAGCGTATTAGCGAATTACACCCATCGTATCTTGCTCTGCAATATCCGTTACTTTTTCCATATGGTGATGATGGTTATAGAGTTGATATTCCTCATAGAGATTTTATGTCCACACAAAAGAAAATAAAACCAAAGTGCACAATGAGAGAATTTTTTTCATATAGGATCCAAGATAGAACTTATGGCTTTTCCTTAATTTTAAATGGGCGAAGGTTGTTACAACAGTTTTTGGTTGATGCGTACACAATGATTGAGAGCGAAAGATTAAAGTACATTCGTAGGCAACAAGCGAACCTTCGCTCTGAAACATTTGAGAATCTTCAAAAGTATAAATCGAAAGGTAAGGAAGTTTTAACAGATACTGGAAAGCCTATTATACTTCCTTCTTCATTTACTGGTGGTGCAAGATTCATGCAACAAAATTACCTCGATGCAATGGCCTTATGTAAGTGGTATGGGTACCCTGATTTCTTCATAACTATAACATGTAATCCTAAGTGGCCTGAAGTAAAAAGATTTCTAAAAGATTCAACCATCAAAGCCGAAGACAGGCCTGACATATTGTGTCGATTGTTTAAGAGGAAGCTTGATTCGTTAATCAAAGATTTTAAGGATTCCAAGTATTTTGGTGAGATTAACGCTGGTGTGTTATTTTTTTTTTTCACATCTTATCCTCTGATGTATATTTTTTAATCAAGGTTATTAACTAGTAAATTTTGTTTATTTTTCCTTTTTATTTAGTTGTTTATACAGTAGAATTTCAAAAGCGTGGTCTTCCTCATGCACATATATGCTTATTCATGAAGGTCGATCACAAACTTCCAACCATAGATCACATAGATCCATTTATTTCTGCTGAGATTCCCGATAAAAAAGAAGATCCTGAACTTTATTCTCTTGTGACTGATTATATGATTCATGGTCCGTGTGGGAATGCTAATTTGAATTGTCCTTGCATGGTTGATAAAAGATGTTCAAAAAACTTTCCGAAGAAATTCACACCACATACAAGTATTGATTCAAATGGTTTTCCTGTATACAGAAGAAGAGATTCAGGTCATACAGTTATAAAATCTGGTGTTAGATTAGACAACAGAAATGTTGTTCCTTATAACAAAAGGCTTTTGAAAAGATATCAAGCACACATTAATGTTGAATGGTGTAATCAAGCCGGTTCAGTGAAATATTTGTTCAAGTACATCAACAAAGGTCCTGATATGGCTACTGCGGTAGTTTCTGGTGATACAAGTTCAACCATCAAAGAAAAGCCAAAATATGAGATCAAGGAGTATTATGATTGTAGATATATTTCAGCTTGTGAGGCATCCTGGAGAATATTCTCTAATGAGGTTCATTATAGGTATCCTGCTGTTATGAGGCTTCCCTTTCATTTGCCTGGCCAACAGAATGTTGTGTATGGTGCTGATGACGATATTGATAATGTTTTAAGCAAGCCTTCTGTTGCTTCTTCAATATTTATGCAATGGATGAAGTTGATCGAGTCAAATAAAGATGCTAGAAAGCTGACTTATGTTGAGTTTCCTTCCAAATTTGTTTGGATACTTAAAGATAGATGTTGGCAGGTACGTAAGTTGTACCAGTGTGTTGGCCGGATTCATTCTGTATCTCCTGCTTTGGGCGAACCTTATTTTTTGAGGATACTACTGAATAAAGTTAAAGGACCTAGATCATTTGAGGAGATACGTACAGTTAACGGTCAATTATTCCCAACTTTTAGAGATGCTTGCTATGCGATGGGACTTTTAGATGATGACAATGAATACGTTGAGGCCATTAAAGAAGCAAGTTTTGAAGGACATGCTGGGTATCTTCGAGCGTTATTTGCTACCCTGCTTTTGACAAATACTCTATCTCGGCCAGAATTTGTTTGGGAGAATACTTGGAAATACTTAGCTGATGATATTGTTTATAGACGTCAAAAAGAAACAAATATTTCAGGTTCTGATCTATTTTCTTTTATTTTACATACTACATTTTGATTTTTTATTTAATAATGTTAATTTTTTTATTTGCTAGGTTTAGTGCTTCCTGAACATCAGATTAAGAACCTTACTTTGTTGAAAATTGAAAACTATTTAATTTCCAATGGTTCATCATTACGAAGGTTTGCCACTATACCGTACCCTGATGACGATTCCTTACGTGATGCTTCTAATCGTCTGATCAATGAAGAGCTGTCACATGACCTAGATGAAGAACAAGCTGAGTTTAACAGGTTGCATCAATCTCTTACAGATGAACAACGAGCGGTTTTTGACGAAATAATGGAAGCAGTTGTAGGGCGTAAAGGAGGCCTTTTTTTGTCTATGGTTATGGTGGAACTGGAAAAACCTTTTTATGGAAGACTTTGGCTTCAGCTGTTCGATGCAGAAATGGAATAGTTTTAAATGTGGCCTCAAGTGGTATTGCTTCGTTATTACTTTCCCGTGGAAGGACAGCTCATTCTCGGTTCCATATTCCCATTAATCTAACAGAAGATTCAATGTGCAATATTAATCCAAATAGTGATATTGCGAGATTATTAAAGGAAACTCAATTAATCATATGGGACGAAGCACCGATGGTACACAAACATGCCTTTGAAGCTTTAGATAGGACCATGACCGACGTATTTTCGGAAGGTAGGAGTATTCGTTCGGATATTCCTTTTGGTGGTAAAGTTATTGTATTTGGTGGTGACTTTAGACAAATACTACCTGTTATTCCTAATGGTACTAGACAAGAAATTGTTAGTGTGTCTTTAAGCTCTTCATACATATGGGCAAAATGCAGACTCTTACGGCTGACTAAAAACATGCGTCTAACTATTGGAGCTGAAAGTTCGAATACGAAGTCTATCAGAGAATTTGCAAAATGGCTTATTGATATTGGTGAAGGAAACGTTGGAGATGATAATGATGGTGACGCCATTATAGAGATACCAGATGATTTACTGATCACCGATATTTGTGACCCAATACAAAGTTTAATTGACTTTGTATATCCTTCAATTATTCAACAATTTAGGATTGCTGGATTTTTTTTCTGAGCGAGCAATTCTAGCACCCAAAAATGAGGTAGTTCATGAAATTAATGATCGATTGCTTTTGTTATTTCCTGGTGATGCGAAAGAGTATCTGAGTTCTGATAGTATATGTCAAACCGAACAAATTCTTGATTCTTTTCAAGAAAGCTTATACTCAACAGAAAATTTGAATGCTCTTAAGATTTCTGGCTTGCCTAATCACAGATTAGTTCTTAAAGTTGGTGTTCCTGTGATGCTTCTTCGAAACATTGATCAACAGAAAGGGTTATGTAACGGTACAAGGCTTCAAATTACTTTTCTTGGTAAACGAGTTATAGAAGCTGAGGTTATATCTGGTGGGAACATTGGCACAAGAGTTTATATTCCAAGGATTAATATGATCCCGTCTGACAAAAAAATACCTTTTCAATTTCAACGAAGACAATTTCCGTTATCAGTTTGTTTTGCTATGACAATTAACAAGAGTCAAGGACAATCGTTATCAAAGGTTGGTCTTTATTTGAAAGATCCTGTCTTCACTCATGGTCAGTTGTATGTTGCATTATCAAGGGTCAAGACCAGAGAAGGCGTTAAAATACTAATATTCGATGCTGATGGAAAACCAACAAATAAGATTTCTAATGTTGTTTACAAAGAAGTTTTTAGTAGCTTGTAATCATTGTGAGGAATGTTAAAACGCTGTTTGATCAAAGTCAAACTACTTATGTTAAAAGCTAATTATAATAGATAAAACACTATTTGAGCAATGTTAAAACGTTGTTTAACTAAAGTCTGTTTGACCAAAGTCAAACTACTTTTGTTAAAAGCTACTTGATAAAACACTGTTTGACCAAAGCCTGTTTGACCAAAGTCAAACTACTTATGTTAAAAGGTACATATAATAGATAAAACTAAATTTTCCCTCGGCATTGCTTCTTGAGGTCATGAAACTTACTTATGTTAAAACCTAATTACTATTAATACATGATTCAAAGCATTCAAATTTTATGTTATGTTAATGGTTTTGCTATATGAAAAATTATTTTTCTTTGTTAATTTGAATACCAAATCAATTCAACTAATCATGTACTTTACTCTTGTATGTCAATGTAAATGTAAATAACAAATTTAAAAAGGGGTGTATGTGTAAATATTTTTCATCAGTTGAAAATATGGGAAGAGAAAAACACAACCGTCACTATTTCTTCATCATCATTACACATCAAACATCTATCATCTCTTCTTTCAAAAATCTCTTCTCCCCAGTCATTTTCTAGGGTTTCAATTTTCTTTTCCTCCGTCTTCTACACTTCAATCACCTGAGGTTTGATTATTTTTTCTTCAGCAACTGGTATGTACATTCCTATTGTAATGAACTTTATATTGTTTAATCTATGTTAATTTAAATCCTATCTTGCTACTAATACGATTTTAAATGTTTATTGCTATACATTCAAGATTCAAGAAGGGTTTACTTATGTGTTTGAATCATTTGTTGAGAACATGTTAAAATAATTATTATTTGCAGAATAATTTTAACTCATACTCTGTTTCTATGATTAATTTCACTATATACTCTGTTAATACAAAAAGTTAATGTTCATTTTCGAAGCCAGCTTTTTAATTACAGTCTTTTAACATCTTTACTGATTCAGGTTTTATGATGTATACTACATTTGTTAAGTTTCTTCGTAACCCAGAATCTTTGAAACTGGTATGACATGTTTTTACATACATAATTTATTTGTATTGAGATATATATTTAACAGTTCTTTTATGGTTTATATTTTCTTACACTATTTAAAAATTATATACATGATGTACCTATATTCTTTGCTAATAAAAAGTGGGGAGATTGTTGGCAAAAAAGTAGGTTGCAAGTATATCATGAGTCTGGTAAAAAATGGGTTGTTAGGGTCAGAACAGAAAATTCAACGCCGATAATAACTGACGGTTGGGACATTGTTGTTAAAGATCTCAATTTGCCGAGGGATACTTTGTTGGTTTTCAAACCGTTAGGTGATTTTGGACTTGAACTTTCATGTTATGTTAATGGCATGTGTGGGGAATCTTATTTCACCTTTAATCGTTATGCAAGATTTGGTTTTACGGTATGAGTATTGATCTTAACTTCAATTCTTTTGCATCTTTAACGTGTTAACACTTATTATCATAAGATACATACTTCACGTTTAGTATTCATTATTTTTAATTTTAAGCAGGTAATTGAAGACTGCTTCATTGAACAATTTTACGTAAACAGTCCACCGAGTGGGAAATTTCAAATCTGTTACAAAGGTTCCTACTAGAATGTTGAGGTGTCTAAAGTTGATACCCACTTTGTATTTTCTAGAGGATGGCCGGAAATGTGCAACGATGTTGGGATACTTGAGGATGATTTGCTTGTGTTTAGCAGGATTGATGATTTTGTTTTTGAAGTAGTAGTTTATAGAGATGAGATTGAGATTTGCTTTTTGAAGAAACCTGAATCTGATGATGATAGTGTAGTTGAGATATTGAAGGCTGATTATGTTAAAAATGCATTCAAGGTACGTAAGTATTTAGCATTAGCAATAAAAGTTTTAATTTTTTAGCTTTATATTAATTATTTTATTAATGTTGACCAGGACATCTATGAGGATGAAGAAGTTGTTTCTGTAGGTGAAGGTACAACCGTTACTCAGGTACTTGCTAAATTATTAAAATTATTTATTTTTAATTTAACACATATAAGAATTTAATGTTTTTACAACTATTAGTAATGCTGTTTACTGATGTTATATTTATTCAATAATGTATTATTTACAAGAACTTACCAACCAATGCCGAATGCACGTCCAAGAGACGCATGTCTTCACGATTGAACTGTTACACCCTAGAATTTATACCCTTGATTTTAGGCAAAAAATATAGTTAAATACATGACTTTCATTTAGAAAATTTATAATAACCATGGCCTTAGTCGAGTAATGACTAAGATACAAAATTTGTCAACTGTTTAAAATGTATTAACTACCATACACAAAGACTACAAAAGATCTAAAACGTTGCGGAAGCTTCAAAATAGAGTGTTCGGTTCTTCGTCATATCACTTGATCGTCATCCGTAAGACTTGTCGATTTACCTATGATCAAAACCAATTAAAACATTAGTTTTGACGTTATCGTATAATATAAACACAAGATTGAACGTGACATTTGAAATAACAAAAGCAAAAATAACCTTCCTGGATCCACCGTAAATTACGGTATCACCGTAATTTACGGTGATCCTTGATAGTTCCTGGTCGCCGTAAATCAGGAAGTCTGCACCGTAAACTTATATCTTCTTCACCGTAAATTACGGTATAACCGTAATTTACGGTGGTACCTGGAGATTTCGAGTTTTGCTTGTTTTGATCATTTCACTCAATTCCAACTCTTAGAATTTAGTTTTCTAACATATACCACATCAATTTCTAGAAATTCTAACATGTTATATAGTGAGCTATATCAAAGATCAATCCATCATATTCCGAACTTTAATCAAACTTTACTTGATTAATTGACCCGTTTGGCTCGTCTACGGAGTCCACCTCCATGACGACTACCAACGAGTACTAACAAGTTTAATCAATCAATCAATTTGACGATTTCATCGCTTACTTCAACAACTCTTATTCAAGGATTCATTTACACAATAAAATCATCAAGCCTAATAAATGTAACGGGTCAAGTTACATACCTTCAAAGTTTGCCCTTTAAACGTGATTCGCCACCCGCTTGTCCGCTTGACGCTCCTGCGTCCGTTCCTATAGAGTCCATTTATGATGCGTTTTAGAACATCTCTTTTAATCAAAATTCGCATAATACATCAAAACATCATGATTATGCGTTTAAGCTCAGAATTTCAGTTTTAAGCCTTCATTGAGGCATTTCAACAAACACTTCTTATGCAGAATTTTTATATCTTTAGAAATCAACTTCTTAGCTTGCTATTTAGCTAACTTGACAACAATAGAGCCCTCCTATAGTGTTTTAAGCATCATATCTTTCTGGAATCACTTTCAACAATCAATTTACACTAGAATAACCCTTCTTAACCCTAGTGTTCATCAACATCATGGAAAACCCATAACCCACCTTCAAGGTGTTCATGGAATTTTCTGAAATTGGACATGATTTCATATGTATTTGTCTAGGTTCCACTTCTAGACACTACATCATCTCTAATCAAATCAAACAACACACATGCAACCTCTAATCTTAGATTTCCAAAATCATGAGAATTTTCTAACAAAGGATTAACACGAATTTTTACATACCTTATGATCATCTTGTGATGAGGATCGATAATCTAAACTCGGATTTCGTTTTGGATCAGAATTTCATCTTCAATTTAAGAGATTTGTGAGATTAGGGTTCTTGGATTGGGGGTGTCGCCCCCTGCTTCTCTCTGATCGACCAACACCTCTAATTGAGGTGTTTGGTTTATTTTTATTTGTTCTATTTAGTTAAGTTTTCAATTTAAACAACTATGGTCCTTCAACTTTGTTCAACATATAGTTTGGTGGCTTTTAATCAAGTTATAAGCTATTTCTAGACTAGTTAACTAACTAGGTTAAAACTCTTAGTTAGTAAACTCCCATTTATTTATGCTTTATAATTCCGATAATGTCTTATATTTTCGGGGTGTTACAAGTCCACCCCTCTTAAAAAGGGTTTTGTCCTCGAAACCAAAGTACGTACCAAATAGTGTAGGATGAAGACGTCGCATCTCCTCTTCGGACTCCCATGTAGTGTCCGAACCTTTCCTATGCTCCCATTTGACTTTGACTTGGTCAATTTGTTTATTTCGTAAACGTTTGACCTTTCTGTCTAAAATTTCAACCGGTCTTACCACATAATTTAGACTATTATCCACTTCAATATCATCGTAATGGATATAGGTCGTTTCGTCTGCTAGGCACTTTCTTAGTTGAGATACGTGAAACGTGCCATGGATACCACTCAGCTCCTCCGGTAGTTCAAGACGGTAAGCTACCTTGCCAGCTCTTCCGATAATTTTAAATGGCCCAATAAACCTTGGGCTTAACTTCCCCTTCTTTCTAAATCTAATAACACCTTTCCATGGGGACACTTTTAGCATAACCATGTCACCGACTTGAAATTCAATTGGCCTTTTCCTTTTATCAACATACGCCTTTTGCCTGTCTTGGGCTGCTTTCAAGTGTGCCCGAACTTTATCGATCTTTTCGTTCGTGGCTCGTACTATGTCTTGGTGGGCGAGTTCACGTGGACCCACTTCACCCCAACAAACCGGGGTTCGACACTTCCTACCGTAAAGCAGTTCGTATGGTGCCATTTTAATACTAGATTGGTAACTGTTGTTATATGAAAACTCAACTAACGGTAGGTGAACATCCCAACTGCCTCCAAAGTCGATTATACACGCCCGTAGCATGTCTCCCAATATTTGTATCGTTCTTTCACTTTGTCCATCCGTTTGAGGATGGTACGCAGTGCTAATGAACAATTTGGTCCCCATTTGTTCTTGGAATTCACGCCAGAATTTCGAGGTAAACCGGGTATCCCTATCGGACACGATGGACACCGGCACTCCATGACGTGCTATGATTTCATTGGTATAGACTTCTGACATCTTTTCTGACGTATAAGTCTCACGAATCGGAATGAAGTGAGCACTTTTCGTCAATCTATCCACCACTACCCATATGGCATCAAAACCACGATTTGTCCTAGGCAGTTTGGTTAACAGGTCCATTGTAAGATGTTCCCATTTCCAAACCGGAATTTCCAACGGTTGGAGTTTGCCATAGGGTTTCTGATGCTCCGCCTTGACTTGTAAACATGTCAAGCATTTTTCCACATACTTCGCCACATCCCTCTTCATTCCGGGCCACCAATAATTTTGTTTCAAATCATTGTACATCTTGGTCGCACCCGGATGAATTGAATAACGGGATTTATGGGCTTCATCAAGTAGAAGCGCCTTTACTCCACAGGTATGTGGGACCCATATCCTTTCGAATCGAGTCTTTAACCCGTGATTCCCATCCGACAAGTCTTTCAACTGACCAATTATTCTTTCCTTCTTCCAATTCTCTTCTTTTGCCGCTTCTATTTGCGCCTCTCGAATACGTTCAAGTATACCCGAGGTTACCACGAGTTGCATCGACCTCACTCGTATTGGGACATAGTTCGCTTTTCTGCTTAGAGCATCCGCTACCACGTTTGCCTTTCCGGGGTGATAGTGTATCTCACAATCATAGTCCTTCACCGTTTCCAGCCATCGCCTTTGTCGCATATTTAACTCCTTCTGATCGAAGAAGTATTTCAAACTCTTATGGTCGGTGAATATGGTGCATTTTACCCCATACAAGTAATGCCTCCATATTTTTAATGCAAATACCACCGCTGCCAACTCGAGATCGTGCGTGGGGTATTTCTTCTCGTGTATCTTCAATTGTCTCGAGGCATAGGCTATTACCTTGCCCCGTTGCATCAACACGCAACCGAGCCCCGATAATGAAGCATCCGAATAAACCACCATGTCTTCAACTCCGTCCGGCAATGTTAGTACCGGAGCTTGAGTTAGCCTTTCTTTTAGCGTCCGAAACGCTTTTTCTTGATCGACTCCCCAAACAAACTTTGCTTTCTTTTGGGTTAGCTTTGTTAGCGGCGATGCGATCTTGGAGAAATCTTGAATGAATCTCCTATAATATCCAGCAAGTCCCAAAAAGCTTCTAATTTCCGAAGGGTTCTTCGGAGGATTCCATTTTGACACCGCCTCTATCTTTGACGGATCCACCAAAACTCCGTCGGCATTTATGACATGGCCGAGAAATTGTACTTCTCGTAACCAAAAAGCACATTTAGAGAATTTTGCATATAATTTCTCTCGTCTAAGTGTCTCTAATACTTCTTGTAAGTGGTGTGCGTGTTCAGCTTCATTTTTCGAGTACACCAAGATATCATCGATAAACACGATGACCGACTTATCCAACATTGGCTTGCAAACCCGGTTCATGAGGTCCATGAAAGCCGCGGGCGCATTTGTTAGGCCAAATGACATCACGAGAAATTCGTAATGTCCGTATCTTGTGCGGAAAGCCGTCTTCGGCACATCTTCTTCTTTGACCTTTAGTTGATGATACCCCGATCTAAGGTCAATTTTGGAAAACCAATTCGCACCTTGTAGTTGGTCGAATAAATCATCTATCCTCGGGAGCGGGTATCGGTTCTTTATCGTGAGTTTGTTTAACTCCCGGTAATCAATACACATACGCATGCTCCCGTCTTTCTTCCTCACGAACAATACCGGTGCGCCCCAAGGAGACACACTCGGCCTTATGAATCCCTTGTCAAGCAGGTCTTGGATTTGGGACATTAACTCTTGTAGTTCCGACGGTGCAAGTCGGTACGGGGCTTTTGCCACAGGTTTCGCGCCCGGAATCAATTCGATCCCGAACTCTACTTCCCGTTCAGGCGGTATCCCCGGTAAATCTTCCGGAAAAACATCTCCATAATCGCGTACTACCGGTACATCTCCAATCTTCCGTGATTCTTTCTCGGCCTCATTTGCATAAATTATGAATGCCTTGCATCCTCGCTTCATGAGCTTGTGAGCTTTCAACATCGAACATACTATGGGGTTGCCTCGTTTTTCGCCGTAAATGGTGACGTGTTTTCCGCTCGGAGATGTTAGTTTTATCTCTTTGCGAAAACACACGACCTTTGCATGGTATTGAGATAGCCAATCCATCCCCACGACTACTTGGAATTCTCCCATCGACATCGGGATTAGATTTATCAAATATTCTTCATCATCGATGCTCAGTTTACAATTTTCACATACATCACAAACAATAAAGCTTTTGTTATTACCTATCTCTACTTCTAAAGGCACAGGTAATTTCGTTAGAATAAATGAAGGATGTCGAATAAACCCATATGAAACAAAGGATTTATTCGCACCCGTATCAAATAACACGTGTGCGGGAATTGAATTTACAGCAAATATACCTGAGACCACGTCAGGTTCAATCTTCGCTTCTGCAGCAGTTAGTTGGAAAGATCTTGCCTTTGCTTTCGGGGCTTCACCTTTCGGTTCTTGCCCATCCTTCTTTCCAACCAGTTCCGGGCATTCCGACTTCTTGTGTCCCGTTCGATAACAGTTGTAACAAACCGTCACTTTCTCCGGGCATGACATAGCCATATGTCCCGTTTTCTTGCATATAGGACAAGGCTTATCCTTGTAACGGCATTCACCCTTATGATTTTTCCCACAAATTTTGCAACCTGGTGTACTACCTTGAGCATCTGACCTCTTTGCTGTTTCATTCGTTCTTGCTTTCTTGGTAGGGCTTGGATTCACATCTAGTGCCCTTCGTTCACCCCGTTCTATACTCTTTTTCAATTCGATCTCCCTTTCCCGAGCAGCATTGACAATCTCGGTAAGGGTCTCGTACTTTGAAGGGGTTATGAACTCTCTATATTCCGCGCTTAGCATGTTATGATAATAATAGACCTTTTGCTCTTCATTCGTTATCAATTCATCACAGAACTTCATCTTGTCCATAAACATCCCCGTGATCTTGTCTATGGATTCACCTTTGTGTCTGAGTTGCATGAACTCTTCCTTGATTTTATTTACGACCGCCTTGGGACTATGGTGTTTAAGAAACGGCGTCTTAAACTCCTCCCAAGTCATGGCCTTAGCTGCTTCACTTCCAATCTCCTTCTTTTTGTTATCCCACCAATCTTTCGCTTGACTCCTTAATTGACCCGTACCATAGGCTACGTAGTCTTCTTCGTCACAATGGGTTCTCTCGAAAACTCCTTCGATGTCACTTAGCCATCGTTGGCACACTATTGGGTCAACCTCCCCATTATATGTTGGTGGTTTACAAGCCATGAATTCCTTGTATGAACAAGGCTTTCGTCCTCCACGCTTTTCCTTTGCTACATTTGAATCATCTTCCAGTTTCTTGATTCTATCTTCTACTATTGATAAAACCGTGTGTTGGATTTTATCAATAAAGCCCGACAAACTGTTTTCGATCGCCTTTCCTACCTCTTCGGCAATCACTTCCTTCACTTGTTCGGTGACTCTTGGCACCGCATTATCATTGCCTTCATCAGCCATCTCGATTTCTGAAATGTTTACATAGATTGTTAAACATTCCATTTATAACACATGCTTTACTTGTTTTGATTTAATCAAGTTCGTAACTTGATTTAATCATTCTTGTTTTAATTCAATCAAGTTCGTAACTTGATTTAAAAATTCTTGTTTCTATTCAATCAAGTCCGTAACTTGATTTGATCATTCTTGTTTCTATTCAATCAAGTCCGTAACTTGATTTGATCATTCTTGTTTCTATTCAATCAAGTCCGTAACTTGATTTGATCATTCTTGTTTCATGCATTTCTTGTTTTTGAGTGAGCTTACACACTCTTTTCATGCATATTGTTCATTTCTCATTCTATACATAGTACATAATTTATTAACAAAACAAGTTAATTCTTACCGGACGATCGATCAAGCTTGAACCGAACACTTATTGACAACCATGAGCTCTGATTACCAACTTGTTACACCCTAGAATTTATACCCTTGATTTTAGGCAAAAAATATAGTTAAATACATGACTTTCATTTAGAAAATTTATAATAACCATGGCCTTAGTCGAGTAATGACTAAGATACAAAATTTGTCAACTGTTTAAAATGTATTAACTACCATACACAAAGACTACAAAAGATCTAAAACGTTGCGGAAGCTTCAAAATAGAGTGTTCGGTTCTTCGTCATATCACTTGATCGTCATCCGTAAGACTTGTCGCTTTACCTATGATCAAAACCAATTAAAACATTAGTTTTGACGTTATCGTATAATATAAACACAAGATTGAACGTGACATTTGAAATAACAAAAGCAAAAATAACCTTCCTGGATCCACCGTAAATTACGGTATCACCGTAATTTACGGTGATCCTTGATAGTTCCTGGTCGCCGTAAATCAGGAAGTCTGCACCGTAAACTTATATCTTCTTCACCGTAAATTACGGTATAACCGTAATTTACGGTGGTACCTGGAGATTTCGAGTTTTGCTTGTTTTGATCATTTCACTCAATTCCAACTCTTAGAATTTAGTTTTCTAACATATACCACATCAATTTCTAGAAATTCTAACATGTTATATAGTGAGCTATATCAAAGATCAATCCATCATATTCCGAACTTTAATCAAACTTTACTTGATTAATTGACCCGTTTGGCTCGTCTACGGAGTCCACCTCCATGACGACTACCAACGAGTACTAACAAGTTTAATCAATCAATCAATTTGACGATTTCATCGCTTACTTCAACAACTCTTATTCAAGGATTCATTTACACAATAAAATCATCAAGCCTAATAAATGTAACGGGTCAAGTTACATACCTTCAAAGTTTGCCCTTTAAACGTGATTCGCCACCCGCTTGTCCGCTTGACGCTCCTGCGTCCGTTCCTATAGCGTCCATTTATGATGCGTTTTAGAACATCTCTTTTAATCAAAATTCGCATAATACATCAAAACATCATGATTATGCGTTTAAGCTCAGAATTTCAGTTTTAAGCCTTCATTGAGGCATTTCAACAAACACTTCTTATGCAGAATTTTTATATCTTTAGAAATCAACTTCTTAGCTTGCTATTTAGCTAACTTGACAACAATAGAGCCCTCCTATAGTGTTTTAAGCATCATATCTTTCTGGAATCACTTTCAACAATCAATTTACACTAGAATAACCCTTCTTAACCCTAGTGTTCATCAACATCATGGAAAACCCATAACCCACCTTCAAGGTGTTCATGGAATTTTCTGAAATTGGACATGATTTCATATGTATTTGTCTAGGTTCCACTTCTAGACACTACATCATCTCTAATCAAATCAAACAACACACATGCAACCTCTAATCTTAGATTTCCAAAATCATGAGAATTTTCTAACAAAGGATTAACACGAATTTTTACATACCTTATGATCCTCTTGTGATGAGGATCGATAATCTAAACTCGGATTTCGTTTTGGATCAGAATTTCATCTTCAATTTAAGAGATTTATGAGATTAGGGTTCTTGGATTGGGGGTGTCGCCCCCTGCTTCTCTCTGATCGACCAACACCTCTAATTGAGGTGTTTGGTTTATTTTTATTTGTTCTATTTAGTTAAGTTTTCAATTTAAACAACTATGGTCCTTCAACTTTGTTCAACATATAGTTTGGTGGCTTTTAATCAAGTTATAAGCTATTTCTAGACTAGTTAACTAACTAGGTTAAAACTCTTAGTTAGTAAACTCCCATTTATTTATGCTTTATAATTCCGATAATGTCTTATATTTTCGGGGTGTTACATGAACCAAACCCAAGATGTAAGTTTACCATCTTAAAGATTGTTATATTACTATTGTTATTAAATTTACTCTATGACAACAGGTTAAGAAGAAAGCTAAAGTTACTTCTGAGAGAAAGGAGGTCGTCAAGAATAGGACTAAGGGAAATGCTGCCTTACCTGTCGACACAAGTGATCATACTGGATGTTCTTCGTCTGTTCATAAAGTTAAGGTATCTATACTTGCCAGTTAATTAGTATATGTTATATAAACTGTTTTTTTTGTGCATATATTGATCATTCCTTTAATTCACATGTATATGTTTACTTTTTCATCAAGGGGAAGAGAGCTGCCAACATTCAAAAAAAACTTAACCGTAGAAATAAGATTGCAAAGACTGCAAAAAAACATTCTGGACATCCTCTTGACCCTGAGTTCTTTCATTTTGATCGCAAAGGAGACTATAGGCTGGTATACCATTTTTTATAATAAACTAATGATTTACGTTTATTTGTCTGACTATTATTTTTTTCCACACAATACATGTAGCGTCTTCCTGCTGAAGTTGCGAGACGAGCAGGTCTTTTTCTTGATCTTCATCCTTTGAAAGTTCAAAACATGGTTGGAGTTGTGCAGGTTTATGATGTTAAGTTGGAGTTAAATGAATTGAAGCCACGTTATGCGTTGGAAGGTTGGTGAAAGTTTATGACTGACAATAACTTGAGGTTTGGTGATATGTTGCATTTCACATACGTGTCTTCGCAACAGAAGATAGTATTAAATCAAGTTACATCAGTTTAACAAACACATTTTAAGTCTGTTCTGATATCAGATACTAATTATGAATTTTTTGATGGTGATGTTGTAGGTTTTTTTCTTAAATTATTAACTTGATGTTTTTGTTGCTATGTATGGCTAAGATGATAAAACACTGTTATTAGCACTTTATGTTTTATATTTGACCAATTAGATTATGTGTTAAATTATAGTTCTTTAAGTCATTGTTCCATTTTCTTGAATTCTATCTAATTTTTTAAAGAACTTCAATAACAAATAGTGGTTTGAACATCTGTTTGCCTTTTGGTCAATAGTTAATGGAAACCTATGTTAGGTTCAACAATGTTTTGAAGAGGAAAACTGTGTTAGAAGACAGTAGATCTTAACAAGTTAAACATCTGTTAAGGCTTAAACAGATGTTTGCCCTTTAACAGATGTTTGGCCTTTTATATCAAATGTCTGGACTTAAACAGTTGTTTGACCTTAAACACATGTTTGAACCTTAAACAGATGTTTTGCCTTAAACATATGTTCTTCTTCTATATCAGATATTTGGACTTAAACAGATGTTTGACCTTAAACAGATGTTTCGCCATAAACAGATGTTTGGTCTTAAACCAAACATTTGTTTAAGCTCAACATCTGTTTGACTATTTTTCAATATCTTATTGACTTTTGGTTAACATCTGTTTCAAATTTGGTCAACATCTTATTTTGTAAAAGAGGTACAAAAACAAAGATTTTTTCAAAATCTCAAATCACCCTATCATGTAAGTGCATTGATGTAAAAGTGGAAATGATGTTATTCTTATGGTCCTGTTGTGCTTTTGTTTGTCCTCTAATATGAGTTCATGATATAATGCGGTGATTTCAAGACATTTTTGTTGAATTGAATGAGATGGTTGATGTAATGCGGTCGTATTAATAACAAATAGTAATTAATTAATCTAAATAACTTTCTCGAGCCCGGGAAGCAATCCCGGGTAAAAACCTAGTCTATACTATATAATAAAAGAAACCACTTTAGGGACACTTGGCATTATATTAGGCCATCTCTTATAGATAATTATTATTTTAATTTATTCTCTTCTAATTAATTATAATATTATGCCAAAAGCTAAACATAATTTAAAATAATTAAGCAACAAATAAACTGAATTTCAATTATCAAGTCAACAACATAATTTAGGTTTTTAAGAAAAATCAATTTAGTGATAAGTGTCGTGTGTTGTAAATTAAGCTTATAATCATTTAAAAATTATTTTATTTTTATAAAACTTATAAACACACCTTCTATATACCAAGCTATAGTTTTATAATATAATTTAAGGTTTATAAAAATTAGTTTATTGAGAATTATCTGCTTCTGCTTATATACTAATAAATAAAAATCTTTTTGTATACGTGTCACTCTCTGGTGCCTTTAATAATAATATTACATATTATTTTTTTATACACAAAATATAATATAATATAATATAATATAGTAAATATTAATTAATATAGCTAGAGATAATCGTATAAATTCAGATGTACGCTAAATATAAATTAATATAATGTAAATGATTTATTTATTTTATTAAACTAAAGTAGTTAAGGGTAGAACCTATTTTAACAATGTTTATAAGGGGTAAACAAAAATATTAATCAATGTTTATTGGTACTATACTTTTATTTTATTATGTAGTATATAAAACTAAATTTATTCAATCCATATAATACATAGGGTTTATAAAGATATAACTTTTTATTGTTTGGTATATAAAATTACATGTGCTCAACCCGTATAAAGCATGAGGTTCTTATAAATGTAACTTTTTCATTATTTAATATATAAAATTAAATTTACTCAACCCGTACAATACACGGGGTTCTTAAATATACAACTTTGTTGTTATTATTTAATATATAAAATTACATTTATTCAACCCATGTAATAAATGAGATTTTTAAATATATATTGTTTTATTATTTGATATATAAAATTACATTTATTCAACCCGTGTAATAAACGAGATTTTTAAAGATATATATATTTTTATATTATTTTGTACATAAAATTACATTTATTCAGCCCGTGTAATACACGGGGTTCTAACCTAGTTATACATACATTCCACTAAAAAACAACTCCTATATCAATATATTTCCACTAAAAACAAATAATTTTTCTCTCTCCTTTTCAATTAAATAATATTATCATCATATTTTTCTCTCTCATTCACTCACAACCACTTTCAATATATATTAAAAAATTATACTGGGTGAACAGTGTCCCCCCAAATATACAGATGAACAGTTACATTTTCTCTCTCATCCACTCACAACCACTTTTTATACCCTTTATAATATAAAAACTCCCACTCACATATTTTGATGGATAGAATGTGAATGCTCTGATATTGGGAACTCCTCGCTTTTTTTTTATTTTTTTTGAAAAGAATTGGGAACTAGGGGTGTAAACAAGCCCAAAGCTCGAGAGCTACTCGTAATCGGCTCGGTTAAAAGCTCGAACGAGCCCGAGCCTGAAATAGAGATCGTTTTGTTATCGAGCTCGAGCCTGGAATACAAAGCTTGTTTAGGCTCGCGAGCCTAAACGATACAAAATTTTAATTTTTTATATATAATAAATATATTAATAATGATGATAACATTATTGAGCCGAGCTAGAGCCGAGCTTTGGCTCGTTTAAGCGATGTTGAAGTGAGCTCGAGCCGAACTTTTAGCTCGTTTAAGGTTGTTCTCAAAATAGTTCGAGCCGAGCTCGAGCTTTGGGATTTACTCACGAGCCGAGCTCGAGCTCAAAGAAGTAGGCTCGAACCGAGCCGAGCTCGAGCTCGAGCTTCATAAAAACCTAACGAGCCGAGCTCAAGCCTAATCGAGCTCGGGCTCAGCCCGTCTCGTTTACACCCCTATTGGGAACTACTCGCTGGAGAGTAACAAATGATTAAATGTCATTACGAGAAAAAAAAAAACAATTTTAATGCAAAAAAGTGACAATTTCAATGGGAAAAAGGTTTTTTCTTAAAAAAAAAAAACAAATTACTGGATAAGCATCTTGGGATGCTCTTAATTAAGCAAATGTATTTCATCCTTCATAACGGTCAGAGTTGGATACATACCCGAGCCACCAATTTCGGGGAAAACCCGCCCGCCCGAAGGCCCACTATGGTAAAACCCGGTTCAGCTCGGTTTTGAACTGGTGACCTCAAGAGAGGCCCAATTCTAAACTTTATTGGCACCACTAATGTCCTTCAAAGTGTTGCTAGTGGGAGTTGAACTTGAGACCTCAAAGAGAGAAACCATGTGACTAACCACGAAACAACTTGTCAGGACTTCAATGCGAAAAGGTTTCTATACAAATCTATTATTACTTTAACGTATACAAACTAGGATTTTGACCCGCCGCGCGTTGCGGCGGCGTCGAAAGTTAAAGTAACTCGTATTTATACTGTATATTTGACCCGACTCTTTACTTAAAAAAATTACATCGCCATCGAATGAAAACGTATTATATTTGACCCGACTTGCTTTCAAATACAGTTTACGAACGTACACAAAATAAGTATATATATATATGGCTCGCTCGTTGCAGTGTAAAGTTGTAACAATATTTTAGACAACCGTGTAAAATCGTAAAAGTAATTTAGACATTAATATGGTTAGACATAGATAAAAAAAAGTATACTAATGTGTGACGCTATGATCTAAAGTCGTAAAAACAATTCAAATAAAATGAGACGTTAAGTTATTAAGTAGAAAAAAGTTGGCAGATTAAAGTTATCAATTACCAAAAGTTAAAAGTGAATGCTTAAGTTACCTAGTTTGAAAGTATGAATTGAAAGAACTAAAAGTATCGGGGTTAAAAAGTAAAAATGTAGGGATTAGAATTGTAATATATGAAAATTGAAAGGAGATAAATGTATAGGGGCTAAGTGTGTATTTTTGTAAAAGTTGAGGACTTAAAGACAAAGGCCCTCCACCGACCTTTGTCTTTAACATTATACATAGATAAAAAAAAGTATGATAATTTGTCCACGTTGCGGTGTAAAGTCGTAAAAGTAATTTAAACAAAAGGAGGTCTCAAGTTATTAAGTAGAAGAAGGTTAAGAAAGTTAAAGTTGTCAATTACTGAAAATTAAAAGTGAATATGCAACTTAGTTAAAGATAATGATTAATAGTGTTTCATAATAAAAAAATTAAGAGTGTAAAATGGAAAAAGTTAGAAAGTGTAGAAGTCAAAACTTTAATATATATATCATGTGTTCTTTTAGAAGTAGACATATGTAGTAATTAATTGATAGTTGAATTCAAATAAAAGTCGTACAACTTTAAAGAAAAGAAATGTAGAAGTCAAAAAGTCAAAAACTTCATGCTTAAAAGAGAAAGGTCACCACCGACCTTTCTCTTTAATATATATAACTAGTAATTAGACCCGCACGCGTTGCGGCGCGGGTACATCGTAAACATCAAAGGGATAACATGAAGATACGCGCCCTTACTCGAAACACGAACAAACTATACCGCAGCTGCTTGCATGTAAGCTCGTGCAGCTCTAACCGCAGCCGATTATGCAAATTTTTGTTTCCTGCAAATCCAGTCACCATAATATTTCAAAACAAAGTCTGTAATGGGTTTGATTATGATTAAGGCTTGTAATGATTATGGATGTGATCATGTATTTATATTATGTTTTGGAACTTGATTTCTTTATTTTGTTCAAATTATGCGCCCCTACCAAAAGCACAACCAACTATACCCGAACGTGATTAAACTAAACCCAAATAATCTAAATGTTAATCGGGTTGGTCATTTGATACATTTGCACATACGAAAAAATGGCTATGAAATAGGTGTAGTTTATGGTTTGTCGAAACAACTTCTTTATTTGATTTGGAATCTGCAAATTTGTAAAAGCATGTAATTTTTAAAACATGAAAAACAGAGATGCAAAATGTTTCATTTTTCAATGAAGTGACAAAAGTGGTCTAAACTGAGATATCATTTTAGCATTTTACTCTATATTTAATGTAAGTTGGTGTAGATTATGGATTAGTATATACAATGTAATAAAATATGAAAATTGAAATGAAAAAATATAAAGACAGGAATAAATAAAATATGGAGTCTAGATTATAGATTAGTATATGAACTTATGAAGCAACAAATGAGATCCGGGAAAAATAATAATCAACAATGTTTCGATACTAATGGGGTGGTGGTCCATTGGCAAAGGCAAAACCTTTAAATATCTTGGGAGAGTCTGGTCTTAGGTTCAAGTCGCACAGGCGACAAGATTAAAGAAATTTGCCGTTAGATAAAAAACCTGTGTATAATAGTCTATTGCAGCTTTGAACTCTTTATGGCGAAAAGCAGAGTCCCTTTTTTTCTTGGAGTTCAATGTGTCATGTATTTGATTAGTCCACATCTCAAATGACAACTGCAATCCATCAACACAATCAACATTCATAACCAACTTCAAACGTGTTAAACATACCCTTATTAAAAAGAACAAAATTTCCATTAAAAAAAATTCCTTAAACAGACCTCAGTTGCAGCACCCTCATCATCTTTGTACCCCAATTTTTCCGTAACTCCATATGTATGAACGTTAAATCGGTTCTTAAACATGCTTCTCCAAGTGTAGTCAAAGGCATAGCCGACCCACCTTGTGCGATGCCCATTAATACATGAGATGGCACCTGCATATGCATATATAACCTCGGTTTCCTTTTGTACGGGAATTAAAGCAGAAACCAATGATCTTGGATTTTGGCGCTCACGTGGCTGATATTGCAAACACCTTGAAGCTAACCGTACTAATTCGATTCCATCGTCATTAGAGAATTGACCTTTTAAGCATGAGTCAGTAAGCATTTGAAGATCTCTGTCTCTTATCATATCAAGAGCCTAATAAAATTTCGAGTATTAGATAAGCACTTTGACTATTGGTTAATACGCCCTTTAATGATTACAAAACGATATTAATATGCTCATATAGTCAACCAAGAAGTTAACGATAATAATAGACAAACTGATCATTTCTAATATGCATGTAAATAAAGGTGAGAGCACATACATGGGTAGGTGGAATATGTTTTCCACTTAGAAGGTCAAGCAAAAGAGTACCAAAACTGTACATTACACTTTCTGGTGTTACCCTTCCTACAAATCCAAGAAAAAAAAAATAAGAAAACAAATGGCGCTCGCTTTAATAACTATGACATGGACTAACCTGAAGCATAGTTATTAAAGGTGTGAGGCGCACTCAGGACGATTTGTTGGGCCCGGAGATTTATTTGCGCCTATGAGCGCCTGGGCGCTCGCTTTAATAACTATGGTAGGCGTTAGGCGGTTACAGATAGTCTAATGTGACTATGATGCTCAACTAATACAGTGGGTGGTAAGCACTTCTTCCACTGGGTCTAATAGATCTTTTATATAGTCTTAAGTTAAATGCAATTGTGATGCACTTTATCTCAAATAGCCTAAAATTGCAACTTTTAAAACTTAAACCCCAAACATGTGACTTCGGACAAACCAAAGCGATCATCTATGCAATTAACTCAAATAAAATTAGATAAACATGAGAGATTAACTCAAATAAAATTAGATAAACATGAGAGAGTTTAGAAAAGAATATTATGTTTCACGTAAACCCTGTAACGCCCGGCTCTTTTGTACTTTCCATTTATAGAAAGTTTTGTTCGTATTTCTATTTTTGAAAACCTTGTGCTCTTGTAATCGTTCCTTCTTGGTAATCGTTGTAAACTCGAGACTTGAATCATGAATGAAAACTTGCATTTCTTTAAATACGTGTTATACATGCTTCATACGTTGTACACATTTAATGGTGAAACAACTTGATACTTACTCGTGATACTTACAAACATACGTTGAATTCTTAAATACGCAACATTCATACTTGATACCGCGATTACATACGAGTCCTATACTTAATGTTATTCTTTTGATGCTTGAGGTACACTTGATACATGTCTTATATGCTAAAATACCCTAAAAAGGTCATAAAACACGTAAACTATATCATTGGGACAAGTTGCAAGTTTTAAATCATTAAAATAAAAGATTTCTTGCTTCTGACCATGGCTTGCGCACCGCAACAAAAAACCCTTACGGTGCGCAAGGGTATCTGGGCGGGACAGATTGTGTTTCTTCGCGAAAATGCACGAAATCCCAACATCTCACCTCACCCAATCACCTCTAATCCACCTCTAAACACCTCCAATCATACCCAACCTCTTCCACTATAAATACAACCCTTCTCCAAGCATTTCTACACTTTCACAACCTCAAATCTTCTCCAAATTCACTCTCAAATCACTTGCAAATTCAGAATTCGGCCAGATTCATACTCTTGCACTAAAGTGAGCAAAACTTGCTCATTTCTTAACGAAATTACTTGATTCTTCTTCCTACTTGCTTGGATAATCATGGGGTTTGATTCCTTGGTTTCTCCTTGGAGAAATCAGACCTGGAATTGCCCTGAAATGGTCCAAGAACTTTCTGTTTTGTTACATACTCTTTCAAACTTGTTTAAACTTCATCCAACTTGTGTCTAACACATCTCACACCAATGTCCTAATGCTTACAACCTCTCTTATGGTTGGTTAAGCTTAAAAACATGGTTGAGACACTTTAAATCAGAGGATTAAACCTCATAAACTTTCTGTTTTGTTAGGGTGTTTTGACCCACAAGTCATGTTCGAGCTAGTTCTTGATGTAGAGTGATTATGGAACAACTTGGGTTGTTCCAAACATACAATCCTCACATGATTTGATGATTTCTCTTAGTTAGATTGTTTATATTATACTAATCCTAGTTCGTGACCCTCCTTGGTTGTTTTTACATCAAGAGAAGTGGTGAACATTCAAGGGGTTCCTAAATGGAAGCTTGTCTTCCTACCCCATACATGACATCCATGAATAACTCGAGGTGCCTAAATGAAGGTCTTAACCTTCTACCTCCTACTTGAATTATTGGACCTAATAATATGTAATACTTAACCTAAATATATATATACACTCATTCGAACCCTTAATATTAAACTTGTGTTTATATGTTAAGGTAGTAGAATACCATCTAAGACTTAACACTCCAAGTATGATTCTAATGGGCATTCTACCCATGAAATACAATATAACCCTAGTGGTTACGTAGTGTCATATAAGAGTATAAGTTAAAGATTTTTATTTTGATATCATACTTTATGTTATGTTAAACTCCAATTTATAATCTTCCGTTGAACGCCAAACTCACACACCTACGTTTCCTTGTGTAGAAGGACTAGGTGCTCCAACTTAATTCATCCACCAAACTCGCTCGCGGGATTTCAAGTAGGAAATCTTGCAACCACCGTGAGTATACTCGATCCCTTTTTCCCCTTTACACTTTGGGATGCAACATGTATAATTATGCAAACTTCTTTAAACTAAACTAAACATACTCAATCCTTGTACAAACATGAAACTAATGTGCTTTACTTATGATTCTTGTATGCTCTATTTGAACGATTTGGAACGTATATGCTCATTAACTTTGCTAGCCCACCTTAACAATTATAGCGTTATAGGATTTACGCACCGCCCGTTAAACTTGGGGTATTGTTAAGTTAAACATTTACCATCCCGCTATCAATTGGGATTAGGTTATTTTATGCGTTGGATTCTTGGGTTTGATCATAGTGTACGCCAAAATTGCATGCTAGTAATTCACATATTATGAATCATGTTGGATTGAGCCTTTTATTCTATTATGCTATGTAAACAAACTTGTATACTCGCTCATTGCCTTTGCATTGAAACTCTATTTTGATACATGTTGCAGGTTGATTATTGGAGTATGGATGAATGATGAAACAAGTTTAGGGTGGACTAGATACACACCTTAAGTCTATTATCTTTTGTTGATTTGAATTTGAACAATGTTGTATTTCCATTTTGAATGTTGTATGACAATTTAGTTCTTGAAATGAAATTCAAATTTACTTAAATATTGTCACATAGTGTTATGATGTTTTGAGCAATTTGTTCGTCTCATCCCGATGTTTCCGCCATCGGTTGGGGTGTGACAACCCCATCTAAAAAAAACCTTACCAGCACCAACCAACAACAACCTTCTTCTACTCAACCACATACCATCACCTGCTCCACCCATTTTCACCATCACATCCACAATCGCACCCCCTGATCAAACCCTAACCCCATAAAATTGAACACTAACCCCTCTGATCTGGTTCATCTACAGCTTAACCTTTTTAATCGAACCCTAAGCCCTTGAAATCGCCATCTACAAGGTGCTTATTTAATGTAAACAGCCAGATGGGTTGAAGGAGTTCAAACGCATCAAGTGGTGGCAGAGGTGCCGAAAACCTACAAGTCCATATATGAAATCGAAGGGGTCGTGCAGGGGTGGCGATATCATCGTTGAACTAATGGAGAGGATATGGTAAATGGGTTGTGTTTTGAGTAGAATCAGCCACCGGGTTCGAAGAAGGAGAGGAGGGTGGCCGGCGTTTTGATTAGGGGATTAGCCACCGGAATCGTCGCAGACGGTGGTGGTGGTGCACTGGCGAGAAGACGAGCAGTTTTAATTAAGTATGAAATTTTTGAGGGTTGTCGGTGGCAAAGGCCACCGACTTTGTACTTTAAGTAAGTTAGTAATATAATATATAAACATAATCATAATCATCAACAAAACACAAATCAGCATCCCATTTAACACTTTTCTTAGGGCTAGATGCTTTTTTGGCTTGTATTGCTCTATCATGTTGCCCTTTTACTTTGTTAGCAAGCTCTCTAACAGTAATCGACTCCGTTCCTTCAGGTATCTTCACCAATACAGTCATCCCATTTGGCAACAGAATTCTCAGCTTGTAAACCCTCTGTGGTTGTGAACAGGAAACAACTTCCCTACTTAGGGCTGTAAACGAACCGAACGTTCAGCAAACAGTTCGTGAACCGTTCGGCGGGAAGTTCGTTTATGTTCGTTCGTTTAATAAACGAACGAACATGAACAAGAAATTTCATTCGATTAGTTAAATGAACGAACATGAACAGAGGTCTCGTTCGTTCGATTGTGTTCGTGAACGTTCGGTAAGGTGTTCGTGAACGTGTTCGTGAACATTCGTTGATTTGCGTTCGTTTATGTTCGTATGTTTGTGTTTAATTTGAAGATCTTTGTACTTTCTTATATTTTATTTGTACTTTATATATTATTAAACTTTTATTTATTTTATTAACCTAACAATTAAACTAGGTAACCCACTTTCATCTTGTTTATGCATTACTAGGTTTTTACCCCGGATTACTTCCCGGGCTCGGGAAAGTTATTTAGATTAATTAATTACAATTTGTTATTAATACGACCACATTACATCAACCATCTTATTCTATTCAACAACATTGTCTTAAAATCACGGAATTAGATCTATTCAACAACAGGACCACATGAATAACATTATTTCCAATTTTACTTCAATGCACTTAAATGATCGGGTGATTTGGGATTTTGTAAAAATGTTTGTTTTTGTACTTCTTAACAAAATAAGATGTTGACCAAAATTCAAACAAATGTTGACCAAAAGTAAATCAGATCAGATGTTCAACATAAACACTGAATCTATAACAACAGACACTGATTATATTCAAACTACTGATACATAAACATTGATTCTTCATTCCACTGTTGTAATCTAAGCACTGATGTTGAGGATCAGTGCTATTTTCAAAGGGTGATCAGAGCTTGAATGACAATGCTTTGATCTTCAACAATGCTTGGATCCCATCAGTAGTTTGAGGTTCAATTTTTATGCTTCATCAGTGGTTGGATTCCAATGTATGTAGAAGCTTTGCTGAGCTGTCATCTTCAAGTGCCATTGTCTTGATAGCCTGTTTAAAATATACAGCTTCTTGCTCTTTCTCTTCTGCATCAGTCAACTTTTGCCTCTTTCTTTGGTTTAACATAATGACAGAGGTATCTGATGATGTGAACAGTGGTTCAGAATTGTGGAGCTGCTTCTTTGACATGTTAATAGTTTTGTAATCAGGCTTCTTTGGAAGGCTAGGATCTGTTTCTCTCTTTTTTCTAAGCCTTTCATAAGCTTCATCAGTGTACTGCCTTGTCCATTTTGCTATGGCCTTGGCAGTTGCAACCTTTGCATCAACCAACTCTTGTTTCTTTCTTTTATACTCCAAGGTAAGATCATCAATAGCCTTTTTGTATTTACGCCAATTTGGTGCTGACCTTTTCATGCTTGGATCTCTTTTTACTCTTTCAATTCTATTGAGTTCTGCTTTGAGACCAACAAGTGGCCAATCTTGGAATTGCTCTTCCTTGGCAGGGTAGAACTTCTCACTCATGATCAATGCCAGAATGTCTTTTCTCACATCTTTTTGCAGGCCAGGTTCTGGTGGTAAATTTGACATTTCTTTACTCAAATCTCTAGCATAGTCTTCCATGAGCTTGACTTTGGTGAGTAAAAACTGATAATGACTTGAATACATATTGTCATTTTCTCCTTCGCATTCAACCCTAGCTATTATTTGAGCTTGTCTAGCTTTTAGTTTTAGATATTCATCCATCTTTTTTGGATTTCTAAAACCAACCAGAGAAGGGAATTTCCTTTTTGAAGGATCATCAACTGTGTAGAACTGCCTCATTTCATTCTTTACTGCATGGAGTTCCAGTGGATAACTGGCAGCTGCTGGGGTACCATCTGCAGACTCATATCCTTGAAGAGCTATTGGATCTTTGATTGGATTGACCAGTTTTGGAGGAATGAAAGATTCAGGTTTGGTGATTTTGTAAGGTACAGATGAAACAGGATCAGGTGCTTGTATATCATCATCATGCACTTGAATATTTTTTCTTCCAGTATACACATTTTCAGGAGGAGGTGTTTCTATTTGAGGTTTTGGAGCAAACAGAATTATGGCTTGGGAAGGATTGTTAAAAGTGGTAGGTAATTGACTAACAGTTGTCGAAACAACTGGTGTCTCAACCACTGTTGATGTATCAACAGTTGTCTTTTGCTTTAAGACAGGTGGTGAGTTTTGTGATGATGGTTTTGTTTGGGGTATTTGAGTAGTGATGGTGTGTGTTTGACTAACAGCTGTTGAAACAACTGGGGTTTCAACCACTGTTGCCATTACCACGGATGATGTGTCAACTGTTGTCTTTTGCCTTTTAGCAGGTGGTATTGGTGGTGGTGAAGGGATTTTTCGTAATGGAGATAAGACAGTGGATGTAGTGTGTGTTGAAGTGGTAGTGGTGAAAGTTTGGATAACAGATGTTGAAACCACTGAAGAAGCAACAACTGTTGATACAACAGGTGTTTTAACATCTGTTGGTTTCGAAGATTGATGTGTGGAGCTTTTGGAAGGTTTGGGAGTTTGTTTTGTGGATTTGGGAGGTGTGGTTTTGGGTTGTATGACTTTTCTAGTAGACTTTCTTATGGGCTGAGAATTTTCTTGATCCTTTGGCTCAGAAATACCCTGTTCATTCATCTCCATAAAAACTCTCTTCTCCTGTTCAAACCTTCCTTTATCCTTTGCCTCCATATCCTTTTCACCCTTGCTTTTGCATCAGCAATGGCATTTAAGGTTACATCAACCTTTTTGGAACCATCTGGCAAAGGGATGTGTGCAAGCATTGTTGAATTATCTGGTGCAATGTACAGACCATCTTCATATCCCTTTTTCTTCAACTGCCTCATTTTCTCCGCCTTTTTGGCATTATTTGGTGGTGGGCTGTCCACAAAGATGATAGAGGGAGGAGCAGTGCCAGTGGTGTTCATAAATTGAGCCTTCAGGGTTTTTATATCTGCCTGAGTGTCTTTGAACCTGGCTTCCATTATATTTCTGATATTTTGAAGCTGAATTTCATGTTTCTGATCAACATTTGCTCTTTGTTGGTGAAGCAGAGGTTGAAATAATGCCCAAAGGTCAGTGGGAGCAGGTGGTGCCTGCTGTTTTTGTAACAACTGTTGCAGTATGGTTTTGATTTCTGCAATAGATGTATTCAGTTTGTTAAGCCTCTCCCTCAATTCTCGGTACATTAAACCATCATCCAATTTAATGGGATCATCTGATTTCCCACCAGAGGTGGTTGTAACAGTGGTTGACTGAGGGAGACTTTCCCAAAAGTCATCCCCTGTTGCCCCTTTTTCTTGGAACTGGGGACTTCTTTCCTCAGCAGAGGTTATCAATCTAAGCTCACCAGTGTATAAAGGATACACACCAGTATTTAGAAAGGTTCCCATAGAAGAAATTGCCTTCAAGGAAGTCTGATTAATGAAACTACTGTCCAAGTGTAAACCAGTGGGTTCAACACTTGTAGTAGCTGCTTCACTTGAACTACTGACAGGAAGTACTTGTACATCCTGCAGTGTAACCTCCTCAGGTGTTGTTGGTGGGTTAGCAATGATAGGGAGCTCAGACACAGTCACTTTCTGTGGCATGCTCTCGGTGATAGGGGGTTGAGAGGAACTGATTGCTATCTGATTTATATCAACTGCATCCAACAAAAGTTTTGTTTGTGGTGGAATTGTAACAGTGAGTACGGGAGTGGAAAGAGGATTTGCCCCGGGCAGTGGGCTGAGGATGATGGATTCAAGTGAGTCCAAAGCAACATAATTTGATGTCCCTATTCTTACAACATGTTCTTTTTGAAAAGAAACAGGAGGAGTTTGAGGCTCAAGTTGAGATATTTCTACCATCTGCTGTGAGGAAGTAGCAGCAGCGGTTTCTGGTGACTTTTGTGTTTTCACCGGCAGTGGCTCTGGGATCTCATCTTCCAGAGTTGCCTTTGTTTTAGGTTTGATGGGCTTTTGTGTTTTCTTTTGTCTTGGTCTTTTGGTGGATTTAGGTGTCGGTTTCACAGCTGTTGTTTTGCTGCTGTGATCACCTTGAGCAGTGGGCTCAGCAGCAGGTGCCTGAGGAGCAGTGGTAGCTGCTAAAGTCTGCTCAGGAGCCTGTGCTTGTGTTTTGGACACTTTTGATAGCCTTGTAAATGTTAACGGTGTAAGGCCATTTATTTGAAAAGGTTCACCCTGGATGAGTACATGAGCATCATCCTTTCCAAATTTCTTTTGAAAATAAAAGCTTAGGAACCTTGGAAATAGTAAAAATGATTTGCTATCAACATTTTTTACCAAGTCATTAAAGATCTCCTGTGAATAGTTAAAGTTTTCCCCATGCAAGATAGCATATGCCAGGTATTGGATCTTTAATGGAATTTCATTGAAAGCAGTGGTCTTATTAGAAACACACATTAAGAGGGTATGAAACAAAAACCTTGGGGCAGGGGGAAAACTGCCTTTTTGCAAAGTGTTTTTTTTCATTTGCTTTGCATACCCTCTTTCTAAAAAATCTGTTTGATACTCTATTTTAGGGAAAGAAGTCTTACCTTCAAGATCATTGAGTTCAAACACCTCAGAAATGGTTTGTGGTGTGATTTTAACATCAACACCCTTTATCGAGGAATTGATAGCTATGGGTGTTTTATCTTGATATTCAAGTTTTGCATTTTTCCAAAATTCCCTCTGGGTTGCTAAGTAAATCGGAGCATCAGAAGTCAACAAAGTTTTGTATTTTGAAGACGAAAAGGCATCTATGACGGAATTGAATGTTTCAGTGTTACTTGGTTTTGTCAAGAGACCCAAGTAGTTATGGGGAGCTTTGTATCGAATTTGTATGACCTTTTGACTGGATTTCCTTTTAACTGATGAAGACCGTGATTTTGCCATTTGAGGAAGAAGGACGATGAGGAATTTTGAGAGAAATGGAGGATAACTGCTTTGAAAAAGGAAAAATGAATTCGATTCGACAGTTAAAACCCAGATTGGGGGTTTTGATCAGGGTTTTATAGCAGGAAAAGTGAATGCTGACGTGACAGCGGTTACAAAAGATCTGACGGCTATGAACTGTCCACGAGCCAACCCCTGATGAGTAATGGAACACAGTTGTTTTATGAAGACACTGATGGAATAATAACAGTGGTTGCAATGATTACACTGAAAAACAGTGGGAGACTTTAAGTTATCAGTGGATAGCCTTAAAACATTTTAATGCTTATAATTCATAAAAAAAATTCATTTTAACTATTTTTAAGATGAATGTTGAGATTTTTTAAATAAAGTATTACATATAATCAGTTAGCATGCTGGGGTGATGTGATAAATACCGTTACATATAAACAACCCTATGATATGAAATTTAACAATCTAACAGAGTATAAAATACTGATGTTGAATCCACTATAGATGCTGAAGCACTGCTGCTACTGAGCAATGTTTTTCCTTTCGTTGATCAGGCTTTAGGAACATAAGTGCTTGTATTTAACATGGCTTTGTCTTCAACAGTGGATAGGCCTCATCAATCTTTAAGAACATCAGTATTTATAAGGAGCAGTGGTTAATTATAACAGTCCTTAGCATGATCAGCTGTTATAACGACTCAAAAACCTCTTTGAGAGGAAGCATTGAAAGTATTAAACCTCTGTTGTCTTATCAAACAGATGTTCAGACACAATTCAACATCAACATAATTTAAATCGTACTCAAACACTAAATAATAAATAAAAATAGAATACAACATAGAAACACTGGTACATAAATACTAAAGTTGAATCCACTATAGATGCTGAAGCACTGCTGTTACTGAGCAGTGGTTTTCCTTTCGTTGATCAGGCTTTAGGTACATAAGTGCTTGTCTTTAACATGGCTTTGTCTTCAACAGTGGATAGGGCTCATCAGCCTTTAAGAACATCAGTATTTATAAGGAGTAGTGGTTAATTATAACAGTCCTTAGCATAATCAGCTGTTATAACCACAACATAACCCTTTGAGAGGAAGCATTGAAACTATTAAATCTCTGTTGTCTTATCAAACAGATGTTCAGAAACAATTCAACATCAACATAATTTAAATCGTACTCAAACACTAAATAATAAATAAAAATATAACACAACATAGAAACACTGGTACATCAATACTAAAGTTGAATCCACTATAGATGCTGAAGCACTGCTGCTACTGAGCAGTGGTTTTCCTTTGGTTGATCAGGCTTTAGCTACATAAGTGCTTGTCTTTAACATGGCTTTGTCTTCAACAGTGGATAGGCCTCATCAACCATTAAGAACATCAGTCTTTATAAAGAGCAGTTGTTAACTATAACAGTCCTTAGCATGATCAGCTGTTATAACCGCAACATAACCCTTTGAGAAGAAGCATTGACACTATTAAACCTCTGTTGTCTTACTAAACAGATGTTCAGACACAATTCAACATCAACATAATTTAAATCTTACTAAAACAGTAAATAATAAAAAAATAAAATACAACATAGATTCATAAAATAAAATTTATTAATTTATTCATGACCTTAAAACTAAAAGTCCAATAATTACATGACATACTAAACAGTATTAAAGTTCAAATCTAAGAATAACAGCAAGAATTAAGAAACTTTAGTTTCAACTCCATCCATTGCTGAACCTCTAGATGTATGTACTTCAGCATCGCCAAGAACTGCAAGTCTCTATCACCGCACTCTATATTACTGACAACACAAACAAGAAACAAACCTAAAATGCAAAGCTCTCTTCTCAACTGTTGTAGCACATCTAAGTTTTCAAGATATTGCAAGAATCTATCCATACTTTCTATAAAAGAAGAAATCCCAATGACAAACCTGACACAAGAAAACCTGACTTTCGATTTAACGAAAATCGAACAACGCAACTTTTCACGATGTTGCAACAATGATACTGCAACATCCATATTGAAAGGTTGACTTGTGATGGGAATCTTCATTGAAACGACGATGTTGGAACAATGATACTGGAACGATAACATGTTCAACAAACATTCGAACAAAGAAGTGTAATCGGAGATTAGCGCCTAAATCACGAGAAAGATGCATTTGAGAGAGAGATATACGCACACATATATGAGCGAGCGATATTTGAATGTGATAGTAGATAATTATATCTTATTTATAGGATTAGAATATACGGTTTGAATTTTCAATTTTGAATGTGGGAACTGATAATTATTAAATTATCTTATTTATTGGGAACTGATGTTTATTGGGAACTGATGTTTATACGTAATCCACAGTAGTATATATCCTTATCCTCTCTTTATTAAAATATTAAATATTTGAATTGTTATGCAAAGTAGGAAAAAAAAAGAGAGAGAAGGTCAATTTTCATGATGACTTTTCTGTTGTTACTGATGATGATTTGAAAGCAACTGTCATTGTCATGATAACTTTTCTAATTTTTAAAAACATAATAACCGTGAGTTTGAAATTCACATTTTGCATGTTTTAAATGTCCAAAGCTCAAGAAATTAACATTAATTACTGATTTGATTTGCAACAAATAGTTATAAAGAAATTTTTTTATTTTTTAATTTAATTTTAAATTTTATGATCAAAACAATGTTGTTTGAAATCTTACCTCATTGGTATGTAAAGATGAGGTAAAATAGTAATTTTATTGTAATTCTACTTTTTATTTGATAATTTCAATCTATCACTAAACTAAAACAATCAATAACAAAAAAGTGAGCAATGGCCGTTTTTTAGGAAAACCACTGATGGTCGATATAAATAGATCTCAACAATAAAAAAAAGTGAGCAGTGGCTACTTTTCCTATCAGTGGATACCCCACAGTTTTTTAAACACTGATGTTTGGTCAGTCAATGGTCAACAGAAAGATGCATTCGAACAAAGAAGTGTAATCGGAGATTAGCGCCTATATCCTTATATACTCCTTTATTAAAATATTAAATATTAAATATTTGAATTTGAATTGTTATGCAAAGTAGGAAAAAAAAGAGAGAGAACGTCAATTGTCATTATGACTTTTCTGTAATTACTGATATTATCAGTAATTACTGATGATGATTTGAAAGCAACTGTCATTGTCATGATGACTTTTCTAATTTTTAAACCGTGAGTTTGAAATTCACATTTTGCATGTTTTAAATGTCCAAAGCTCAAGAAATTAGCATTAATTACTGATTTGATTTCCAACAAATAGTTATAAAGAATTTTTTAAATTGTATGATCAAAACAATGTTGGAGGAAATCTTACCTCATTGGTATGTAAAGACGAGGTAAAATGGTAATTTCATTGTAATTCTAGTTTTTATTTGATAATTTCAATCTATCACTAATTAACACCATCAATAACAAAAAAGTGAGCAGTGGCTGTTTTTTAGGAAAACAACTGATGGTCAATATCAATAGATGCCAACAATAAAAAAAGTGAGCAGTGGCTATTTTTCCTATCAGTGGATACCCAACAGTTTTTTAAACACTGATGTTTGGTCAGTCAATGGTCAACAGATTTTGAAGAAACATATGTTTCGCCTTAAACAGAAGTTTGCCCATAAACAGAAGTTTGACCATAAACAGGTGTTTGCACATAAAGAGATGTTTATCTAGTGGTTTAAAACCACTGTTGGGTCAAACAAATTTCACAACAGGACCAATACTCAAATAGATGTTGACCTTAAACAGATGTTTGGTTTAGAGCCAAACATCTATTAAACCCCAAACATCTGTTTAACCCTGAACAGATGTTTAAGTTAATAACATCTACTGTTCAACCTAACAGGGGTTTCCATTAACTATTGACCAAATTGCAAACAGATGTTAAAACCACTGTTTGTTATTGTACTTCTTTACAAAATTACATAGAATTCAAGAAAACGAAACAAACACTTAAAGAACTATAATTTAACACATAATCTAATCCGGCAAAGCAATCTATTATCTAAGAATTCACTGATTCTTACAACATGAAACAAACTCATAATGAAATACTAAAGTTACATAAGAACCACTGATAATTAAATACTACATTTGAATCCGTTGTAGATGCTGAACCACTGCTGATACTAAACAGTCGTTTTCCTTTGATTAATCAAACTCTAGGTACATAAAGTGCAAACAGTCGTTTTCCTGAACAAATGTTTAAGTTAATAACATCTACTGTTCAACCTAACAGGGGTTTCCATTAACTATTGACCAAATTGCAAACAGATGTTAAAACCACTGTTTGTTATTGTACTTCTTTACAAAATTACATAGAATTCAAGAAAACGAAACAATCACTTAAAGAACTATAATTTAACACATAATCTAATCCGGCAAAGCAATCTATTATCTGAGAATTCACTGATTCTTACAACATGAAACAAACTCATAATGAAATACTAAAGTTACATAAGAACCACTGATAATTAAATACTAAATTTGAATCCGTTGTAGATGCTGAACCACTGCTGATACTAAACAGTCGTTTTCCTTTGATTAATCAAACTCTAGGTACATAAAGTGCTTGTCTTTAACAGGACCTTGTCTTCAACAGTGGATAGGCCTCATCAGTCTTTGTTCATAAAGAGCTCATTTAAAACAAACTTTATGCTTCTTTTAATACAAAAAAGGTGGGAAACACCATTACTCTAGACTCTCTAGTAACATAAAATCTTATCTTACAACAATAGCAGATCCTTTCTTGCGTTTAGTAGGAACTACTGTGGGTTCTCCATCATCATCTTCTGCACAAGTCAATTATAATCATCATCATCATTTAGACATAAGCAAAAATTATTTTAACTATAAATTTAATAATCTTTCTTTGTGTTTAATTAAACTTTATGCTTTTTTGAATACAAACCTATAATAATCCGCAGCAGATTGTATGAATTTCAAACAACTGTGATTAGACAGAAATATAAACCGAGAATTAGAGTATATCACTTCAAAATAAAAAACTCAAAATTGAAAATCAGAGTAGCAAAAAACACATACTTTAAACGATGTTGGAACAATAATACTGGAAACAACCGTGGAACAATCATCATCATTATATGAGAATACCCTTAATTTATGGAACATGTAGAATGAAATGCTCCACTGTTGGGTTATTAACTTTCAACCTCACTTTCCCGAAATTTAGCAATTCTAATTTTCAACAGGATGTAATACAATTATTACCTTAATTAAGATATCTTCAACTGCAAACAACAATAGCAAACAACATCAAACAACAATAGCAAACAACATCAGACAATAATAGCAAACAACATCAAACAATAATAGCAAACACCTGATGTTGAATCCACTGTAGATGCTGAACCACTGCTGTTACAAACAGATAATACCTCGAGAACTGGAAATGAAACTCTAATTTCAGAAAGAATAATGGCTGAACATACTCAAACATCAATAATCAACAGATGTTATACTCATATGATCACCATCTAGAAAAAAACGCTAATTTCAAAACATATTCAAACATACCAGCTTATGGCAGAAATCTATCCGCAGCTAAGCGGATTTCAACTTTGATGACAACAACCCTGGAACCATATGATTAGATTACGAGTAGAAATTAGGATTAGTGTAAATAAGAGGAAATAATGAAAGTATTTCAACTAAAAAAAAGAACAAACCTTTTGATGAAGTAATCGATGAACAAAAGAAAATTTTATGGTGGCGTCTGAAGAAGATTAAGGTTTGGATGGAAAGAATTATCTCAATAATTTGCAGGGTTTGTGAAATTTGAATTTGAATCGTCTGAATATAGAGAGAGAAAGAACCCAAGGTTTGTAAACAAAGATTAGAAGTGAGAAGAGAGATTATATAAGGAAAAAGGGATGGCACTGTTGGGCGGGAAAAGAGAACTGAGGATGCCCTAATCAAGTGACACGTGGCCCAAATAACTTTCATTTATTATATATAATAGATTTCCCTTTCATTTCGCATTATTTACATTCGGCGAATACGATCGACCTCCGTTCCACAATAAGGGATTCAAGTTCGAGTGCTACTCTCTGGGCCATCTATTTTTCCTTCGTCGCGTTCACCAAATTTATTTGTGTTCGTTTGTGTTTGTGAACCGTTCGCGAACACACTCATTTCCTTAATGAACGAACACGAACATAAAATCCCGTTCGGTAAGTGTTCATGAACCGTTCGTGAACACGTTTATTTCCTTAACGAACGAACACGAACAAGGCCTTGTTCGTGTTCGTTCGGTTCATTTACAGCCCTATCCCTACTACCTACTCCACCGGAATCTGGCGTCCTCTTGTTAGATCGCCATACTTCATAGCCCTCACTCGGTCGCTTTTGAGGCGTTAGAAGATGCCGTTTACCTTCCATCTAGTAAACTAACTGCCAAATAAGGTAAAAAAAATTGTTTAGAAGCTGAAAAAGCAGGTGAACAATAGTGATTGAGTGATATCTACTCATATTAAAGAAGAAATTAATCAGAACTGAGAAAAATGAAGGACGAACTGAGATTCAAAGATCAATAGACGTAATCGAAGAGTAAGATCAGCAAAAGGTTAACAGAGTATCATTTTACAACTATAGGATCAAGTGATCAACTGCTAAATAAGGAAATAAAATCTTCAGAAGTTGTGAAATCAAGTGAACAACACAATCAACTGCCAAATAAGTAAATAAAATCGTCTGAAGTTGAAAAAACGAGTGAAACAACAGCGATTAAGTGATATCTACTACGTTTACTTGACGATCCTACAGTCATAACTGAC
This sequence comes from Helianthus tuberosus, assembly GCA_030545235.1. Classification (NCBI taxonomy): domain Eukaryota; kingdom Viridiplantae; phylum Streptophyta; class Magnoliopsida; order Asterales; family Asteraceae; genus Helianthus; species Helianthus tuberosus. The sequence continues at coordinate 84,270,061 of CM060394.1, forward strand.
ATTGCAAATAATTTCAGAAGAAGTGAGAAAAATGAAGGATAATCTGAAATTTGAAGAGTAATAGACATAATCGAAGTGTATGATATCATAATAAACGTTAACAGAGTATCAATTTATGAGAATATGATGAGAAAAACTTGGATAGTAGAGTGATTGTTGTGAAGTTACCTGCACTGTGAACTCGAAGAGACGAAGCGGAGGAAGGGTTTTGAGAGAGAGAGAGAGGGTTTTTGTAAGAATAAACGGAAACGATGATGGTGAGTGTAATACTATACTGCAGGGTGCTAAAGCGAGCCGGGTGTCTGCTAAAGTGAGCCGGGTGTATAATCATTCCACGCCCTTTGTTTGTTTCTCTGACATCTCACGGAGCCGTCAAAATTAACATCCAACCAATAATTGTTTGTTTCTTCCAGTGTAAGCTTTGAGAGCATTCATATCCGAACCATCAAATCTATTATATAAAATAAATGAAAGTTATTTGGGCCACAAGTCAACACCAGAGAGCCCCTAAATGCCCTTTTTCCCGCCCAACAGTGTCACTGCCCTCTTCTATTTATATCCTCCTTCATTTACAAATTCAGGGCTTCTTGCTTTCTTTCTCTCTCTGCTCTGCTCTATTTCCGATCGATGTTTATCCTCTCTCATGTTTATCCTTCTTCTTCTCATATTCATCTCCTCAACAACGTACGGCAGAGGTTACTTCTATTGGATACATCTTCGTTTGAAACCCTAAATCATGTACCGTCCAGTGGTTGAAGAAGAGAATAATCATGTAAGATCTACTTTTTTATCTAGAAATTTTATTTCGTTTTATCTATTTTGTCATACTGAACATGATGAACCCTTTTCTACCCTCAGAAGAAGAAACAGATCTCCTTATCGTACTCGATGAACGCTTTTGTACAACCTCTTCTTAATCGGTGACTCTGGTATGTTTGGTTTGTTGTATCATGTGATTACGAGCAGATTTATTTTGATATATTTTGTACTTTGTCTTTCCAGACCTTTTTTGTTGGATTATAGAGTTTGTTGATTAGAAGCAACCTCTGCCGGACGGTTGTTGAGGAGATGGAATTGGGAAAGGTTATACCAGGTGTGTTGATAGGTGATACCAGTGCAAAAGTTTAGGACATCACCAAGGTAACTTAAATTGGTGTGATTTATTTTTTTGGGTATTTCTAACGTTTTGATTTACTGTTTATTGGTGCATTGATTCATTTGTAATCCTTTGCAGATCTCCCGTCATCTCAATTTGAGCAATTAAACGTAGTTTTGTTAATCACTATCGGTGTTTTAATTACTAGCAGTGGTTAAAAAGTTTTCCATCAGCTATTTGACTTAACAATAGTTTGCGTTATTTATTCTAAATTCATCAGTTTTTGTAGGTAAACTGAAGTTTCCACCAATAGGCACTGCCCAGCTAAGTTTCCTACAATGACAGTGGTTATAACAAGTTAATATGGCACATCACTGATCTGCCTAACAGGTGATTAAATGATATCTACTACGTTTACTTGACGATCCTACAGTCATTAAATGATATTGCAAATAATTTAAGAAGAAGTGAGAAAAATGAAGGATAATCTGAAATTTGAAGAGTAATAGACATAATCGAAGTGTATGATCATGATAAACGTTAACAGAGTATCAATTTATGAGAAAAAGTTGGATTGTAGATGGTGATCTTTGAGGTATTACCTGCAATTTGAGCGAGAAGAGACGAAGCTCAAGGGTTTTGAGAGAGAGAGAGAAAGAGAGAGAGAGAGAGAGAGAGAGAGAGAGAGGGTTTTTGTAAGAATAAACGGAAACGATGATGGTGGTGACTGGTGAGTGTAATACTATACTGCAGGGTGCTAAAGTGAGCCGGGTGTGTAATCATTTCACGCCGTTTGTTTGTTTCTCTGACACCTCACGGAGCCGTCTAAATTAACACCCAACCAGTAATTTTTTGGTTTTTTTTTTAATTATTTAATTTTTTTAACATTCTTCATGTGTAAGACTATGGGGTATGGGGCGTGGGTTGGCCATAGACGCCCAAGTCACCACCTCGGGTTGGCTTGGGTTTCGGCGTGGCCCCATTGGCGGGGGTTTCAGCCCGGGCGTGGGGCGGGGCTACGAGACTGACATGGCGGAATCTGATTGGCCAACAAAACTAGCTGTTTGGGCTAGCCGTTGGGCATTATTTAAAAAAAAAAAACATTTTTTCCTATATAAATACCTTACCATATTTAACATTTTTCTCACACAATATCAAACACATAAAACACAATCTTGTCATGAGTTCTTCAAGTTCAAGTGAATCGACGTCATCATCTGACGATGGTGCGGAAATATTTCTACCTAGTTGATGGGATTTACCCGGAGTGGGGGGGTTTTCGTAAAATTGTTCACAAGACACGGTACCATAGATCCAAAGAGACTAAAGTTTAACAGGGTCCAAATGGCTCCACGTAAAGACGTCAAGCGAGCGTTCGGTGTTTTAAAGAAAAGGTGGCGAATATTGGCAATGCCTTGTCGACTATGGGACAAGGATCAGATTGGAAACGTGATGTACCCATGTATCATTCTTCACAACATGATTTTGGAGGATGAAGGTAGAGCGGTCGTTACCTACTATGATAACGATGACCCCCAACCAGATAACGTAACAATTACAGACGAAGATAAATCGTCAAATGAATTTTTTATCAAGTCAAGGGATATACATCACAACCTTCGATCTGATTTGGTGGATCATGTTTCAACGATTTCTGGGTTCGAAACCGATGAAGACGACGAAGAATTATTGTTTTTATTTTGATACTATGTTATTTTTGTAATTATTATGTATGTTTATGTAGTTTTTAATGGTTTATATATATATATATATATATATATATATATATATATATATATATATATTAAAAAAATGATGTGGCTTAGCCACGCCAGCCCAGCCATGCCCACAATACCCCTATGTGAACTTGGGTTTGTGTATTGAGTGCCCATATCCACGTGTCAACCCTTGCCCCAAACCTCCGTTCCACCATACCCCACGGTCTAAGCTTTGATTTTTTTTTAGTTTTTTAAACTATTTATTTTTTTGGTTTTTTTTTTTTTCATATTTCCTCTTAAAAAAACACTAACAATTGCATATTTACCCAAACCTAAATAAAAATTGCATATTTCTCCTTCTCTATCAAAATGACAAAATTACCCTTTTACAAAATTAAAAGATATTGCCTTGGAGAATAATCAGGTTCAAAGTTACTTGGCTCATACCATGACTCTTCATTTTCATCTTCTGGGTCGTCCCCTTTCTCAGATTCAAGGTTAGTTCTTGCTTAGTTGAGTAAACTGCCATTTTGGTCCCCGTGGTTTGGTCACTTTTGTCACTTTAGTCCAAAACTCAAACTTTTTGCATTTGGGTCCCTGTGGTTTCAGTTTTATTGCCATTTTGGTCCAAAAATGAAATCAGGTCATATTTGTCTTATAAAATCCTGCTATTTTGTCCTTTTTTTCGCAGGGGCAAAATGAGCATCTCTTTTTTTTAAATAAATACCATATATTATAAGACAAATATGATCTGATTTGCCACTGAGAAAAATGACAAAATTGCAGGATTTTATAAGACAAATATGACCTGATTTTATTTTTGGACCAACATGGCAATAAAACTGAAACCACAATGACCTAAATGCAAAAAGTTTGAGTTTTGGATTAAAATGACAAAAGTAACCAAACCTCATGAACCAAAATAGCAGTTTACTCGGCTTAGTTTTAAGAGACCTGCATATTGTGTTGTTTCATATATATTTATTCATTCAGTGGTGCGTTAAATCAAAGATATAAAACCATATATTTTATTCATATCATATTTAGCTTAGTATTGATTCATATTTAATGGAAGCTAGTAATAAATTAATTTAGTACACATCTTGGAAGCCATATTCATTCTTGCGATATTCACATTTAGAGATAATATACATATGGAGGCATGGAAGCTAGTAAATGAATTCAAAAGTCAAAAAGAAATACGTTCAACTAATTTACTAAAACAACAGTAGGTTGTTTTTTTTATTGTTTTAGAGCATTCACATCCAATCCACTAAAAATATATATACATTCTACTAAAAAATAACTCCTATATCAATATATTTCCACTAAAAACAAATACTTTTTCTCTCTCCTTTTCAATATATATTACATTTTTCTCTCTCATTCACTCACAACCACTTTCAATATATATTAAAAAATTATAGTGGGTGAACAGTGTCCCCCTAAATATACAGATGAACAGTAATATTTTCTCTCTCCTCCATTCACAACCACTTTTTATACTCTTTACATTTTAAAAACCCCACACTCACAATATGATGCCTTGGATGTGAATGCTCTTACTAGGTTATACCTCGTGTATTACACGAGGTTAAGTAAATAAACAGTCAAATAGTTAATAACAAAGATTTAAAAATGATAAAAACGACATTTTTAAAACGTTTTTATGATATCCAAACAAAATTTTGTGTCATGTATGATCGAAACTTAACGACAAATAGTTGAGATTATTAAAATCCAATATTCATATATTTTGAGATAAAGAGAGTTAGTTACAATTTTTTATATTTATTATTTATTAGAAGTTAAATTAGATAAGTAATTATATTTCTTACATAAAATTAGTTAGTAATTAGATTTTGTAACTTGTAAGTAAGAGGGTAACCATTGATAATATGTGTATTTTTTTAAATAAAATCATATTGTCTCAAGGAAAATCCGTTAGTAAATATGTTTCGCCAAAAATAGTCATGAACGTACTATGGAAAAAAAAATCGTATATTAAAATTTTTAAAGAATTTATTTTGAAGTTAGTTAAAAGCATACTTTCTCATAAGTCGATAATGCTTGTCAATTGGAAATAAGTTCATAAACATGCCTCCATGTTTTTTTTTTCAAATATTTTACATTATAACAGTGTTGTTGATCGTATTTATATATGATATTATATATGATTAAAGTCAGATATTTTATAAAACTTTATCCGTATCCATAATTTCTTAAATGTTTGAAATATATATTAAATTAAATAATAATTATCTATAATTAAGGATGGCCTAGAATAATGACAAGTGTCCCTATATTGGTTTCTTTTATTATATAGTACTAGCGGTAAGACCCGTGTGCAAACACGAGTCGTTTCTTAGAAAACCATGCATAACACATATTGACATAGAATAAAAAAATAATTATTGCAGACTTACAAAATTGATATAAATTAATGATCAATATGTTTATTCAACAACAATTCCATTATGTTGATAGGAAACCAATGTTGTCTATTAACTGTTAAAAACTTCTGTTGCTTTCCAACAAACTTTACTAAGAACTGTCATCCATTATCTTCAACAGAGCTTGCCAGATAGATAGTAACTATCAGATGTTAGTCAACCCATGTTAAAAAGGTCAGTCAACATAAATTACAAAGGTTAGTAAACAGATGTTAAGAGAATAATGTTATTAACAACTTGTGTTCTCAGGATAGGCTTAATGCAGAGCAAGTATCAGATGCTTTCAAAAAGTTGTATTGCTTTCCAACAAACATTTCCTAACAACAGTTCCTCCATTATACCCAACAGACGTTACCAGGTTGACAGATGTTTAATATCACCATAGATTTTGTAAAACTTCTTTGTAAACCACATTAGTAGTGGTTGTACAGACTCGTTTCTCTTTATCATAAATCAAAATTTCCAACCCCTTCCTACTTTTTACTCTAGATACAGCAACATAGATCTCGCCATGACTAAACACTGGACGTGGAAGATATAAACCAACACGCTCCAATGATTGTCATTGACTTTTATTTATTGTCATAGCAAAACACAGTGAAAGTGGGAATTGTCTTCGAGAAATCTTCACTGGTATTCTTTTATCAGAAGGTGTCATCTTCAGTCTTGAAATCAAAGTATGATGACCTATATTAGTCCCTGTGATAATTTTTGCTTCAATCACAACTTTTCCGAGCTTCGTGACTTGTAAACGTGTACCATTACATAAACCATTTGCCTGATCAATGTTTCTGAGTAACATCACTGGAGCACCAAGTTTCAGTACTAATTTATGGTTAGGTAAACCAGATAAACAAAGATTGTTTAACACATTAGGAGGAAACAATGCCATATTAAGCTCTGATTCTTCCTCCGATTGGCATAAACTATCTGAGCTTAAATAAACCTTTTCTTCACCAGGCAGACTCTCTAACAACTCTTTATTTATTGAATCCACTACTTCATTAGTTGGAGCAAGAATCGCTCTTTGTTGGAAATACGTTAAATCCCACAAAAACTTATTCATGTCCGGATATATAAATGAAATGAGAGAAGAAATAGGATTGACTTGGTTATGAATAAGTAAATCATCTGGTACTTCAATATCAATCTCACCATCATTTTCTTCACCAAGCAGACCATCACCAAGCTTTAAAATCATTCTCCAAATTCCTTTATTTCTTTCAAATCTGCTTCCTGACAACCAACTTATAATCTCAAATTCTCAGTTAGCATTAGTACTTGATTGTGGCGCCATATATAAGAAGAATTCAAAGAAACATTGACTATCATTGTTCTGGTACCTTTAGGGATGACCGGAAGAATTTGTCTAAAATTACCACCAAATAGAATTACCTTTCCCCCAAACGGCTTGGATTGCATGTTCGGTTGACTGGAACATGATATGTCTCTCATTGTTCTATCAAGAGCCTCGAAACAATGCTTGTGAGTCATAGGTGCTTCATCCCAAATAATCAATGTTGCTCTTTTAATTAAATCACCTAACTCAGTATTAGGCTCTATCGAACATATTGAATTCTCATTAATGTTGATTGGAATTACAAACCTTGAATGAGCAGTTCTACCACCATCCAGCAAAAGTGAAGCAATTCCACTGGATGCAACATTCAATACAACTTCACCTTTTGATCGTAATGCAGCTGAGAATGTCTTCCAAAGAAACGTCTTTCCAGTTCCACCATAACCATATACAAAAAACACACCTCCATCACCTTTTTCAATCGCTTCCATAATAATTTTATATATCCTTTCCTGTTCGGCTGTTAAACACTTTACATAACCATCATGTTCCCTTTGAAGAGCTAGTCTGTCATACGATAATTCTTTCATTATCAATCGATTTGAACAACAAAGAGAATAGGATGTTTTGTTACGTTTTTTATTTCCCCTAAGCATTTCATCTTCCCACAACATTGCATCACATTTAGAACACACAAAGATGGCATCTCCATGATCAATATAATCTACAGACTTAGCAAATTTATAAGTCAACATAAGTTATCTACATATTGAAAACTTAACAGGAATTTACATTCGTATCTTATACCTTTAGAAATTCCATGAATCTTCTTAACCACAAAATCTGGTAACATCTCATCACTCATTTGTAATTCAATTTTAGATATTCCACCTATATTGAAGCTTGTAAAATAAGATATATATAACAATTTATAAAACCTAAGATTAAACAAATATTTTGTTTCCAAAAATTTAAAACATACAATTTCTAATATCTGATAATGGAGTCCTCTCAACAAAATTGGATATTTGCTTAGTACTTCCAAAAGGAGTGTAATGGACATTCCTTGATGAATCTTATAAGACAAAAGTATATAAAATAAACGAACAAAACTACAATTCATAATTAAATTAGAAAAAAATATCTCCAGTAAGTTTACCTTTTTCATTTGTAGATGAGTGACACACATTACTACTAATATCTGGAATAACATAAGTAGGAAGGTGATACACATTCCTTCTTTCGACATTGTTGGTTGAAGCTTGTAAAATAGAACATATGTAAGGATTCCAAAAACATAACATATACATACATATTTCTTTTAAATTTTGTTTGCAAAACTATAACACATACCACTTGAAGTATTTGAAAATGGAATCCTTTCAACAGAATCAGATGTTGATGCAGGATGACAACCTCTGTTGTTTCTCTTTTGTTAAAGAACACACTTCCTTTTTTCTCTTTCTTCAGCACACATTTGACGTTGAATTGCTTGAAGGTCAACTTCATACTTACTTGAATTTGTGTTATCTGTATCCATAATTTTAAAATACTTGAATGAAAAAGATTGTTGACCACTCGAGAAAAGAACTTTGAAAGTATTGTGAAAATTATTTGAAATTACCAAAAAAATATATGCAGTAAGTATACATTTTACTTGTGTAGATGAGTGAAACAAATTACTACTAATATTTGGAGTAGCATAAGCAGGAAGTTGATACACATTCCTTCTTTCAACATTGGTGGTTGAAACTTGTAAAATAGAACATATGTAAGGATTCCAAAAACATAACATATACATACATATTTCTTTTAAATTTTGTTTGTAAAACTATAACACATACCACTTGAAGTATTTGAAAATGGAATCCTTTCAACAGAATCAGATGTTGATGCAGGATGACAACCTCTGTTGTTTCTCTTTTGTTGAAGAACATGCTTCCTTTTTTCTCTTTCTTCAGCACAGCTTTGACGTTGACTTGCTTGAAGGTCAACTTCATACTTACTTGAAATTGTGTTATCTATATCCATAATTTAAAATACTTGAATGAAGAAGATTGTTGACCACTCAAGGAAAGAACTTTGAACATATTGTGAAAATTTTTTGAAATTACCAAAAAAATATCTGCAGTAAGTATACCTTTTACTTCTGTAGATGAGTGAAACAAATTACTGCTAATATTTGGAGTAGCATAAACAGGAAGATGATACACATTCCTTTTCTCAACATTGGTTGTTGAAACTTGTAAAATACGAAACATGTGTAAGGATTCTATATTTCTTGTAAAATTTTGTTTGCAAACCTATAAGACATACCACTTGGAATGTTTAATAATGGAATCCTTTTAACAAAATCGGATGTTGATGTACGATGAAAACCACTCTTGTTTCGCTTTTGTTGCAGAACACGCTTCCTTTTTTTTCCTTGCTTCAGCACAGACTTGACTTTGACTTGGTTGAAAGAACAGTTCATACTTACTTGAAATTCTATTATCTGTATCCATAATTTCAAATATCTGAATGAAGAAGATTGTTGAGCACTCAAGAAAAAGACTTTCAAAGTATTTTGAAAAGGTTTGAATTATTTGAAAATGATTTGAATTATTTGAAAAAGAAAGCTATATTATTAGGGGATAAAATATAAGTTCCTTATCTCAATGGCGGTAAAATGTAATTTATTATTCCAATGACGGTTTACCTTTTTACATAGAGGCAGATAGAAACATACTTTACCTTTTTAACGACTCTCCAAATCCCCTTTACAAAATTGTTTATCTGATCTCATAAAAAGTGCTTCAAGTTTTAATCACCGATGTCCATTTCAATATTGAATCACTCCACTTGAATACTTCTTACTTTTGACATCATCAACAACTTCGATCAAGGTATAATAATATTTATTAAAATTTGTATATACATTAGTTTCATATGCACATGATTAACAACTGTTATGAAGACTGTTCTCAATGTATTGCATGTTTTAGATGATATATCAATTTAATTTTACAAGTTTTTTTATTTTTTATAATGTTTCCGATTTGAAGTTTTGTTTGATATGGTGTTACATTTGGATTCTTGAAAGCAATCGATAAGGTATATTTTGTTGTTTTTCTTACTTGATATTAAAGAATATGATTAAATAACAAATCTTTTATTTATAGACTTGCAAAAAAAAAGTTATTGACAGTGGTACTCGATTCTACAGTTTTTAGAGGAAATCTTTATTTATTGATATACTCTAGATAAATCGATAAATATTAAATGCGTTATCTGAATGACATAGATATGTTAAACATTGTTGGTTCACATTTGTTATCACAGTCTTTATAAATAATGAAGTATCTGATAAAATATATTGTCTCATTTTTTTCTTTGATTTTTAACCAGAAACATCATATCTTGGAAGCTGTCTTTTATAAATATTTGGATTCTCTTAATTCCAAAATCTTGGTAAGATTATTACATTAAAACCATTTTCTACAGTTTTATTGCTAATAATTAATTCACATATAACACTTGCCAATACTTGAATACTTGAACTCAACAGATAATACCACAAAACTTTGCAAACAATCATTTACTCAAAGAAGTTCTTGGTAACGTTGGCGTTATAGAGTGTGTAAACGGTATGGGATGGGATTACCACTTCTCAAAACACAATGGAACTTTTGCTCTAAAAGAAGGATGGTCCTCAGTTGTCTCTGACCTTTCATTGAAAGAAAGATGTTTGTTGGTATTTAAAAAAACTGCACCATATACATATCTGCTGACACCTTTTGAAAAAGTTCATCACTATCCAACAAAACTCCCAATGATTTCTATGTTCACATCAATATCGTTTGAGATGAAGTTTGGATGTATGAATTCATTCTCCCATAGTTTTACTGATGCTTGTAAGGACGTGTTGGTAAGCTTTGATATTTTAATCCAATACTTAAATGTTACTATAGTAATTAGTGATATAGTTGTTAATTTTACTGTACCTTTGTTGATTTCATAATTTTATATCTTTTTGTTCAGCTAATACCCAAGGAGTTAGTCAACGTCAGTATTGGAGTTGGTAAACTTAAAGAGATATTTAAGATCTATGTGAATCAGTGGGACTCTTTTGATGTACTACTTCAACGTGATCCTTTTCGGAATTGAAACTTTATAACCGATGGATGGGAAAAGGTTGTACACTACATGGGTATGCAAACAGGAATTGTACTTGTTTTAAGATACGTAGCGGATTACATCTTTCTGCTTACTGCCTTTGATTTGAATGGATGTGAGATTGTTGCACCCAAATCCAATGACAGTCCGATAGACGATACTTCCTCACCCAATTTAGAAGTTGCTCCAATTACCGAGATCTGCATCACCAGTCGGATGTTGAAGAATCCAATGACACAGATTCTGATAGTGATTATGTTGTATCGAATGAATCATCCGATGATATCGACGACGCAGATTTTGATGCCGCTGTCTCAGATTATGAAGCTGATCCTGATGTATACCCCTTACAAATCGTATGGTACTGCAGCAAACATTTTGTAAGTTTATTCTGTTAATATATTATTCCTCATTCTTTGGATGTTAAATGTTTCTTACAATTAATTTGGTTTTTTTTTGTTACTTTACTTAAATACATTATGTATTTCTTATTAATTATTGATATTTTATACTTACTTTTAAGCGTCTGAATGTGAAAGTAGCGTCTTTATCAAGGATTCATAGAACAAAAAAGATGACAAGTGAAAATCTGAATGGAGTAGACACTGTAATTGACTTTCGACGGGAGAAGCATGGCAAGGGATTTAGATACGCGGCTTGTCAATTCACCAAGAAGTTCACGAAACCCAATGGTATCTACAGAAATATGAGATGCAAATTTGTCTACTCTGAAGAAAAAGCCAAGCTGATCTTAAAGAAAGTCTACAGATAGTTGTGGTTGTTGGTATTATCTCATTTGAGATAAATTATGGATGGTGATGTATCAAACTTCTATATTTTGTAAACTTACGACTTACGAATATTTAAATTATAATCATGTATGCTTATCTTGTTATTTATATTAACTTAAACATTTGTTGTACATTCTCCATATATTTTAATTGGCTCTTCATGATACATTACAACTTCAATTATACTCTGTAAATTTATGGGCAGTCATGGATACTTAAAAGGCTTCAACAAATTTATGGACAATCATCGACACTTAAAACGATTTTCTTAAAATGATTCAACAAATTTATGGGCAGTCATCGACACTTAAAAGGCTTCAACAAATTTCTGGGTGATCATTGTCATAACTTCACTTGAATTAACCTCTGACTACAAACAAATTTATGCACTCAACCTCTATTTAGATAAAGCTCTCTTAAACATAAAATTTGTTCAAGAAAAGTCTGTTGTTCCAAACAACCTCTGCTAAAAAACACAAAGACTGTTATAGCAAATAACCTCTGCTGATAAACACAACCTCTGCTGCTGAATATGAATACAAAAGCATCATAAAGCTAACATCTGCGGTTACTTAACAGATGATACCATCTTTAAACATTTTGACATCTGCTGTTGAAACAAAGGTCTGCCAAACATAACATCTGCTGATCATTCCACAGTATAGATTGCTAACATCTGATGTGCCTTAACAGATAATGCAGTTCAACAGAGGATTTCAAACATCTGTTTACACACGCATCATGATGAACATCTGCTGATAAACACCCAGATCTCCTTCAAGCAAAGGTCTGCCTGTCACACCCCAACCGATGGCTGAAACATCAGAGTGAGACGAAATAGATTGCAAGAGACTTCATAACACTATTTGTGACGATATTTAATTCAACCGATTTCATTTCATAGATAAATTGTCAAAACATTACATGAATTCAAATAACAACATTGTTCAAACATTATAATAACAAAATTGATACAACACTTTAAACCTAAACGTCTAAGTGAGTATCTAGGCATCTTTGCTAGTAAGTTTTCATAGCATCATCAATCCTCTACCTGTAACATGTTTAAAATACAATTCAATGCAAAAGCAAAGGCGAGTATACAAGTTTATGAATAAGTATAAGTATAAAGTTTAAAAACGAATCCACATGGCAACTTTGTTTATACAAGATCAACCTAACATGGCATGCAATATTTCTAGCCAATCCTCTGTTTACGCAAGAAAGTTTAGTTAATTCGACATGACCACAAGTTTAAGGGGGGCGGTGCGTTACTCCTATAGCGCTATACATGTCGAATGGAGGCTCGTGAAAGCTAATGACTAAAACATATCACATAAGTATGGTCCACGTAAGCATCAAGTATCATAACATTGTATTCATGTATAAGGATTGTTTTCGTGCATTGCATAAAGAATAAGTTTAAGTGTAGTTTAATAGTTAAACATGTTACACCCCTAAAAGTGGTAAACATAAAAAAGGGTTGCGAGTATACTCACATTGGTTGCGTTGTGATTTCCTGTAAGTAACGCACGAGTAATGATTGGGAAATCCAAGATAACGAAATGATTATCCTAAAATAACGATCTCGTTAACATTTGTATGTTAAATAAGGTTCCCAATATTTATTGTTTCCACACTTTAGTGATCTAGAATATATAATAACTTATGACATAAAAGAATTAAAATAAACCATTATTTACAAATTAGTGTTTCAAAACATGTATGTATCTTAACTAAAGAAAACGTATGAATATGATAACATTGTATTCTAATATGATAATATCATTAGGTTAAAATATAATAATAGCTAATAGCCACTCATTTATATACAATCATGTTCTCTTTAAGACCCCCCGTAGTGGGGCGTTTTTTTTAAAAAAAATTGAAAAATAACGCCCCAAAACGCCCCCACCCCCATTACATGGGGCGTTTTAAGGCGTTTTAAAGCAAAAAATTGGAGGCCGGCGTTTTTATTAAAACGCTTATTTGGTTCTTGTGTGGTTTGAAGTGGCCAATCAATTTCAAGATTCCCTGACAACTTTTTCCCCCACCAATCAATAATGCCCATTTGTTTTTTTTTTTTTTTTAAAGGCTGATTTGTTTTTTTTTTTTTTTCATTAAAAATAATATGGGCGTTATTGGCATAATGCCCCACTACGCCACTTTTGCTATAACGCCCCCTTGCTGACTAGGACGCCACGTGTCGTATAATGCCCCATCGTTGGGGCATTATAACTTTCTACCACTACGCATGGTCTAAAGTGTCTAAACAAAAATGTTGGGCCATTACTTCAATTATTTGAGCAAAAGCCACTTTAGTTGATGATTGAACATTTTTTAAAAGAAAAAGTATAATATGACATAACTTATAATAAAACATAAACGAATTACATCATCTTCTTCTTCTTACTTTCTTAAAACAAACCAACAGAACCATAGCTCTTAATACTTAGAAGTTAAAACAAAAGGAGACTGTATGTTCTTGTTTGAAACTCATCTACTCATTTTTATTCATAAAAGGTAGAATAACAATATTATAAAAGGAATCGGCAAAGAAAAAGAAGAAGGTGTATACCGAGCGAAAAGGAACCCGTCGGTTTCGGCGTGTGCTCCGATTGTTTTCTGGAGGCGGCTTCATGAAACACAACCCAAAACGAGACCCGAACTGGAATCGGGTTAAACCGAGTAGGTTGCTGTCGACCCGAGTTGAACCGAAACTTAACCAAAACAAAACCCAAACCCGACAACAAAATGACAACCACCACTGCCGGCCGTTACCGTCTTCGGAGCCGGACCCTAACTGTGTGAACCGAAACTGAACAGACCCGGACCGAACCGAACCAGACCGTTCGTGAAACCCGACTCGTTGAACCACCGCCACTGCTGTGACCGGGACTGTCGCTGTTATGCCGCCGTGTGCCGTCGCCATAGAGGCGTCTGTCGTCCATTTGGAGAGGGGAAAGCAGGTGAGAGGTGTTGAGAGTGATATCGCGGTTGTGTCGAGCTCCGTGGAGGTGTCCGACGGGTATTGCAATGGGTTCAAAAGGAATTCCAAAAGTCAAGCTTTCATGGTAAAAAGGAACTCTACTGTCTTCTTTCCTTGTGAGGTTTGAGCGGTAAACATAAATTTGGAATTTGCACATATGAGTTTAATTTGTGTATATGGGGAAATGTATCGCTAGTTAAAGCATGCAACTGATGGATTGTTTCTTTTTGAAAGTTTGGCAAAAATCCAAGTTTAGTCCTCGAGTTTATGTGTGGGTTTTAAACGAATTTCATAGTTTCACACTCTCACATCACAAATCTTTTTTTTTTCTTTACGAAAATGGCCAACATGGCCCACTGCACTTTATGGGACTAATTAAGTCAAACTTAAAACTTGTTTATTTTGATTTATTTAAATAACTTATAATCTTAAATCTTATAAGAACATTATTAATATATATATGTTAAATTGTATAATGTTCAAAATATAACTATTGGGTATCGCCTGAAGTCGAGGCTGTTGTATATTTTGCGAAATTGTTTTGTGGTTTCAAAGGTTAGAATTCGGATTTTAAGCGGGTCGGATTTTGGAAACCCATTTTGACGGATGTTACACTGCCAAAGAGAACCTCTGCTATGGACTAACAGATGATGCAGTTCAACAGAGAATGTTTAACATCAGTACTTTAACAGACCATGATCAACAGATGATAATATAATAAAAATAATATTCAAATGGTAGCAATTACATAACATAACATTAATCGAATCAACATACCATTAATCCAATCAACATGGGGAGATTGTATATACATAAACTCTAGGGTTTGTCTCGAGAGATTGTATATAACTAAACACTGATACACTAAACACTGTTACATAAATACTGATGTTGATTCCGCTGTAGATGCTGAACCACTGTTGTTACTGAGCAGTGGTTTTCCTTCGGTTGATCTGGCCTTAGGTACATAAGTGCCTGTCTTTAACAGGGCTTTGTCTTCAACATTGGATAGGTCTTATCAGTCTTTACGTCCATCAGTCTTTATAAGGAGCGGTGGTTAGTTATAACAGTCCTTAGCATGATCAGCTGTTATAACCACTCCATAACCATTTGAGAGGAAGCAAGTGTTCGTTTATTCAATTGAGAGGAATCATTGCATTACATCTTTGTTGAAAAACAGAATCAATAAATTTAGGGAAAATGAGTTTGAAAGATGATAACCCAATAGTGGATGATCTCATTCGACAGCTCCGATAAATTCAATGGTATTCTGAAATAATGCTTCCTTGATTTTTGAAGACCGACAAATGTCCACAGTGATGCTTCTTTGGACATTTGTCGGTCTTCAAAAATCTAGGAAGCATTATTTCAGAATACCCTTGAATTTATCGAAGCTGTAGAATGAGATCCTCAACTGTTGGGTTATCATCTTTCAACTCCATTTTCCCTAAATTGATCAATTCTGTTTTTCAGACCTCCCAAAGCCACCTATCCGCCTCCAAATAGATCGAGACAGCTTGAAGCATAACCTGGACTTGCTGTCATTCCACCAATAGAATCATGCTTTATTTTAAGCACATATAAATCTATTTTTAAACACAAACAGACATTACCTCTTCATCAATAAAGTTGAGATACATTTTATAACCTTGATTACATTTCGAAGTTCGGGCAACGAACTCAAGACTTCCACACCAAATAACAAATCCATCAAGATCTACCTGAAGAACATTTTGCATACAAACCTTCAGTTATCTATTTTTATGTCATCATGATCAAAAGCTACAAACATATCAAACAAATTTGATAGAATCATGATTTATTTTAAACACATATAAATCTATTTTTAAACACAAACAGACATTACCTCTTCATCAATAAAGTTGAGATCCATTTTATAACCTTGATTACATTCGGAAGTTCGGCCAACGAACTCAAGACTTCCACACCAAATAACAAATCCAGCAAGATCTACCTGAAGAACATTTAGCATACAAACCTTCAGTTTGTGATAAAAAGAAAAAATAAAAAAATATCTATTTTTAAACTACTGTTGTCACACCCTGGCTTTTGCGGAAGTGTGAGTTTATTTGGTGTGACTTCTTAATACCATAGCTTAATCACAACAAAGCTATATGAAAATAAAATCATGCAGATCATCCATTGATTTAAGTTTGAAAAGTAAAATACCACAACATTGTCTTAAGGCGTTGACGCATGCAACGGAAATTACAACCTAATAACATAAAAACATTGTTTGAAAGACACAACCACAAACTTAAGATAGACGTAGTTTAAGAACTGTGACTCGTCCAGGTAAAAGCCACAACCCCTAAACTTGGATGATCCCATAACTCTAACGCAGCGTGAAAACGTAGCATACCGTGCCAGATCCTTAGTTCCCTGAAATACATGTAAGTTGGAAAAATCAACAAAAATGTTGAGAGAGTTCATGTGTAAGTGAGTATGTAAAACCTTTGTAAGTATAAAAATCCTGGTATTTAGCAAATAAGGAAAAAGAGATCACCAATGGTTTGCAAGGCCATTGATATGTGTGAAGTGCTGTAGGAAGACTCAAACCTAGCAGATTTTTGCGTTGGGTACAAGGTCACCCCGAGGTCCGTACTGTTGGGCATGGGGCTGGGCTCGCTACACCCAGATAGATCTACCACTACTGTCCCTCGGTCCTACACCGAGGATTAATGGCCTTCAGTTCCCGCCTACCCACTCACATGATCTAAGTAGTAACCCTCCTTACGCTAATCATACCATGTGTAAAAGTACTCATAATCATAGTAACATGTATTTCACCCCCGCAGTTTAGAAAACTGAAAACAGTTAAGAGAAAAGGGAGACATGAACTCACAAAAGTGCGTCTCTAACAAGAAATCTCCTGGTCAACCTGCTGTGCGACGACCTACACGTACTAAATTCTATTAGACGGACGGCCGTGCCTTAGCTTAAGGTTTAATGTCTTTGGGAAATAGTTAGGCAACTATTTCGTAATTACACTTCGTAATTATTTTGTAAATATATTCCTTCCCAAGGATGGGGGTTTTAATACATGTGCGTTCGTATAACTTCGAAATATATTATTAAGTCTCACTTAATGTAATATATTTCATTTCATATAATTTTCCAACATAATACTTTTGTCAAAATACACACTTATGAGTATTTTCTGAAAATACGTAAGTTACGTCGTAAGTTTCGGGTGGTATAAATAATACTGGTGTAACTTAAATATTTATTGTGAAGGCGTTCGTATTATTTTGGAGCCGTGAATATTCAGTGTATTCGACTTATATTATTTTTACCATAAAAATAATATTTGTATAGTTCACAAAATAATCATAAAAATTACACAAGTGTTACTATGAAAAATATATATTCTAAATATATATTTTAGCAAGTTTTATTTTGTGAAAATCCCACCTCCGACACTTGGTAATTTTGTAATAAAAATCATGGCGAACTTTGTTTGGAAAAATAAGTTAAAAAAATATGTTCATAACACTTGTTACCAAAAATATTTCCAAGTGTTTATATTTCTGTAAAAATTTCGCCAGAGTTTCCTCTGTAACTGGAGGTGGCCGCGCTTACAAGCGTATCATTTTCTTTTATAAATTCAACCAACAATGTTCCCAACATCAACAAACAATATTTCAACACTAAACTAGTCAATAATATACGTAAGTCGCAAACACATGAACTTGTGGGTTATGTAAAAGTGTGTAGTAACCTTCCGGTGTTTTTAGTAGATCTTTCTATTTTTATAAATGAAATCGATTTCTTAAAAATCTTATTTTTTTTAAAGAAAGTGTAAGTTTACAACTTCTTGTCAAAAATCTCAAAAATAATTCTTTGTTAAAACCTTTCGTTACACAAGTGTCTACACACTTGTTTGTTCACAAAAACACCTTTAGTTTAGGAAAGATCCGGTTTTAAAACATGGTTTCGTCTTACAGTTGGTTCTTCGAAAATACCACTTGTAAATCTTTAGATCTACTAGTTTAGAACTCTATTTCATAAGAAAAAAAAATTGTTTTTTTTTACACAAGTTCATGTTTATGTTTGAAAGGGTTTGTCATCTAATAACTTTACGACTTATCATAAGGCTAGTTCATGTTCCATGAACATGATCTAGCGTGGTTTGGTGACTATCCATTCCAACACTAGCAATCAACAACAATAAATAATCATAACCAAACAAGTTTCAAAAGTTTTACACTAACATTCATTCTTTAACCAGCATGTTCATCATTTTTAGTAGACTTTTAGTTTGTGATCTTTAGTGTTTATAATTTTCATCCGACAAATATCTTATTAACCACTTTAAACAAGCTTAAGAAGGTGTTTAGAGTCACTTACAACTAGCTCAAGGCTAGGGAAGAAACTAGACGAAAAACGGGTGGTTAATAGCAACGTAGTGAGGTCCTTGGCAATCCGTAAGCACCGGGCTTCCTTGGATGAGATCCTTCACCTTAGTGTATGCTTGGAAATGCAAGATCCAAATTGAAAGTGGGTGGTGGATGTGTGTATATGTGTCGGCCGAGAGTGTGGCAAGAAGAAAGAAAGAAAGGCAATTTTGGTTAAGTGTTTGTGATTAATGTATATGGTGGTGTTTATTTATAAACTTAATTCTAGTGACCAAAGGGCACTATGTTCCTTCTAGTACCTACACCATCACATTCCAAAGCCCAAGAAAAGATTAGAAAAAGATCTTGGAGTTTTAGTCCAAATCGTGAATATGGGTCCCCTTAGGGGACGGTTGTAATTGGGGGGGGGGGGTTGGTTTGATTTAAACCATAAACTTAGTAACTAGTTAGATTAGTTAGAAGCTTAAATTAGTTTATTATGTGTGTTGGAAATTTATAACGGGGGTTAGGGTATTCGGGGACCCTAACTGGCTCAGAAAAAGAAAACAACGTCAATGACAATATTTTTGTGACAACCCGCACAAAACCAGGTATCCGTACGACTTAATTAATGATTAATTACTACTTAATTACTGTGCTTGATTGAACTAGCTGATGAACTGCTACCTGCATATTGATACATGCACTTACTTGCATCATACTTTATTTGCTGTCACTACATTATTTACGTGCTGAACCCTAGTGACAAACATGATGCACAAAAAGCACAGTAGCACCAAACGGATACACAGTGAACATGCTGATATAACCAGCATCAGGCAAATACTGCCTCTAAGGCCTGTTAAGAGCCTCACATATTTTGGCTACACTGGTAGTGAGTGTAGGATATAAGGGTTGTGTTACCGCGTCTCTAGGGGATAAGATACACTGATTCGGATGTGCCAAAAACGTACTTTAAGTACCAAACACAGCACTTTAGCAATTTAACCAGCTTCTAGCTGACTAGTAAAGTGCCAGAAAATGAGAAAATAACACTAGACACTTCTAAAGTGTCGGGGAAAACAAATTGTGTCACTAAAAATGTAATAACGACACTTTAAAGTCTTTTGTAACACTTTAACGGATTACTATCCAACCGAACAACCGGACTATACCCGGGACATGAAAATATTGGTATTTTCACTATGACTATTTTTCTGAGCCAGTTAGGGTCCCTGATTACCCTAACACCCGTCATAACATGTTACACGTAACTAACGGAGTTTAGCACTTAATTAACCGAATCAACATAACTAAACTCCCTAACTAACACTTAAAATCGGACCAAGGACCCCCCCCCCCCCCAACCGATTCGGTTGCCTAGGGGGCAACACCATGTACTTGTGATCTTGATGGAGATTGCCTTGTCTAGTATCATTGCTACACATAATCCATTGGACAATAGCACTAAAGTTGCCTATAAATACCCACTAATCACTAGAGAAGTTATCACTTAACAAATCACCACAACTCACTCTCTCTTGCTCTCTCCCAACTCTCGGCCGAACACCCCTCTCTCACACCCACCATTTTCGGTTCTTGTCTCATCATTCCAAGATCATACATACGTCAAAGGTCACGTATAAGGAGCTTTGGTGCAAGCGGAACACGAAGGACCTCAACCGTTGGCTTTTATCCACGCGTTTTCCGTCACGATTCTTCCCTAGCCCCGAGCTAGAGGTATATTGTTTAAAACCTGTTTTTACACTCATCTAAAGTAGTTAAAAGGATTATTGTCGGTTGAATCTCGTTATATTGAAAGATGATGCATTAAAGTCTAGTAAAATCATAAAAATGGTGGTTAATAGCATATAATTTGTGTAAAAGTCGTAGGACTTGAAATTTGTGTTTATCTAGACCCGATCTATAATGTGGTAGCTCGAATCTTCGTTTAACCCGACTTTGTAAAATCACGTATCATCACATAAGCTTGTTTTTGAAAGATACAAGGGTTAAAGGTGAAACACTACCACATTTTAGAGACATGAACTTGTGTAGAAATATTATACTTGTGTAAAAGTGATCTAACCGGTAAAATGGTGTTTAAAACTAGCGGATCTACGTCTCCGCAAGTGGTATTTCTGAACGACCACACTTTAAAGAAATCATGTTTTTCTAAAGATGGATCTTACACTAATAAATATGATTTTATAAACCACAAGTGTGTAGACACTTGTGAAATGGAAAAATCCGACAAAGAAGTGTATTTGTCACTTGTTACTAGAAGTTGTAAAGACGGTTTTCTCTAAACACGAGATTTTTATAAGATTAAAGCTACTTTATATAAAGATCTACACATATAAAGGGTGTTTACACTATAGATTCGGAAAAACTACAAGTTCATGCGATTATGCAAATTTACATACTTGTCGACTAGTTTGATGTGTCGGAAATTGTTGATTGAATAAAGAAGATTGTTGAATTGATTTGTTAAAAGAAAATGATACGCTTGAAAGCGTGGCCACCTCCAGTTACAGAGGAAACTCTGGCGAAATTTTCTAAAAACCTAACACTTAGACTTTTTACACAACAAGTGTTAGAACTATTTTTGGACATGTTTTCAAAACATAAATTTCGCCAGCACTATATTTTACTAAATATTCGGAGGTGGGATTTTCACAAAGATTAACGTGATAAATATATTTGTCGCAACACTGTTTATGATTATTTTGTGAAATTACATAAATATTATTTTAGAGTGAAAATAATATTTACAAGCGATAATGATTCCAAAACTTTGCGAACGCTTACACAAACATATAAGTTACACCGGTAATTACATTACCACACGATTGATAAAACGTAACTTACGCACATGTATTGTATCCCCCATCCTTGGGAAGAAGAATAACTACCAAATGTATACGACATGTAACACGAAATAGTTGTCTAACTATTTCCCGCAAACATAAACTATAAAGCTAAGGCACGGCCGTCCGTCTAATAAAATTAGCACTTGTAGGTCGTTGCACAGCTTACTATATTGGAGACATTTGGTAGAGACGCGCATTCACTGTGAGTTCATGTCCCCCTTTTCTCTAACTGTTTTCAGTTTTCTTAACTGCGGGGGTGAAATACATGTTACTTTGTTTACAAGTACTTTTATACACGGTATGATAACGTAAGGAGGTTTTAGATCATGTGAATGGGTAGGCGGAAACTTGAGGCTATTAATCCTCAGGGTAGGACCGAGGGACAGGAGCGGTAGATCTATCTGGGTGTAGCGAGCCCAGCCCCAGGCCAAACAGAACGGACCTCGGGGTGACTTTGTGCCCAACGCATAAATCCGCTAGGGTTGAGTCTTCCTACTTGCATTTCACAACATGCTAATGGCTTTGCAAACCATTGGTGATCACAAGTCCTCTTACACTGCTACATACCAGGAAACTTTTATACTTACAAGTGTTTTACTTACTCACTTGCACATGAACTCGCTCAACATTATTGTTGATTTTTCAACTCACATGTATTTCAGGAAATTAAACGAGATCTGGCACGGTATGGAACGTTTTCCCGCTGCACTTGTCATGAAGTCATCAGGGTTTAGGGGATGTGTCTCTTTCCTGGACAAGACACAGTCCTTAAACCACGTTTATGTTATGTTTTAGTTTGTGATGTTGTTGAACAAGGTTATGGTTGTTGGTTAAAACAATGGTACTGTATTTTGTTTTCAAAACTTAATGGATGACTTGCATGGTTTTTAAATTCATATAGCTTGTTATGATTAAGCTATGGTATTAAGAAGTCACACCAAAATTAACCACGCTTCCGCAAAGCCAGGGTGTGACAATTTTTATGTTCCGGGTAGAGTCCGGTTGTACGGTTGGATATTACTCCGTTAAAGTGCTAAATAAGTGTATAGAGTGCCGTTAATATTATTTTTAGTGACCCATTAATTCACCAACACTTTGGAAAGTGTCTAGTAATATTTTTCTCATGTTTTGGCACTTTACTAGTTAGCTTAATGCTGAATTTTTATTTAAAGTGCTGAATTTTGTACTGAAAGTACGTTTTAGGCACATCCGGTCACTATAAATATTACCTAGTGACGCAGTTCTACAATCCTCATCTCCCTACACTCCCTACTAGTGTAGTAATCTATTCCCGGCTCATACTGGCCTTAGAGACAGTGTCTGTCTGATGCTGGCTATGTCAGCATGTTTACTGGGTATCCCGTATAGTGTGCTCACTGTGCTTTTGTGCATCAAGGTTGTCACTAAGGTTTGTGTGTAAATAATAGAGTGACAGTAATAAAGTATGATGCATGAACATGTATATATCAGAGTTCAAGCAGCAGTTTAATCACAACTGTAAGCAAGCACATTAATTAAGCAGTAATTAAATATTAATTAATTCGTACGGATACCTGGTTTGGTGAGGGTTGTCACATTCTCCCCCCGTTAAATAAATTTCGTCCCGAAATTTAAGCTCTGCTTCCAGATGCAGGGGTCTTAGAAAATAAATGGGGGTATTTCTCCTTCATACGGTCCTCACGTTCCCACGTGAATTCAGGTCCATGCCTAGCATTCTAACGAACTTTGACGAGTTTGACACTGCTCCTGCGAGTTTTGGTAACTTTCCAATCCGTGACCTCAACAGGTTTTTCAGTGAAGTGGAGCGTGTCGTCGATATGAACTTCGTCAGCAGGAATGATCACTGTTTCTTGTGTTGGACTCTTTCTCAAATTTGATACATGGAATGTATCGTGAACACCATGGAGTTCAGCAGGTAGGTCCAACTTGTAGGCTACAAGCCCAATCCTTTGCAGAATTCTGAAAGGGCCAATGTAACACGGATTCAACTTTCCACGCTTTTCGAAGCGTGCCACACCCTTCCAGGGTGAAACTTTCAATAAAACCATATCTCCAACTTGAAATTCCAAAGGTTTCCGCTTTGGATCTGCATAGGCTTTCTGTCGGTGGCGAGCCGCCTTGATGCGTTTTCGAATTTGTGCGATCTTGTCTGTAGTCTCTTGGACTATTTCAGGACCAACGAGTTGTCTATCACCCGCATCAGCCCAACATAAGGGTGATCGACATTTGCGTCCATAAAGAGCTTCAAATGGCGCGGCTCCAATGCTCGTGTGGTAGCTGTTGTTGTATGAAAACTCGACCAATGGTAAATGTTTATCCCAGCTACCACCAAGATCCATTACACATGCTCTCAGCATATCCTCCAATGTCTGAATAGTTCTTTCACTTTGCCCATCGATCTGTGGGTGAAATGCATCAGATTTAGTTGTGAGCCAAAAGCTTCTTGGAAGGATTGCCATATCCTTGACACAAACCTTCCGTCTCTATCAGAGATGATCGAGAGGGGCACTCCATGACGTGCAACGATCTCCCGCATGTATATTTCCACAAGTTTACTAGTGCTGTCTTTCTCTTTGATTGGCAAGAAGTGTGCGGACTTTGTTAGGCGGTCAACTATTACCCAAATCATATCATGGCCTCTGGGCGTCTTGGGCAGTTTCGTTATGAAGTCCATTAAAATCTATTCCCATTTCCACTTGGGAATTTCAGTTTGCTGCAGAAGTCCTGAAGGCTTCTGGTATTCAGTTTTCATCTTGGCGCACGTTAAACACTTGCTAACATAAACAGCAACGTCGCCTTTCATTCTAGGCCACCAATAGTAATCTTTAAGGTCCTGGTACATCTTATCCGCTCCTGGATGGATAGAGTACCGTGATTTGTGTGCCTCGTCAAAAATAACTTTTCTCAAACCACCAAACAGAGGAACCCAAATCCTTTTCATAAAACATAACGTTCCTTCCTCGTTTGGCACTAATTGCTTCTCCATCCCACGGAGATATTCTTCTTCAAGGTTTCTTTCCTTAAGAGCTTCTTTTTACGCGGCACGAATGCACAGGGAAAGATCTGTCTGGATAATCATCTCCAAAGCCCTAACCCTTATGGGCTTGATCCTTTCTTTTCGACTTAGGGCATCGGCGACCACATTCGCCTTCCCTGGATGGTACTTTATCTCGCAGTCGTAATCGTTCAACAATTCGACCCAACGTCTTTGTCTCATATTCAGCTCTTTCTGGTCGAATATGTGTTGTAGGCTCTTATGATCTGTGAAGATTGTACACTTCGTACCGTACAGGTAATGTCTCCAAATCTTTAATGCAAATATCACTGCACCTAGTTCTAAGTCGTGCGTGGTATAGTTCTTTTCATGAACCTTCAGTTGGCGTGATGCGTAAGCTATAACTTTCTGGCGCTGCATCAACACGCAACCCAATCCTTGGCGCGAAGCATCACAATATACCACGAAATCGTCTGTACCTTCCGGTAGTGCTAAGATCGGTGCATTGCAGAGCTTATCCTTTAATAACTGAAACGCTTCCTCCTGTTTGATTCCCCAATCAAACTTCTTATCCTTTTGCGTGAGGAGTATCAGTGGTTGAGCAATTTTTGAAAAATCCTCAATGAATCTTCGGTAGTAGCCAGCCAAACCCAAGAATTGTCGAATCTCGGTTGGCGTCCTTGGGGTCTCCCAATTCTTTATCCCCTCAATCTTTGTGGGGTCCACATGAATTCCATTTCCATTAACCATGTGTCCAAGGAATTGGACTTCACGTAGCCAAAACTCGCACTTAGAGAATTTGGCGTACAACTGTTCCTTTTTCAGCAACTCCAGAATGGCTCTTAAATGTTGTTCGTGTTCAGCCTTTGTCTTTGAATAAATCAAAATATCGTCGATGAATACAATCACAAACTTATCGAGATACGGCTTGCAGACTCGGTTCATTAAATCCATAAAAACTGCAGGTGCGTTGGTCAGCCCAAACGGCATGACTAGGAACTCGTAGTGTCCATAACGAGTCCTAAAAGCTGTCTTCGGGATACTTTCCTCTTGTATCCTAAGTTGATGGTATCCAGATCGAAGATCGATCTTAGAGTAAAAGCTTGAACCTTGGAGCTGATCGAATAAGTCATCGATCCTTGGCAGGGGATACCTATTCTTGATAGTCAACTTGTTCAACTCCCGGTAGTCAATGCACATACGAAAACTACCGTCCTTCTTCTTAACAAACAGGACCGGAGCTCCCCAAGGTGAGAAGCTTGGTCTGATGAATCCTTTGTCTAGCAACTCTTGGAGTTGTGTCGACAATTCCTGCATCTCTGACGGTGCAAGTCTATAAGGTGCCCTAGCTACAGGCGCGGCGCCTGGAACTAAGTCTATACGGAATTCCACTTGCCTCTGGGGTGACAATCCTGGCAAGTCCTCAGGGAAGACTTCAGGATATTCCCTTACGACAGGGATGTCTTCGATTTTCGGCTCAGCAGCTTTCTTATCCACGATGTGTGCCAGGAAGGCCGCACATCCCTTCTGTAAACACTTTCGCGCTTTCAAGCAGCTGATGATTCTTAAAGGCGTATCATGTTTTTCACCATGAACCACAATCGTTTCACCATCTTCGGTTGGGATGCGAATGATCTTCTCGTGGCAGACAATTTCTGCCTTGTTACTTGATAACCAATCCATTCCTACTACCACGTCGAAGCTTCCCAACTTGACTGGTAGTAGATCCAAAGCAAACTCACACTCTCCCAATTCGATTACACAACCTCTGACCATTTTATTAGCTTCTAGTAACTTTCCATTCGCCAATTCGATTGAGTACGGGATATCTAGTTTACTAGTGGCTAAACCAAGCATATCCTTAAACTCTAACGATACGAAGCTATAATCGGCACCAGTATCAAATAAAACGGATGCAAAGCGTTGGTTTATAGGGAACGTACCAGTAACAACATTGGGATCCTGGCGCGCTTCCCTAGCTTCGATATTGAAAACCCTTCCCCATGCTTGGTTCAATTCTGGGCAGTTCCTCTTATAGTGCCCAATGTTACCACAACTAAAACAACCAAGTCTTTGACCATTTCCACCTCCATTCCCAACTTGATTGTTGTTTTGGTTCCGATTCACAGCACCAGCTTGATTCGCGTTGTTGCCTCGAATACCATTTCCTCCATTATTTCCTTGAGCACGATTTCCATTACCACCACGATTATTGTTTCTATTTCCAAAACCTCCCTGGCCTCCCCGGCCAGCGTTAGCCCAACAGTTATCCTTCAAATGTCCGGTTTTTCCACAAGCTTCGCATACCCTTGAACCACACCGGCCTGAATGGTGATGCTGGCAGGTATTACACTTGGGGTGTGTACCCATATACCATTTTCCTTTCTTTCCACCACCGGTTGTAGCTTGAACCGGTGCGCTTGGTTCTCCTTTCCTGCCATCACTGCTTGTGCCTTGTTTGAAGTTCGAGAATTTTCTTTTATTACCCCCGGACGACTCTACATGAGTCTCCTTCTTTTTTCGCTCAACATCAGAAAACTTGTTTAGGCGGATAACCTCCTCAGTAAGAGCCACGCTCAGATCAATTGCCTCAGTGATTGTTGCCGGCTTTGAAGAGGTCACCATACTTATGATTTGAGGAGCTAAACCCCAAATGAAGCGCTCAATTCGCTTGAATTCTGGTGTAACCATATAAGGTACCACATGAGATAGGTCATGGAATCTCTGAACGTACTCCGCGATTTTGGGACCTTCCATCTTCAAATGCCAAAACTCAGTTTCCAACCTTTGAATTTCAGCGCGTGAACAATACTTTCTTCGCAAGAGCTCTTTCAGCTCGTTCCATGTCATTGGGTAAGCTGCAGCTTCACCAAGAGTCTGAACTTGTAAGTTCCACCAGGACAGGGCTCCGTCCAAGAATAGCCCAGAAATGTAAGTCACTTGTTGGTCTGGAGCGCACTTGCTCATTCGGAGAACTAATTCTGTTTTCTCGGCCAATCGGACAAAAGCAACAGCACCTCCGGTGCCGTCAAAGTTCACAGGCTTGCAGTCTAGGAACTGCTTGTAAGTGCACCCATGCGGTGGATTGTTGTTGCCGTTATTGTTCGAACTGCTCCCGCTGGGTCCTCCTTGTGAGGCTGCGCACTGCGCTATGGCGGCAGCGATGATTTGTTGAAGTTCTGCCTCGTTGGCAGGCATGCACGGATCGCGTTTCGGTGGCATCTTCTAAAAGATGTGTTCACGTAAGTCAGTTCATGGTAGGTAAAGTGTGCGTATATAACGATAGTAATAATACATAACATCTCATGTTAAAATAACCAAACATATAACATCTCATGTTATAGAACATAAACAATCAATCAAACATCACATATGATGAGAATACTGCGATTGCATTGCCATAAATCGAGACCACAATGTAAAGTTTACAAGTACACAACTGTATCATACAACATCAATGGCTAAGGGCTACATCACCCCAGTCCAAAATATCAAATCAGTGTCAACAACATCCAATATACGTAACAACAAAAGTCAGGATCAATATGCAGTCTCCCAAAAGCTGTGCAATCTGTGCAATCGCCGTCTTCTCAACAAAAGTCTACCCGTGTCGTACAAAATAGCCCTACGCTGATGGCGGTGGAGGAGGGGGAAAAGGAGAAAAGAGCAAACGTCGCATGTGAAGCCAATCCTCCTCCATGGCTCGATGAGAACGCAACAGATATGCGATTTGCTGCTCCGGAGTCCAAAAACGAGCAGTAGAGTCGGGAGATAACGGGCGAGGAGGGTGCGATATCGCAGGGTGAGTCTGGCCCTGGCACTGGCATGGTGGTCGCTGTGCTCTCTCAAGCCCCTGCACACGACGTGTCAGTGCCTCCTGCTGGATCATGAAAGAAACAAGGACATCCTCGGTAGAAGGCCCGACATAATATGGGTGATATGGATCCGTCGGTGGCATGATGGGTGGTGAAGTCCAAAGAAAAGGCTCACTAGATGGAGCAAAGGATGGTACCGAACACGGTGCAACAGGGGAACAGCAGAAGAAAACTGTGGTATGACCGGGACAGATGTCGGCACATGACCAAAGGGGTGAGTCGAGGAACCCTCTCCCGGACGCGATGGCGGTGTAAACTGACGGAACATAACAGGTAAGTCGGTGTGGTGAACACCGGTAGTATGAACGGGATGCAAAGAAACATCAGTAGGAACTGAAACAGGTGCAGTAACGGGTACCATAAAAGGTGGGTAGTCATCATCATCGTCTATCCACCCATTTCGGGTGTGCGCATATCGAGGGTCAACATGGGTCACAAAGGGTGCATGATCAGGCTCTACAGGCATGGGATCAAGAAGAGGGGCAACAACAGGATCAGCGGGAACATCAGCAACCTGATCGTCCACTAACGGTGGAGCAACAACAGGATCCCCTAACATAAATGGAACATCAACATGAGCATCAGCAACAACAAGATCACCCTCCAACAGTGGAGCAACAATAGGGTGATCGTCAACAGGCAAATCAGCAATCAAAGGATCAACAGCAGGTACATCAGCATGAATAGGGTCATGCTCGACTGCGGGGTCTGGAGCAACTACTGGCTCGGGGGCCACAGCAGGCTCCGGATCGTCAAACTCCATCTCGAAGTCAGCGGGATCAGCGAGCATGGGATCAACAGGGTCAACAGGGTCTTCCATGGGCTGATCTAGGTGGATAAACTCAGCCTCCTGTTCTGGATCAAAACCAGGTGGGAAAACGGGGTCTGAATCATCATCAATGTCATGATCGATAGCAAAACTAGGGGCAGGGGCAGGTGCAGCGGACGATGCTCTATCAGGGTCTGTATCATGCGAATAGTGCTGCGCGCCCTGCACGTGTGATGGTGCAGATGCCACAGACTCAAAGGAGTCTGGGATGGGTGAATGGATGGGTGCCTCCTCTGCAGGAGCATTCGCGAGAAGTAAGAGATCGCCAGCAGCTATGTAGGCCTCGCCCCCAAAGTCGTCCTCTAGTGGATCCTCGTCAAACAAGTCGACGTCGTCGTCAGCGACTACGTCAAGGGGCATGTCGATAACAGGGTAAGCTGCAAGAGGTATAGGAGCAGGGATCACCGCAAGCGGCAAATCCCCAGCGATAGGGCCATCAGCGGGCTCAGCAACGACATCGGGTAGCGCGAAAGGCTGAAAATCGTCCTCATCCGTGCTGGTGGTGTCCGAAGTATGCACCTCGTGCTCTGATGACACTCTGTCGTCCGATACTATAGGCATAGGGTCAGTGGTGTCTGACTCTCCTGTGCCGGATGAAGGCATATCATCTGTAACGCAAACACACATATGCATAAATAATCAATCATATAGTCAAATAAACATATTAGTCACCAATAAGCAATCAAATAGTTCTCCTAGTCCCACTAGCCTCCCAGCCTCTCAGACTGACTCCCTAGTCCCACTAGACAATTCTCTCAGCCTCCCAGACTAACTCTCTAGTCCCACTAGATAATCCTCTCAGCCTCCCAGACTAACTCCCTAGTCCCACTAGATAATCCTCTCAGCCTCCCAGACTGAGCCATAACTAACAAATAAAATGTGCTCAACTTTTGTTTGTAAAAACGTTTTGTGACCTGGATCTGGACTTAAGTGGTATGCAATGTAAAAATGTTTTCGTGAGAGCCCTAGTGATCATAGTCTAGACTCGAGAAGGAATCCTAGTTCGCTATGATCAGAGCTCTGATACCAAGCTGTCACACCCTGGCTTTTGCGGAAGCGTGGGTTTATTTGGTGTGACTTCTTAATACCATAGCTTAATCACAACAAAGCTATTTGAAAATAAAACCATGCAGATCATCCATTGATTTAAGTTTGAAAAGTAAAATACCACAACATTGTCTTAAGGCGTTGACACATGCAACAGAAATTACAACCTAATAACATAAAAACATTGTTTGAAAGACACAACCACAAACTTAAGATAGACGTAGTTTAAGAACTGTGACTCGTCCAGGTAAAAGCCACAACCCCTAAACTTGGATGATCCCATAACTCTAACGCAGCGTGAAAACGTAGCATACCGTGCCAGATCCTTAGTTCCCTGAAATACATGTAAGTTGGAAAAATCAACAAAAATGTTGAGAGAGTTCATGTGTAAGTGAGTATGTAAAACCTTTGTAAGTATAAAAATCCTGGTATGTAGCAAATAAGGAAAAAGAGATCACCAATGGTTTGCAAGGCCATTGATATGTGTGAAGTGCTGTAGGAAGACTCAAACCTAGCAGATTTTTGCGTTGGGTACAAGGTCACCCCGAGGTCCGTACTGTTGGGCCTGGGGCTGGGCTCGCTACACCCAGATAGATCTACCGCTACTGTCCCTCGGTCCTACACTGAGGATTAATGGCCTTCAGTTCCCGCCTACCCACTCACATGATCTAAGTAGTAACCCTCCTTACGCTAATCATACCATGTGTAAAAGTACTCATAATCATAGTAACATGTATTTCACCCCCGCAGTTTAGAAAACTGAAAATAGTTAAGAGAAAAGGGGGACATGAACTCACAGAAGTGCGTCTCTAACAAGAAATCTCCTGGTCAACCTGCTGTGCGACGACCTACACGTACTAACTTCTATTAGACGGACGGCCGTGCCTTAGCTTAAGGTTTAATGTCTTTGGGAAATAGTTAGGCAACTATTTCGTAATTACACTTCGTAATTATTTTGTAAATATATTCCTTCCCAAGGATGGGGGTTTTAATACATGTGCGTTCGTATAACTTCGAAATATATTATTAAGTCTCACTTAATGTAATATATTTCATTTCATATAATTTTCCAAAATAATACTTTTGTCAAAATACACACTTATGAGTATTTTCTGAAAATACGTAAGTTACGTCGTAAGTTTCGGGTGGTATAAATAATACCGGTGTAACTTAAATATTTATTGTGAAGGCGTTCGTATTATTTTGGAGCCGTGAATATTCAGTGTATTCGAGTTATATTATTTTTACCCTAAAAATAATATTTGTATAGTTCACAAAATAATCATAAAAATTACACAAGTGTTACTATGAAAAATATATATTCTAAATATATATTTTAGCAAGTTTTATTTAATTTTGTAATAAAAATCATGGCGAACTTTGTTTGGAAAAATAAGTTAAAAAAATATGTTCATAACACTTGTTACCAAAAATATTTCCAAGTGTTTATATTTCTGTAAAAATTTCGCCAGAGTTTCCTCTGTAACTGGAGGTGGCCACGCTTACAAGCGTATCATTTTCTTTTATAAATTCAACCAACAATGTTCCCAACATCAACAAACAATATTTCAACACTAAACTAGTCAATAATATACGTAAGTCGCAAACACATGAACTTGTGGGTTATGTAAAAGTGTGTAGTAACCTTCCGGTGTTTTTAGTAGATCTTTCTATTTTTATAAATGAAATCGATTTCTTAAAAATCTTATTTTTTTTTAAAGAATGTGTAAGTTTACAACTTCTTGTCAAAAATCTCAAAAATAATTCTTTGTTAAAACCTTTCGTTACACAAGTGTCTACACACTTATTTGTTCACAAAAACACCTTTAGTTTAGGAAAGATCCGGTTTTAAAACATGGTTTCGTCTTACAGTTGGTTCTTCGAAAATACCACTTGTAGATCTTTAGATCTACTAGTTTAGAACTCTATTTCATAAGAAAAAAAAATGTTTTTTTTTTTTTTACACAAGTTCATGTTTATGTTTGAAAGGGTTTGTCATCTAATAATTTTACGACTTATCATAAGGCTAGTTCATGTTCCATGAACATGATCTAGCGTGGTTTGGTGACTATCCATTCCAACACTAGCAATCAACAACAATAAATAATCATTACCAAACAAGTTTCAAAAGTTTTACACTAACATTCATTCTTTAACCAACATGTTCATCATTTTTAGTAGACTTTTAGTTTGTGATCTTTAGTGTTTATAATTTTCATCCGACAAATATCTTATTAACCACTTTAAACAAGCTTAAGAAGGCGTTTAGAGTCACTTACAACTAGCTCAAGGCTAGGGAAGAAACTAGACGAAAAACGGGTGGTTAATAGCAACGTAGTGAGGTCCTTGGCAATCCGTAAGCACCGGGCTTCCTTGGATGAGATCCTTCACCTTAGTGTATGCTTGGAAATGCAAGATCCAAATTGAAAGTGGGTGGTGGATGTGTGTATATGTTCGGCCGAGAGTGTGGCAAGAAGAAAGAAAGAAAAGCAATTTTGGTTAAGTGTTTGTGATTAATGTATATGGTGGTGTTTATTTATAAACTTAATTCTAGTGACCAAAGGGCACTATGTTCCTTCTAGTACCTACACCATCACATTCCAAAGCCCAAGAAAAGATTAGAAAAAGATCTTGGAGTTTTAGTCCAAATCGTGAATATGGGTCCCCTTAGGGGACGGTTGTAATTAGGGGGGGGGGGGGTTGGTTTGATTTAAACCATATACTTAGTAACTAGTTAGATTAGTTAGAAGCTTAAATTAGTTTATTATGTGTGTTGGAAATTTATAACGGGGGTTAGGGTATTCGGGGACCCTAACTGGCTCAGAAAAAGAAAACAACGTCAATGACAATATTTTTATGTTCCGGGTAAAGTCCGGTTGTACGGTTGGATATTACTCCGTTAAAGTGCTAAATAAGTGTATAGAGTGCCGTTAATATTATTTTTAGTGACCCATTAATTCACCAACACTTTGGAAAGTGTCTAGTAATATTTTTCTCATGTTTTGGCACTTTACTAGTTAGCTTAATGCTGAATTTTTATTTAAAGTGCTGAATTTTGTACTGAAAGTACGTTTTAGGCACATCCGGTCACTATAAATATTACCTAGTGACGCAGTTCTACAATCCTCATCTCCCTACACTCCCTACTAGTGTAGTAATCTATTCCCGGCTCATACTGGCCTTAGAGACAGTGTCTGTCTGATGCTGGCTATGTCAGCATGTTTACTGGGTATCCCGTATAGTGTGCTCACTGTGCTTTTGTGCATCAAGGTTGTCACTAAGGTTTGTGTGTAAATAATAGAGTGACAGTAATAAAGTATGATGCATGAACATGTATATATCAGAGTTCAAGCAGCAGTTTAATCACAACTGTAAGCAAGCACATTAATTAAGCAGTAATTAAATATTAATTAATTCGTACGGATACCTGGTTTGGTGAGGGTTGTCACAACCGTTGGTCGTTATAATATTCAAACCGATGTTAAACATGCCAAACATAAACTGACATCACCAGCTTTTCTCATGCCATTGGGATTTCTCCTTTTACAAGCATCTGAATAAATAATAACAAATCAAAAAGCTACAAATGTATCAAAAAATTTTCATAGAATCATGAAAGAAATTAGGTCACGGATTGTTACCAGATTTAGCGAGAGAAGAATCGATGGAAGCATTGGAGAAGATGACGATTTGAAGAAACTTCAATCTGGAAAACATGTAACAAAGCTCAAGAAACCACGAAGAAGAACTGATTACAAAGTGTATTAACAATTACCAAAAAAATAACAATTACCTGATTTACATCCTCTTCTCTGTATCTACAGAGAGATTGAAATGGGTTTTTGAAATTATGATCGGGTTTGGATTTGGGTTTGAATTTATATTTGAGAGAGAGAAGAATTGAAGCTCTGATGACATTAAATGCAAATTACATATCCCTATAAGTTTTAAATTTCAAATCAAATTACCCTCCCATTTTAATGAAA
This sequence comes from Helianthus tuberosus, assembly GCA_030545235.1. Classification (NCBI taxonomy): domain Eukaryota; kingdom Viridiplantae; phylum Streptophyta; class Magnoliopsida; order Asterales; family Asteraceae; genus Helianthus; species Helianthus tuberosus. Next base: position 84,304,526 of record CM060394.1, read on the forward strand.
CAGCAGTGGTTTGAATTTTGAATGAACATCAGTGGTTTCATAATTTTGAATGAACATCAGTGGTTTCATAATTGAATGTGAGCCAGACCTTTGAAATTTGAAAGTGGGGCAGTGGTTTGATGGCAGATCTTTGAATTATGATGTCACTATGCTCCCTCTATGGCTGCCACCTCATCGTCGATGACATAAGAAAAGCATTGTTGGACAGCCTCTCCTGCTGACACATCAGCTTTTCTTATGTCATTGGGATTTCTCCTTTTATAGAAAGTATAAATAGATTTGATTTAATTCTTGTATATTTTGTGAGAGTTAAATGTGTTCTATTTTCTTGGTTGATTGAATCAAGATGGAAGATGACAATGATATTGATCGTTACAATCAAGATGGAAGATACTAATGATAATGATAGTCACTCGTATTATGATTGTTACTCTAGCTCGTGAGAAAAAATAACGAAAAAAAACTTAGTAAAAGACGTAAGTAGCGAAAAAAAGACAAAAACTACTAAAAAATGGGTAAATACGCAATTTTCTGAAGTTTATCAAAATAGTCATCATATAATTTAATTTTAATAAACTAGATCAAAATGGGTAAATTTGTAATTTTATTAGTTAATACAGGGGAAATATGCAATTTTATTTTAGGCTTGGGTAAATATGCAATTTAATGGATTTTTAAGAGAAAATATGCAAAAAACCCTATATTTTTTTTAACATTCTTCCGGTGATATTGGGAACTACTCGCTGGAGAGTATGTTTTTGAAAGTAACAAATGATTAATTGCCACACGAGAAAAAAAACAATTTTAATGCAAAAAGGTGACAATTTCAATGCGAAATGGTTTTTTTCTTTTTTTAAGAAAAACTAAATCACTGGATAAGCATCTTGGAATGCTCTTTATTGCTAGTTGGAGTTAAACTTGAAACCTTAAAAAGGGAAACCACGTGACTAACCACGAAACCAACTTGTTAGGACTTCAATGCGAAAAGGTTTCTATACAAATCTATTATTACTTTAATTAATGTATACAAATATATTATTACTGTAAACTAGTAAACAAGGTGGTGTTTGTTTTTCTAAAAAAGATCTGCGCATCCTCTTTTGTCTGCGTCGCGCAAACATTGTCATATGCAGACTATTTATTTTCCAAAGATGTTTCATTAAAAAAAAAGTTTGCGCGAGTTATTCTTGATGCAGACTTAGGTGCTGTTTGTTTTTGCAGACATAAACTGTCTGCAAGCTGATTTCATCTGTTTTCATGTCTGCAACTGAAGATGTGGTCTGAAGCTCTTCAAGCTGAAAATATAAGACTGTTTGTTTTTATAAATTGATACTGTCTGTACAAACTACATGAACTTTGTTTTATTTTCCAAATCAAAACATCCTAAACCAATTACCTCAACTACACATTCCAATTGTTTTATGGCCGGTACTGACTTTATAATCAGCATGAATAAACACAGAAAAATTATCTTAAGTTTCACAGTAATAGCCAGTAACCAAAATAACTGCACCATCAGTGCTCCAGCAAACATCTAACTTATGAAATTAGAAACGTTACTTTACATGGTTAAGCATATAATCTAATCATTTCCAAACACTACACACACACAGCATATTCAAATTAAAAGATTATAATAAAGATATATCACCAAAACACTAATGATCATATAATTTGAAAAGACAACCAATTAAACAAGATAAACAGCAACATACATATCTAAACATTATGAAAACTCAAAGGGTAGTTTGAAAATCTGTTGATATTGACAAACAGATCCTGCTTGTACGTGGTATTGTCATCCTCTTTTGAAAGCACAACCAATTAAACAAGAGAAACAGCAACATACATTTGAAGTGAGAAAAATTAGGGTTTAGAATAGAAATGATACCGATTGGAACAAAAGGATTTCTGACTCGCTTTTTCTCAGGAAACAGGCTTTCAAGCTCGGGATTGGCTCCCATATTTGGAGGTACCGAAACTCCGTTCGTCGGAGATGTGTCAGCTACCGTAAGGAGAGGGAACGGTGGTGGGTGAAGGGTGAAGGGGCGGAAGGAGAGGGAGCGGTGGTGGGTGAAGGGGCGGTGGTAGGTGAAGGGGCGGAAGGAGAGGGAGCGGTGGTGGGTGAAGGGGCGGTGGTGGTGGCAGACGGAGGCGACGGCCGGCAAAGAGGTCTTCATGGTTTTGTGTGGAACTGAGAAGAAGAAGAAGCAGAGGATGCTGGAGATATTGGTGAAAATGTATGAAGCAAGGGTTCATAGCTTTTATTTTTAGATAATATAAGCCATTTTCAGATCTGTTTTAAAAAAAAAAACAAACAGTCTTCAAGGGAAATGTCTGCGCGCCTGCAGACAATGGTTCCCTTGAAGATGTTTGAAGAAAAAACAAACACCCCCTTAGCCCAACCACTTCTAAGATCTTCCAAGGTCTGCAAAGTCTTATACACCACCACCGTCCATCACCACCACTACCGTCTGTCACCTACCACCACCCACCACCACCGTCTACCACCACCACCCACTGTCCACGTCCACCGCCCACCGTCCACATCCACCACCCACCACCACCGTCTAGCACCACCACCACCATTCGTACACCTCCACCAATATATTTTAGAAGTCTATATACTTTAAAAAAACAAACAACCTTTTTTCTTGCAGACTGCAGATGTTTAGTCCACCTCTTTTTCTATAGATATCTGCAAATGTGTTACACATACTACATACATTTTACCTCTTAAAAAATAAACAACAACTAAGTCTAGCTCTCCTCGACGGATTGAAATACGTAAAAAGAATCATAATAGTGGGGAAGATAATCAAAAAGTACACGTGACATGAATTAAAAAACTGAATATAAAACCATATTTCACAACTAAAAAAAACTCATATCTCATAAATAAAAACAGAAGAAAATGAAATTTTGAAATAATTTTGATGAAAAAAAAAACTCATATCTCATAAATAAAATCAAAAGAAAATGAAAATTTGGAATAATTTTGATGGCTTAAACGTTTATGTTTCGATATTCTTTATAATTTAGTTAGTTATTTTAAGGGAAATTGGATTTAAATAATCCGAACTTTCACCTGTTGGCCAATAACACTCCGAACTTTCAGTTTGGCTAGCAGCACTCTCAACTTTCATCCTATTTTCCCAAAACACTCCCAAACTAACATATCACTAACCAAGTTAGTTTCCATTGCTGATGTGGACATTTTGGGTGACTGAAGTTAGTTTTTAAGTTTTATTTATTACACAAACAGTCCCTGTAGTTATAAAAAAAATCATAAAAATAAAAAAAAAATCTAAAAATTCAAAAAAATTCAAAAAAATCATAAAAATTCAAAAAAAATCAAAAAAATTCTAAAAAAAAAATAAAAAAAAATCTAAAAAAAATAAAAAAAAAATCATAAAAAATCATAAAAATTCTAAAAAATATCAAAAACGGTACGGGTCGAAAACGGTACGGGTTGAAACGGTACGGGTCGAAAACGGTACGGGTCGAAACGGTACGGTTCGAAACGGTCCGGGTGGAAACGGTACGGGTCGAAACGGTCCGGGTCGAAACGGTACGCGTCGAAACAGTTCGCGTCGAAACGGTACGGGTCGAAACGGTTTTTTATGATTTTTTTAGAATTTTTTTGATATTTTTTAGAATTTTTATGAATTTTTATGATTTTTTTTTATTTTTTTAGATTTTTTTTGAATTTTTTTGATTTTTTTTGAATTTTTATGATTTTTTTGAATTTTTTTGAATTTTTAGATTTTTTTTTTATTTTTATGATTTTTTTATAACTACAGGGACTGTTTGTGTAATAAATAAAACTTAAAACTAGTAAATTATAACTACAGGGACTGTTTGTGTAATAAATAAAACTTAAAAACTAACTTGGTTAGTGATATGTTAGTTTGGGAGTGTTTTGGGAAAATAGGATGAAAGTTGAGAGTGCTGCTGGCCAAACTGAAAGTTCGGAGTGTTATTGGCCAACAGGTGAAAGTTCGGATTATTTAAATCCAATTTCCCTTATTTTAACTTAAATTTTGGAAAACATTATAGTTTGTTACATATCTTGTTAAGTTATCTTTTGAAATCGTTGAGAAGTTGACTAAACAATCTATTTGAATGGTGTTTGCCACCACTGCCGGAAAGACGACCATTTTGATCGTGGATGACGATGCTGATAAGGGGACCCGGGGTGGTGGTCTTTTACCCCGTGACGAGTGTATATCACGTGTGAACAATCCCAAATACCACCGCTACTCAATTGTATCACACGTCAATTTGATAACGCGTTGAGTGTATCATGCGTGAAGAATAGAAGAATATGAGGGATGGAATGTGAGGGTTTATTGTTAGGTGTTGTGAGTGATAAGCATTTTCACTAAAATCCATCACCAGTGATGGAATAAAGCTCGATGACGTGGTGGAACTTGATTGGAAGTTGTGAGAGAGTGATGACCATCCTTACACCCTAACATCGGTGGTTTGAGTTGGTGACCGGTGTTTATGTGGTGTCAATACAACAAAGAAAATAGAGAGCTGAAGGGCTAGTGGAAGGAAGGTGTACAAATACCCAGCTTGACATTGATATGGACGAATAGCTTGGTGACACTTAGTGTGTGACCAATCAAGATCAAGTAAAATTGAACGGTAATGTGTGAGGAGGCTCGAATCTGTAAATTAATATAGCGAAAATACAAGTGTTACTAATACGAAATATAAGTTAGAATGAGTAAATTACGTTTTTCGTCCTTGTTGTTTGTTGAAAATAACCATTATAGTTTATTAGTTTAAAATTTGCTAAAACAATCCTTGTACTTTCGCTTTTGTAACAATTACAGTCCACCATACTAACGTCATCTAGTTATTCTATTAGTTTATTTGAACTGGCCATAATGCCCCTGTTATTAAAATTAAGATTAAAATAAACAAAAAGTTCGTTACGTTTTTCATCCATGTGGTTTGTTGATAATAACCATTACAGTCCATTAGTTTAAAAATTGTCAAAACACTACAAGCATCCTTCACTTTACTTTTCATTCTCCCCATTTCTTTAGATCCTGCCAGAACATCACCTGTTCCAACTTCACAACTCTGTTCCGACGACTCGGTTTCACCACCGCTCCCGTCTACCGTATCACCATCAACTAGATCTCATCCGTCACCTTAACCGGCGTCAGATCTGTCTCCATCAACCAGTTACACCAGAAACGAAATCACTGACCACCTGACTTTCCACCGTCACAATCGAAATCGTTGGCCACCTAATTTCCCCATCACAATCGACGTCAGTGTGAAAACTTGAGGCCTACCCGAAAAATATGAGGCCTACTAGGAAAACTTAAGGCCTACCCGAAAAACTTGAGGGGAGGATGTAACGCCCTGCGTCCCTAAACTTTAGACTTTTGGCAAGTTTAGTCCCTGGACTTTACCTATTGTCAATGTTAGTCCCTGAACTGCGTAGTCATTAATACTTTTGATACTTGGTGAATTCTATGCTATATACTAGATACTTGAAATGTCTAAATCTAAATACTTGAAATGTCTATATCTAAATACTTGAAATGTCTAAATCTAGATATTTGAAATGCCTAATCCTATATACTTGGAATGCCTGATTCTATATACTTTGGTGCTTGACTCTTGAGGCTCGTAAAACTTGAGACTTGGTTAAACGAGGGACTGGAGTCTTGTCACTGGCGGAAACTATGAAACTTTGAAAACTTTTGTGCTATTGTCTAGTTATTCTATTTCCCAATAAATACGCAATGCCACGCTTAGTCTAACTCGCAAATCGAATCAAGGACGGTGGAACGGAAGAACGGGATTGACCGAGTGGCTATCCGATCGGAGAGTGGCAATCCGATCGGATGACCATCCGATCGGATAGCCACTCGATCGGACCACCATCCGATCCGTGCACACCGCCCCTCTTCACACACTCTGACACTATAAATTGGCCTGTCACATCACCATTCTCACTGATGTGAGAGTCTCACTCGAACCAGAAGCACGCACTCCTCTTTTCCTCCATTTCTTGGTGATTTCGATACGTTTTATGCTTGATTCTTGTACTTCCTTGATCTACACCTCATTCTCTACGAGATTCCCCTTTGAAATCTCACTTTTCACCGTGAAATCTCTTAGATCTGAGTTCTTAAGGATGATGTCATCATGGTGGTTTGTACAAACTACTATATGATGTCACTCCTGGTAGAATCTAGCCTAGATCTAAGGAATTTCATGCGTTTTACACTAAATCCATACTAGATCTACACTTTTCAAGCTAAAAACCTATGTTTATCTTCATCTTTTCTCGAACTTTTACGTAAAACGTTGAGATCCGGATCTAAACGGACTGTAGACTTGAATATTAGTTGGGAGGCGGCTTGGAAAGGGATTGTCACCGGAGAAGATGACCGGAATACGGATTCTAACATGAACACCGTCACGAACGGACGACTGAGCGGACTGGGGTGATTCCCACCTGATCGGATCCGCTGTACACTGAAGGGTTCACCGTTGTCTTAGTACGTACCACTTCGTCGCTACTTTAAGCAAAAACTTAGAATTTTTACCAAATTTAAGAATGGGACAAGGTAACCCAATCGAGTGGCAGTCCGATCGGATAGCCATCCGATCGAACAACCACCCGATCGAGTGACACTTGCCCTTAACCCTAAAAACTCTTGAAACTTTTAAGTCCTGATCGTCGAGTGGCAGCTCGATCGGATAGCCATCCGATCGAGCAGCCATCCGATCGAGGCAATCGTGAATCTTGAACTAGGATCGAGTGGTGACCCGATCGGATAGCCATCCGATCGGACAACCATCCGATTCCTTCTCACTTTTAATCCAGGGTGTGTAGTTCCGCCTTAACAATAGTAGCACTATAGGAGATGCACCTCCCCATTATTCTCGGGGGTATTGTTAGGAGGATTCTAGTTTTCCTTAAGACTTGGGAATACAACAAAGCATCGGGATACTTGGGCTATCACTTGTTGGACTGCAAACACTAGCATGGCTGAAACTATTTTTGGTACACTACATATGGATGTGAGTGGTTTTATACTATTATGCTATTATTCAAACTTGTATACTCGCCGATACATTTTTGTACTGACCCTATTTTAATACATGTTGCAGGCTGATAGGATGCTGTGAATCAAGAACTTGCTAGGATGCTGCTTAGAAACACATCTTAGTTAAATTTAGAAATTTGAAACTATTTTGGATGATTGTACTTGATAAATTTGGATGTTTGATGCTTTTAGACAAATTATTATGAAATCTTGATTAATATCTATTGAAACTAATAGTGTTATGGAATCTCATGAGCAATCTGAACGCTTAGTGCTCGCACCCCGATGTTTCCGCCATCGGTTGGGGTGTGACAGAGGAGATCAAGTCTGGGCGATTATCTGTGTAATGGTCAGAATTGTTCGAATTCATCAATAGAAAAGAAGTTGACGGATGATTTGTTTGAAGAGAATGGCCATGGGGTGTGGGGGTCGGGGTGGATAGTAGTTTGATGACGTTGGTGGAAGTGAACACTTTAAAAAATAATGATTTTTAAATAAACATAAAAACAAACAAAAATTTTGAAAAAAAACGTTTATAATATTTTTTAACACTTTTGAATTTGTTTTGTAACAAAAAGAATACTTTTAAAAAATGATGACATGTATGGGGGTGGGTAAATATGATAAGTATAAATGTGATTTTATGGGAAGGGTGTATGAAAAGTAACAAGATGGGGTACATTTAGCAGCCCAATGTTCATTATATATAACTCTAATTTGTAACATAAATAGGCAATATTGGTTTGTACATTTGGCTTTAGGTTAATTTTGGGCATGTATTTCTTGTACCACAAGCTGATGTGTTTGTATGTTTTCTAGAGCAAGCCACGTGTATCCTTACTTTATAGGTGTCATTTGGTATTTTTTGGTTTAAAGTTTATTTGAATATTGAATATTACATATCACATATCACAGATCCTCTTTCTCTCTCTCTCTCTAATAATTCATGCCTCCTTTTTCTCCCAAGGTTTGAGATTAACCCAAACAAACACGCATATGTGTGTGTGAATAGAGGTTTTAGAGAGTGTGAGAAACAAATTGGTATTATGGCCGGTCACCATCTCAGGTGGCGTAGTGATGGCGGATCTGTGGCCGGGCCACGACGGCTCTTCGTTTATATAAATATGTTTTTATGGATCTGTGTTTTGTAGGTTGCCGGTTGATTGTCGTTTCAGTGACGTTGGCGTTTTTCTTTTTTTGGGTTTTGAAACCCCCATATAGAATGCGAGATGGTTGTTCGGCTTGGATGTTGTTTATATCTGATTTCTACCCTGAATCCTTTAGGGTGTTCATTTAAAGATCTGTTGTGCCATTGATGGTGGTCTCACGTCTGCTACCTGGGCAACTCCGGTTACAGTCGTAGCGGTATTTGGGCCCTGTTTATTTACCGTTGATGATGATGATTATAGACTTGAGTCGATTCTTTTATTAGTTTTCTTTACTTTCTTTTGTTACTTTGGTGATGATGGTTTTGTTATTTGTGTTTGCATTTGCGGTTCGGTTACCGTGACACTGACATAGCCACCATCGGACAAGGTTGTCTTCTATGGGTTAAAGTAAAAAATATCGTTGAACATGGTGGTGGTTGTTGGGATGGTTTTATGTTTGTTTGTTTATTGAAATTGGGTTTTTTTACTTTGAAGTAAATGATCATGGTCATTGCCCAAGATTTGAAGTGGGTTTTTGCTAAATTCTTGATTTTTTATTTATTTCTTGGGTGTGTTTAACAATTGGGTAATGTGGGTAGACGATGGTTGCAGGGGTGAGCATACTAGTGAAATCGGACTGAACGGAGTCATACCCGACTCGGACATAAACCCGAAAAGTAGGTTCATTTCCGATCTCGGGTCACTTTAATTTTTCACCTTGAGAACTAATAATAAACAGATAGTTTGGACAATTGTCATAAGTAAAACCGATGTAATAATACAAATTCAATGCGAGTGAAGTTTCAATTATAATGTAAGCAAATAAAAAAATGATGTATCATTCATGATTCATACATAAAACATATTAAAAGGCAATTGCAATTATGACCTTAATAGTTGTGGTATATATAGAGAATTAAAAAACTACGATTGAATTCAAGAATGTAATTTCAACGGGAAAAAATAGAACAACATTCGAGCAAGTGTACGATTCTATATTTCTTTGCAACTACAAGATCAGTTTGATGTTAACTAAAAACAACAAACAATTTCAACTTAAAATTGTTGGTATAAAAAAGTCGCCATGAGCGACTCTAGATTGTTTTGCTTGCTAAAAGTTCTAATCGAGCTGAACTAAAAGAGCTTGGGTACACACCTAATCTTATATTTGGGTTTTCATTCGACGGCAACGTAATCAACAATGAGTCGGGTCAAATATACGGTATAAATTCGAGTTACTTTAATGTTCGACGTCGCCGCAACGCGTAGCGGGTCAAAATCCTAGTTTATTTTATTTTACACCAAATATTACAAATGTTACTTTACTCTATTTATACTAGAGAGTGATCCATGTTTGTTCTATTTATACTAGAGAGTGGTCCATGTTTGTTCTATTACGTATCGTTATAGAAGGGATATAAATCAATCGTAAAAATAACTTATATGTTATGTTCGGTTGAGTTACTTTACAAAGTAGTATAAAAATAAGAAGTCTAAGAAGCCATTATAGAGTGACAAGTGTCCCAAAAGAAATTAAGTGGGAAGGGTAGTTTTGTCAAAGAGAATAAAAAGATTATGCACATGCAAGGCACCTGCTATTTCCTCCCTATTTTTTAAACGTCCATAACTTTTTATACGACATTTGTTTAAAAAAAATATACCATAAAATCGAGCGTCTTTTTATCTTTAATATGAGTACTATATTGTTATATTTAAGGAAACAAATCGAAAACTCAGTTGCGTATTACACAATGAACATAATGTAAAACACAATGAGAAAACCCGGGTGCGTATTACAATGTACATAACATACAACACAATGAGTATCAAACTAAAAATACAATGGAAAGTAGACCAATTACACAATCGATGACAACAGATAAAAAACACAATGGATAGCAGACTAAACACAGTGAGTATCATACTAAAAACACAATTGATAACAACAGATAAAAGACACAATGGACATTAGATAAAACACAATCAAACTAAAAACACAATGGAAAGTAGACCAAAAACACAATCGATGACAACAGATAAAATACACAATGGATAGCAGATTAAACACAATGAGTATCAAACTAAAAAACAATTTATGACAACAGATAAAGACACAATGGACAACAGATAAAAGACACAATGGACAGCAAACTAAAACACAATGAACAACAGATTAAAACACAATGCGCAACAAGAGCTAGAGGTAAGCTCCATAAACCATCTTTTACTTCAAGGTAAGCTTATGTACAATTTACACCATCAAAGAACCTAAACTTTAAAAGATGGTAACATGAAGATCTAACATAATCTAAGTGAAAATAAGTTGTTTTGAGGTTGTTTGATGTATGTTATGAAGTTGTGAATGTTGAATCTTGTGTTTTTAGTTAGATCCATCATGTGAAAACTTGTTAGAAGCTTAGATCTAACAAGTTTAAGCATGGATCTTGAAAGATCTATGGTGAAACTTGAAGATGAGCTTGAAAAGTCTTTATGTGAACATGAAAACTGGTTTTTAAAGAATGTTTTCATGATCTTGAAGTAAGTAAACTTATGGATGGTTAAGTTGTGAGATTAAGCTTCAAAAAAAGTTTGTGAAAAGTTCATCAAGAAGCTTGTTTTTGGAAGAATCAAGTATGTTAAGTGTACATCTAAAAGACTACATGTTTTTTATAAAATATTCAAGTTCATCCTAGGGTTTAACATGATGATTTTAGTGTATGTAACTTGTGAAATTGTTGAAACTTGATTTTTTGATGATGAAAAGAAAATAAACACATGTTTTGAAAACATGGAAAATCTCTATTTTTAGGGGAAACTATGTCAAAATTTTTATAAAATTTTGACACCTAGAAAAATATAAGTTTTGATGAAACTTATTCCCCAAAAATTCATTCAAAATATTTACCAAGATTTCCTAATTTTTATACAAAAATTACAAGTCAAGAAATAAGGTTTTATTCAAGGTTAAAATAAATATTAAGTATGTATATTTTTAGGATATATATATATATATATATATATATATATATATATATATATAGTGGTCACCAAATTGTGTGCTAAGTGTATACTATGTGTATTATATGTATTAGTGTATTAGGAACTTGAAAAATACACTAAATACTCCAAAGGAGTATAAATACCAAAATACACACAAAAATATACAAGGAAGTATTTATGAATATATATACAAAAATTACCCATAAAAGGGGTATTTGGACAAGATACAAAATATATATATTAACACAAATATATTCCTCACAATATATGGACTTTGATAAATATTTGGACATTTTGGACATAAATATATATTTGGACAAATATCATTAATTACTACCAAGTAATGAAGATTATACAAAAACCGGATAAATGACAAAATAAATAAATAAATATATATATATATTTAGGGTCGGGATTTAGAGAAAACGGTAGAAAGTGTGAGAACGGTGAGAACGCTTATGGATCGTCCGATCAAAACAATCTATGGACTAGATTGGCGCGGTGGCGTTTTCGTAAATAACATCAATTTTATTACGTGGACGCGCTTCATTAAGGGTAAAAGGGTCTTTTGACTTATCCACACAAAACGCCATCTCATGAAATAAAACGCCAAAAACAAAAATCACACACCATTCTAAGTAAAAACGCCATTAGATATAAAACGCCAAACTTAATTATAGTAAAATCCCGCCTAAAAAAACCGCCAAAAAAATCCTATATATACAAAATCTCAGACCTTCAATTAAAAACACATACAAAGACCCAAACGCCATATTTAATATATCCCATACGCCTTAGAAACGCCAAAAAACCCAAACATCAAATATCTTCTAACCCAAAACGTTTTTTTGAAATTCAGTTTGGTTGTCTGTAAGATTTCGCTCAATGAAATTGACAAAATCCTTAAGGGAGGATATTGTCCATTTCATTGAGTAAAATCTTATTGACCTATCCTCATCTTCCATCCAATTTATAACGCCAAAACATAAAAAAAACATTATTGAGGTTTGTTGTCAATAAAGTTTAGCTGTATGGGGTGGACAACATTGTCAGTTATCTTTCTTAACCGAGGATTAACAATGTTGTCCATCACATACAACAAAACACTATTGATTTTAGCATGATCAAATTTTGAGGTTTAAGGTGCTTTTATTTGGTGGCGTTCTTTTTATCGGTAAAACGCCAAAAAAGTTAAAAAATCAAACATCGTTCATTGGATAATTCAAGATTGTTGGCTGAAGGGTCTAAACTTAATAACATTTTGCTGAATGAGATGGACAAATCTTCAAGAAAAAGATGCTGATGTCAGACTTTATTCTTCCAAACGGCGACAAAAAAGCTACTTAAAAAAAATGAATCATAAGAAAGTCGAACCAGCCAGTTAAGATTATTCAAAAAAGAAGAAAGAGACTGGTGACAGTGAAGATTTGGAAGATCAATTGTTTATATATTCTTTTTTTATTTTCTTTTTCAGTTGATTGTTATATAATAAAAACGCTATATATAATAAAAACGCCAAAACAACCAAAATGCTTGTTTAAACGCTATCATGCCATAAAACTCCCCAAAAAACTCCCAAACTATAATAAAATTACTTTGAAAAGTATTATAAAAAACCCAAAAAATAAAAAAAAAAACTTGAAAATGTAACTAGAAACAGTAATTACAAAACAGTAAAAATGAAGAGACGGAAAATTTATTATATTAGAATCTAAAACGCCAAACTTGAAAGACGGGACGTGTTACAGACTTCTGAGAAAAAAGCTTATAAAAAACAATAATTACAAACAGTAACTGAAACGACGAATACTTTATTATAATAATGCACCGCCTAACCTACCCCGCCAAAAGAAATCTATAAAATAATAACTCTCAGCAACTACCATTTAATCAAACCAAAAAAACAAACGCCAAAAATACTACTAAATACCACTCACTGCAAAACGCCAAAAAATCAAAAAAATTAAAGATGGCTAATATGCTATTTTGGATATTCAGTATTGTTCTTCGTGAAGTTTCACTGAATGGATTGTTAGCTGAGAGGAGTAACTCAGAAAGTTTTTGCTGCATGAGATGGACAATTCTACAAGAAAAAGATACTGATGACAATCAAATGTTATTTTGTGTTCTTTGTTCTTAAATAAGGCTTGGATGAGGAAAAGAGATCAATGACACTGAAGAGTGCCATGATTATAAAGATAAAGATGACGATGAAGAAAAAGCGAAAAACCCACCCACACGTCATAGATCTATGTACCCAAACATCCACAAAAAGCCACTTCAACAGACGAGCAGGCAAAATAATCAAACCGATGGGTTTGTTAAGTTTTACATAAAACGCCATATATTTGGTGACAGTTCTTGTACTATTAAAGAAGAGAGAGACTGATGACAGTGAAGATTGTGAAGAGAGATCCGATTATGATTTTTAATTTATTTTTATCGCTTCTATTTTTTTCCCTGTGGTTGTGATATAATCTTACAATTGTAAAACGCCAAGTTACCACAAACGCCAAAATGTATATAAAAAATAATAGAACAATGGGCCATCTTGTTTAAAACGCCTTGAAAAAAACATCATTCAGATAGATTCCTGACCACCCTGGGGTTCCAATGGCATACGATTTGAAAAACGCCATAAACTCCATAAACGCCAAAATGTTAATACGATGAAACCATTAAACGCCATTAATTATTGAATTTGGTTAACGCCAAAAATATTAAACCCCAAAAAATAAAACAATATTTGGAAAAGCAGAACTAGAAAAGCAGAAGATAAAAGGACAAAAAAGCCCCTCCGCCCTTCTCTAAGCCACGTGACACGTGTTGGGCCAGGATGCTGTCACACCCCAACCGATGACGGAAACATCGGGGTATGGCACTGAGCGAAACAGATTGTCCAGGAGTTTCCATAACAACTACGATTACCAATTATTTAAACATCACGTCCCATACCATGACATAACAAGTAGCATAGTTATTACAGACAAATCAAAGACAAATTGTTCTGTTCCGACAACTCAGATTTCAAATAAATAAATTGTTTGTTTGTTTCTAGACTCTCCTAAGCTCAATTCCATCAAGTAGCAGGCACGCATACTAAGCACCTGTCACATACGTTAAAATACAGGTCAATACACATAGTGTAAATGTGAACATACAAGTTTGATAATAGTAGAGTTCGAAATCATTTACTCATAACCAGCATGTACAACGTATAATGTGAAGCATGTAAGTTATCGACAAAGACCCTATCAATACCAATGACTGCGAGTTAACTGCGAGTAGTGAGTGCGCATCACATGTTCGCCACTGCGAATACGTGAAGTATTGTCCTTAACAACCCTGAGTGAACAAGTGCTGAGTCCAAACTATAGTACTATCGTTGCTAAGGCAGGTAGACAGCCTCGAATCAATGATTTATTTGATCAATTACAAGGTGCTACGTGTTTTTCGAAGATCGATATACGCTCAGGCTATCACCAGTTACGCATTCAAGAGGATGATATACCCAAAACCGCTTTTCGAACCCACTATGGTCATTATGAGTTCGTTGTCATGCCTTTTGGTTTGACCAACGCCCCCGCAGTCTTCATGGATTTAATGAATCAAGTATGCAAACCCTTTCTTGATCGCTTCGTAATCGTATTAATCGACGATATCCTGATCTATTCCAAGTCAAAAGCCGAACACTTGCAGCATCTACGTTTGGTTCTTGAGTTACTCCAGGGAAACCGTCTCTATGCCAAGTTCTCCAAGTGTGAATTTTGGTTAGAGGAGGTCCAATTCTTGGGTCACATTGTCAATAGTCAAGGTATCCATGTTGATCCCGCGAAGATCGAAGCTGTTAAGAGTCGGGTTACACCTAAGAATCGGTCTGAAGTCCATTCTTTTCTCGGACTGGTAGGCTATTATCGCCGTTTTATCGAAGGTTTCTCTAAAATCGCCGTGCCGCTTACATCTCTTACGCATAAGGAAAAACCTTTTGTTTGGGGAACTAAACAGGAGGAAGCCTTTCAAACTCTCAAAGCTATGCTTTGCAATACTCCCGTGCTCTCACTGCCCAATGGAAACGACAACTTTGTAGTTTACTACGATGCCTCGAACCTTGGTCTTGGTTGTGTTCTCATGCAACGGGACAAGGTTATCGCGTACGCTTCTCGACAGCTCAAGATCCACGAGAAGAACTACACCACACACGATCTAGAGCTTGGCGCAGTTGTTTTTGCACTAAAGATTTGGTGACACTATCTTTACAGTACCAAGTGTACAATCTTCACCGATCATAGGAGCCTACACCATATCTTTGACCAGAAAGAACTGAATATGCGTGAACGCCGGTGGGTAGAACTGCTCAACGATTACGACTATGAGATCCGTTACCATCTAGGCAAAGCAAACATCGTGGCCGATGCTCTCAGTCGACGAAGCTATCTGCATAGCGTTCGTAATTTCCAATCCAAGCATAATCTCGAAGCTCTTATCCGTGACGCGCAGCATGCTTGTTTTACCGAGCGAACTTTGAAGAAGGAAAAAAATTCTAAACGATGGCGCCCAACTTGAGAATAAATCGAATGGTATCTTTCATTATTTGGACCGAATTTGGATTCCCAAGCGGACGAACTTACGACAACTTCTAATGGACGAAGCCCACAAATCTCGATATTATATTCATCCCGGTGCTGACAAGATGTATCAGGACATGCGCTACAAGTACTGGTGGTCGGGCATGAAGAAGGATATCGCTATCTATGTTTCGAAGTGCCTGACCTGTTCCAAAGTCACGGCTGAGCGTCAAAGACCCTCTGGCTTACTCGTTCAACCCGAGATCCCGATGTGGAAATGGGAGAGTATTGGCATGGACTTCATAACGAAACTTCCACGTACTCAATCTGGTCATGATAGCATATGGGTTGTAGTTAACCGTTTGACCAAGTCAGCTCACTTCCTGCCGATACGAGAAGACTTTAAGGTAGAAAAATTAGCCCGAATCTACATCGATGAGATCATTTGTCGACACGGGACGCCTCGTGACATCATCTCTGACCGCGATGGTCGGTTTACCTCGCGTCTTTGGGAAACGTTTCAATCTGCTCTCGGTACTACTCTAAATCTAAGTACCGCTTTTCATCCCCAAACCGATGGTCAGACTGAAAGAACGATTCGAACCCTTGAAGACATGCTCTGTTCGTGTGTCATAGAATTCGGTGGTAATTGGGACGCACACTTACCTTTAGTCGAATTCTCGTACAATAACAGTTATCATTCTAGCATCCAAATGGCACCATTTGAGGCTTTATATGGAAGAAAATGTCGATCGCCTATTGTATGGCATGAGATCGGAGACACGCAAATTACCGGTCCTGAGCTATTGCAAGAAACGACTGACAAAATCCACCAAATTCGAGACAATCTATTGAAAGCTCGGAGCCGACAGAAAAGTTACGCTGATAGACGCCGCAAGCCCCTTGAATTTGACGTTGGCGATCACGTACTCCTAAAGGTTGCACCTTGGAAGGGGGTGATCAGATTCGGCAAGAAAGGAAAGCTTGCGCCTCGATATGTTGGACCCTTTAAGATTCTGGAAAGGATTGGAAAAGTGGCCTACAGACTCGAACTACTAGAGGAACTGAGTAACGTCCACCCGACTTTCCACCTTTCGAACCTCAGAAAGTGCTTGGCCGACCAGGAATCACATGTTCCCCTTGAGGATCTAGAAGTGGGTGAAACATTACACTTCGTGGAAAAGCCTGTCGAGATCGTGGGACGAGAAACCAAAGTGCTCAGACGCTCACGCATTCCCATTGTGAAGGTTCGCTGGGAAGGTAAACGAGTCGCCGAGTTCACCTGGGAACTCGAAAGCGACATGAAGGCGAAGTACCCGCAGTTATTTGTTACGGATAAAGCCTAATTTCAGGACGAAATTCCCTTAAGTAGGGGAGGCTGTAACACCCCGTGTTTCGAAAGTCAAAGTCAAAGTCAAGATTGAATTCAAAGGAAGAAAAGATTGCTAATTGCGATCTGTCACTCCTTGCTCAACTACTGTTTTGACTTCTTTGACTTGTAATCAAATCTATTATTTATTGGTTTTAGTTGTATTATGTGGAGTATCTATTAATAATCGAGGTTTAATCATATATTAATCGCTAATCGACTTATCGCTAATCGCTATCGCAACTCGAATTATGTGTTCTGGATATTGTTTTACGTGTGTGTGCTAATTATGTGTTACTTGTGCATGTTATATTTATGTTGAGGTGTTAATCGCAAATCGCAATTCTATCGCATCGCAATCAAGTCGCAAACGCTAAACGCAAGTTATCTATAGTGATTGTATGTTAGATATAGTAGTTAGGTTATTTGTGTAACTAATGGGTAAGATTATCGCATCGCTCACTCGAATCGCATCGCATCGCAATGCTCAACACGCGAAATGAAACGACAAACTCAACGTGCCGGACACCCGGATCGAGTGGCCTTCCCATCGGATTGCCATCTGATCGGATTGCCATCCGATCGAATTGTCATCCGATCGGACCGCCACCCGATCGGACTGCCATCCGATCGGTGACCCCCCCCCCCCCCCCCCCCCCCCCCCCCCCCCCCCCCCTCACCTCGACATTTATGCAATTTCCTTTTTGGGAAACCCTATAAATACCCTCCTGTCACATCATTAGTGATGTGACAGCTCCTTACTCGAACCAGCCGCACTCAAGCACTCATTTCTCTCGATTTCTCGCGATTCTTGTAAGTTTCCAACCTAAATCTTGTACTTCTATGATCTACATACACTTCTTCATCATTTTCACCTTTGAATCTTAACTTTTAACCGTGAAATCACCGGATTTGAGGTGTTCTAGGGTGATGTCATCATGAAGTTCTTATGAACTTCAGGGTTTGGCTTCATTCTACCAAGAACAACTTAGATCTGAAGGATTTCCACAAGACTAATCAATATTTTTGAATAGATCTACACATATTCATGGTTAAAAAGATTGAAAGATGGTTTTCCCAACTTTCTTTCAACTCTTTTACACTCAATGCACTCAAAACCGATAGAATCGGAGCTCGTTCTGATCTTCTACTCTTTCTTAGTGATGGGTTAGTTCAAGATCTGAATTCTATCCAAGAGACAGCTGATGTCGGGTTAAACATGAACAACCATCTCGAACCGTGAACTGGTCGGACTAGGGTGGTTCCTGTTCGATCGGATCACTTAGGTCCTGATGGGGTTCCTGTCTTTTAGCACGTTATCACACCGCCTCGATCAAAAATGCAAAACTTTAAAACAATCAAGTGTCAAAGACGATTAGGCCGTTGGGATGGATTGTCGTCCGATCGGATTGCCATCCGATCGGACAGGCATCCGATCGGCTTACACTTGGTTCCACACTTAACTTTTATTTAAACTTTCAAGGTTTCCGAATGTCGAACGGATTACCGTCCGATCGGATTGTTGGTGCATATTTGTGACAACAGCTTAGATTTGGTCTTTGGATATCTTGTAATTAGTAAAACGATAAACAGTTAGCGGGTTTAGCTTTGTAATAGTTAATTAAGAGTGATTGGGCCAAACCAAACCCACATATGGTGATGGTAGGCGAAATGGGCCTTGCCCATGACCTAGCCCATGTGCAAAGCTTTGTCCTATATAAACAAAGCTTAGCATTAGGGTTTAGGTTAATCTTCTAATCACTCTTGGAGAGAATTCGTGAAAGAGAAAGGCTTGGACGAATTAGAGATCTTGATTGATTGTAATCGTTAGAAGATAATCAATAAAGATCGGGTTTAAAGTGATTTCGGTTTTCTACACATTTTCTGTTAAATCTGATCTAGAGGATTCCGCACTCTAGGTTAGATCGACGATTCTGTTACGATCCGCACGGCTCACGGGACCTACAATTGGTATAAGAGCATTAGGCTCTTGATTTTCTCGGTTCAGAATCGTTTTCTGCAGAAAATCGGCGTTTTTGGACGTTTTTGGAGGCTGTGTTCGTGTTCTGCTGGTGATTTCAGATAAACTGCTTGGATTTCGGACCATTTCTGATAGAAATCAAGGTTTTCGGATCAATTTCGGATCAGAATACTTGCATTTCGGACCAGAACAAGCAATTTCGGATAGAAGTCAAGCAATTTCGGATCATTTTGAACTTGAAGGCTTGCATTTCGAATTGGATTGTTGCATTTCGGTTCAAACAGTTGCTTTTCGGACAAGCTTGATTTGATTTCGGATCAAAGTGTATCATTTCGGATCTTCAACCTAGCATTTCGGATTACAGTGAAGGATTTCGGGCCATTTCGAACTAAAAGTAGTCATTTCGGATAAGAGAAGTTCATTTCGGATAAAGAAACCATTTCGGATAACCATTTTCTGACCATTTCGAAGGGGTGGAATTTTCATTGGCTTGCGCAAGAAAAATTTCACTGTTTCGCGTTTAGAAATTCATCCGTAACTAATCTCAGGAAACCGTTCGCACCGTTGAGTTCCTTGGATTTTTAGGAAAAAAAAAACTCTTGAAAAACCCGAAATAGGTTTTGGACATTATATATCATTGGAGTTGTATTCTCAAGACGAATCTAACGGTATAACTTGGTAAAAACAGGTTTCGGACTAAAATTGTACGGTTTCACCGATCTGCTTACGTTAAAATGTCGAACATGTCTAAATTGAACGAACTCTTAAGGATGGAACATGAGGTAGGCACAACGAACAAACCACCTAAGATGATGAAGGTGGAGAACTACTTGACATGGAAGGATAGGTTTCAATCCTTTGTTGAGTACCAGGACACTCGTATGTGGATATGTATAGATGATGGGTATGTGAACCCAACTCATGAGTTTGAGGGAAGACAACGTATAGCTGCTTATGTTGATATGGATGCCGGACAAAAGAAAATGTATGAGGCTGAAAAGAGAGCCTTGGCTGCCATTAAAATGTCTTTACCTGATGGCATCAAACATACCTTTAAGAAGTACACTACTTCAAAGGAAATATGGGATGCACTAGAGAAGAGATATGAGGGAAATCCTGATGTCAAGAAGAACAAAGTTGATCTACTGAAGTAGCAGTTTGCTGTGTTCAAGTACATGAAAAATGAATCACTTGAGGACGTCATCACTCGATACTACCATCTGATGTCAGAATTGGACAATTATGATGTAGATTGCTATACTGACATAGAAAAAAATGGCAAGCTGCTAGATGCTCTACCTGCTAAATGGGATATCTACACTCTCATGATCAAGGGAGAAGCAGATTATGACACAAAGGAGCTAGAAGAAGTAGTTGGAAAGCTAAGAGCTTATGAGCTCAGCATGAAGAAGAAGGACACTGGATATGATCAGGTTCAAGATCCAGGGATTTACAATGGGCTTACATCTTCTTCCTCTCATGATGCTTCTAGCGACTCTGCTACTGCGTTTCTTTCGTGTGATAATGAGCAGGTCACAGTAAATGAGGATGGTGATGTATGTTTTGTAGCTGCTTCAGGAGGATCAACAGGAGTGAAGAGATCATCAGCTGCTAAGCAAAGTAGTAGTACAAAGTCGATGCCAATGAGTGTGAAGTCTGCTGAAGAACATCTTGCTCTACTTGCTTCGTTTGTTGCTTCTTATGAGAACTACATTCAGGGGAAGATATCTGATCCTGCCACTTTAGATGAAGATTATGATCAGATTGACCTTGATGATCTAGAAGAAATGGATTTGCAATGGCAGATGGCCATGATATCAAGACGTGTGAAGAGGTTTATGAACAGAACTGGAAGGAAGTTTGTTGGGAAGAGTGTTGGATTTGACAAGACCAAGGTGAGGTGCTTTAACTGTCAAAGTTATGGTCATTTCGCTAGGGAATGTCAAAAACAAAAGCATGAGTCTTCGAGTCAGAGTTCAAACAATAGGAATGCATCAAACAACTCTAACTCAAGGGCATTGATCTCTACTGCAAGAGAAGGCTCATATGACTGGAGTATTCACTTGGAAAATGATGAGAATGTTACTCAGGCATTCATGGCAGAGATTGTGCCAGTTGATGAAGGTGAAGCTACAGTAGATGATGCTAAGGTTGAGAAGAAAAGTGAAGCTGAGGTAGATAAGGCTGATCAGACAACAGATGCTGAAAAAGAAAAGCCAAAGTCTGAGCATGAAAGGGAAGATGAAGCGAAAGATGAAATCATCAAAAGAATGGAAGCTCAACTTGCTGCTCTTATGGCCAACTCAGACAAATCGACAGGAGAGGTAAGTAACTCTGCTACTTCTGTTTGTTTAAAGTGTCGTGAATTACAGGGTGAAGTTGACAGGTTGTCAACTCAAAACAAAAGTCTGGTGAGCGAAATATCTAACGTAAAAGAATCAAATTTCTTTGCTAAAAGAAATGAGTCATCATATTTGAAAAAGATAAAAAGCATCTGAAGTTGAATCTATGTTGTGGCACAGACGCATGGCCCATATTCACTACCGCAAAATGAATTACATTATTAAGAATGAGCTAGTGAAAGGGGTTCCATTGCTGAGGTTTCAAGTGGAAGATAAATGTCTTCCATGTCAAAAGGGAAAACAACACAAGAAACCTCATAAGTCTAAAACAGTAAATTCCATAGATGCCCCTTATGAATTACTTCACATGGATTTATTCGGTCCAGTGAACGTGAGGAGCATAGGTGGAAAGTACTACTGTCTGGTTGTCACTGATGATTACTCACGGTATTCATGGGTTTTCTTTTTAGGTACAAAAGATGAGACAACAGAGATGTTGATAGATCTTTTTACAAAACTGGAAAACGTCCATGATGCAAGGATCAAGAGGATAAGGAGTGATAATGGCACGGAGTTCAAGAATCGGATTCTGGATCTCTATTGTCTTCGAAAGGGAATAGAACATCAATATTTTGCTCCTTATACTCCTCAACAGAATGGAGTCGCTGAGAGGAAAAACAGGACGTTGATTGAAGCCGCTAGGACTATGCTTTCAGATTCAAAGCTACCAGTTCTTTTCTGGGGAGAAGCTGTGAATACAGCTTGCTACGTCCTAAACAAAGTTTTAACCGTTAAACGTTTTAACAAAACTTGTCATGAACTTATGTTTAACGAGAAACCTAACTTAACAGGCTTTGAACCATTTGGATTACCCTGCACCATTGTGCGAAACAAAGATAAACAAAAATTCGGTGAGGTGGCTGACGAAGGCTACTTTCTAGGTTACGTGCCTGGCACACCGAATAAAAGGGTTTTTAATCTCAAAACAGGTAAAATTGAGGTTGTTTTTAATGTGGAAATTACTTCCTACAAACCTCAACAATCAACGAGTGGTCCTGCTATATTATATGATTATGAAAGTGTGTTTAAATCATTTAATATTCCTGAGGTTTCTGATGCAGATGATTCTCAGCTGATTCAAACAGTGGTATGTGAAGACGATGAAGGCGAGTTTATGCCTAGATCGAATGTTGATATGTCAGATGCTCCGGAAACTTCCCAAGGTGCTGCTGATCCTGATTCAAGCGATGGTGACTCTGAACCCATTCAGGGGGAGGAGTTTGTTAATCCGTTTGCAAATCAGAATATTCGGGGGGAGGTTGGATCAAACCTGGGTGATAATCTAGAAGTAGATGCTGTTGCCACTACACGAGCAAATAGGGATCATCCAGTTGACATGATACTTGGAGATCCTACTGTAGGTGTTCAGACGAGAAGAAGCATAGCTGCAAATTCTGGATTATTTGTTTCGATTGAGAAGACTGGGATAGTGAATAAATGCTTGTATAGTTGCTTTATTTCCCAAGAAGAGCCGAAGAACATTCATATGGCTCTTAAAGACAATTCATGGGTTGAAGCTATGCAAGAAGAATTGACCCAATTTGCGAAGTTGAAGGTATAGGAGTTAGTGGACCTTCCTAAAGGTGAAATAGAGATTGGCACTAAATGGGTATTTAGGTGCAAGAAAGATGAAAGAGGAATTGTCACACGCAACAAGGCTCGGTTGGTTGTCAAAGGGTTCAATCAACAAGAAGGGATAGATTACAATGAGGTGTTTGCACCAGTGGCAAGGTTGGAGGCAATTCGTTTGTTTCTGGCTTTTGCTTCATTCAAGGGCTTCAAAGTTTTTCAACTAGACGTGAAGAGTGCATTTCTTTACGGGAAAGTCCAAGAAGTGGTGTATGTCTCACAACCAGATGGGTTCGTTGATCCAGACTATCCAGATCAAGTTTACAAACTTGATAAGGCTTTGTATGGGTTACATCAAGCTCCCAGGGCGTGGTATGAGACACTGTCTACACATCTGCTCCAGAATGGTTTTGAAAGAGGTCAGATTGACAGTACACTGTTCATAAACAGGAAGAAAGATGATTTTCTGCTGGTACAGGTATACGTGGATGACATCATCTTTGGGTCATCTGGTGAGAACATGTGTAAGGAGTTTGAACAGGTGATGAAGAGCAAGTTTGAAAGGAGCGCTATGGGTGAGCTGTCTTACTATCTGGGATTACAAGTTGAACAGAAGGAGGATGGGATGTTTATTCATCAAACGAAGTATGTGTATGACATTTTGGATCGGTTCAAAATGAATGATTGCTCTACTTTCAACACACCCATTTGCGAAAATCACAATCTTGGCCCAAATCATGAAAGCACTGAAGATGTTGATCCTACTCAATACAGGACGATGATTGGTTCTCTAATGTACTTGACTGCTTCAAGACCTGACATCATGTTTGCCGTATGCTTGTGTGCCAGATATCAGGCGAATCCGAAAGAGTCACACATGAAAGCAGTGAAGCGTATTCTTCGTTACTTGAAAGGGAAACCTAAACTTGGGTTGTGGTATCCAGCTGATAGTGATTTAAGGTTCGTTGCTTACACTGATTCAGACTTTGGAGGATGCAAATCAAACAGAAAGTCTACAACAGGTGGTTGTCAGTTCTTAGGAGGCAGGTTCGTGTCTTGGCAATGCAAGAAGCAATCCTGTGTGTCTACATCTACGTATGAAGCTGAATATATTGCTGCGGGTAGCTGTTGCTCTCAGGTTCTCTGGATTCAACAGCAGATGCGCGATTACGGTTTGGATTTCACTCGTACTCCTATTATGATAGATAATAATGCCACTATATCAATCACAAACAATCCCATAAAGCACAGTAGAACTAAACATATTGACATACGTCATCACTTTATACGGGATTGTGCTGAAAAACGACTCATTGAATTACACCGAGTTGACACACTAGATAACCTTGCTGATCTTTACACTAAAGCTTTTGATCGAGCTCGCTTTGAACACTTAGTCGAACTCAACGGGATGAGGAATCCTGAATAACTGGTTTTTCATAAGAATTTTTGTAAATAGTTTACTGCTTTCTTAAAAATCAAAAATACAAAAACATTTAGAAAAATCAAAAACATAAAAAAAATAGAAAAACAAAAATGAGTTATCACTGTGTGAAAAAGAAGAAATGATAGTACATCAGCAAGTTAGAATGTCACACTCAAATGAAATTAAAATGCTTAAGTGTGATAGCAGCTTCATCATACGATGTATCAGTAGGCAAAAGCATGAAATAATCAACTTACCAATGTGATATAAACCTAAATAAACTGAATATGAGTGGGGAACACATCAGTGGTGTATGGTTTAATGACCTTAAATCTTGCGTTGATAGGTTGCCAAAATCTGAAGTTTTGGGTCTTTATACTGTTATTTCATCTGGGGATATCAGGGGTGTCCTTCTGCTGCATCCAGATACATGCTGACCTAGACACACCCAGGATATCTTAAAAGAGCTAAAAATGCCAAAACCCTGAAAATGAAGAAGCTCTCATAGAGAGTCATTCAAAAAATGCAAAAAGCATAAATCGTACCAAAAATGGTATTTGTCTTAGCCCTCGTTAGATATTTTGGTCTCTCTGTTGTACGGAAGTACTGACCTGTTCACCAATTATCTAAACATTTAAAAACAAAACAGATGAATTCAGTATACTCACCTACTACGATGAATCTTTGTGCATACCTTGATCGCGGGGGTATATCCTGAAGTGGGACACACTAATATATCAGAATTAATATTACCTTAACGTATCATACGGTAATGGTACTTGAAATGTTCATGCATTTTGTTTAGGTGGACAAACATACTGGTAATCGTCTTGAACTGCTTTTCACGATAAATTACATAAAGAATTAACTAATGGTGTGAAACAGTTTGATTGTGCTGATATGATCTTCTTAACGGTGATTCTCACAAAAATAGAGTGTTTATTGCTTTTCGTATTTATTTGCTTTCAGAAAATACAAAAATACAAAAATAGTGTATTTTTCTGTTAAAATTCTTAATGTACGGAAAACTGTTATTCCTGGAGGAGTTGTTACCGATAGGGGGAGACAGTGTTAGAAAGTGGGTTCAAAATTTTCAAATCATGCAGGTTATAAGGTGTTTGTTTAAAAATTTGTGCGTGTTGGTGTTGAATTGGAAAGTGCTTAATCTGTGATACAGTTTAACTATCTCTTGAATAATAATAATTTGTTTAACATTTGTTGAAAAATTCTTATGGTTTCTCGAGATGTTTGTTTTATAGTATACAGATTGAAGCAGTGTGTTGCTGAGAAGTTGCTGTGTTACTGAGAAGTTGCTGTGAAGATGAGAGTTTGATTGGATGCATGGTAGAACCTCCTTTCTACATTGCAGACAAAGTTGAAGAGTTGAAGAGTTCTATACAAATGCTGAACTGGAGTTTACTCAAGTGCTAAAGTTTTGAAGATTTGGTGATTGGATGCATCAGCTTAGGGGGAGTCTGTTGCTGACAGAAGCTGTTAAAGCTGAAGCTATCCAAAGTCCAAAAGACTTGGAGATTCTGAAGACTGAAGTTACCTTTGCGAGCTATTGTCAAGGGGGAGTTTGTTGGTGCATATTTGTGACAACAACTTAGATTTGGTCTTTGGATATCTTGTAATTAGTAAAACGATAAACAGTTAGCGGGTTTAGCTTTGTAATAGTTAATTAAGAGTGATTGGGCCAAACCAAACCCACATATGGTGATGGTAGGCGAAATGGGCCTTGCCCATGACCTAGCCCATGTGCAAAGCTTTGTCCTATATAAACAAAGCTTAGCATTAGGGTTTAGGTTAATCTTCTAATCACTCTTGGAGAGAATTCGTGAAAGAGAAAGGCTTGGACGAATTAGAGATCTTGATTGATTGTAATCGTTAGAAGATAATCAATAAAGATCGGGTTTAAAGTGATTTCGGTTTTCTACACATTTTCTGTTAAATCTGATCTAGAGGATTCCGCACTCTAGGTTAGATCGACGATTCTGTTACGATCCGCACGGCTCACGGGACCTACACGGATTGCCATCCGATCGAACTACCATCCGACCATGTGACATTTGGAACTTCAAATACTTAAACAAATTCTCAACATGATTCAATGACCAACGGATTGCCACCCGATCGGATTGCCATCCGATCGAGTGACAATCCTGCTGTGAACTTGTTCTCACTAAGTGTCCTGCCAATCGAATCGCTATTCGATCGGACTGCCATCCGATCGATCGACCTGAAGGGTAGATATACTTCTCTATTTTCAAAATGCTACAACGAAAACTTCAAAGCCATCATACACAAACACATACTTACCAAACAAGATGTCAATCCAATCGAATGGCCATCCGATCGGATGACCATCCGAACGGATTGACATCCGATCAACTGGCCATCTCCGTTCGGATGGTCATCCGATCGGATTACCACCCGACACTTGGCACTTTGCACCGTTTAACGCGCCTTTTATCGTTTATGCTATAGTTAACTGTTCAGGCTAATCTCTCTCAGCGCTCCCTTCAATCCAAGAGAGTGTTTACTTGTTAAACACAATCTGTGAGTGTACTCGATCCCTTTTTGCTTTATGCACTTTTGTGTGTTACATACGTTACTTATTCTGAATCACAACGATCACACAACGCAAACACTATTTATACGCTGACCGTTAATGCATGTTATACGTGACTCGATGAATGCTTGTTTGTTATGTTAACACATTGATTGCTGTCTACCTGCCTTAGCAACGATAGTACTATAGTTTGGACTCAGCACCTGTTCACTCAGGGGTTGTTAAGGACAATACTTCACGTGTTCGCAGTGGCGAACATGTGATGCGCACTCGCTACTCGCAGTCAACTCGTGGTCATTGGTATTGATAGGGTCTTTGTCGATAACTTACATGCTTCACATTATACGTTGTACATGCTGGTTATGCGTAAACGATTTTGAACTCTATTACTATTATCAAACTTGTATGCTCACCTTTACACTATGTGTATTGACCTGTATTTTAACGTATGTGACAGGTGCTTAGGATGCGTGCCTGCTACTTGATGGAATTGAGCTTAGGAGAGTCTAGAAACAAATAAACAATCTATTTATTTGAAATCTGAGTTGTCGGAACAGAACAATTTGTCTTTGATTTGTCTGTAATAACTATGCTTATGTCATGGTATGGGACGTGATGTTTAAATAATTGGTAATCGTAGTTGTTATGGAAACTCCTGGACAATCTGTTTCACTTAGTGCCATACCCCGATGTTTCCGTCATCGGTTGGGGTGTGACAGATGCGTTCTCACCGTTCTCACACTTTGAGCGTTTTCTTCTGATCCCGTTTCTATATATATATATATATATATATATTTAACAAGCATAACAAAATATATATATTTCAAACAAACCTTAAAGATATATTATTTTTAAGAAATATAATTCCGGAAAGTATTAAAAAAATCAGAGGATTGATTTTTGGCTAATAATGTAAAATACACTAGTATTTACATATGAATACAAGTATACTTCTCTAAGTATACTTATATAAATATAATATTGAAAATATTATTTAATAGATGCCTTATATTTATTTTTGGAAAATAATATAAGTATCACATTTTGGATAAGTTAAAAATATATATTATTTTTAACATACATCGTTTTCAAATACTACAAATACAAATATATATTTTTGGGAATAAAATATATATATATATATACTTACAAGTGAACAATACAAATTAAATTTACTATAATGCGACGAACGGGCGAGACCCGACAATCAAAGGGCACGACCCTCACATACGACGAACTTACACAAGACAAATACCTAACTTAAGATGGTAACTTGTACTTAGTAAGTTACAAGTTTAAGTGATTAACGTACATAGAACATTTATAGGTTACGACGCCTACGAGACGGGCCCTGGTGAAGTTTCGACGCAGGAGACGAAAATCAGTGAGTTCATGTCCCCACTTTTAAACATTTTCTTGTTTTCTAAACTTGGGGAAAATACATGTACTATGGTATGTAGAGACAAAACTAAGGAATGACGTATAGATCATGTGACGAATAGGGTGAGACTTAAGCACCATTAATCAACTATATATCTAGACATTGGAACAAAAGGTTAGATCTAATGGGTTTCAGGCAACCACACTCTTGGCCACGTTTTACCTAGAGTGCTTTTGTGTCCCAAGTCGTAAATCGACGGGAAAATGCCTATGGTTTGGATGCTTCCTATGTCGTGACAAATGTTAATGTCCTCGCGAAACATTAACTATCTCAATTTCCTTACATTTAGAGAATACATTTTTCAAGTACATTTTACAATTACATACTATGATTCTTACAACTATTACTCATATGTTTAACACAAAACTGCATGAATTCACACCAACTTTTGTTGAAGATTTTCAAAACTTACATGTATTTCAGGAAACGAAGTGGATGCACGCGACCTATCTTTGCTCAAGAATGTTGCTTATGTTTCAAGTTATCAAGTGTTTATGCTCCGTTGCCACTTTTGATGGATTTGTTTGCTATATTCTGCCTCCTTGCGGTGATATAGTGAACAAAACTATAACAACCCTCCTGAAGACCCCTTAACTTAACCCTAAACGTTCCTATTATGTGACACTTCGGGTTTTCCCGAGCCAACTTTCGTCTTTAAATGAACGTATGTGTATATATATATATATAATATTAAATGAAAGTTTATGAATTGTTTTGGTGTGCTATGTGATCCTTGTATTAAATTGTGTGTATGCATTATATAAATGCGTATATGTGCGAACCGAACCCGACTCGAGACCACTCGGTCTCGAGTAAACAAGTAACGATATGGGCCGGTTGGGCCGTAACCTTAGCCCACCCGGAAACCCCCCTTACCCACTCGAGATATATAACCGGCCACCCTCACAACTTGCACCATTTGGCAACATCACTCTCACACTCCCTTATCTCACACACTCTCCCTCTCTCTCTAAAAACCCTAAAACCCTAAAGTTCTAACATCAAACTCACCCCCTCTCCTCTCCCTCTCACGGATCAAACCGGCAACAACAAGAGGAGCTCTCGGATCATCTCGGATCATCTCGGTTCAAGCTTGTGGTCATCACTCGGAACTTGGTTCATCGATCTTTTGTACCCCTTCATCCAACCGGTTAGTGTACTATGGTTGTTTGACTTAAAATGATGGTTCTTGATGCACAAACTATTTGATTAGTTGGATGTTTGAATGAAATATGTGAACATAAGACATTTGAATGATAAATGATGGTTAGTATAGCATGATATGCATTACCATTAAACCGATGATTGTATGTTATGAATATGTTCAAGTGAATGAATATTAGTTATGTTGATGATGATTATGTGCTAGAACTAGGGCCGATGATGATGTCTAAATTAGGATTCGACTTAGGGTTGTGCTATGCTACAAAGGATGAATATATTTGGGTTGTTTTGAATGAATGTGCATAATAGATAACTTGAATATATGAAGAACAGTTTGAATATCATATGAATATTTGAAATATGGCTGTTTGATCCGTTTTGAACATAGATTAGACAATAAAACATGTTTATGCACTCTTATTGGCCAGTACAAAATCTCATGAAAACAGAATTCTATTGGTTAGTACATCCGCCAGGTTCTAGAAGGTTTCTTGTGCACGTTTCCAAGGTTGCGACTCGAAACCTCCGGTTGCGACTCGCAACCAAACCATGACAACTCAAGACCATCGGTTGCGACTCGAAACCGCCCGGTTGCGACTCGCAACCACAACATGACAAGTCGAGACTACGGTGGTTGCGACTCGTAACCAAGACATGACAAGTCAAAACACCGGTTGCGACTCGCAACCAAGACGTGACAAGCCGCAACCTCCGGTTGCGACTCGCAACTGTGTGTTCTCACCACCTGGCCTCGACTGGGCTGTTAGTTATTGGGCCCAAAGTGTATTAGCTGTGCATGATTGTTACTGTTTAAGTGGGCTACGTGTTGACTATTAACTGTTGCTGTAATTATATGTTGAGCATGCTATGTGTTAGTTATGTGTAGATTATACGTGAATACTTGTACCCCAACTTGACCTATATTGGTAACCATGCTAGGACGTGGTGACCAACGTGATCAACCGGGTAACTAATCTACCGAGCAACCCAAGGTGAGTTCACAACCTAAAGCATGTATTCCCGGTGGTTTGGGAAACGGAACTAAAAACAACACTATCCCCTTATGAGGGATACAACTTACTTTTCCTCCCTTGTTATTGGGAACCTTTTAGTTAATTACTGTTTATACGGATTGCAACAAACAGCACTAAACGAAACTCTATCACTTAAAGTCCCTACTACTTAATACCGATTAGTCGCCGGGGCCAGGCGAACGGGTTATTAGTTGATAGCGCTATTTAGGTCTTACCAACCTCACACCGTGCCAAGGTATGGGATCGGTCGTGAACTAATGTACTCAGGCATCCGTCAATGATGATAGAACATTGACATCGGGGCACTCTCTTGCGGATACGCAACGGTCACCTAGTGTTCGGTATTGGAAAAACAGTTTAGTTGCTAACTTTTGGGGTAGCTCCCCATGGCATGTATAAACGGATAAATTAACTGGTGAAACAAGTTTTTGGTAATTAAAACTGGACAACTAGTGAACTCACTCAGCATTATTGTTGACCCCTTACTGCATGCTTTGCAGGTAACCAGTGACTGAGGAGCTGCTGCTTGGGAAGTGTAGTGGCCGTCTAAACCCGCGTGTTGGGTTCTAAATAATTTGAACTATGAACTTTGTTTAAACTATTTTATCTATGCTTCCGCTACTTACTTAACTGTTATTTGAACCTAAACACTTGAACTTTAAACTATGGTGTTTACTAACCATTATGGTTGGTGATCATCCTTACTATTATCCAATGCTCAGTATAATTGGTGGCTGGATCCTGGTCGGTCACGCCCTCAAGCGGACGGTACTCCGCAGGTGGAATTTGGGGGTGTGACAGATTGGTATCAGAGCCATTGGTTATAGTGAACTTGGTTTTAAAAAGAAGAGTCTTTTTGAGAAAAACCAGACTATAACCCGTGACTCGCGACGACACTACACTCCAAGGGCAAGACTCGACATACTAGACCTCGTAGCTCGGACTTGTGTTTACTTGCTTGTCTTATGTTAACTGCTCTACTATACATACTAGTGTGCCTGATTAGATAGATACACCTCCCTCTTCTATCTTATTCTCGCTACGTTACGACATCACACTCATACTGTGTTTTCTGGTTATGAAGACAATGAGTGGACGCGGAAGAGGAAGCGTTAACATGACTCAGGCTCAATTCGCTAACTTGCTCAACACGGTGGCTGCAGCTTTCGCAGCTCACCCTGGAGGTAAACTCGTTGCTAAAGGATGTTTAGATCCTACCCCCACATCGTCTTTTCACCTCTAAAACCTATTCGCTCCATTTCTCACAACAGGTCAGCCTGCGCCTGCGCAACCACGTGTGTGTACTTTCAAAACCTTCATGGATGGAAAGCCTCTCCCTTTTAACGGCACTGAGGGTGCCATAGGCCTTCTGCATTGGATTGAAAAGGCCGAAGCTGTCTTTGCTGTCTGCGAGTGTCCCCCTGCTAACTGGGTTAAGTACGCAACTGGTACGCTTGAAGGAAACGCGCTTTCATGGTGGAAGGCACAGATTCAGATGCTTGGTCTGGAAACTGCTAATGCTACTGCATGGGAAGATTTCAAGGACATGATCAAAGAGGAGTATTGTCACAGGGATGACATCCACAAACTCGAGAACGAGTACTATGCGCTCAAGATGGTTGGGTCAGAGATTGAGACCTACACCAAGCAGTCCAACGACTATGCTGCACTTTGCCCAAACATGTCCCAACCTATGTATCGAAGGGTCGAATTGTACATCAAAGGCTTGGTCCCAGAAATCCGGAGCCATGTGACCTCGGCCAACCTCAACACCATACAGCCCGTGGTTCGTCTTGCTCACAAACTCACCAATCAGGCTGTGGAAGAGGGCAAGCTGCCTCAGAGGATTGGTGCTACTGCCGGAACTTCTGGTGATAACAAGCGAAAGTGGGATGGAAGTCAGGGAAAGGATGCTAACCCCACTCAGGCCCCAGTTCAACAGAGGAAGACTGAAAGCAACAAGGGCCCTCAGCAACAGGGTGGCTATCGAGGAAACCACCCTAAGTGTAACAAATGTAACCGACATCACAGTGGGCTGTGTGGAAAAGGTCAATGTCAGCGATGCAACAAGATGGGGCATGAAGCCAAAGACTGCCGAAGCCAGTTCCCAGCTAGGCAGAATCAGCAACAGCCACAGCAACAGCAGCAACAAGGAAACAACCGTGGATGCTTCAAGTGTGGAGCAGTGGGGCACATGCGAAAGGATTGCCCTGAACTGAATCAAAACAACAACAATCAGGGTGCTGGGAACAATAACAACAATGCTGGAAATGGTGCTAGAGGAAAAGCTTTTGTGATTGGAGCTGGGGAAGCAAGGAATGACCCCAACGTTGTAGCGGGTAAGTTCCTACTTAATGATCGTTATGTTTCCATGCTATTTGATTCCGGGGCAGATGCTAGTTATGTATCCCTACGTATTAGTAAGAAACTTAAGCTCACTCTTACGCCGCTGAGCTCTAAGCACACCGTTGAAATAGCTAATGGTAGAAACCTCGAGGCCTCACACATAATTCGTAACTGCAAATTAGAGTTGTCCGGTCAGACCTTCCGTATCAATCTTTTCCCCATCATTCTTGGAAGCTTCGACGTCATTATTGGCATGGATTGGTTATCCAAACATCGAGCTGAAATCCTCTGCCAGGAGAAAGCTATTCGTATTCCCCGTCCCCCTGGCAAACCCCTTATAGTTCAAGGCGACAAGAGCGGAGAAGTCACAGGCATCATTTCATTCTTAAAGGCCCAGAAGTACCTACGAAAGGGGCACACCGCTATCTTAGCACTCATTACCGACACACAGAAAAGGGAAAACAGGATTGAAGATTTTCCAGTGGTACGCGACTATCCCGAGGTATTCCCGGAGGAACTACCTGGACTCCCTCCTCACCGTCAGGTCGAATTTCAAATCGAGCTAGCTCCCGGAGCAGCGCCTGTAGCTCGTGCACCTTATCGATTAGCCCCCGCGGAGCTCAAGGAGCTTTCTACTCAGCTACAAGAACTTTTGGACAAAGGTTTTATCCGTCCTAGTTCATCACCCTGGGGAGCCCCAGTGCTCTTCGTCAAAAAGAAAGATGGCTCATTCCGAATGTGCATTGACTACCGCGAGCTTAACAAGGTTACCATCAAGAACCGCTATCCACTTCCCCGTATCGACGACCTGTTCGACCAGCTGCAAGGGTCGAGCTATTATTCCAAGATTGATCTGCGATCGGGTTATCACCAGCTGAGAGTCCGCGATGAGGACATCTCTAAGACTGCTTTCAGAACCCGCTATGGTCACTACGAATTCCTTGTTATGCCTTTCGGTATGACCAACGCACCTGCAATCTTCATGGATCTCATGAACCGAGTGTGCAAACCCTACCTCGATAAATTCGTAATCGTATTCATCGACGACATCCTAATCTACTCGAAGAGCCAAGAGGAGCATGAACAACACCTACGTCTTATTCTCGAACTTCTTCGCAATGAGCAACTGTACGCCAAATTCTCGAAATGTGATTTCTGGCTTAGAGAAGTCCATTTCCTTGGGCACATCGTCAATCAGGAAGGGATCCATGTCGACCCTGCTAAGATTGAGTCCATTAAGAATTGGCCGGTGCCTAAGACTCCGACCGAAGTTCGCCAATTCTTGGGATTGGCGGGATACTATCGGAGATTTATCAAGGGATTCTCTAAGATCGCTCAACCACTCACGACACTCACTCAGAAGGGTGTTGCTTACAAATGGAGTAATGCTCAGGAATCTGCCTTCCAGGAACTAAAGAAGAACCTTTGTAGTGCTCCTATTCTCTCCTTACCCGAAGGTACCGACGACTTCGTCGTCTACTGCGACGCTTCTATTCAAGGACTTGGCTGCGTATTGATGCAACGCGAGAAAGTTATCGCTTACGCCTCGCGACAACTCAAGGTCCACGAACGGAACTATACGACGCATGACTTAGAATTTGGAGCTGTGGTCTTCGCGCTCAAGCTTTGGAGACACTACTTGTACGGCACCAAGTGCATGATTTACACTGATCACAAGAGTCTCCAACACATAATGGGACAAAAGGAGTTGAATATGCGGCAACGCCGATGGGTCGAACTCCTAAATGACTACGAGTGTGCAATTAAATATCACCCAGGCAAGGCTAATGTGGTAGCCGATGCCCTCAGCAGGAAGGAGACCAAACCCAAGCGTGTTCGTGCCTTACAGCTCACTATCCACTCGAACCTCCCTAATCAGATTCGGAATGCTCAGGTTGAAGCATTGAAAGCCGGGAACATCAGGGCTGAGTCCCTGCGAGGATCGAGACAACGATTGGAACAAAAAGAAGACGGTGCTTACTACGTAGCCGGACGCATATGGGTTCCGCTTTATGGAAATTTACGTGACCTTGTGATGGATGAAGCTCACAAGTCCCGTTACTCAGTACATCCAGGGTCAGATAAGATGTACCACGACTTGAGGGCTACCTATTGGTGGCCTGGCATGAAAGCCCACATAGCAACGTATGTCAGAAAGTGTTTAACCTGCGCAAGAGTCAAGGCTGAGTATCAGAAACCATCAGGCCTACTCCAACAGCCAGAGATCCCGCAATGGAAATGGGAGCAGATTTCCATGGATTTTGTTACTAGCCTGCCCAGGTCTCAGCGCGGAAATGACACCATTTGGGTAATAGTAGATCGCTTAACTAAGTCTGCACACTTCTTGGCCATTAAAGAAACAGACAAGTTCTCTACCCTAGCAGAGGTATACTTAAAAGAAGTGGTCTCGAAGCACGGAGTGCCTACCTCTATTATTTCTGATCGAGACGCGCGTTTTACTTCTGAGTTGTGGCAAGCCATGCACAAATCTTTTGGCTCACGTTTAGACATGAGCACCGCGTATCACCCGCAAACGGATGGGCAGTCTGAACGCACCATCCAAACCCTCGAAGACATGCTTAGGGCATGCGTGATCGATTTTGGCAAGAATTGGGAAAAGCACCTACCGTTAGTAGAATTCTCCTACAACAACAGCTACCACACCAGCATTCAGGCAGCACCCTTTGAGGCATTGTACGGCCGTAAATGTCGATCGCCTCTCTGCTGGGCTGAGGTTGGTGACAGCCAAATCACAGGCCCGGAACATGTAGTTGACACCACAGAAAAGATTGCCCAGATTAGGCAACGCATGGCGGCAGCTCGTGATCGTCAAAAGTACTACGCCGATAAAGATAGGAAGCCGCAAGAGTTCCAGGTTGGTGAACGGGCTCTACTTAAGGTCTCACCCTGGAAGGGTGTGGTTCGTTTTGGAAAACGGGGCAAACTTAATCCAAGATATGTCGGACCCTTTGAAGTTATCGAAAAGATCGGCACGGCCGCTTACAGATTGAATCTGCCTGAAGAACTGAGTGCTGTGCACAACGTCTTCCACGTGTCTAATCTGAAGAAGTGCCTGTCAGATGAAACACTCGTCATTCCTTACAAGGAACTTACTATTGACGAACAGCTACACTTTACTGAGGAACCGGTTGAGATCACGGATCGTGAGATCAAAACCCTCAAACGTAGCCAGATACCTCTCGTACGAGTTCGTTGGAACTCACGCCGCGGCCCAGAGTTTACCTGGGAGCGGGAAGACCAGATGAAGCGCAAGTATCCCCAGCTGTTCCCAAATGAAACCCCCAGCACTGAAGCTACAACTGAATTTCGGGACGAAATTCCAAACTAACGGGGGGATGATGTGACACCCCGTTGAAACACCCTCACTTTTACTAGCTTGTCAGTGGCTGCTTTAACTTTCGGGACGAAAGTTCTTAAAACTTGGGGATAATGTGACACTTCGGGTTTTCCCGAGCCAACTTTCGTCTTTAAATGAACGTATGTGTATATATATATATATAATATTAAATGAAAGTTTATGAATTGTTTTGGTGTGCTATGTGATCCTTGTATTAAATTGTGTGTATGCATTATATAAATGCGTATATGTGCGAACCGAACCCGACTCGAGACCACTCGGTCTCGAGTAAACAAGTAACGATATGGGCCGGTTGGGCCGTAACCTTAGCCCACCCGGAAACCCCCCTTACCCACTCGAGATATATAACCGGCCACCCTCACAACTTGCACCATTTGGCAACATCACTCTCACACTCCCTTATCTCACACACTCTCCCTCTCTCTCTAAAAACCCTAAAACCCTAAAGTTCTAACATCAAACTCACCCCCTCTCCTCTCCCTCTCACGGATCAAACCGGCAACAACAAGAGGAGCTCTCGGATCATCTCGGATCATCTCGGTTCAAGCTTGTGGTCATCACTCGGAACTTGGTTCATCGATCTTTTGTACCCCTTCATCCAACCGGTTAGTGTACTATGGTTGTTTGACTTAAAATGATGGTTCTTGATGCACAAACTATTTGATTAGTTGGATGTTTGAATGAAATATGTGAACATAAGACATTTGAATGATAAATGATGGTTAGTATAGCATGATATGCATTACCATTAAACCGATGATTGTATGTTATGAATATGTTCAAGTGAATGAATATTAGTTATGTTGATGATGATTATGTGCTAGAACTAGGGCCGATGATGATGTCTAAATTAGGATTCGACTTAGGGTTGTGCTATGCTACAAAGGATGAATATATTTGGGTTGTTTTGAATGAATGTGCATAATAGATAACTTGAATATATGAAGAACAGTTTGAATATCATATGAATATTTGAAATATGGCTGTTTGATCCGTTTTGAACATAGATTAGACAATAAAACATGTTTATGCACTCTTATTGGCCAGTACAAAATCTCATGAAAACAGAATTCTATTGGTTAGTACATCCGCCAGGTTCTAGAAGGTTTCTTGTGCACGTTTCCAAGGTTGCGACTCGAAACCTCCGGTTGCGACTCGCAACCAAACCATGACAACTCAAGACCATCGGTTGCGACTCGAAACCGCCCGGTTGCGACTCGCAACCACAACATGACAAGTCGAGACTACGGTGGTTGCGACTCGTAACCAAGACATGACAAGTCAAAACACCGGTTGCGACTCGCAACCAAGACGTGACAAGCCGCAACCTCCGGTTGCGACTCGCAACTGTGTGTTCTCACCACCTGGCCTCGACTGGGCTGTTAGTTATTGGGCCCAAAGTGTATTAGCTGTGCATGATTGTTACTGTTTAAGTGGGCTACGTGTTGACTATTAACTGTTGCTGTAATTATATGTTGAGCATGCTATGTGTTAGTTATGTGTAGATTATACGTGAATACTTGTACCCCAACTTGACCTATATTGGTAACCATGCTAGGACGTGGTGACCAACGTGATCAACCGGGTAACTAATCTACCGAGCAACCCAAGGTGAGTTCACAACCTAAAGCATGTATTCCCGGTGGTTTGGGAAACGGAACTAAAAACAACACTATCCCCTTATGAGGGATACAACTTACTTTTCCTCCCTTGTTATTGGGAACCTTTTAGTTAATTACTGTTTATACGGATTGCAACAAACGGCACTAAACGAAACTCTATCACTTAAAGTCCCTACTACTTAATACCGATTAGTCGCCGGGGCCAGGCGAACGGGTTATTAGTTGATAGCGCTATTTAGGTCTTACCAACCTCACACCGTGCCAAGGTATGGGATCGGTCGTGAACTAATGTACTCAGGCATCCGTCAATGATGATAGAACATTGACATCGGGGCACTCTCTTGCGGATACGCAACGGTCACCTAGTGTTCGGTATTGGAAAAACAGTTTAGTTGCTAACTTTTGGGGTAGCTCCCCATGGCATGTATAAACGGATAAATTAACTGGTGAAACAAGTTTTTGGTAATTAAAACTGGACAACTAGTGAACTCACTCAGCATTATTGTTGACCCCTTACTGCATGCTTTGCAGGTAACCAGTGACTGAGGAGCTGCTGCTTGGGAAGTGTAGTGGTCGTCTAAACCCGCGTGTTGGGTTCTAAATAATTTGAACTATGAACTTTGTTTAAACTATTTTATCTATGCTTCCGCTACTTACTTTACTGTTATTTGAACCTAAACACTTGAACTTTAAACTATGGTGTTTACTAACCATTATGGTTGGTGATCATCCTTACTATTATCCAATGCTCAGTATAATTGGTGGCTGGATCCTGGTCGGTCACGCCCTCAAGCGGACGGTACTCCGCAGGTGGAATTTGGGGGTGTGACATATTATACATCGTATACTCGTTATCGGGCCTAAAATACCTTAATATTTATAAAAAATCAAATAAAAACAAATATATGGGGTTGTCGCGGGCCGCGACCCGGACCCCCTAAGTCTGTCATGGGGCGCGACGTAGTTGACTTGTCGGACACTGCATTGTGCCACGTGTCCTATGCGTGTCAAAGCTAGTCTGCTGACTAGTCAAAACTTGAGCCGACTCTAGCGTCCTCGCGGGCCGCGAAGGCCGAAGCCAACTCCGTCGCGGGGCGCGACGGAGTGTCCGTCAGCCCTATAAAAGCGGTGGTCGAGCTCATTTGTTTTCATTCAAAACTTTCTTTTCTCTCTGATCTATGTTAGGCTATTATACTCGGGAAATAATACCCCTAAAAAGCGAAGCTCTGCCTCGTTTAAGTATTATAACCCCTGATCACGTATATGTTACCCTACCCGATTGATCTAGGGCTCCGTAACGCATATCAAGGCTCTGCCTGACTTAGCCGTTGGAGTTCTGTCTCGTGTTACACCCGATTGATCTAGGACTCCGTAATGCATGTCAAGGCTCTGCCTGACTCAGTCATTGGAGTTCTGTCTCGAGTTGTACGGTTAATGTGATTTGGGTTATCTTACTAACATGTGTGCATTATTTAATTTTAATAGATAATAACCAGGAGAATCACCAGGAAGCTATAGTAGTAGCACCTAAATCAGCAATGTGAGTACATTCTCTTTTTGTAAACCCTTTTTGTGAGTTCATTCTCTTTTCTCACAGTTTGTGAGTACATCTTATTTTTGTCACCTTTTTTGTGAGTCAAATATTTTACAAAACCCTGAATATTTATCAAGGCACTTACACTAATTAAGTTTTTGTAATTCTACAATTATCATCAGTATGTGGGGTTTTGTATACATTACTTAACACTCGTTACTATTGCGAATAGTAGCATGACCGCAAGCACGTGGGACAAAAGGTTGCCCAGTAGCAATACTGTATTGAATAATTGGATGGATATAAACATTGTAAACCTTAATACTGTAAAGTCGTAATAATTATTTTGATTAAACTGAGATGCACTCGCCAGTATTTCTTGCGGATAAAACCTTTTTAAAAAGTGTTTCAGGTAACATAATGTGAAGCTAATAGAAGCCAGCTGGAAAGCACTTAAGGCTTAAAGTTGTGGCTATAAAAGTTACCAAATAAGAAATGGAGTTTATGTTTTCAATAATTAGGGTTTATCCCTACAAATGTATTGTCAAATGAAACTTAGGTTATATCCCATTTATTATTATAAAAGTTTGGTGTTTAACTCTGATAAAAATATTTCCTAACTACGGTCCTGATGTATGAATTCCGCTGTGAAATTAATAAACACCGATACCATCTGATTGGTTCGTGGCACCCGCTCCCGGGGCAGGGGTCGGGGGTTGTGGAAAAAACCTTGATCTTTGATTTGAAATGAGGTTGTAAACTTTTCAAACAATTATCTTTTGTTATGATGTAAACTTTAAACTTAACTTGTATTTTGAATGTTAAACTATGAATGGCAATTTGGAGTTGTTTTATATTCATGTAGTATGTTTACTTATCGTATGCAATGAGAACCTTTCAGGATCACACTTCGTGCTTCCGCCTTCAAAAGGGGTGTAACATGTCACCCGTCATGGAGTACCTATCTCCATTATATCAGATAGAGATAGCTGTTTTACGTCTAGAATTTGGCAAAGCTTCCAAAAGGAATTGGGAACAAAAGTAAATTTAAGTACGGCTTATCACCTACAAACACATGGCCAAAGTGAAAGGACTATACAAACACTGGAAGACATGCTCAGAGCATGTGTGATAGGCTTTGGAGGAAACTGGGATGAACATTTACCTCTAATAGAGTTTGCATACAATAACAACTATCACTCAAGCATCACGGCGGCTCCGTTTGATGCATTATATGGAAGGAAGTGTCGTTCACCAGTTTGTTGAACTAAGATTGGTAGAAATCCATTAGCTGGACCCAAAATTATTGAAGAAACTACCAATAAAATCATACAAATCCGAGAAAGAATGAAGACTGCTAGAGATAGACAGAAAAGTTATGCCGACAGAAGGAGACTCTTAGAGTTCCAAGTTGGCGACAAGGTATTACTTAAGGTCTCGCCTTGGAGAGGCATCATTCGTTTCAGGAAGAAGGGAAAACTAAGTCCATGCTATATTGGACCATTTGAGGTAATTGGAAGAGTTGGTCCTATAGCATATAAGCTAAAACTGCCAGCAGAATTACAAGGAATTCATGACACGTTTCACGTGTCTAATTTAAGAAAGTGTCTAGTGAACGAGTCACTTAAGATGCCCTGTCATGAGGTCCCGATCAACGACAAGTTAAACTTCATAGAACGACCCATTCAAATTGTAGATCGACGAGTAAATAAATTGAGAAATAGAGAGTTCCCTCTAGTTCGCGTTAAGTGGGATGCAAGGAGAGGACCTGAAGAAACATGGGGAAAAGAAGATGAGGTGAAACAGAAATATCCGCCCATCTTTGCTTAAATTTCGCGGACGAAATTTCTATAAGATGGGGAGAGCTGTAATATCCTGTTTTTGTGAACCAATAAGATTATATTTAAAGTTTATAAGTTATACACTATTGAACGAGTAAGTAACGAGTAAAATGGTTAGTTAAAATATGAGATATCTAGACGAACCTTGGCTATTATAGGAGACCGTTTAATATTAATAATAAAAAATATATTATAATTGCCCTTACTCTGTTTTTAATAAAACTTTGGTCAAAATGTAGATAAATATATACACGTTTTAATAGCATATTCATCGTTTTATAAAATGTTATATTTCAGAAGTTATAAGCGATAAACGAGTGAAGCAGCTGAATTAGTTATGATATATAAAATAATAATAAAACTTTTAACACAATTTCTATGTATACGTAGTGCTGTATACACGTGTGTGTATGAGAAGAAAACAACGAGCATAGTTACCTATTAAGCAAAATTTCGTATCAAGTAATGTTCATGTCGAAGTTAGCTTACAAAGATGTAACACCTCGAAATTTCATGTCCAATATTATATCGACACGTGTCATAAATTTTAAACGTGTAAAGGATTACTTTAGAAGGACTAACGTTGACAAACAAAGATAGTACGTGAATAAAAAGATTCAAAATGGCAACAATGAATAAATATATCTTTCAATAACCCTACATGATGTTTATACCCTTAAACGAATGAATCATAGATCATACGAAGCTAATTGTGAAAGAAAGTGAGGAATTACAAACTACAGGGGCTAAATGTGACAACATGTTTAAAGTATACCTCTGAGTGACCTTTTAGCAAATACGAAGCTTTGTAATGATTAATTATGCTCACTAGAATAAGTGATAAAAATTTCAGAAGGTTTCGTTTCCGTATGAGAAAGTTATGCTAACATTCGTATGCGAGGGGTTAAAAGCGTAAACGTTGAAAGTTAAGGCTTTTCGAGTGACCATAAAGTGACCAAGGACTTCACAAAGATTGGTTATCTCTTTGAGTCCTTAGAAATCAATTTAGAGGGCTTAAAGTGCAAAACAAGAAGTTAAAACAACTTTTAGAAGGACCGGGGACCAAAACTGCAATTGTTGAAACTTGTGTGGCTTGTCCTGATCACCCATACGGGCCGCGTAAGACACCTGGGGACTCTTACGTGGGCCGCCTGAACCCCCCAGCATCAGAAAAACAATATAGGTGTCTGTCCAGCCCGTTTAACCGACTTTGATGGCTTGTTTTCAATACCATGGGCTGCACAAACATGTTTTTAGGCACTAGGGACACTTGTGTTGATCAAGGAAGAATCCTAGACTTGTTTGGCATCATCTTGATCAATCATAGAGCACTATATAAAGGAGCACTTGTTGCAACTTTTGATCATTCATTCTAGCTTCATTTGTGGAACTTCCTGGAGCTCAAGAGCAGTCCCTAATCATCATTAGTCGTGCATAGGACCTTGGTAAGCTTCCTTAACCTTCCTTAATCATGTTTTACTTAGTTATTTAGCTTAAAGTCAAACCATCGTAATTAAGGTTTGACTTAACGATTAATCACTAATGGTCCAGTGATTAGTCGAATTGAAAGTAGTTATAAGTTGGTAATTATGTGGGCATTAAACCCTTAAAAGGGCACCCTCTGATTCCCGCTCTAACTAAGTCATTTGTCGGGTCAAAGTTAGTTATAAAAAGTCAACATGTTGGTGCATGCGTCTGTCAACTTCGTCTTGTATCGAGTCTTGTGTTGTTCTAGATAGATTAAGGCACGTAAATCGAGATAGAGTGTATTTGGGTAATTTCGCTTGAAATGGTTCAAGACCATTTCAAATGAAATCAAGCATGTTAATTTCGTTTGGGGATGTTTTAAACGAAATCAAGTTGTCTAATTTCGTTTGAGGCTGTTTCAAAC
Organism: Helianthus tuberosus; assembly: GCA_030545235.1. Classification (NCBI taxonomy): domain Eukaryota; kingdom Viridiplantae; phylum Streptophyta; class Magnoliopsida; order Asterales; family Asteraceae; genus Helianthus; species Helianthus tuberosus. The sequence goes on from CM060394.1 coordinate 84,347,895, forward strand.
GAAATTAGCAACCCTATATATACCCCATGTGTCTTGTTCATTTGGAAAGTTTTCCGGTCAGTGTAACGAAGTGCTGCCGAAGTGTCGTCTCATTGTAAATTGTTATCATATCAATCAAATCGACTGTTAAAGTGTATTCTAGCTGAATTGAACTTGATACGATTGTTTCCGCCTTTCGTATTGAGCATAAACTCTTCTGATCGACTCATTCGGGTATGAAAACGATCCTACAAGTGGTATCAGAGCTCATGAGGAAGAGTTCATACCAATTCAGCTGAAAATTCTGTTTTCTACACCTTCTTTTCAAAATTAAACAAGTTTTCATGGTTAAAATCGGGTAATTTTCTCACAATGTGTGCGTAACTATGTTTTAACAAACCCTTGAAAGTTTCAGAACTAAAATCAGCTTAAAACTTGATCAATTAGACAATTTTTGGACCGATTTGCTGACATCATGCTGATTTCGTTTGAGTTGTTCTGGTTGATTTCGTTTGAGATTGCACATTGTCCCTGATTCCGTTTGAGATTACCTGTTAATTCCGTTTGAAAACCAGTATCTCGCTTGAAAAGTTAGGGAATCTCGTTTGAAACTGATATTCCGTTTGGGGATTTCGTTTGAACTGAACTATTCCGTTTCAAGACTGTGATTTCGTTTGAAACTTCAAACGAAATTAGGTATATTGTTTTGAAAGTGTTTGATTCCGTTTGAAGGTTGTCATTTCGTTTGGGAAGGGATTTCGTTTGAGAGTGTGATATCGTTTGAACATAACAGTTTTGTGAAAAAGTTTACCGAATCATGAGTGAAGAATTTTACAATGCATTTGCAACATCCCCAACTACTCCGGCTACCATTGCTCAAAACATGAACTTGGAAAATGAGACTGGAACTACGCAAAAACCCCCGAAGCTAATGAGCATTGAGGAGTATTACGGTTGGAAAGATCGGTTTGAGAACTGGGTTCAAGCAAATCATTTGAGATCTTGGGAGTGTATTTTGAAAAAAATATGTATTACCACGTACTGATCTGCAGGTTGAGAAAGAAATTTCTGAATTCACTGATAAAGAACGAGATATGTACAGAGCTGAAAAGATGATGATTAGTCTACTTCAGCAAGCTATTAAAGAAGACATCTTTGTATTACTTCAACATGACAAAACTTCAAAATCAATTTGGGATGCTCTTAAAATCAAATTTGAGGGAAGTGAGAAGATGATCAAAAGTAAAAAGGCATTGCTTAAGAAAGAATTTGATCTATTCACAAGTCTGCCAGGGGAAGATACAAAGAAATTGATTTAAAGATATTGCCATGTAGTGCGTTCTATGTCATTGTTAAGCATAACAAAAGAACGAGAGGAATGGGTCGACAAATTAGCTGATGCTTTACCTAAAAAAGAGTGGGGTACATTTTTGATGATATTAAAAAATACTGGAGAATATGATGGTTTAACTATTTCTCGGTTCATCGAGAAGATTGAGGGTCAAGATCTTGAACAGCAAAAGATTGCGAGGATGAATAATCCGAGTGGTCAACAAGATGTGAAAATGTATTACAAAGGCAGTGTTCAAGAGGTTGAAATGAGTCTGAAGATTCAAACTGCTTTTAGTGCTGGAAACTCATATGGAAATGTTGATCAAAATGCAAACAGTAGCAGTGGATTCTCTTCATATCCGAATGTTAATCCAAAGAGTTCAACTTCAAGCTTTCATTCTCAAAGTTCAAAAAGTGGAAATAGCTGTGTGATACAGTGTAACATTGCATTGAATCTTCCAGATGGTCAAAGTTTTTCTGAAGAAATTGCAAAAGATCACATGGCTTTACTTGCAACTGTGCTACAATCCTATGAAGGCTTGGTTGCAGGGAGGATCGGAAATCCTATGCTGACGAAAGAGGATTACGATCAGATAGACGCTGAAGAAATGGAACTCATGGACATCAAATGGTGTCTAGCTAGTGTCTTGAGGAGAGCAGAAAAGTTTAAAATGATCACAGGGAGAAATGATTTTCTGGATGCACATGTGTCTACTTTGGGTTTTGATAAATCTAAAGTTACTTGTTTTCGATGCAGGGAAAAAGGTCATTTCAAGAAAGAATGCAAAAATCAAGAGGCCAGTGGAGCAAAGAATCCTTTTGGAAAAGATGATTACTATCGGAAGGCCATATATCAGCAGGTTGCTCATCAACCGTATCAACAAAAAGATTCACAAACTGCTCATGGGAAAATGATCGAAGATGCAAACAAGAAAGCTTATTATGGTATCATTGATTAAGACGATGAAAAAATGGCTCCATGATTTAGCTGGGATAAGTTTGTTGATGAGAATGGGGAGTTTAAAGCTTTCATTGCTAAAATAGTTCAAGAGCCTGATTTGTTTACAGAATGGATGAAAGCGATTGGTGTTCATGAGAAGAATCCAGAAGAAAAACCTGTTTCATCCGATGAAAGTTCAGAAGAAGCAACTGTTCTTGATCAAACATCATCTGATTCTATTTCTTCAGATGATAATTCTGAGAAGACAATAGATTTTGATCAATCACCAACTGATGACAGTGGTGATGATGAGGAAGAAAGACATATTAATGTTGCAAAAACTCATCTATCTCCTGAAAGTTTTCAATTTTATTTTGCAGATCGTTTGGAGAAGCTGAAGGAGAGACAAGCAGCAAAAGAACAAAAGAAAATGAAGTGTGAAAGTGTTGATAAAAACGAAGAGACTGTTCAAAATGAAGAAGTTAAAGCTGAGAAAGTAATTGAAGCTGAACCAATGATTGAGGTTGAAAAGCTCATCGAAGTTGAAAAGATTGTGGAAGTCATCAAGCCTTGCTTAAAGTGTTTAGAATCTTGCAAGCAATATGCAGAAAAAGATGAGAAACTGGATGAACAAGAAAAGATGAAAGAACAATTATTGTTCAATCTTAATTATGTGAAAGAGTCGTATGACGTTTTGAATAAAACAGTAGCTGGGCTTCAAAAGACAAATTCTGAGAGGGAAGACACATTGACTATGATGAATGCTGTGATGATGACAAAGCAGAAGGCGATTAATTATTACATTGAAGAATGTGCAAAATTACAGCGGGAGTTGGAAAATGAAAAGATAGAAAATGAAAGAATCAGACGGTTATTACAAAGCTATTCTAGTTCTGATTATCTGATTGATCGAATTTATCCAACTGTTGCAGGTCTTGAAGCATTTAAAGATAAGAAGTCAAAGAAGAAGGATACTGGTAAGAAACAGAATGTTAGTTATAACAAGTGTCCGCCTCCAATTTGGGAAGGGTATTCTCCTAGAAAACCGAATGAGGAGCAAGTCGAAAAAGCAGTCAATATAAAGTTAAAGTCCGATATAACCGATGAATTACCAGAAAATATTGACATCGTTTTTACATCGTCTGACACTGATCATGAGTCCGAGTTAATAAAAAAGGTGGTCGATCAGGTGTTGGATAAAGATGAGGAATCTGAGTCAAAGTCTGAGTCTGGATATTCAAGTTCGTCCGTCAAAAGTTTGAGTTCGTCGGTCAACAGTTCAAAGACGTCGGTTAAACGGGTTTACAATAAAGAATTTCTTTTATCAAAATCTAATTTGAATGACGAAGCAATCAAAGTGGCATATACATTGATTGATTCTGACAAATTATATTCTGATAAAGAATTTCCAATAAGAAGTGTTCAAATTGAAAAGATTAAAAAGGTTTTCAAATTAACAGAAATTAATATTTCTGAAATAAAAGATGTAAATCTTACTGAAAAACCTAAAAAATACACTTCAAGAGTTCAACAACGGTTAAACAAGAAAAAAAGGTTCTGGTTCTGGTTTTCAAAAGAAACCAAACCATAACGGTAATTTCAAAAAGAAAGGTCTTGGATTTATTCCACCTGAAAATTATAAACATGATAAAATTTCTAAAACAAACACAAAATTTGTTTCAGGAGGAAGCGCTGGGGAAGAACAGAAGAAACCTTTCTGGAGACAATCAAACCAGGAGTTTCTTGCTGAAAAGAAAAAGTTTGAAACTTATTAGAAGAAAGACACAAGAACCTGTTACAAATGCAATGAAGCTGGTCACATTGCATGGAACTGCCCTCAGACTATAAAAACGAAACAGGGAGTCTCAGAAAAACTTAAAGAAATTGTTGTTGATAAAACCGAACCTCCAATTGAAAAATTCAAAATTTTTGAAAATTCAACATATGAAGTTGGTGAGTGTTCAAAGAGATTTTACAGGAGAAGTGTGAATCCTGACAAACAAAAATGGGTTGTTAGGAAATCTGAGGTAAAATCTGGCGATGAATCTGATTCCACAAAATCAGAGGAGCCACAAGTTGAGTTTAAAGAAGAAAACTCAGTGCCTCCTTTGGATGATGTTCATTTTCCACCATTGAGGGCTGAGAATTTTAAATCAAAAGTTGGAAAAGTTGAGATTTCAAATCAATTTTATTCTGAAAAGAATGAATTTGATGTTGAGAAAGTGTTTAATGGAAATGTGAAAAAGATTTTTGGAAAAATGGTTGAGGGTAAGGTGAAAGGGGTAAAGGATTTTTATGAAACAAAGAAAGAAACATTTTACCCAAGTGAAGTTGAGGAAGAAACATCCAAGTTTGGTGAAACTTGGATGTCTGTTTTTCATAAGTAAACATCCGGACTTGCCGGAGCTCCCAGGTTTGTAAGCGTGGAGCAGGAATCGGCATCTTTCTTGGTTGATAATCTTACAAGTGGTACAATTGGTAAAGATACAGGTGGTATTTTCTTAAATTGTTATATTTTTCAAGTAGTTGATGAATGAATCTACAAGTGGTTGAAGAAATTTTCAATTGCTAGTGGTAAATCAGGGTCATTAAGTTGAACTTGATTTGACCATACTTACAAGTGATTGTTTGGAAAACAATATGATGAACCCCTAATCTACATGTGGTTTATGAAAATCAACAAAACTTATTTTCCGGAAAAACCATTTGATTAAAACAAACTTAAGTGTTTTGAAATCATAATGAGAAAATAGTTTGTTGAAAGGGGGAGTTCTGATTCTTTTTATGCCAAGTGGATGGCAAATTGAAGTGATTCGATATCAGTTGTCACGTTACTTGTACAGTTTGTTTTCAAATTTCCTTAAATGATTTTGAATTTTAGGGGGAGTAAAAATTTCAGAAAATCCAAAAACATTTGAAAATTTGAAAAAGACAAAAACATGATAAAATCAAAAAAGAGTTTTATTGTATAAAAGAGGAAATGATAGTACATCAGTGGACTGTCACAGCATGCTAAAGATATGGAAAGTAAAAATGTGATAAACGGTCTCACTGATGATGTGCCAGTAGGTTTTTGCACATTTAGTAGATTGTGACGAGATATAAACCTAAATTCAAACTTGCTTATATCGTAGGTAACATCTCTCGGATATATGGGTAACCCCCGAAATCTTGTTTGAAGGACCCCTCTTTCTGAGATACTAGGTCTTTATGCTTAGTGATATCTGGGGTATTATCCCGGGACTTCTGATAATGCGGAAGCAATGGCCTAGTCCCCGGAGAATACTTTACGCTGCTTGAAATATAGCGTCGCCCTCAGCAAAAGTGATGAAACAATAAAATTGATAATCATTGCTGTTGTAAAAAAGATCCACTAAAGGGGACCCACCAAAAGTCGAAGCTGTCATCTCTCTGCTGAACGGAAGTTCTGACCTGAGCTCTCACGGTTTCACAATTTAACCCCTTACAGATATCATCTAGGTATACTCACCTGTAAGACTGAATATTGGGATCTGGATACAGGTGTATATTCTGAGGTGGGACATGCGATTAAGTTTAAGTATCTAAAACACTAAATCCGTATCTCGAAACAGTTGAACTTTGTGTGAAAATTTAAAGTGGATCAGTATACTGACAATCTAAGTGAATCGTTTAGAACTTAAAATATTTAAAGCTTAACGGTGTTGGTGATTTGTCTCATAATCTGATATGATCCTCTTACACAAACTCACAAAAATATTGTCTGTAAATAGTTCGTTATTGCATTTCATTTACTTTAAAAAATTCCAAAAAGATTTTAAGTGTGTTTTAGCATAATTTTTGAAAAATCCAAAAAGATTTTCGACAACTGATGTTGGAAAGCTGATTTTCAAAATTCCAAGTGCTAGACATGATGACAATTGGTTTGGGAGAGTGTGTTTTTTGAAAAGAAACATGATGAGCATGTGGAGAGAGAGAGTGTGTTTAATAAGAAAAGTTTTTAAATTTTTGCCTTCAAAGTCGTCTCTTATAATGATAAATCATTCTGAATAAATTTGAGGAGGAGTCTGGATATATAAATTTGTCAAATGTTAAATTTGTGAAATTTATTTCTGGGTTAAGAATGTGCAGATTGAACCAGGTTTCGATCCTGAATCTGAAGACACAAAGCCAGGTCACAATTCTGATTCTAATCTGAGTAAAGAATATTTGTTCGAGGGGAGTATGTTGGTGCTGATGAAGAAAGAGAGTAGTCAGACTGATAAAGACTGAAGACGTTGAAGACTCGACACTCGACACTTTAAGACTCGTCAACATTCGAGGGGGAGTCTGTTGGTGCATGCGTCTGTCGACTTCGTCTTGTATCGAGTCTTGTGTTGTACTAGATAGATTAAGGCACGGAAATTGAGATAGAGTGTATTTGGGGAATTTCGCTTGAAATGGTTCAAGACCATTTCAAAAGAAATCAAGCATGTTAATTTCGTTTGGGGATGTTTCAAACGAAATCAAGTTGTCTAATTTCGTTTGAGGCTGTTTCAAACGAAATTAACAACCCTATATATACCCCATGTGTCTTGTTCATTTGGAAAGTTTTCCGGTCAGTGTAACGAAGTGCTGCCGAAGTGTCGTCTCATTGTAAATTGTTATCATATCAATCAACTCGACTGTTAAAGTGTATTCTAGCTGAATTGAACTTGATACGATTGTTTCCGTCTTTCGTATTGAGCATAAACTCTTCTGATCGACTCATTCGGGTATGAAAACGATCCTACACAACATAAACATAATTTTCGAATTAACACATAATTAGCAATGTAGAAGACGTGTAACCTGTTTTACCACTCATATAACTTGGTAATCAATGAAAGAACATGTCAAAGCATGTCCGACCCGACAATTTTCAGTTTAGGACCGGTTCGGAACCGAAAGTCGCATAAATTGACCACAGCTTTGACTTTCAGTTCTGACCCATATTAGCATGATATAGAAATGCCTTAGAGCTTCATTAGGACCGGGTTATATGATAGTATAACCCTCTGTGTTTGGCTCGTTGATTGTCCGATCCATTTACACGTTTTCGTTAATTGCTTAATGTTGACCATAATGCCCTTTTTACCATAAAACGTGAATTTTGTAAATGTGAGAGGACAATAATCTTGGTTACTGATTTATAAACATGTCCCTAAAATTTCACATCAGTTTGAGGTCTAGATTAGGAGTTATGCTCTATAGCGTAATTAGAAAGCTTTTTATTTAATTAAACGGCGCAATTAGCATAGAGCCTATCTAAACCTAATTTTTGACACCAAACCTTTTACCCACTGATTTAATATAATATTTTGGGATTTTTGAAGATTTTTAATTATTTTTAAACTGATCATAACATAGGGTTATTGCCTTGATTCGGTAATTACCGATTATACCCTTTTTGCTTATAAAATGAGTTTTACATAACATTTTGGTACCAAATATTTGGCCACTGATTTCATATGATAAATGAAGTATTTTGAACTTTATAAACTGATCAGGAAATTCAGATTTCCTATTATAACCCGGAAATCGCTTAAAACGACTTTTTACACGTTTTAAACGTATAGTATGGGTCAAAACCATTCTTGTCATATAAGACCTTTCACCAACTGATATAACCTATTAAATTAAATAGTTTTACTGATTATTTTCAGACCCGAATCTCAGAAATTATATTTAGTCTCTTTTATAATCTCTAAAATGACCAAAATACCCCTACGGGGCTTAATTTGAGATTAAACTCGTCTTGAGCATAATGGAAGGTATCCTCCTGATATCACAATATATTTAAAGCATATTAACTTAGGAAACCTGTTCGTTACTCATTTGGTTACCCGTTGTGCGTTATTCGCGTTCGGTTCGGTTTATGTAACTAATTTGCATAAATTGACCGAAACGGGTCAAACCCTATCATTTTCACCTCAAAATCCAGAATGTGTTTATTTTACCCATATTATACAAGTCTTCAAACTTGTCGGGACTAAATCACATTCTAATCCGGTCTTCGCTTTATCATGCGTTCTGAACTGTATCTTCCTTTTGAAAACTAACCGGTCTAAGTCTAAGCTTAATTAAAGACCCGTTAGGATTCTAATAGGTTGTTAAAACCTTCATTCCAGATTAGGAGCCCAGTAAACGCTACGTGCACTTGCTGTGTTTGATTTATACTTTGCTCAGGTAAATACTTTAACTTATTTTCCCTATACGGGCTTGGGGTACGGTATTTTAATAATACCGCTTGGTCGGGTATGAAGTCGTACAATCAAATATTGATTAAAAAGATGCATAACCCGTTTTATTCTGTCTTGTTTGATGCAATGCCCTTGGGGGGTTAATGACCGTGTCCTGGATATCCTCGGCTCATTCATTAGAAATGGCCACGACTTAAGCACGGGGTGTAGGCATACACCTGACAGTTGCGTATGTAAAAAGGTAGTCCACAAGAAGGGTATCTTCTAGTGGGTATTATACCAAGTGGTGTGTCTATTAATCTTGTTAAACCGGCTCTTCTAACCGGGTCCTAAATGGACGACAAACATGTAAAGTTGTATACAAGTTTATTTTTGAATAATTATCCCAAGTTATAAAAGATATTTTGTGCCATGTGCATTCAAACTAATTTTCTTAAACTCTTTTTAAAACGAGTCAGTTAATTGTATTTACCAGTGTAAACTGACGTATTTTCCAAAAAGGTTAAGTGCAGGTACTATACGAAATAGGCTGGCTACTCCAGGCATCAATAATCAAGTCTTGCAAGCTCTAGATGTTAAAGTCTGTTGAACAATGATCTTATTTATCTTTTGATCCGCCTGTGAATCTTTTACAGTCCGTTGAAATACTTTGATATTACTATTTATTCGGTTTGTAATGTGATTCATACCTTATGCTTCCGCTGTGCATTTATAATTTGTGTTGTTTGACTATGATAATATCAACTACGTCACGATACTCCCCACCGGGCCCACCGGTAATACGTGGAAATATCGGGGTGTGACAGGTTGGTATCAAAGCCAACACTGAGTGAATTAAACACTAGCCTTTTGTGTTTAATCTCAGTTACACAGTTGCACATTCCTAAATTTTCGAGTCTAGACAAAGAACTTAGGACTAATCCAAATTGTTTTTAATTCTAACTTTGTCCTCTATATTTCTTTGTTGTATCTTTTAATTGTTTCACAGGAAATATGCCACCGAGGTTCCGAAGAGGAGGACGAGGCAAGGGGCCAATCCACGCCCCCAACGATCACGAGGCCGGGCCTTCACACCGGCGAACTCCTTCTGCTACCATGAGTACCGATCCTCAAAGACACTGGAGGATCTATTCGGAGCCCGCTAGGCAATCTGCCTCGTCTAGCTCCACGCCTCCTTACCGCCATTCCTTTGGGCTGCAATCAGAGAACGAGCCCGAGGACTCACGCCACTCCTTCTTGCCATTGCAGTGATCCTTTTCGCACCATTCCTTTGGCGACCCCACTCCTGTCTTCCAGGGCCGGTTCAACCAGGCAAACTATATAGAAGAACCAGTGGGTTTTAACCCATTGGGCCCTGAAGACCATTTCCCCGAAGCTCAGGGAATGGATATAGATGAAGACATGGATCCTGTTGAACCACCTTCTGGGACACCTACTCACCCCATCGAGATTTCGGATGGGTCATCTTTCCATGGATCACCTTACCGTGGCCCAGACAGCTACCAGGCGAGATTTAACCAGTATGAATGGTACTTTACACCCTCTCACCATTCATCGCCTCACCAGCAGCAGCAGCAACAGGATCCCTCCGAGGATTCGCGTTTCGTGGCAGTCACGCCACCGCCACCACCGCCGCCAGTACAGCTAGTACCTTCAGAACCACCGAGGCGTAGAAGAATAGGCGCACGAATTTCCGTGCGAGAAAGGGGTTTTCACTTTAGCACCTCCCAACACTCAAGTGGCAGTCACTATCCGCCACTGCATGAAGACCCACAAACGGGTGGGCCTTCAAATCCTGTTTCAGAAGTAGATTCTGCACCTATTGCACCGCCACCATTGGGTTTTGGTAACCCGATTCCTACATACGCCGGTTCAACGGCGTACAATCCATTTGAGCAGCCGGCTCACACAAACTACAACTATGCTGAAGCCGACCCATACCTTGTAGCTGCCAACTACAACGCCCTTCATCCTGAAGGACCATATGGAGCCCCCCTGGGGAGTGGGATACCCAGCTCATGGGTATCAAACACCTGCTCAACCTCCGTTTCAGCACCAGCCGCAGCCACCACGGTTTTCCCCACCGGAACAGGAGGAAATCCTCCACAGGTTAAGCCGGGTGGAACGAGAATTTCAAGAAGAGCGTAGGAACAACCGTGGATTTCTCAAGGGCCTAGCAAGCTTGTTAAAAGGAAAGAAGAAGAGGGATCATTGAATCCCTATATGTATTGTTGTATTTCTTTATTTCAATCAAGTCCCTGCGTGGACATTTATCTATGAACTTAGTCCCTGCGTGGACTTGTCTTTCTTTAGTCCCTGCGTGGACTTGTCTTTTTAGTCCCTGCGTGGACACCTATCTTAGTAATTAGTCCCTACGAGGACTTGTATTATCAGTTTAGCCCCTGCGTGGGCAAGAAATTTCTGTTAAAAGTCCCGTTTAGGGCAATGTGTACTCCTTTTAATGTTTAATGGAATGTTAAATTTAAAAATTTCGTTTTTGTCATTTTATGCATAAATATATTATACATGAAATAAATAAATTAAAAATCGTTCCTCTTAAAATAATCTGCCTATTTAAATATTAAATAAGAATCTTAAAGGTATAACCTAGCCTGCATGTCGTTATAAGACTTGGCCAAGATGGTAAGACCTGTTTAAAAAGATTCAAACCCCTGTTAACATCTGAAAAACATGTTAACGCTCCTGGCAGACGTGATTCGTTAAAATCACACACGTCATTCTTATAATAGGATTCTTCAAAAGATTTCTATCCTAATCTGATGATCTATAAATCATAGGTTTAAGTCATCAATTAAGATGATCACATATTAAACATCCTTTGGTGATGTAGTGCCTACGGGCCATAATAAATGTCAAATAAGACAAAAGACAATTGTAGTCTACGACTCCCTGTCAGAAAAAGGTAAAGAACTATGTTCAAACCTTAATGCCTTGATTCTCTGAAATCATGGCTTATGATTTAGAATGTCCTTGTGACTAGGCCTTTTGTGCCATTAATAATACTGTTATTGTTTTATAATTAGGATAAGTTATAATAAAAATCCTAAATAAATATGATTAACAAATTAACCAAATATGGTCTGTGTTTACCATGGTTAATGAATTGCCATAAAAGACAGTTCCATAGTAAACTCCCAAATAAATTATTGTCAATATCTTATGTAACAGTTCAAACTACATGGCTGACTCGGATGAGATCAACAGTCACCCAAGGGAGGATCATGATAATACCCGAATTAACATAGCGGGTGCAGAATTGCAAGCATTAATAGACAATGCTGTTACAAAAGCTATAGAGCGGCAGTATAATGAATCTAGCGGGACTCGAAGTAGGACCTTATCCGCACCGCATTCCAAGCCTAAGACTCATTCAGAGGCTCACAGCAAGCCGCCCTCTAAGAAAGATGAGCCAAAGAAAGATGATGATCAACATTCCTCAAACCAAAATAGTGTTCCATCCAAGAGGATAGTATTTGATGATAAACCACGTACCAAGTCCTGTACTTATAAGTACTTTGTTTCCTGCAAACCCCGGGATTTCACTGGGGAGAAGGGGGCAATTGACTGAATGACTTGGTTAGATGAAATGGACACCGTGGTCGATATCAGCGGTTGTGCTGAAAGGGATGTAGTGAAGTATGTATCCCAATCATTCAAGGGAGAGGCATTAGCATGGTGGAAATCTCTCATTCAAGCAGCTGGAAAGATCCCACTCTACAATCTGACATGGGATCAGTTTGTTGCTCTTATTAAGGATAATTACTGCCCTCAACATGAGGTTGAAAGAATTGAGTCCAATTTCTTATCGTTGGTTATGAAAAACCTATATTGTTAAGCTTATCTTACAAGCTTCAACACGATGTCAAGATTGGTTCCTTACCTTGTAACACCAGAACCCAAAAGGATTGCTCGCTTCATTAGGGGTTTAGCCCCAGAAATCAAAGCCAGTGTTAAGGCTTCAAGACCTGCTACTTTTAGATCAGCAGCTGATCTATCTCTGTCTCTTACCTTAGATGCGGTCAGGTTGAGATCGCTAAAGAATTCTGAAGAAGGTAAGAGAAAGCGTGAGGATGATAACTCATGTCGTTCAGACAAGAAACACAAAGGGAACCATGAGAACAAGAAGAGTTCAGGGTTCAACAAAGGTAACCAATAGTCGGGTGAGAAACCCAGATGCAAAGTTTGTCGGAAACATCACTTTGGAAAGTGTAGATTGGAATCGAACTCGCAGACACAATCAAGGACTTTTGGATGTGGGATCTGCAAATCCAAGGAACACAAGACTTTAGACTGCAAAAAGTTGAAGGATGCAACCTGCTACAACTGCAACGAGAAAGGGCACATTAAGTCAAACTGCCCAAAATATGCCAAGAAACCAGAAGAAGGTAAAAAGACCAACGCTAGGGTCTTCAGAATGGATGCAAAAGAGGCAGTGCAGGACGATAACGTGATAACAGGTACCTTTCTTATAAATGATGTTTATGCGAGGGTATTGTTTGATTCAGGGGCGGATAAGTCATTTGTGGATAATAAATTTTGTAAGTTATTAAATCTACCTGTTAGGACCCTAAGCATAAAATACGAAGTGGAGTTAGCTGATGGAACCATAGAATCTGCTTCAACCGTGTTAGATGGATGTTTCATATCCATTAGGAACCACTCTTTTCCGTTATCCTTACTTGCTTTGAAATTAGCTGGTTTCGACATAGTAATAGGCATGGATTGGTTGTCTCGCAACCAAGCCCAGATCGTTCGTGCTAAGAAGCAAGTAGTTGTCAAAACTCCTCGTGGCGAGCCTTTGACAATCCAAGGATATACTAAGTACGGAATGCCTGAGCAAGTGTCCATGCTCAAGGCATCAAGGTGTTTGACGAAGGGTTGTGTTATCTACATGGCGCAAGTAACTATTGATGAACCAAAGCCTAAGATCGAAGACATACCTATCATCTCTGGATATCCAGGAGTATTTCCTGAAGAACTACCTGGTTTACCCCCAGATAGACAAGTGGAGTTCAGGATTGACATTATTCCTGGAGCAGCATCTGTTGCAAGAGCGCCTTACAGATTGGCATCAACGGAGATGAAAGAGTTGAGAACTCAACTGGATGATTTGTTAGCCAAAGGATTTATTAGACCTAGCTCATCTCCTTGGGGAGCACCAATCCTGTTTGTGAAGAAAAAGGATGGGTCGATGCGTCTGTGCATCGATTATCGAGAACTTAACAAAGTTACTATTAAGAATCAGTATCCATTGCCCAGGATCGACGACTTGTTCGATCAACTTCAAGGAGCGAGTTGCTTTTCCAAGATCGACTTAAGGTCAGGATATCATCAACTGAAGGTCAAGGATGAAGATGTACATAAGACTGCATTTAGGACTCGTTATGGTCACTACGAGTTCTTAGTGATGCCTTTTGGACTCACTAATGCACCAGCCGCATTCATGGATCTCATGAACTGCGTCTGCAAGCCCTACATGGATAAATTTGTCATCGTCTTCATCGATGATATTCTTATTTACTCGAAGAGTCAAGCTGACCATGAGAAGCACCTCCATTGCATTCTGAAACTGCTTCATCGAGAAAAGCTCTACGCCAAATTCTCTAAGTGTGAATTTTGGCTTTGTGAAGTCCAATTTCTTGGACATGTGGTTAGCAAACGCGGAATCCAGGTAGATCCCGCTAAGGTCGAAGCTGTCATGAATTGGCAAGAGCCGAAGACGCCCACAGAGATTCGCAGCTTCTTGGGATTGGCAGGATATTACAGGCGTTTTATTGAAAAATTTTCAAGGATTGCTGCACCCTTAACTTCTTTGACTAGGAAGAATATTAAGTTCGACTGGGGACCAAAGCAACAAGAATCCTTTGATATCCTTAAACAGAAGCTAAGCAATGCACCAGTGTTGACATTGTCTGAAGGGATTGAAGAATTTGTAGTATACTGTGATGCATCACACACCGGTATGGGGTGTGTGCTTATGCAGAAAGGCAAGGTTATTGCCTATGCTTCTCGACAGTTAAAGGTGCACGAAAAGAACTACACTACCCATGACTTAGAGTTGGGTGCCGTTGTATTTGCACTAAAACTGTGGAGGCATTATTTGTATGGAACTAAGTGTGTGATCTATTCTGATCACAAGAGCCTTCAACATCTGTTCAATCAGAAAGATTTGAACATGAGGCAGCGTCGATGGATGGAGACGTTGAATGACTACGATTGTGAAATCCGATACCATCCAGACAAGGCGAATGTAGTCGCTGATGCCTTAAGCAGAAAGGAAAGAGTTAAACCCATCAGAATCAATGCCAAGAGCATTGAGATAAAGAATAGTTTGAATGAAAGGTTGTTAGCTGCGCAAAAGGAACCTGTGCTAGAAGCTAACTATCCTGATGAAAAGCTAGGAGTAACTGAAGAACAATTATCCTATGGTAAGGACGGAATTATGAGGTTAAATGGACGAATATGGGTTCCATTTTATGGAGGACTTCGAGATGTTATCCTCCAGGAAGCCCACAGTTCTAAATACTCCATTCATCTTGGGGCTGACAAGATGTACCAGGATCTGAAAGCAAATTTTTGGTGGATAGGCTTGAAGAAGTCTATAGCTGCCTATGTAGCTAAATGTTTGACATGTACGCAAGTCAAAGCGGAACATCAGATGTCACACCCCAACCGATGGCGGAATCATCGGGGCATGACACTGAGCGAAACAGATTGTCCAGAAGTTTCCATAACAATTATCAATACTATTCAATTTAAATAATACGTCCCATACCGTATCTCAAACAGCAAAGTAATTATTACAGACATAAATCCAGTCAAATATTCTGTTCTGACAACTCAGATTCAAATAGACAACAATTATTTATCTGCTTCTAGAGACCCCTGATTCGTTATCTACATAAAACTATTTGTTGGGCTCTAGAGCGTTATTCTAGCTTCAAAATCCTACCACATATGCATCCTAAGCACCTGTCACATACGTTAAAATAAAGTCAATACATAAAATGTAAAGGTGAGCATACAAGTTTGATGATAGCATATAGAGTTCGAATTTGTTTACGCATAACCAACACGTACACATAGTGAAATGAAGCACGTTAGTTATCGACATAGACCCATCGATACCAGTGACTGCGGGTTGACTGCCCGAGGCAGTTCGCAATACATGATTACCACCGTAATCCATGCAAGTAAAAGATCCTTAACAACCCCCGTGCGAATGGGTGCTGAGTCCAAACTATAGTACTATCGTTGCTAAGGCAGGTAGACAACATTCCATGTGTAAACATAACAAACAAGCATTCATGAGCCACGTATAACATGCATTAATGGTTAGCGTTCAAATAGTTTGCGTAGTGTGATAGTTGTAGTTTGAATATTCGTAACGTATGTAACACCCAAAAGTGCTTAAAGTAAAAAGGGATCGAGTATACTCACAGTGATTATGGATTGAAGGGAGCGCTTAGCGAGTACGGTTAGCCTGGATAGATTCGGTAGCATAACGATAAGCGATTCGTAAAACGTCACAAGGTATGAAAGGGTCGGATGGGGGTTCGATCGGATGGCAACCCATGCGGATAACAATCCGTTCGAGTGGTCATCCGGTCGGATAGTGATCCGGTCGGATGACGATTCGAGTGGATTGTTTCTTCCTATAAGAAGTATGTGTTTGTGTATGATGGTTTGACTTTTGAAGTTTTTGTTGTAGCATTTTGAAAACAATTAAGTATCTCTATCTTTCAAGTCGGTCGATCGGATGACTAGTCATGCGGATGGCAATTCGTTCGAATGGTCATCTGGTCGATCGGTGACTTAGTGATGAGGTTACTTATTGAAAACTAGATTACCACGGAAGTGTCGTTCGATCGAATTGTAATTCGACCGGATGGCAATTCGATCGGATGGCAATCCGTGCAATTGAATATGTTGGGAGTTGTTAAGTCTTTTAAAGTCTTAGTATCTCATGATCCGAAGAGTAATCCTTCTAGATGGTCGTTCGATCAGATTGCAATTCGTTCAATACCCAAACTTTAATTAAGATTGTTTAAAGGTGGGACCCAAGTGTAATCCGTTCGGGTGGCAATTCGTTCGGGTGGCCTATCCGGTCGGATGGTAATCCGGTCGAATGGCAATCCGTTCCGATTGTCCTGTTCGTTCTACACTTGGTCGTTTTGAAGGTTTGTCGTTATGTCGAGTCACTTTGATGACGTGTTAGCCAACAGAACCTCTAGTTCAATCCAGTTGACCAACCTGACCAGGAATCACCCCAGTCCGGCCGGTTACCGGCTTGAGGCAGTTGTTCTTGGTTAACCCGAAGTCGATAGTCTCGTGAGTAGAATCCGGATCTTGAACTAGTACAACACTATAATTGAGTAGAAGACTAGTTCAGGGTCGGATCCTGTCGGTTTTGGGTACTTGGAGTGCGAAAGAGTTGAAAGAAGGATAAAACCATCTTTCAATCCTTTTTCTCCATACTTGTGTCAAGATCTTTACAAGATCTATGGGGAAATCGGCTAGATCTAAGTTGTTCTTGGTGGGTTGAGGTCAAAGCATGAAGTTCTTATTGAACACATGATGTCATCACCTTAGAACACCCGAAATCTAGTGATTTCGCGGTTAAAAGTTAAGATTTGAAAGATAGAAAGGTGTAGGAGTGCGTGTAGATCAAGAAAGTACAAGATTTAGGGCGAGATCTTACCGGAATCGAGAGAAATCTGAGAAAAGGTTGAGTTAAGCGTGCTGGTCGAACAGGGATTTCCAAAAGTGGAAAAGATGAGAATGACAGGGGTATTTATAGGATGCCAAAAGGGGAAAGGGCTGTTCGGTCGGATAGCACATCGCCTGGGTGACTGTCCGGTCGGATGGCATCTCGATCGGATGGCACCTGTCATCCGTTACCAAGTGGCTATCCGGTCGGATGGCATCTCGATCGGATGGCACCTGTCACGCATGACATAAGCTTGAGACCCTTCGAAGTAGTATCACCGTATACACACAATAAGTCACCATTCGCGAGCGAGAATCGAATCATCTTGTCAAAGCATACAACTTCAGCATGGTTTTCTCGAAGAAAGTCCATGCCTACTATGACGTCGAAACTTCCGAGTTGCATCGGAATAAGGTCAATTGGGTAGACGTGATTTTTATCGGCGTAACTTTTCTGTCGATCCCGAGCCTTCACCAGGTTGTCTCGAATTTGAAAAATTTTGTCTATCGTTTCTTGTAATAGCTCAGGACCGGTTAATTGTGAATGACCGATCTCATGCCACACAATAGGCGATCGACATCTTCTTCCGTATAATGCCTCGAATGGTGCCATTTGTATGCTAGAATGGTAGCTGTTGTTATACGAGAATTCGACTAACGGCAGGTATTTATCCCAATTACCACCGAAGTCTAAGACACATGAACGGAGCATGTCTTCAAGAGTACGAATCGTTCTTTCAGTCTGACCGTCGGTTTGAGGGTGGAAAGCGGTACTTAGATTAAGCGATGTACCGAGTGCCGTTTGAACTGTTTCCCACAGTCGTGAAGTAAACCGAGCATCACGGTCAGAAATGATGTCACGAGGCGTTCCATGATTACAAATGATCTCGTCGGTGTAGATTCGGGCTAATAGTTCTACTTTGTAGTCTTCTCGTATTGGCAGAAAGTGAGCTGATTTAGTCAAACGGTCGACCACAACCCAAATGCTGTCGTGACCTGATGACGTGTGCGGTAGCTTGGTTATAAAGTGCATGGCTATGCTCTCCCATTTCCACATGGGAATTGGTGGTTGTTCGAGTAAGCCAGAGGGTCTTTGATGTTCAGCCTTGACTCTAGCGCAAGTTAGGCATTTTCCGACGTAGAGAGCAATATCCCTTTTCATACCCGGCCACCAGTACCTATAACGGAGATCCTGGTACATTTTGTCGGCACCGGGGTGAATAGAATACCGAGATTTATGGGCTTCGTCCATTAAGATTTGTCGCAAATCTGTTCGTTTGGGAATCCAAATCCGGTCTAGGAAGTGGAATATCCCATTCGATTTGCTCATAAGTTGGGCCCCATCGTGGTAGATTCTTTCTTTCTTCAGGGTGCGTTCATTAAAACATGCATGTTGAGCGTCACGGATGAGGGTTTCGCGATCGTGTTGGGCTTGAACATTACGGGTGCTAAGCAGGTAACTCCGTCTGCTGAGTGCGTCGGCAACGACATTTGCCTTGCCTGGGTGATAACGGATCTCACAGTCGTAATCGTTGAGAAGTTCTACCCATCGGCGTTGGGGCATATTAAGTTCCTTCTGATTAAAGATGTGTTGTAGGCTCCTATGGTCGGTGAAGATCGTACACTTGGTACCATACAGGTAGTGTCGCCAAATCTTTAACGCAAAAACCACTGCGCCTAGCTCGAGATCATGGGTTGTATAGTTCTTCTCATGGATTTTGAGCTGACGAGATGCGTAAGCTATGACCTTGTCCCGTTGCATGAGAACGCAACCAAGACCAAGGTTGGAAGCATCACAGTAGACATTGAAATCATCGTTTCCGTCTGGCAATGTGAGAACAGGAGCGTTGCAAAGCATGTGATTGAGGTTTTGGAAGGCAGTCTCTTGTTTGGTTCCCCAGACAAAAGGCTGGTCCTTATGCGTAAGAGAGGTAAGCGGTACAGCAATCTTCGAGAATCCTTCGATAAATTGTCGATAATAGCCCGCTAGTCCGAGAAAAGAGCGGACTTCAGACGGATTCTTAGGTGTAACCCAGCTCTTGACAGCTTCAATCTTTGCAGGGTCGACGTGAATGCCTTGACTATTTACGATGTGACCCAGAAACTGAACTTCCTCCAACCAGAATTCACACTTGGAGAACTTGGCATAGAGTTGGTTCCCCTGGAGTAACTCGAGAACCAAACGTAGATGTTGCGCATGTTCGGTCTTCGATTTGGAATAAATCAAGACATCGTCGATGAATACGATGATGAAACGGTCGAGATATGGTTTACACACGCGATTCATCAGATCCATGAAAACCGCTGGTGCGTTGGTTAAGCCAAAAGGCATGACAACAAATTCGTAGTGACCGTAACGAGTACGAAACGCGGTTTTGGGTATATCCTCCTCTTGAATACGTAGCTGGTGATATCCTGAACGCAGGTCGATCTTTGAGAAACACGTAGCGCCTTGTAGTTGATCAAACAAATCGTCAATGCGAGGTAGAGGATAGCGGTTCTTGATTGTTAACTTATTCAATTCCCGATAGTCGATGCACATCCTGAATGACCCGTCCTTCTTTTTGACGAAAAGGACTGGCGCGCCCCAAGGAGAGGTGCTCGGGCGAATGAAGCCTTTCTCAAGTAATTCCTGGAGTTGGGTTGAGAGTTCGCGCATTTCGTACGGCGCAAGTCGATAAGGTGCTTTGGCAATGGGGTTAGCTCCAGGAATGAGGTCAATACGAAAATCGATATCACGACTTGGCGGTAGTCCGGGAAGATCCTCTGGAAAAACATTGGGAAATTCTCGAACCACAGGAACGTCTTTCACTTCCTTCTTCTCTTTCTTTTCCTTCTCCGCTGCTACAACGTTAGCCAAGAAAGCCCTGTATTCCTTGCGGAGATACTTGCTGGCTTACACGCATGACATAAGCTTGAGACCCTTCGAAGTAGTATCACCGTATACACACAATAAGTCACCATTCGCGAGCGAGAATCGAATCATCTTGTCGAAGCATACAACTTCAGCATGGTTTTCTCGAAGAAAGTCCATGCCTACTATGACGTCGAAACTTCCGAGTTGCATCGGAATAAGGTCAATTGGGAAGACGTGATTGTTGGGATAACGGAATTGACGGCGACGGTTCTTCCGGTAGCGACTTCAACATCGAATGCCGAGGAGAGTTGGGAACGTTTACGACTAAGGAGTTTCTCAAATTCGAGCGACACAAAGCAGTTATCGGCTCCAGTATCAAACAAACATGAAGCATAAATACCATTCACAAGGAACGTACCATTGACCACATTGTTGTCGGCCTGGGCTTGACGCACGTTGAGGTTGAAAGTTCTGGCGCGTGCGGCCTGTTGTTGCTGCTATTGTTGTTGTTGCTGTTGTGGCTGCTGTTGCTGAGGCTCTTGCTTTACGACCCTGTTTGGGCACATGTAGGCGAAATGGTTTGGGTCGCCACATGCGAAGCAGGCTCTGGCTTTGACTGCGGGTGCCGGAGGAGCTTGTTGACCATGTGGGGCAGTGAGCAGAGCTTGGTGAGCAGGAGCTTGTCGGATGCGGCAGTTAGCAGTAAAATGGCCGTATACGTTGCAGTGAGCACAATAACGGCAAGCAATGGCAGTTGGGTGGTGGTAGGTGCAAGTAGGGCAGAGCGGGTGTGGCCCAGTGTATGCACGCATTGCAGGCGGTGCATTGGCCACAGGCGCTGCTACTTGACGCTATTGGGCAGGTACGGCTTGAATTGGTGCAACAATGATCGCACAATTCTTGTTGTTGGAGCTGTTCTTTCTCTTGTTCTTCCTCTTGTTGCCTGATGAGGTGGGTTCAGCAGTTGGTACGGCAGTGGTAGCTTGATGCAGATGCTTCGAAGTCTTATCCCAGACACCAGCCTTAACCCGCTTGTCGTTAATTTCAGCGGCCAGTAGGTAAGTCTCCTCGATCGTCGTAGTCTTAGCCGCTTGCACGAAATCAGCAACGCAGTCGGGCAGGGCCCGGATGTATTTCTTGATCGTCATGTCGGGAGTCTTGACTTGATCGGGGCAGATAATGCTGAGCTGTTTAAAACGAGCAGTAAGACCAGCATTGTCACCATCCTTTTGCTGGATGTGCCAAAACTCATCTTCTAGCTTTTGACGTTCGTGAGGAGGGCAGAATTCCTCTAGCATAACTTCCTTGAGTTCGTCCCACGACAGACCGTAGGCTGCATCGTTCCCTCGCTTGTTCCTCTCGGCCGTCCACCAGTCTAGTGCACGGGACTGGAAAACGCGGTAGCATTCAGAGTTCGAAGGTCATCAGGGCAACCACTCTGCCGCAGAGTAACCTCAATAGAGTCAAACCAGTGGAATAATGCAGTGGGACCCCCTTCGCCGGTGAATTCTTTTGGCCCACAAGACTTGAATTGCTTGAAGCTGAAAGGCCTTGCGGCAGCTTTGGGAGCGTCGGTTCTTGATTCCTCAGACGATTTTGTGACAACCCGCACTAAACCAGGTATCCGTACGACTTAATTAATGATTAATTACTGCTTAATTACTGTGCTTGTTTGAACTAGCTGATGAACTGCTACTTGATATCTGATACATGTACTTACTTGCATCATACTTTACTTATCGTCACTACATTATTTACATGCTGAACCTTAGTGACAAACATGATGCACAAAAAGCACAGTAGCACAATAGCGGATAACCTATTGAACATGTTGATAAAGCCAGCATCAGGCAGACACTGCCTCTAAGGCCTGTAAGAGCCTGAGATAATTGCTACACTAATGGTGAGTGTAGGGATACAAGGGTTGTAGAACTGCGTCTCTAGGAATAAGTTACAATGACTGGATGTGCCAAGAACGTACTTTAAGTACAAAATTCAGCACTTTAACTAAAAATTCAGCATTTGGTTAACTAATAAAGTGCCAAAACATGGGGAAAATATTACTAGACACTTTCCAAAGTGTCAGAAATAAATTGTGTCACTAAAAGAAATAATAGCGACACTTTATATACTTATTTAGCGCTTTAACGGATCAGTATCCAACCAAACAACCGGACTTAACCCGGGACACAAAAATATTGACATTGGCATTGTTTTTCTTTTCCGAGCTAGTTGGGGTACCCGGACACCCTAACACCCGTTACAAAACACTACACGCTAGTAACTAGTTTTAATCTCCTAACTAAACTAACTAAGTCACCTAACTAGAGATTGAAATCTAACTAAATGCCACTCTCATGAACCGATCACCCCCCCCCCCTCTTCTCACATTCGATTTTCCCATGTGCCAAAAAGAGAATCCACCAAGTCCCTATGCAATTATCCTTGGGATTATGTAAAAGATCATGCTAAGTACATACACCACCCTAACTATTACATCTAGCACCCCCCTAAATACTCATCATTTACCTAACACTTAGAACTATTTACACTACAAGTGTTAGAATTATTTTTGGACATGTTTTCAAAATATAAATTTCGCCATGACTTTATTTACTAAATATTCGGAGGTGGGATTTTCACAAAATTTAACGTGATAAATATATATTTTTCACACACTGTTTATGATTATTTTGTGAAAATGCATAGATATTATTTTTAGAGTAAAAATAATATTTACGAACGTTAACGATTCCAAAATAATACGAACGCTTTCACCATAAATATATAAGTTACACCGGTGATTATATTACCACTCGATTGTTAAACGTAACTTACGCACTTACGGAAATATTTATGAACGCACATGTATTGAATCCCCCATCCTTGGGAAGGAAATTAATTACCAAGTATTTACAAAATGTAAATACGAAATAGTTGTCTAACTATTTCCCAAAAACATAAACCATGAAGCTAAGGCACGGCCGTCCGTCTAATAGAATTAGTACGTGTAGGTCGTCACACAGCTGCGTGAGCAGGAGATACTTGGTAGAGACGCTTCACTGTGAGTTCATGTCCCCCTTTTCTCTAACTGTTTTCAGTTTTCTTAACTGCGGGGGTGAAATACATGTTACTTTGATTACAAGTACTTTATACACGGTATGGTTAGCGTAAGGAGGTTTACTACTTAGATCATGTGAGTGGGTAGGAGCAATATGAGGCCATTAGTCCTCATACCGGGACCGAGGGACAGGAGCGGTAGATCTATCTGGGTGTAGCGAGCCCAGCCCCAGGCCAAACTAGAAACGGACCTTGGGGTGACTTTGTCCACATACAAATGCCGTGGCGAAATCTGCTAGGTTTGAGTCTCCCTATTTGCACTTCACATATATCAGTGGCCTTGCAAACCATTGGTGATCTCAATTCCCTTATTTGCTACATACCAAAGACTATTTTTATACTCACAACGGTTTACTTACTCACTTACACATGAACTCGCTCAACATTATTGTTGATTTTTCAACTTACATGTATTTCAGGAAATTAACGGATCTGGCACGGTATGGAACGTTTTCCCGCTGCACTAGTTACGAGGTCATCCGGGTTTGGGGAATGTGACTCTTTCCTGGACAAGTCACAGTCCTTAAACTATGCTTATGTTATGTTGAGTTTGTTGAACAATGTTTATGTCGTTAAGTTGTGTTTCTGTTAAGACAATGTTATTGTATTTGGTATTTTAAAACTTAATCGAATGGATGATCTTGCATGATTTTATTTCATATAGCTTTGTTATGGTTAAGCTATGGTATTAAGAAGTCACACCAAAATAACCACGCTTCCGCAAAGCCAGGGTGTGACAGATTTGCTGGCATTCTCATAGACATCACTCACAGCCTTTGCTACGCTTTTAGCGATGATGGAAGCAAGACGTCTGTCTCTCTTTTCCTGACGAGAAAGTGCATGACGGGATCCAGACGACATTGTCTGCAATAGACATCGCCACGGAACTCAACACATTGTATTCGAATCTCACCTCACACGTTTACTAATTACTAAAGCTCAGTAACACGTACATTTGCGTACACACCCATCACATAGAGTACACTTTCACATATACACATAAGCATGTAGAGCACATAATCACATAACGCCTAAGCATGTAGAGCACGTATTCACATAACGCCTAAGCATGTAGAGCATGGAAGCAACGAACACATACGCATTGAATCACTAGAAGCAGTCAGAAAATAGAAACCTATTATTCACAGCTCGCGATCGTTCGAGTATAGCGATCGCGTTTAGTATCTCGAATAGCGTAGTGTAGCATAGGGTTGTCCAAAATTCGGCGATTTGTTAGCGATTTGAGATAGAAATGCAGTGCGAGTCGTGCGGGTCGATCGTAGTGAAAGCAAAATTGAGTAAATCTTCAAAATTTAAACACCTAAACAGGTAAAAACACACAAAACACATAAAATCGATGAATTATCAGAGCGACAACTGCCGACTCCAAACACATAAATTGAGAATTAGATCGTCTGCGGCTATTAGACGTTGACTACCCAAAGTGATTCGACTATTCTCAACAGACTTGTCGTCACACTTCGACTTTCGGGATCGTGTTTCTGCCTCGATTCTTGGGCATTCAATACGTACTCCCTAGGTCATACTTATGGACTCAGGTCGTTGAAGTTCGTCGAGGCTTTGGTGAGACGAGTAAAAGTTTGGAGCAAGTTGTCAAGGTTAGGGTTTCACCCCTAGCTTAGCAACTTCTTCCTTGTTGTAGCAAAATTGAGGAGATTATTCATCAAAATATGGATTTCACTCATGATTTGGTATAATTCTCCTCGTTTGTTATTGTAAATAATGAGGAAATCGTTGATAAATCGATAAAATCGGCACTGACCAAGCAATTTAGTCGGGAGTTTGCGGTTTTCACACCTAATCCCAACGGAATCGCTTGACCCTAATTGAAAATCCGAGTGCAGTGATAGCGAGAAATAGCTGGGTACAACACATAAGTTCGGTCTGTTGGATCCTAACTATAGTCTAGGTTTCTAAGACATCGACCCGGACTAGGTCGAGTCTTGCCTAATTCCCTATAGTTATGGCTCTGATACCAATCTGTCACACCCCAACCGATGGCGGAATCATCGGGGCATGGCACTGAGCGAAACAGATTGTCCAGAAGTTTCCATAACAATTATCAATACTATTCAATTTAAATAATATGTCCCATACCGTATCTCAAACAGCAAAGTAATTATTACAGACGTAAATCCAGTCAAATATTCTGTTCCGACAACTCAGATTCAAATAGACAGCAATTGTTTATCTGCTTCTAGAGACCCCTGATTCGTTATCTACAGACAACTATTTGTTGGGCTCTAGAGCGTTATTCTAGCTTCAAAATCCTACCACATATACATCCTAAGCACCTGTCACATACGTTAAAATAAAGTCAATACATAAAATGTAAAGGTGAGCATACAAGTTTGATGATAGCATATAGAGTTCAAATTCGTTTACGCATAACCAACACGTACACATAGTGAAATTAAGCACGTTAGTTTTCGACATAGACCCATCGATACTAGTGACTGCGGGTTGACTGCCCGAGGCAGTTCGCAATACATGATTACCACCGTAATCCATGCAAGTAAAAGATCCTTAACAACCCCCGTGCGAATGGGTGCTGAGTCCAAACTATAGTACTATCGTTGCTAAGGCAGGTAGACAACATTCCATGTGTAAACATAACAAACAAGCATTCATGAGCCACGTATAACATGCATTAATGGATAGCGTTCAAATAGTTTGCGTAGTGTGATAGTTGTAGTTTGAATATTCGTAACGTATGTAACACCAAAAAGTGCTTAAAGCAAAAAGGGATCGAGTATACTCACAACGATTATGGATTGAAGGGAGCGCTTAGCGAGTACGGTTAGCCTAGATAGATTCGGTAGCATAACGATAAGCGATTCGTAAAACGTCACAAGGTATGAAAGGGTCGGATGGGGGTTCGATCGGATGGCAACCCATGCGGATAACAATCCGTTCGAGTGGTCATCCGGTCGGATAGTGATCCGGTCGGATGACGATTCGAGTGGATTGTTTCTTCCTATAAGAAGTATGTGTTTGTGTATGATGGTTTGACTTTTGAAGTTTTCGTTGTAGCATTTTGAAAACATTTAAGTATCTCTATCTTTCAAGTCGGTCGATCGGATGACTAGTCGTGCAGATGGCAATTCGTTCGAATGGTCATCCGGTCGATCGGTGACTCAGTGATGAGGTTACTTATTGAAAACTAGATTACCACAGAAGTGTCGTTCGATCGAATTGTAGTTCGATCAGATGGAAATCCGTGCAATTGAATATGTTGGGAGTTGTTAAGTCTTTTAAAGTCTTAGTATCTCATGATCCGAAGAGTAATCATTCTAAATGGTCGTTCGATCGGATTGCAATTCGTTCAATACCCAAACTTTAATTAAGATTGTTTAAAGGTGGGACCCAAGTGTAATCCGTTCGGGTGGCAATTCGTTCGGGTGGCCTATCTGGTCGGATGGTAATCCGGTCGAATGGCAAACCGTTCCGATTGTCCTGTTCGTTCTACACTTGGTCGTTTTGAAGGTTTGTCGTTATGTCGAGTCACTTTGACGACGTGTTAGCCAACAGAACCCCTAGTTCAACCCAGTTGACCAACCTGACCAGGAATCACCCCAGTCCGGCCGGTTACCGGCTTGAGGCAGTTGTTCTTGGTTAACCCGAAGTCGATAGTCTCGTGAGTAGAATCCGGATCTTGAACTAGTACAACACTATAATTGAGTAGAAGACTAGTTCAGGGTCGGATCCTATCGGTTTTGGGTACTTGGAGTGCGAAAGAGTTGAAAGAAGGATAAAACCATCTTTCAATCCTTTTTCTCCATACTTGTGTCAAGATCTTTACAAGATCTATGGGGAAATCGGCTAGATCTAAGTTGTTCTTGGTGGGTTGAGGTCAAAGCATGAAGTTCTTATTGAACACATGATGACATCACCTTAGAACACCCGAAATCTAGTGATTTCGTGGTTAAAAGTTAAGATTTGAAAGATAGAAAGGTGTAGGAGTGCGTGTAGATCAAGAAAGTACAAGATTTAGGACGAGATCTTACCGGAATCGAGAGAAATCTGAGAAAAGGTTGAGTTAAGCATGCTGGTAGAACAGGGATTTCCAAAAGTGGAAAAGATGACAATGAAAGGGGTATTTATAGGATGCCAAAAGGGGAAATGGCTGTTCGGTCGGATAGCACATCGCCTGGGTGACTGTCCGGTCGGATGGCATCTCGATCGGATGGCACCTGTCATCCGTTACCAAGTGGCTATCCGGTCGGATGGCTATTCGACCGGATGGCTCTTGGTTAGTGTGTTTGACGTGGCGATTTTTGCTGATTCGATTTTGATTGCGATCGATGCGATACAATAGATTCTCCTAGTCAAATTACTCTCAGTCCCAAACACTCATATCTCGCATGATCTATATTTTTTTTTACCATTTATCGTAGTTCGTTCACGATTCGGGTTCGACTGCATCCCGAGTTAGATTTCGAGTTTCGATTGAGTTCGCTTGCTTATCACAACATAACATAAATAAACATGCACAGGTAACACGTAAGGCACACACACACGTATAATAACAAGTAAAATTCATAGCTCGAGTTGCGATTAGAAGTCGATTCGATTAGCATAGCTTGATTATTGATTAGTTAACTTTATCGCATTGTCACTTCCTTTATTTCACAGTCGTAAGCCGATTGATTAACGATTAACACACCTCGATTATTGCATTAACGACACTTACTCCACATAATACAAATGAAGTAAAGAAATTTCTACGAGTCAAGTTGCGCGAAATTGGTCGTTGACTTTGACCTTGACTTTGACTTTCACTTATGAAAACACGGGGTGTTACATCAGAAGCCGTCAGGTTTGCTACAACAGCCTGAACTTCCCACATGGAAGTGGGAAATGGTGACGATGGATTTCATCACCAAGTTGCCAAAAACAAAGAAAGGAAATGATACTATATGGGTGATAGTAGATAGACTGACTAAGTCAGCACATTTCCTACCCATTAAGGAGACTTATAGCTCCGACATGTTAGCCCAATTGTACGTAGATAAGATTGTATCTCTACATGGCATACCAGTGTCTATTATCTCTGACAGAGATACGCGATACACATCACATTTTTGGAAAAGTTTCCAACACTCTTTGGGCACGCGCTTAAATTTTAGTACGGCTTACCATCCTCAGACGGACGGGCAGAGTGAGCGTACAATCCAAACTTTGGAAGACATGCTTCATGCATGTGTGATTGACTTAGGTGGTAGTTGGGATAACCACCTACCATTAGTCGAGTTCTCCTATAATAATAGCTATCATACGAGCATCAAAGCCGCGCCTTTCATGGCATTGTACGGTAGAAAGTGCAGAACGCCCGTTTGTTGGGCGGAAGTTGGGGATGTCCAACTGACAGGACCTGAAATAGTCCTGGAGACGATAGATAAGATTGTACAAATACGCGATCGTCTCAAAGCTGCCAGGGATAGGCAGAAAAGCTACGCAGATTTAAGGCGTAAACCTCTGAAATTCGAGGTAGGTGACAAGGTACTACTTAAAGTATCACCCTGGAAAGGGGTAATGCATTTTGGTAAGAAAGGCAAGTTAAGCCCGAGATACATAGGACCATTCGAGATCATCGAATGTGTCGGATCAGTTGCTTATAAGTTAAACTTACCTGAAGAGCTCAGTGGTATTCACAATGTATTCCACATCTGCAATCTAAAGAAGTGTCTAGCTGATGAATCACTAGTCATACCCCATACAGATGTGCACATAGAAGAGAGCTTGAAGTTTGTTGAAAAACCTGTGTCAATCGAGGATTGACAGGTTAAGAAGCTTCGAAGGAAGCATGTACCGATCGTAAAAGTAAAATGGGATGCCCGTAGAGGTCCCGAGTACACGTGGGAGGTAGAGTCCACAATGAAAGAAACGTACCCTCATTTATTTCATTAAATCTCAAGGTCGAGATTTCTTTTAAGGGGGTGAGGATGTAACACCTCGAAATTTCGTGTCCAATATTATATCGACACGTGTCATAAATTTTAAACGTGTAAAGGATTACTTTAGAAGGACTAACGTTGACAAACAAAGATAGTACGTGAATAAAAGGATTCAAAATGGCAACAATGAATAAATATATCTTTCAATAACCCTACATGATGTTTATACCCTTAAAAGAATGAATCATAGATCATACGAAGCTAATTGTGAAAGAAAGTGAGGAATTACAAACTACAGGGGCTAAATGTGACAACATGTTTAAAGTATATCTCTGGGTGACCTTTTAGCAAACCTGAAGCTTTGTAATGATTAATTATGCTCACTAGAATAAGTGATAAAAATTTCACAAGGTTTCGTTTCCGTATGAGAAAGTTATGCTAACATTCGTATGCGAGGGGTTAAAAGCGTAAACGTTGAAAATTAAGGCTTTTCGAGTGACCATAAAGTGACCAAGGACTTCACAAAGATTGGTTATGTCCTGGAGTCCTTAGAAATCAATTTAGAGGGCTTAAAGTGCAAAACAAGAAGTTAAAACAACTTTTAGAAGGACCGGGGACCAAAACTGCAATTGTTGAAACTTGTGTGGCTTGTCCTGATCACCCATACGGGCCGCGTAAGACACCTGGGGACTCTTACGCGGGCCACCTGAACCCCCAACATCAGAAAAACATGGCAGGTGTCTGTCCAGCCTGTTTAACCGACTTTGATGGCTTGTTTTCAATACCATGGGCTGCACAAACATGTTTTTAGGCACTAGGGACACTTGTGTTGATCAAGGAACAATCCTAGACTTGTTTGGCATCATCTTGATCAATCATAGAACACTATATAAAGGAGCACTTGTTGCAACTTTTGATCATTCATTCTAGCTTCATTTGTGGAACTTCCTGGAGTTCAAGAGCAGTCCCTAATCATCATTAGTCATGCATAGGACCTTGGTAAGCTTCCTTAACCTTCCTTAATCATGTTTTACTTAGTTATTTAGCTTAAAGTTAAACCGTCGTAATTAAGGTTTGACTTAACGATTAATCACTAATGGTCCAGTGATTAGTCGAATTGAAAGTAGTTATAAGTTGGTAATTATGTGGGCATTAAACCCTTAAAAGGGCACCCTCTGATTCCCGCTCTAACTAAGTCATTTGTCGGGTCAAAGTTAGTTATAAAAAGTCAACAGAAACATAATTTTCGAATTAACACATAATTAGCAATGTAGAAGACATGTAACCTGTTTTACCACTCATATAACTTTGTAATCAATGCAAGAACATGTCTAAGCATGTCCGACCCGACAATTTTCAGTTTAGGACCGGTTCGGAACAGAAAGTCGAATAAATTGACCACTGCTTTGACTTTCAGTTTTGACCCATATTAGCATGATATACAAATGCCTTAGAGCTTCATTAGGACCGGGTTATATGATAGTATAACCCTCTGTGTTTGGCTCGTTGATTGTCCGATCCATTTACACGTTTCCGTTAATTGCTTAATATTGACCATAATGCCCTTTTTACCATAAAACGTGAATTTTGGAAATGTGAGAGGACAATAATCTTGGTTACTGATTTATAAACATGTCCCTAAAATTTCACATCAGTTTGAGGTCTAGATTAGGAGTTATGCTCAATAGCGTAATTAGAAAGCTTTTTATTTAATTAAACGACACACTTAGCATAAAGCCTATATAAACCCAATTTTTGACACCAAAAATTTTACCCACTGATGTAATATAATATTTTGGGATTTTTGAAGATTTTTAATTATTTTTAAACTGATCATAACATAGGGTTATTGCCTTGATTCGGTAATTACCGATTATACCCTTTTTGCTTATAAAATGAGTTTTACATAACATTTTGGTTCCAAATCTTTGGCCACTGATTTCATATGATAAATGAAGTATTTTGAACTTTATAAACTGACCAGGAAATTCAAATTTCCTATTATAACCCGGAAATCGCTTAAAACGACTTTTTACGCGTTTTAAACGTATAGTATGGGTCAAAACCATTCTTGTCATATAAGACCTTTCACCAACTGATATAACCTATTAAATTAAATAGTTTTACTGATTATTTTCAGACACGAATCTCAGAAATTATATTTAATCTCTTTTATAATCTCTAAAATGACCAAAATACCCATACGGGGCTTAATTTGAGATTAAACTCGTCTTGGGCATAATGGAAGGTATCCTCCTGATATTACAACATATTTAAAGCATATTAACTTAGGAAACCTGTTCGTGACTCATTTGGTTACCCGTTGTGCATTATTCGCGTTCGGTTCAGTTTATGTAACTAGTTTGCATAAATTGACCGAAACGGGTCAAACCCTATCATTTTCACCTCAAAATCCAGAATGTGTTTAGTTTACCCATATTATACAAGTCTTCAAACTTGTCGGGACTAAATCACATTCTAATCCGGTCTTCTCTTTATCATGCGTTCTGAACTGTATCTTTCTTTTGAAAACTAACCGGTCTAAGTCTAAGCTTAATTAAAGACCCGTTAGGATTCTAATAGGTTATTAAAACCTTCGTTCCAGATTAGGAGCCCAGTAAAAGCTACGTGCACTTGTTGTGTTTGATTTATACTTTGCTCAGGTAAATACTTTAACTTATTTTCCCTATACGGGCTTGGGGTACAGTATTTTAATAATACCGCTTGGTCGGGTATGAAGTCGTACAATCAAATATTGATTAAAAAGATGCATAACCCGTTTTATTCTGTCTTGTTTGATGCAATGCCTTTGGGGGTTAATGACCGTGTCCTGGATATCCTCGACTCATTCATTAGAAATGGTCACGATGTAACAACCCGCACTTTCGTGCGTTGTTACTACTCGATATACTCGTTACGCCTAGCACCAGAGATTCGGATCATAATGTAACTATACCACATACATCGCTATTCGAAGGATAATCGCATATTTTCGCAATACATTATCACTATATCACATCGCAAACACTAACACTCACGATGACATTGAGTGAGGACCTATTCTACCCTCCTCGGTGGTCGTGATGTGTCGAAACGCAGACAACTAACGCTAACAAAGACTCTAGGGTGATTTGTCACACCTCCAAAATCCACACGCGGAGTATCACCGCTTGGAGGCGTGACTGACCAGGATCAAGCCACCAATCATATTGAACAATGTAAATAGTAATGTAATTCAACCAAACCAATATGAAAGGTGTACAAAACATAAGTATATTTCAATGTTTAGCGGAAGCATGAAAGTAAACCCAATCGTAAGTATAAGTACGAAATGTCATAATGTTTAACAAAACATTCACGATCCAAGTCCACAACGACCGCGCCTCCCGTGCAAGCTCCATAAGTACCTAAGGTCCTGCAAGGCATGTAGCAGAGAGTCAACAACTAGTTGAGCGAGTTCACAGTTAATAGTTCAGTAATTGTAATAGTATGGTAAGCCTTGTGTTCGTTCATTTAGTCATGTATCGTATTAGTTCGTATCGCGGCCCTCTAGGCATGTATGCGAAGATTAGGGAAAACTTCCCGAGTATTCTAGACTAGGTATATTTGTATCGCGGCCACCCGGCATGTGTGCGAAGTTTAGTGTATAGTTCGCGGCCAACCCTGGCATGTGTGCGAAGATCAGTTCTATTAGTATCACTAGTCTAGCCGTATCTTATCAATAATCTTTCCTCACTCGAGGACCATATAACTAAGTTCCATAAGCTAGGTAAGTACAAGTAAATAATCCAAACCCATTCCCACCCTGGGAACCCCATGCCTTGGCTGTGTGAACTCACCTTGGTTTGCTCGGTATGCTAAGTATGTGCTCACAGTTAATCAATCACGTCCTATTGTATGCACGTAAATATAATCAGCTCAGGTTCGTATGTCATTTATATCACGAAGTGTGTTTAAGCAGTTATCACGTATCACAAAAGCAATTAAATCAAAGTCATGAAATTCCATGCATCACATGAGGGCTTTCTCAGTTTATTCGAACAATATTAATCATTAATCATGTCTAACGGCGTTAAGCAGGTTTAACGAGGTTCCACACTTGACAAGGTTTACGCACTTAGCATAGAAAACATACGTGACAGAATCATTCAGAATTAACCAGAGTTATCAAGCATACCTAACATACTGACATGTTTAGCAGTGTTAGCAAATTAACATATTGCCAAGTTAACAGAGTTAATAAAGCATAACAGAGTTAATAATTAACGAAGTTAATAAAGTTAACTAGTTAACAGAACTAACAGGGCCCAAATCCAAGCTTGGGCCGAGAGACCCTTGGGCCGAACTCTATTGTTTTCGTTGGCTTCAAGTGTGACGAAAACACATGAGTGTTTTCGTCCATTGCTGTGATTTCGTTGGCTGTACATCATCTTCATCAACAGTTACAATACACAACCCTAATAATCATCCAATAATAACACCGACATATCATCACACGATCACCCATACATACACGGCAGTAATACATAATCATTCAACCTCAGATCTATATGATCATTAATCATTACAGTGAACTTTTATCGAGATCAAACAATTATCTTATTAGTATCAGTGTAGGTCCCTATCCCGTATGGATCGTAACAAAACTGACAATCTACCAAGGGTGCGGAATCCCCTTGATAAACCTAGCAAACAGAAACAAGAACACAAGATGATTTACCAACCAATCTTCTATGATTATCCAACGAAAACGTTTACAATCACTAAAGATCTCCACGAACCAACAGCCGATTTCTGTTTGTTCTAAAACTCTCACAATTCGAATGCTCTCAATAATCTCCAAAAGTCTAACCAAAGTCTAACCCTAAACATGTAGTAAAAGGTTGTTTATATACTACAACCTACCATACACGAATTGGGCTATGGCCCGAATACAAATTCATAATAAATTCGGACCTACTAAACTTCATACAAACTTGGACTTGATTGGGCTTGATAATCTCGAAATCTTTAAGTCTTCATAAGTCTTCGCGGCCCAAACACGTTTAATATCCAAAGACCAATCCAACGCTGTTGTCACATAACATGCACCAACAAACTCCCCCTTGACAATAGCTTGCAAAGGAAACTTTAGTCTTCAGAATATCAAAGTCTTTGGTCTTTGGATCGTAACAAAACTGACAATCTACCAATTGTAGGTCCCTATCCCGTATGGATCGTAACAAAACTGACAATCTACCAAGGGTGCGGAATCCCCTTGATAAACCTAGCAAACAGAAACAAGAACACAAGATGATTTACCAACCGATCTTCTATGATTATCCAACGAAAACGTTTACAATCACTAAAGATCTCCACGAACCAACAGCCGATTTCTGTTTGTTCTAAAACTCTCACAATTCGAATGCTCTCAATAATCTCCAAAAGTCTAACCAAAGTCTTTTTTTTTTTTTCCTAAAAATCCAAGGAGTCCAACGGTGCAAACGGTTTGTCCAGATGAGTTACGGATAATTCTCTAAACACGAAACAGTAAAATTTTTCCTACGATTGCCTAGAAAAATTCCACCACTTTGAAAACACTTGTTGCGAGTCGCAACCACTGTTGCGAGTCAAATCAACACAAACTGAGACCACCAGTTACGAGTCGTAACCACCGTTGCGAGTCGAAACCGCTGTTGCGAGTCGAGACCACGGTTGCGATTCAAATCAGCACAAGTCGAAATCACGGTTGCGAGTCAACCAGCACAAGTTGCAATCACGGTTGCGAGTCAACCAGCACAAGTCGCAATCACTGTTGCGAGTCAACCAGCACAAGTCGAGACCTCTGGTTGCGAGTGAACAGTACCAGTCGAGATCACTTGTTACGAGTCGAGACCTGCAACCTTGAGTCGAGACCAGCTATTTTTCAACCAAAATCTCGAAAAATCAGCACCTTTTAAACCGTAGAATCTTCTGATTGATAACTTTCCAACTAAAACTCCAAAAAATCAGCAAACAACTTCCAAATAACACCAAAACAGATCAAAATCGTGAAAATTTTGACTGTTCTTCAATGTTCTTCGTGAATTCAAACAGCAACCCGAAAACTTGTTTCTTTCCGATCAGTTTTGAACCGTACACAAGAGCAAATGCTCTGATACCAATTGTAGGTCCCTATCCCGTATGGATCGTAACAAAACTGACAATCTACCAAGGGTGCGGAATCCCCTTGATAAACCTAGCAAACAGAAACAAGAACACAAGATGATTTACCAACCGATCTTCTATGATTATCCAACGAAAACGTTTACAATCACTAAAGATCTCCACGAACCAACAGCCGATTTCTGTTTGTTCTAAAACTCTCACAATTCGAATGCTCTCAATAATCTCCAAAAGTCTAACCCTAAACATGTAGTAAAAGGTTGTTTATATACTACAACCTACCATACACGAATTGGGCTATGGCCCGAATACAAATTCATAATAAATTCGGACCTACTAAACTTCATACAAACTTGGACTTGATTGGGCTTGATAATCTCGAAATCTTTAAGTCTTCATAAGTCTTCGCGGCCCAAACACGTTTAATATCCAAAGACCAATCCAACGCTGTTGTCACATAACATGCACCAACAATCAGACCTAACCCACATGCTTTCTGACCGATCATTAAACACATCCATCCAACATTAATATTCAGAAATATACCCACAACATCATTATATCAGAATCATTCACTAAAAAGTCATCGGCACATGACATGTTATCGGTTCATCATTATCATCATGATAAACATTAATTAAAATTGAAAACCAAATAACAATCACATGTATTCTGACAACTCCATGTGCAATTGTAAATGCTATGACCGAAAATATTAAGTGATTTCTATCCACATAACCAAGATTATGCATAAACATAAACATCCATTGACAATCAACAGTTAATGTAGGTTTAGTTTACTAACCAATGACTAAATCGAAGAGGATGATATCTCGTGAGAGTCTGCTACTGCCGTCGAGTATCTATGGGAGCCTAGGGTTTGTGCATGTGTCTTATTATGCTACAAGATCCCCTATGTATATAAACTAGGACCCGTTGAAAACTAGAGTCCATAGCCGGCCCCAAATAGTTATCCACTTGGGCTCTACCAAGCCCAATTGCACATTCAGATGATACAATGAGTCCGGTTTGGGCTTTGGTTGGTATTGGGCTCGAATAGTGTAATATAAGATAATTTGCAAGTATGAGCCGTGTGTATGAACCAGTTATTAACGTAACCCACCTATAACTAGCTACATGCTAAAGTGCGGCCCAAATACCAAATGGTACGACGAACAAGTTAGAATATAAGCATAACGCGTTTAATCACACTTAATACACACCATATATAACATATCAATCACAATACAGTTTAACAAAATACAAACGTGCACAGTTGTGAAACAAACAAGTCGTGTAAACAAACACTTAAACAATTAACGCGCAATTAATGCGAAGATGGAAATCGTGGAAACTCGAGTTGTCACATTATCCCCAACTTGAAAGAAATTTCGTCCCGAAATTTAGCACATGGTTACTGAGGAAGCTAGTTGTGTTGTGTTGTTTACTGGTTTTCCTGGGGTGTCACATCATCCCCCCGTTGATTTGGAATTTCGTCCCGAAATTCTGTAGTAGCTTCAGCCTCAGTAGTGTTTGCACTGTTTCCGAATAACTGGGGATACCTGAGTTTCATTTGATCTTCTCGTTCCCAGGTGAACTCTGGGCCACGACGGGGGTTCCAACGAACTCGAACAAGCAGTATTCTGGTGTGCTTGAGGACCTTAACGTCTCGGTCCGTGATTTCAATTGGTTCCTCGACGAATCGCAACTGATCGTCGATAGTGAGCTCCTTCAAAGGAACTATGAGGGTCTCATCTGACAGACACTTCTTCAGATTCGACACGTGAAAGACGTTGTGAACTGCACTGAGTTCAGCTTGTAAGTTCAGTCTGTAGGCCACCTTGCCTATTTTGTTTCAATGATTTCGAATGGTCCAACATATCGTGGATTGAGCTTTCCTCGTTTGCCAAAACGAACCACACCCTTCCAGGGTGAAACTTTGAGTAGTACCCGGTCCCCAACCTGGAACTCGAGTGATTTCCTGTCTTTATCTGCGTATGCTTTCTGACGGTCACGAGCTGCCGCCATGCGTTGTCGTATCTGAGCAATCTTTTCTGTAGTATCAACTACCATTTCTGGACCTGTGATTTGACTATCTCCCACCTCCGCCCAACAGAGAGGTGACCGGCATTTACGTCCGTACAATGCCTCGAATGGAGCAGCTTTAATGCTGGTGTGGTAACTGTTGTTGTACGAAAATTCCACAAGTGGCAGATGCTTTTCCCAGCCGTTGCCAAAGTCAATTACACATGCACGAAGCATGTCTTCTAAAGTTTGAATAGTGCGCTCAGACTGTCCATCCGTCTGAGGGTGATAAGCTGTGCTCATGACTAACCGAGAGCCAAAAGATTTGTGCATTGCTCGCCACAGTTCTGAAGTAAAACGTGCATCACGATCAGAGATAATAGAGGTGGGCACCCCGTGCCTTGAGACAACTTCCTTAAGGTATACGTCTGCTAGAGTGGAAAACTTATCCGTTTCCTTGATAGCCAAGAAGTGAGCAGACTTTGTGAGTCGATCCACGATCACCCAAATAGTATCATTTCCGCGCTGAGATCTAGGTAGGCCAGTAACAAAATCCATGGAAATTTGTTCCCATTTCCATTGTGGTATCTCAGGTTGTTGGAGTGGGCCTGATGGTTTATGATATTCCGTCTCGACTCTCGCACAAGTCAAGCACTTGCTAACGTAAGTTGCTATGTGAGCTTTCATGCTAGGCCACCAATATGTAGTTTTGATATCGTGGTACATTTTATCCGAACCAGGATGTACCGTGTAGCGAGACTTGTGTGCCTCATCCATCACAAGCTCTCGTAAGTTGCCATAATGTGGGACCCAGATGCGTCCTGTTACATAGTAGGCGCCGTCTGCCTTTTGTTCTAACAGTTGCCTTGAGCCGCGCAGAGCTTCAGCCCTGACGTTTTCTGGTTTTAATGCTTCTACCTGAGCATCTCGTATCTGTGCCGGAAGACTAGACTGAATAGTGAGTTGCAACGCTCGTACACGCCTAGGTGTAGTATCCTTTCGACTGAGGGCGTCGGCCACCACATTGGCCTTGCCCGGATGGTACTTTATAGTACATTCGTAATCGTTCAGTAGCTCGACCCATCTACGTTGTCGCATGTTCAATTCTTTCTGCTTGAAAATATGCTCAAGACTCCTGTGATCGGTGTAGATGGTGCATTTAGTTCCATACAGGTAATGTCGCCATATCTTGAGCGCAAAAACAACAGCTCCCAGCTCTAAATCGTGTGTGGTGTAATTTCGTTCGTGAAATCTTAAGTTGGCGCGAAGCATAAGCAATGACTTTATCCCGCTGCATCAACACACATCCAAGACCCTGGATAGATGCGTCGCAGTAGACTACAAAATCGTCCGTGCCTTCAGGCAATGAGAGGATAGGTGCGCTACAAAGTCTATCCTTTAAGTGTTGAAATGCTGTTTCCTGTGTATTACCCCAACAATAAACAACACCTTTCTGTGTCAGTAATGTGAGCGGCTGTGCAATCTTTGAGAAGTCTTTGATGAACCGTCTGTAATAACCCGCCAAACCCAAGAATTGGCGTATTTCTGTCGGTGTGCGAGGTGCAGGCCAGTTCTTGATTGAATCTACCTTGGATGGATCGACATGAATCCCATCCTTGTTTACCACGTGGCCTAGGAAGTGGACTTCACGAAGCCAAAAGTCGCATTTTGAAAACTTGGCGTACAGTTGTTCCGTTCGAAGAAGTTCCAAAATAAGTCGTAAATGATGCTCGTGTTCCTCCTGACTCTTGGAGTAAATCAAAATGTCGTCGATAAATACAATGACGAACATGTCAAGATAAGGTTTGCACACCCTGTTCATAAGGTCCATGAAAACTGCAGGCGCGTTTGTTAACCCGAATGGCATGACCATAAACTCGTAGTGGCCGTAGCAAGTTCTGAATGCTGTTTTGGAGACGTCCTCATCCCGGACTCTCAATTGGTGATACCCTGACCTCAGGTCAATCTTCGAGTAATAGCTCGACCCTTGCAACTGGTCGAATAAGTCGTCGATGCGTGAAAGTGGATAGCGAATTCTTCACAGTCACCTTGTTCAGTTCGCGGTAGTCTATACACATGCGGAAGGTGCCGACTTTCTTCTTCACAAATAATACTGGAGCTCCCCAGGGCGAAGAGCTAGGACGTATGAAATCCTTTTCCAATAGTTCTTGTAATTGCTTAGACAGCTCTTCCAGTTCCGTTGGAGCTAAGCGATAAGGTGCTCGAGCTATAGATGCTGCTCCAGGAGCTTGTTACTATGAGTTACCAAAGGTTCTTAACCAGCACGAGGAATGCGGATGATCTTTTCTTTGCGAAGAGTCTCTGCTCGTTGTTGAGGTAGCCAATCCATACCAATATCGATGTCGAAACCATCACAACGTTGGGGTCATTCCTAGTATCACCCTGACCAATCACGAACACTGGACCCCTGGCACCATTGCCGTCGTTATTACCCCCGTTGTTGTCTCCACTATTGTTCCCGTTTCCTTGGTTGTGGTTCTAATTCTGGTTCTGGTTCAACTGTGGGCAGTGTCTCTTGAGGTGACCTTCAGCACCACACTGATAGCATCCCTTGTTACCCTACCGTTGCTGCTGATTCTGTGGAGCTTGTGACTGCTGTTGTCGGTTCTGGTTTGCAGGACGTGAGCTTCTACAATCTTTGGCTCCATGCCCCATCCTGAGACACCTCTGACAACGACCCTTGTTGCACTGACCACTGTGGTGTCTGTTGCATCTATTGCACTTTGGGTGATTTCCTCGATATCCACCCAGCCCTTGACTACCAGAAGACTGCTGACCCGGACTCTGGTAGTCATTGATCTTTCGCTGTTATGCCTGGGACTGTACTGAAGTCGAACCCTTGCTGGAGGTTCCATCCCACTTTCGTTTATTGTCACTAGGAATAGCAGAGGTAGCAGTAGTAGTAGCACCGATACGTTTAGGCAGTCCGTTCTGTTCCACTGCCTGGTCTGTGAGACGATGAGCAAGACGAGTAACATCCTGGATAGTAGCAAGGTTAGCCGAAGTCACATGACTTTGAATCTCTGGTACTGAGCCTTTGAGGTACAGCTCAATGCGTTTGATGGGGGGAATCCACCATACTTGGACATAACACTGCCAGTTCGTTAGATCGCTGCGTATACGCCTCTATCTCTGACCCCGTCATCTTCAAGTTAAAGAACTCCACTTCCAGTTTGTGGATGTCATCACGGTTACAGTATTCACGTTTAATCAGTTCCTTAAAATCATTCCATGGGGTGGCATTAGCAGCCGCCAGCCCCAGCATCTGAACTTGCGCGTTCCACCGAGTTAGCGCAGTGCCTTCGAGAGTACCAGTGGCGTACTTCACCCTACGAGCCTCAGGGCATTCACGCATCTCGAAGACCGATTCAAGCTTTTCAAACCAATGGAGGAGTCCAACGGCTCCTTCAGTGCCACTAAAAGTACTAGGACGACAGTCCATGAAAGTTTTGAATGTGCACACAGGTGGCTGAGCGTGTTGACCTGTCATGTGCGTACGAGTAAACATACTTGAGCACGAGTGTTGGTTTGCGAGAGTAGGATCTAAAGATCCTAGAGTAAGTGGTGATGGCAGGTTACACCTCCTGCCTGGGCAGCTGCGAGTGCTGCAGTAACTTGTTCAGTGATCGAAGCCGCCAACTGGGCTTGAGTTAGGTTAACGCGTCCACTCATGATCTTGACAAGTAAGATAACACAAGTGAGGAGTGCGTCGCATCAATACGCAAGTGTGGAATGACAGAAGAGTGTAAGCACACAAGTGTTCTCATGCAATAGTGTTACGTTAATCTAAGCATACCCTGAGCAAAGTTCTATGCAATTCTAGCAAGTAGGTAATAAAACATATACCATATTACCTAGGATGTTGAGTCTTGCACGTGGAGCGAGGCGTCGTTGTGGATCGTTGAGAGCACTGTTCTGGTTATAGTCTGGTTTTAATAAAAACGTTTTCCCCATATTAAAACCAAGTTCTCTATAACCAATGGCTCTGATACCAATCTGTCACACCCCCAAAATCCACACGCGGAGTATCACCGCTTGGAGGCGTGACTGACCAGGATCAAGCCACCAATCATATTGAACAATGTAAATAGTAATGTAATTCAACCAAACCAATATGAAAGGTGTACAAAACATAAGTATATTTCAATGTTTAGCGGAAGCATGAAAGTAAACCCAATCGTAAGTATAAGTACGAAATGTCATAATGTTTAACAAAACATTCACGATCCAAGTCCACAACGACCGCGCCTCCCGTGCAAGCTCCATAAGTACCTAAGGTCCTGCAAGGCATGCAGCAGAGAGTCAACAACTAGTTGAGCGAGTTCACAGTTAATAGTTCAGTAATTGTAATAGTATGGTAAGCCTTGTGTTCGTTCATTTAGTCATGTATCGTATTAGTTCGTATCGCGGCCCTCTAGGCATGTATGCGAAGATTAGGGAAAACTTCCCGAGTATTCTAGACTAGGTATATTTGTATCGCGGCCACCCGGCATGTGTGCGAAGTTTAGTGTATAGTTCGCGGCCAACCCTGGCATGTGTGCGAAGATCAGTTCTATTAGTATCACTAGTCTAGCCGTATCTTATCAATAATCTTTCCTCACTCGAGGACCATATAACTAAGTTCCATAAGCTAGGTAAGTACAAGTAAATAATCCAAACCCATTCCCACCCTGGGAACCCCATGCCTTGGCTGTGTGAACTCACCTTGGTTTGCTCGGTATGCTAAGTATGTGCTCACAGTTAATCAATCACGTCCTATTGTATGCACGTAAATATAATCAGCTCAGGTTCGTATGTCATTTATATCACGAAGTGTGTTTAAGCAGTTATCACGTATCACATAAGCAATTAAATCAAAGTCATGAAATTCCATGCATCACATGAGGGCTTTCTCAGTTTATTCGAACAATATTAATCATTAATCATGTCTAACGGCGTTAAGCAGGTTTAACGAGGTTCCACACTTGACAAGGTGATGCGTGCGAAGTGTTATATATATTAGGTGTATATTTTAAGCCCCTTTAACACTTATTTTAGCCAAGTTTTAAATTTATAAAACACGATATTTCACTAACACTAAACACACATATGGGCAAGTGCACCCATCGTGAGCGTAGTATAGTGTTGGTAAGATACCGAGGTCGTCCAAGGACACAAGAGCTTTTAGTACCGGTTTATCCTCAACGTCTAATCAAAATAAAAAGTTTAGAAAAAAGGTTTTAAACTAAGAAAATTAAAAACTAACTAAAATGCTGAAAATAAAAATAAAAGAAAAAATAGATAGACAAGATGAATCACTTGGTTCCGACTCGTATCTAGTATAACCTTTGATTATTTCCGCACTTTTGCACATAATTAAGAGATTATCTTAGTTATTGTAGTAGGCCCCTCTTTTGAAGGTGACGTTACCCTCACCCCAGTAGTTTGAGTCAGCAGGGATACAATCCTAAAAGGGTGGATTATTGGAAGATAATGAATTAAGTTATTAATGCAGTATTGTGGTAGGCCCCGCTTTTGGAGGTGACGTTACCCTCGGCTAAGTAGTCTGAGTCAGCAGGGATACAGTCCTAAATAGCCGGGTTATAGTATTAATAGTAGTTAACTTATGAGGGGATCAAAGAGTTTGGACCCCCGCCATCCAATACCGTGAAGTATTGAAGGAGGTCCTACTAAATTTGACCCAGGTCCATTGCAGGACCTCTAAACGCTGAACAATGGCAAGACCCTTACCAAACCGTTCCCTTAACCCCCGACCAGGTAGCCAACATATCTCCATATAGACCGTGGAGATATGAATGGTGAAAATCCTTTATTTTATATAGACAGTAAAATAATGCCAAGACACCACGGACAAATGATAAGGAAAGATCACCTTCAACATAAGTAACTAGTTATTAAAGTCATTAATACAAAACCAAATAAAAAGTGCAAAAGATTAGAAATAAAAAGTATTATACTAGACACTTTGTCTTCACCAAGTGATGTAAGAGACTTAGGCAAACATGGCCTTGATTGTCAAGAACTCTTACGATCAATCTTGGATCCCGAGACGACTCACACACTCTACGATGGACAATGGATGATGGTGATGGATGATGGTGTTGTGATGGTGGTGGGTGGTGGATGAAGTGTGAGAGAGGTGGTGTGCCAAGGGATGGTTTGAGCTTGAGCCAAGCACTCCTATTTATAGCATGTACAGAAGCCTGGACACGGCCCCGTGTCCGCTGGACACGGCCCCGTGTCCACCCTTTTCTCTTTCTTCATTAATACAGTTTGTCTTTATTAGCTCCACACGCCCCCGTGTCCGCTGGGCACGCCCCCGTGCTTGTCTGACATTCTCTCTCTTCATTAATTGTAATTCGAAATTACAATTAATGCGCCTGCTGTACTTTCGCCACGCCCCCGTGTTCACTGGACACGGCCCCGTGGTGGGCAATAGAAGCTTCTACAGGTTTGTCTTTTGTGCCAGGGCTGACCATTCTGGACACGGCCCCGTGCTGAGCTGGGCACGCCCCGTGTCGAGCTGGGCACGCCCCGTGTCGGGCTGGGCACAGCCCCATGCTCAGCTGGGCACAGCCCCATGCTCAGCTTTCTTCT
Source organism: Helianthus tuberosus (assembly GCA_030545235.1). Lineage (NCBI taxonomy): Eukaryota > Viridiplantae > Streptophyta > Magnoliopsida > Asterales > Asteraceae > Helianthus > Helianthus tuberosus. The sequence goes on from CM060394.1 coordinate 84,391,758, forward strand.
TGTTTTTGCTTTGGGAGTTGTTGTCGAGGGTTCGGGCATGCCACGTTTCTTCCTTTTCTTTGTATTTATGTTGGTTTTGGCTGTATTTTTGTTCCTTTTGTTCGTTTAAGCTCATTTGACCCTGTAAATTCAAAAGGAAGACAAAAACACACTTTTTCCAACATTAGTACTAAAAAAGGGTTAGTTTTATGCCTTATTTGATGTAATTTATATGTTGCATTTTACGCACATCAAATACCCCCACACTTGAATCTTTGCTTGTCCTCAAGCAAAACTCTTTATAATGTGGCTTTACACTCCCAAATGGAATTGGTAGAGGAGAAGGTTTTTGGGCTTGTCATAGAGTGCCGGGAATCCAAGATTCTTTATTAGGCTTTATTTTTATGTTATTTACAATCATATTCGTTATGATTTGTTTAGAACGTTTCATAGGAGAAATTACTTATTTGGGCATAACATGCCTTTTTAAAATTCCATTTATATACAAGTTCACATACCTCACGGGAGAAATCACTCACACTCGGCCGAAGGTGTATTTTTAGTGAAACACTCGAGAGCGGCATGGAACTTACTCATACCATAAGCTTGCCAAGCAATCAATCCTCCTCCTTTTTAACTATACACCTTTGTAAATATCAAGAGGACTTTTGGGGTGAAGGGTTTGGCTTGGGCTAAAGGTAGGTGGTTGGGTTAGTGGTTAGTAGAAAAAGGGCGAAAAGCGTAACAAGCTTCGGTTTTCGTAAGACTTTTTTTTTTGATGAAGCTATTGTTCAAACAAAGTTATTTTTGATGAACTTGTTTGTTTATTTTCTTTTGCTTCTTCATCAACACACCTTTTTTTTTTTTTAAAGTCATTATGAGAAACCGAGCTAGTTACTAAAACAAAAGGGTTAAAAATGAAAAAGGTTTTGGTGGGTAAAAAGGGTGTTTGGTTTGGGTTATGAAATGAAAAGGTTTAGGCTCAAAGGGGCTAACTAGGGGGATTTTGGGTAGATGGTAAAAAAAGAAAAAGAAAATAATGGTGTAGAAATAAAAAGGGTTATTCCTAATGCCTCCGTCATTTACTTACTCGGGTTTAAGTTGGTAAGGACCGGGAATGTATCGTCATGGCAAGTTCTAGAGTCGTAAGAAACCAAGCGGCTATTCACACAAGAAACGAAAGATGAGCATTTAATCTAAAGATCTGTATTTATATGCTCAATAAAGGCTCAAAACTCACTTTTGTGGGAATGGGTTTTTATGTGATCAAGTATATATAATCAAATTTTAACTAAGCTTGTTATGCCGTTTCATAATTTTCTTATGTTGGTTCTTTTTATCACGACGCTATCGGTTGTAAATTTATAAAAATATAACCTTTTTAGAACTTGAATTTCCCAAGTTAAACCTAGACAAGTAAAAAAAATGATATTTTTTTTCAAAAAATTTGGGGTGATTAGCGGTTCCAATAGAGTTTTGTGTAAGGCTTGTTATTAGGACTTGCAAGATTCAAGGTTTTAGCATCCCCCCACACTTAAATTACACATTGTCCTCAATGTGTCCCAAAAATAAGTTTTTCGGTTGATTAAAATGTGTAAAAGTGGGTTAAAAACAAGATTTTATGGTACTGGGTAGCTGAACACGGGGTGGTGTTGGCTGAGCACGGCCCAGTGTCCAGACTGCAAGTACCAAAAGTAAACAGAAGGCTGAGCACGGGGGCGTGTCCAGTGAGCACGGCCCCGTGTCCAGGTACCTGAACTGGGCATTTTCTACAGAACCTTGGGCACAGGTCGTGTCTTGCTGTAATGAAGAAAAATTGTTGGGAGGCTCTGTTTTTGTGCATGGGGTGTTGGTTCAAGCTTCCCTTATCATCCTTCACCATCCCGAGTGTGTTTTATTCCTGAAAAAAAACTAAACTAGAAAACGTAAAAGTTAATCTAAACTAAAACTACGGATAGTTCCGCGGAATGCCTCCGTGGTGCGCCACGTTTATAAGGGTCCTTGGCTAGACCCACTTTATCAGGTGGTTCTGGCTCATCTTCAATTAGGGGGTCGTCATTGCCGAATGGATATTTCATTGATCGCTCAAGATCGACACTCTTTTTAAATGCCCCTAATTGAAGAGGTAGATTGTTGAACTTCCGGTTTTTCAAAGCTTCGTGAGTTTTTACAAATGGTCGCCCCAACACTAGAGGAGCGTCATCGAGGATGACAAAGTCGGTCGGGATTACCATTTGATTTGTTTGAACCAAGACATCTTCAACTATACCGATTGATTTTATTACTTGCCGATTGGATAGAAAAATGGGTATTTGAAGTGGAGAAAAATCACTAATACTTAATTTTTCGAAAATGTAGTTAGGCATTATGTTAACACAAAGATCTTTATCGATTGTGACATTACTAATAAACGAATTTTGAAAGAAACATGGAACCGGTGTAATGTTCATTTCAAATGGGTCTTCTTTTATTAGTGAGGTTTGATCATCAGTTAACTTAACACTTACCGTTTCGTCAATTTTAGTGTTAGTGTTTAACTCTTTTAAAAACTTAGCATGAGTGGGTACTAAACAATGATTTTCGAAAGAAGGTGACAAGAGGTTAATTTCTTCAAAATTAGACTCTTCTTGTATTTTAACGTTGTCGGACTCACCTATTTCGTTGTTTAACTCATGTGTCGGTTTTTCACTTATTTGTTCTTCCATTTTTACAATTTCAGTTATCTCTTCCTTTTTTAATTCTTCTCTTGCGCGGGACTCCTCTTCCCTTGCGCGAGCTTCTTTTATACATCGATCGATAACTCTAATGTGTTCTAATATCCTATCGGTCACTTCGGTTATAGAAAAAGAATCATTATTTTCTAAGCTTGAATCCGGTTGTTCTACCCTTTGTTCCTCATAATACCCATATGAAGTTGATGGTTCACACCATTGTCCTTCATTGTAAGCATATGATGGATAAGGTTCATAATTTTGTTCTTCATAATACTCATATGAGGTGGGTTGTTCACGCCAAGGTTCCTCATAGTAAGCATACGAAGGTGGTGGCTCATATCTTGGTTCCTCAAAGTATGAGTATGAAGGCTCATACCTTGGTTCATCAAAATATGAGTATGAGGGAGGAGGTTCATACCTTTGGTCTTCATAGGATGTGTATGAAGTTGATGGCTCGTACCTGGGCTCCTCATAGTAGGTGTATGAATTGGATGGTTGATATGAGCGATTATTTTGAACCGAGCGTGCATTACGACAATTAGTGCAATAATTACCCCTATAATCATCCTACTCATAGGTGTAGTTGTAACCTCCTGAGTATTGATCCATAAGAATCACTCAGCAGACCACAACCAAGTTTCGAGATCAGAAAACAAAAAGAAAAACGAAAACAGAGGCTGGACACGGCCCCGTGTTCAGTGAGCACGGCCCCGTGTTCAGGATTTGTATCTGGGCGTTTTAATTAAAGTTACTGATTTCGTTGAGCACGGGGCGTGTTCAGTGAGCACGGCCCGTGTTCAAGCTTCTGTTACTGGGTGTTTTATGAAAAATATGCAGCACGGCCCCGTGTTCAGCGAGCACGGCCCGTGTTCAACCTACTGTAAATGCAAAACTAAACTAAAATGCAGAAAAATGTGGGCCCGTTTTGAAAAGGTTTTGAAAAACTGATTAGGCCGTCGATTTTAAGCTTTCCTAAAATCCTTGTGTCCCCGGCAACGGCGCCAAAAACTTGATGCGTGCGAAGTGTTATATATATTAGGTGTATATTTTAAGCCCCTTTAACACTTATTTTAGCCAAGTTTTAAATTTATAAAACACGATATTTCACTAACACTAAACACACATATGGGCAAGTGCACCCATCGTGAGCGTAGTATAGTGTTGGTAAGATACCGAGGTCGTCCAAGGACACAAGAGCTTTTAGTACCGGTTTATCCTCAACGTCTAATCAAAATAAAAAGTTTAGAAAAAAGGTTTTAAACTAAGAAAATTAAAAACTAACTAAAATGCTGAAAATAAAAATAAAAGAAAAAATAGATAGACAAGATGAATCACTTGGTTCCGACTCGTATCTAGTATAACCTTTGATTATTTCCGCACTTTTGCACATAATTAAGAGATTATCTTAGTTATTGTAGTAGGCCCCTCTTTTGAAGGTGACGTTACCCTCACCCCAGTAGTTTGAGTCAGCAGGGATACAATCCTAAAAGGGTGGATTATTGGAAGATAATGAATTAAGTTATTAATGCAGTATTGTGGTAGGCCCCGCTTTTGGAGGTGACGTTACCCTCGGCTAAGTAGTCTGAGTCAGCAGGGATACAGTCCTAAATAGCCGGGTTATAGTATTAATAGTAGTTAACTTATGAGGGGATCAAAGAGTTTGGACCCCCGCCATCCAATACCGTGAAGTATTGAAGGAGGTCCTACTAAATTTGACCCAGGTCCATTGCAGGACCTCTAAACGCTGAACAATGGCAAGACCCTTACCAAACCGTTCCCTTAACCCCCGACCAGGTAGCCAACATATCTCCATATAGACCGTGGAGATATGAATGGTGAAAATCCTTTATTTTATATAGACAGTAAAATAATGCCAAGACACCACGGACAAATGATAAGGAAAGATCACCTTCAACATAAGTAACTAGTTATTAAAGTCATTAATACAAAACCAAATAAAAAGTGCAAAAGATTAGAAATAAAAAGTATTATACTAGACACTTTGTCTTCACCAAGTGATGTAAGAGACTTAGGCAAACATGGCCTTGATTGTCAAGAACTCTTACGATCAATCTTGGATCCCGAGACGACTCACACACTCTACGATGGACAATGGATGATGGTGATGGATGATGGTGTTGTGATGGTGGTGGGTGGTGGATGAAGTGTGAGAGAGGTGGTGTGCCAAGGGATGGTTTGAGCTTGAGCCAAGCACTCCTATTTATAGCATGTACAGAAGCCTGGACACGGCCCCGTGTCCGCTGGACACGGCCCCGTGTCCACCCTTTTCTCTTTCTTCGTTAATACAGTTTGTCTTTATTAGCTCCACACGCCCCCGTGTCCGCTGGGCACGCCCCTGTGCTTGTCTGACATTCTCTCTATTCATTAATTGTAATTCGCGATTACAATTAATGCGCCTGCTGTACTTTCGCCACGCCCCCGTGTTCACTGGACACGGCCCCGTGGTGGGCAATAGAAGCTTCTACAGGTTTGTCTTTTGTGCCAGGGCTGACCATTCTGGACACGGCCCCGTGCTGAGCTGGGCACGCCCCGTGTCGAGCTGGGCACGCCCCGTGTCGGGCTGGGCACGCCCCGTGCCGGGCTGGGCACAGCCCCATGCTCAGCTTTCTTCTTGTTTTTGCTTTGGGAGTTGTTGTCGAGGGTTCGGGCATGCCACGTTTCTTCCTTTTCTTTGTATTTATGTTGGTTTTGGCTGTATTTTTGTTCCTTTTGTTCGTTTAAGCTCATTTGACCCTGTAAATTCAAAAGGAAGACAAAAACACACTTTTTCCAACATTAGTACTAAAAAAGGGTTAGTTTTATGCCTTATTTGATGTAATTTATATGTTGCATTTTACGCACATCACAAGGTTTACGCACTTAGCATAGAAAACATACGTAACAGAATCATTCAGAATTAACCAGAGTTATCAAGCATACCTAACATACTGACATGTTTAGCAGTGTTAGCAAATTAACATATTGCCAAGTTAACAGAGTTAATAAAGCATAACAGAGTTAATAATTAACGAAGTTAATAAAGTTAACTAGTTAACAGAACTAACAGGGCCCAAATCCAAGCTTGGGCCGAGAGACCCTTGGGCCGAACTCTATTGTTTTCGTTGGCTTCAAGTGTGACGAAAACACATGAGTGTTTTCGTCCATTGCTGTGATTTCGTTGGCTGTACATCATCTTCATCAACAGTTACAATACACAACCCTAATAATCATCCAATAATAACACCGACATATCATCACACGATCACCCATACATACACGGCAGTAATACATAATCATTCAACCTCAGATCAATATGATCATTAATCATTACAGTGAACTTTTATCGAGATCAAACAATTATCTTATTAGTATCAGACCTAACCCACATGCTTTCTGACCGATCATTAAACATATCCATCCAACATTAATATTCAGAAATATACCCACAACATCATTATATCAGAATCATTCACTAAAAAGTCATCGGCACATGACATGTTATCGGTTCATCATTATCATCATGATAAACATTAATTAAAATTGAAAACCAAATAACAATCACATGTATTCTGACAACTCCATGTGCAATTGTAAATGCTATGACCGAAAATATTAAGTGATTTCTATCCACATATTCACATAACCAAGATTATGCATAAACATAAACATCCATTGACAATCAACAGTTAATGTAGGTTTAGTTTACTAACCAATGACTATATCGAAGAGGATGATATCTCGTGAGAGTCTGCTACTGCCGTCGAGTATCTATGGGAGCCTAGGGTTTGTGCATGTGCCTTATTATGCTACAAGATCCCCTATGTATATAAACTAGGACCCGTTGAAAACTAGAGTCCATAGCCGGCCCCAAATAGTTATCCACTTGGGCTCTACCAAGCCCAATTGCACATTCAGATGATACAATGAGTCCGGTTTGGGCTTTGGTTGGTATTGGGCTCGAATAGTGTAATATAAGATAATTTGCAAGTATGAGCCGTGTGTATGAACCAGTTATTAACGTAACCCACCTATAACTAGCTACATGCTAAAGTGCGGCCCAAATACCAAATGGTACGACGAACAAGTTAGAATATAAGCATAACGCGTTTAATCACACTTAATACACACCATATATAACATATCAATCACAATACAGTTTAACAAAATACAAACGTGCACAGTTGTGAAACAAACAAGTCGTGTAAACAAACACTTAAACAATTAACGCGCAATTAATGCGAAGATGGAAATCGTGGAAACTCGAGTTGTCACATTATCCCCAACTTGAAAGAAATTTCGTCCCGAAATTTAGCACATGGTTACTGAGGAAGCTAGTTGTGTTGTGTTGTTTACTGGTTTTCCTGGGGTGTCACATCATCCCCCCGTTGATTTGGAATTTCGTCCCGAAATTCTGTAGTAGCTTCAGCCTCAGTAGTGTTTGCACTGTTTCCGAATAACTGGGGATACCTGAGTTTCATTTGATCTTCTCGTTCCCAGGTGAACTCTGGGCCACGACGGGGGTTCCAACGAACTCGAACAAGCAGTATTCTGGTGTGCTTGAGGACCACGACGGGGGTTCCGAATAACTGGGGATACCTGAGTTTCATTTGATTTCCACATGTTTTTATAACAATCTCACCTAAAATATATATGTATTAAATCAAGAACTGAACGATTTCGGGATTAAACATGAGAAACCGTCAAGAGCGGTCAGATCTGATGGAACGGGGTGGTTCCCGGCGGTTAGAACGAGTCGAAACTCATGAAATATCATTGTTTAAAACGATATCGCAACACCTCAGTGAAACCACACGTATTTCTTCCGAAAACACTCGAAAACAGTTAATCGGAACGCAAAAACAGACGTGTTATCCGACCAGATAACATGTCATCCGAACGGACCACATGCCATCCGATCGGATAGCATGTCATCTGATCGGATAGCATGTCATCCGACCGGATGACTATCATTCGATCTGAGCACATGTCATCCGATCCGGACACATGTCATCCGATCCGAACACGTGTCATCCGATCCGAGCAAATGTCATCCGATCCGAGCACATGTCATCCGATCCGGACACATGTCATCCGATCCGAACACATGTCATCCGATCCGAACACATGTCATCCGATCCGGACACATGTCATCCGATCCGAACACGTGTCATCCGATCTGAAACCATGTCATCCGATCAGAACCCTTGTCATCCGACCGGATGAGCCCATCCGACCGGATGAGCACCATCCGACGGGACATCAGTCTTTACGATACTATTCCCGTTAGACCGTGCATCGCTTACTATACCATTCAATGTTTAACGCAGACGAACTCCTAACCGATCCAATCAAACTGTGCTCTCGCTAAACACGCACTGTGAGTATACTTGACCCTTTTATTATCGCATTTTGGGTGTAACATACGTTTCTAACAAATCGAACTTATCAAACGAATTATTCAATCAATCGAATTATCACTTGCGAATAACTGTTATGCATAGATATACGTGATGCTAGTTGCATATGTGCTAGGGCTTATACTCGCGACGTCCCACCACGACTAGTATAGTACTATTGCGCCCGACGGGGTCTAGTTTGCCATCGCATATTCGAGCATCGAGGACTTAGTTGGTAGTATCAGTCTGGTGAGTATATATGTCGTGTGTTACGTTTATGCATGTGGAAATTCGCAACACTTTTATCTATTACGCTATACATATCAAACCTGTATACTCGCCAATACTTTTGTATTGACAAATATTTTAACGTATGTTGCAGGTTAGATCGCAGACTATATCAAATCAAGCTAGGAGGTCTAGAAACTCAACTAAAATCTAGGTTATCGGATTTGTATTGTTCGAGAGGGCAAGAAATCTGTGATAACTTATGTGATTGTATTATTTGTTAGTATGGGATAACGAATGTATTAAATATTATCGCAACATAGTTGTTATGGATTCTCTTGAGCAATCTGATTCGCCTAGTGTCGCGCCCCGATGATTCCGCCATCGGTTGGGGTGTGACAGATTGGTATGAGAGCCATAACTATAGGGAATTAGGCCAGACTCGACCTAGTCCGGGTCGACGTCTTAGAAACTGACCTAGTCTATAGTCTAAGTACCAACAGGCCGACTCGTACGAACCCAGTAGGGTTGTATCGGGCCTACTTGATACTCTCGATCGAAATTGCTAAAAGCTACAACTTTGTGTGAACACCGTGTACTACAACATCACACGAAGAAGCCTTTCCTAAGGCTGAAATACTACTTAGCCTTTCCTAAGGCTGACTCACATAATACACGTGTTTTCGAAAATACTCGCATAACGAAACCGAGTGATCCAGTCGAGACCAGGTGTGAAAACCGAGAACTCTCGATGGGATCGCTCACTTAGCGCATTTTTCTAGCACGAGAACTTTTCATCGAGTTAGGAGTGATATCCACACCTCGACAAAAGTCTCCATTTCGAAATCTAGTGGAACTCACGAATTTATTCGGAGAGCATAACCACAACTAGGAACAAGGTTGTTAAGTCAGGGGTGAAACCCGTACCTTAATAAGCCGTTCCACTCTCTATAAATTGGTTTTCAAAAAAAGCTCTCACCAAGGACTTGACTATCACAATAACTCGAGCCTCGCGACGACTAGGAAGACGAATGCCATGAGCTGCATCCCAGTGGAAGCATAAAGTCTTCTAGGTCAACGCGCGTGCACGAACTTGTTGAATATAGTCGGGTTACCTTGGGTAGTCAACGCCTAAACACCCAAGGCACTCTATCATACGACCCGCTGATTTTACAAAAGGTTGGAACTTATTTACGTTTTGAAACTTTACGCTTTATCGATTTCTCGATTTAACGATTTTCACTCCCTGTTTTATAAACACACAATTCGCACAACCATCGCAATCTAAAACGAAACCCGAATGTTCGCAACAAAACTAATGCATAATCTATCGCCTTCGCTCTCGCTTTCTCACCTCAACGCGTCCTCGCATATTCTAAATTGACCTGTATGTGTATGATTGCAAACTACATCTATATAAAGATACATATATACGTATAAACAACAAGTCATTGTGTGAGAACTTAGGAATTCCGTGTCTCCTATGTGGCTCCTATGTGATTCGCATTACTATTATACTATCGCACCAAGTTTTGAACGCGCTCAATCGCAAAACTCAAAAAAATCATTATGATCGAATCTCACTCCAAGTCTCTTCCTGTCTAGATGCCTTCCAACAACTCTACTTCGAGGATGACAGCAAGGAGACGAGCCAAACAAAGGGACGAGAAGAGGATCGCCTCCCTTGTGGTCAAGGGAATGGCAAAAATGATTCCCCAGATCGTCGCTCAAGTGCACCCTCTTAGCAACTCTCGAGCTTCGGAAGACGTCAAGACAAAAGAGCCGCAATCTACCTTTCTCTACAAACACTTCAAAGCCTGTGACCCGATGGAATTCACGGGTGAAGGAGGTGTATCTCAACTACTCCAATGGTTCGACTCTATCGAAGTTACCCATCTTCAAAGTGGGTGTCCTGATAGTTTCCGTACCACTAGCGCTACTGGAGTATTTCAATCACGAGCACTCGACTGGTGGACCGCCGAACGAAACAAGCGTGGTACCTCTGCAGCTTACGCTCGATGAGCTTAAAGAGCTCATGAAGAAAGATTACTGTCCCTCTCACGAAATTCAGAAGCTGGAAGACGAATTTTGGAAAATCAAGCAAGTCGAAAGTGACAACGCTGGCTACACCGCAAGGTTCAAACTGCTTAGCATAATCTGCCCAGGTCAAGTCAACACTTCAGAAAAGGCCATCGCGAAGTACATTCGTGGCTTGCCTGAGTGTGTGGGTGATTTTGTCGAAGCTGCAAGACCAGCTACCATCGAAGAAACCTACCGCTTAGCCGCAGAAATCAACAACAAACGACTCATGGAAGAGTTTTCCTCCAAGAATCCTGTCAAGCAAGCTTATCAAGCAATCGCCATAAATCCTTCAGACGATCCTGTCAACGATTCTCCTAACGAATCTGCTGACGATTCTTCTGACGAATCTGCTAACGATTCTTCTGGCGAATCTGCTAACGATTCCTCTGACGAATCTGCTGCCGATTCTTCTGAAAAATCTGCCGACGGATCTTCCGACAACTCGGCCAAAGATTCTGCAAGTGAGTCCTCAGACGAATCCTCCAACGACGACACCTCTTCGCAAGACACCGACAAACCCAGCTGCAAACGAAAGATCTCAAGCCCGAGCTCATCAACAACCGAACTGCTGCAACCGAAACCTCTTCAAGCAGTTCCGGTGCTTCCAAAACGAGCTTACACTGGAGCTCATCCCCAGTGTTACTCATGTACCTATCATCATCCAATTGGGGCTGACTGTCGCTATTGCAATAACTGCAACCGTTACGGTCACTTCACTCGCAACTGCCGCATCGAACCGCGAACTTGAGTACAACAACAACAGCTCCAGTAAAAGTCTTCAGCATCAAACATCTAGCAAGCGTAGGATAAAGTTGTAATGATACGATTTTCAACGTTAATTTCTAAGTTTTGAGTCTACTCTATTACTCGATGTTGCCACTATGTGTAACGCTAACTCTCGCTTTCGTATTCTCTTTCACACTCTAGTCGTCGCACTTGGACTAGATTCACACACATACTATCTACTATATCACGAAATAATGTGTTTTACCCTCACTACACTCCTAGTGCCGCGCCCCGATGATTCCGCCAGCGGTTGGGGTGTGACACACGACTTAAGCACGGGGTGTAGGCATACACCTGACAGTTGCGTATGTAAAAAGGTAGTCCACAAGAAGGGTATTGATGTGTGTAAAATGCAACATATAAATTACATCAAATGAGGCATAAAACTAATCCTTTTTAAGTACTAATATTGGAAAAAGAGTGTTTTTGTCTTCCTTTTGTATTTTCAGGATTAAATGAGCTCAAAAACATAAAAGAAGCAAAAAGACAGCTAAATCCAACATAAATACAAGGAAAGGAACATAAGTGGACTGCCCGACCCCTCAACGGCATCTTCCCAAGCAAAATAGAGAAGGCAGAAGACTGAACACGCCCCGTGCTCAGCCAGCACGGGGCCATGCCCAAGAAGCAGCAGAAAAGACAAACCTATAGAAGCTTCTATTGCCCACCACGGGGCCGTGCCCAGTGAACACGGGGGCGTGGCGAAAGTACAGCAGGCGCATTAATTGTAATTGCGAATTACAATTAATGAAGAGAGAGAGTGTCAGACAGGCACGGGGCCGTGTCCAGCGGACACGGGGGCGTGCCCAGCCTTGTGTTCAGCCTATAAATAGGAGTGCTTGGTTTCATTTCAACTCATCCCTTGGCACACCACCTCTCTCACACTTCATCCACCACCCACCACCATCACAACACCATCATCCACCACCATCATCCATTGTCCATCGTAGAGTGTGTGAGTCGTCTCGGGATCCAAGATTGATCGTAAGAGTTCTTGACAATCAAGGCCATGTTTGCCTAAGTCTCTTACATCACTTGGTGAAGACAAAGTGTCTAGTATAATACTTTTTATTTCTAATCTTTTGCACTTTTTATTTGGTTTTGTATTAATGACTTTAATAACTAGTTACTTATGTTGAAGGTGATCTTTCCTTATCGTTTGTCCGTGGTGTCTTGGCATTATTTTACTGTCTATATAAAATAAAAGATTTTCACCATTCATATCTCCACGGTCTATATGGAGGTATGTTAGCTACCTGGTCGGGGGTTAAGGGAACGGTTTGGTAAAGGTCTTGCCATTGTTCAGCGTTTAGAGGTCCTGCAACGGACCTGGGTCAAATTTAGTAGGACCTCCTTCAATGCTTCACGGTATTGGATGGCGGGGGTCCAAACTCTTTGATCCCCTCATAAGTTAACTACTATTAATACTATAACCCGGCTATTTAGGACTGTATCCTTGCTGACTCAGACTACTTAGCCGAGGGTAACGTCACCGCCAAAAGCGGGGCCTACCATAATATTGCATTAATAACTTAATTCATTATCTTCCAATAATCCACCCTTTTAGGATTGTATCCTTGCTGACTCAAACTACTGGGGTGAGGGTAACGTCACCTTCAAAAGAGGGGCCTACTACAATAACTAAGATAATCTCTTAATTATGTGCAAAAGTGCGGAAATAATCAAAGGTTATACTAGATACGAGTCGGAACCAAGTGATTCATCTTGTCTATCTGTTTTTTTATTTTATTTTTATTTTCAGCATTTTAGTTAGTTTTTATTTTTCTTAGTTTAAAACATTTTTCTAACTTTTTTATTTTGATTAGACGTTGAGGATAAACCGGTACTAAAAGCTCTTGTGTCCTTGGACGACCTCGGTATCTTACCAACGCTATACTACGCTCACGATGGGTGCACTTGCCCATATGTGTGTTTAGTGTTAGTAAAATATCGTGTTTTATAAATTTAAAACTTGGCTAAAAATAAGTGTTAAAAGGGCTTAAAATATACACCTAATATATATAACACTTCACACGCGTCAGGTATCTTCTAGTGGGTATTATACCAAGTGGTGTGTCTATTAATCTTGTTAAACCGGCTCTTCTAACCGTGTCCTAAATGGACGACAAACATGTAAAGCTGTATACAAGTTTATTTTTGAATAATTATCCCAAGTTATAAAAGATATTTTGTGCCATGTGCATTCAAACTAATTTTCTTAAACTCTTTTCAAAATGAGTCAGTTAATTGTATTTACCAGTGTAAACTGGCGTATTTTCCAAAAAGGTTAAGTGCAGGTACAATACGAAATAGGCTGGCTACTCCAGGCATCAATAATCAAGTCTTGCAAGCTCTAGATGTTAAAGTCTGTTGAACAATGATCTTATTTATTTTTTGATCCGCCTGTGAATCTTTTACAGTCCGTTGTAATACTTTGATATTACTATTTATTCAGTTTGTAATGTGATTCATACCTTATGCTTCTGCTGTGCATTTATAATTTGTGTTGTTTGACTATGATGATATCAACTACGTCACGATAATCCCCACCGGGCCCACCGGTAATACGTGGAAATATCGGGGTGTGACAAAAGAAAGCTGCACTCACTTTTTTTTATAAATAGAGTAGAGTATATCATTTGAGATATTTCACTACTCTGAACGTTAAACTAGCAATACTTGGTGTTTTTAATAGTCGTTTTTAGAGTGCGAGTAAGAGTACAAGTAGGGAGACTCTACATCAAATTGCTATAGATAGTTTAAAGGTGTGCTCTCGTCTAAGTTGTAGGGAGACTCTACATCAAATTGTCATAGAAGTTTAAAGGTATGCTTCCGTCTAAGTTTATGTTTAACAGTAGCAGTAGCAGTTAATATTAGTATTATTATTATTATTTGTAGGATCGCGTGCTGACCCGAACGAGTCAATCAGAGGTGTTCTAATCCGTTTCAGGTGCAGAATAACAAGAAACGGACACGAAAAACAGCTTGTTCTACTATATCTTGCCTTGTATATTGATTTCACACTGATTACAAGTCAAACGGCACTTCGGCAGCAATTCGGTACCGGAAACAAGACGTGTTCCAAATGATTTCGCCCAAGAGACCTATATATAGGCATGGGATTTCGCTCATATGACACATGTTCACAAAAGCGAAATCACATATGTTCATAAAAGCGAAATCACCTGTAAAATCTTGATTTCCCACATAGTGACATGTCCATATATGTGAAATCAACTTTCTGATTTCCCACACAGTGACATGTCCATATATGTGAAATCAACTATCTTCGGAAATCACCACAACAACTCTATATTCTCGTACAATGTGCCCTAATCTAACATTCTAAGACTAAGACTCGATACAAGACGAAGTCGACAGATGTATGCACCAACAGACTCCCCCTCAGATGTTGACGAGTCTTAAGTGTCGAGTCTTCGCATCTTCAGTCTTGATCAGTCTTCGGGCATCCAGAATCTCTATCTATCTCTTGCATCTTCAAATACTTCCTCTAACAAACTCCCCCTCAAAACATACTGGGATCAAAGTCTGACTTTTACAGCATCAGAATGGCAACCTGGCTTTACATAGACCTCAGTTGTTGAAACCTGACTCTTATTCAGCTCAAGAAATCCTGCACATTCTCTACCCAAAACATAAGATTCACAAGAATAAGATATTTAACAATTTATCAAATTTCATGCACCAACACTGACTCTTCTACAATCAATATACAATCAGATATTAACAATGATCATTTAACGAATTTCTTATCTCTGAAAAAATTTTCATTCAAATTCTCCCAAACCTATTCATCATGTTCAGCACTCGGAATTTTGAAGATCAGCTTTTCAACATCAGTTGTCTAAAATCTTTTTGGATTTTTCAAAATTTATGCTAAAACACACCGAAAATCTTTTTGGATTTTTGAAATAACCGAAATGAAATGCAGTAAAGAAATATTTACAAACAATATTTTTGTGAGTTTGTGTAAGAGGATCATATCAGTTTTTGAGACAAATCAAACAACACCGTTAAGCTTTAAACATTTTAAGTTTTAAATGATTCACCTAGATTGTCAGTATATTGATCCACTTAAATTTTCACACAAAGTTCAACTGTTACGAGATACGAGATTAATGTCTTAGAGACTTAAACTTATTCACGTGTCCCACCTCAGAATATACTCCCGTATCCAGATCCCAATATTCAGTCTTACAGGTGAGTATACCTAGATGATATCTGTAAGGGTTAAAATGCGAGGGCCGTGAGAGCTCAGGTCGATACTTCCGTATACGCAGAGAGATGACGGCTTCGACTTTTGGTGGGTCCCCTTTAGAGGATCTTTTGTTTCAACAGCAATGACGATCAATTTTATTGTTTCATCAATTTGCTGAGGGCAGCGCTATGTTTCAAGCATGCAGTAAAGTATTCTCCGGGGACTAGGCCATTGCTTCCGCATTATCAGAAGTCCCGGGATAATACCCCAGATATCACTAAGCATAAAGACCTAGTATCTCAGAAAAAGGGGTCCTTCAAACAAGATTTCGGGGGTTACCCATATATCCGAGAGATGTTACCCACGATATAAGCAAGTTTGAATTTAGGTTTATATCTCGTCACAATCTACTAAATGTGCAAAAACCTACTGGCATATCATCAGCGAGACCGTTTATCACTTTTTAACTTTCCATTTCTTTAGCATGCCACGATCGTCCACTGATGTACTATCATTTCCTCTTTTATACAACAAAACTCATTTTTGATTTTATCATGTTTTTGGCTTTTTCAAATTTTCTAATGTTTTTGGATTTTCTGAAAATTTTTACTCCCCCTAAAATGCAAACACATTTTAGGAAATTTGAAAACAAACTATACAATAAAGCGACAACCGATATCAAATCGCTTCAATTCGCCATCCACTTGGCATAAACACTCAGAACTCCCCCTTTCAACAAACGATTTTCCCATTGTGATTTCAAAACACTTAAGTTTGTTTTAATCAAATGGTTTTTCCGGAAAATAAGTTTGCTTGATTTTACCACTTGTAAAATTAGGGGTTTATCACTTTGTTCATCAAATACCATTTGTAAGTATGGTCCAATCAAGTTCAACTTAATGACCTTGATTAACCACTTGTCAATGATAACCTTCTTCAACCACTTACAGGTTCACTCACCAACTATAAACACTTGTAAATCAAAATATAACAATTTAAAGATATCACCTGTACTTTACCAACTGTACCACTTGTAGGATCATTTGCTAAGAAAGATGTCGATTCCTGCTCCACTCTTACCAACCTGGGAGCTCCGGCAAGTCAGGAATTTATGGTGAAAAAGCTGTCACCCAAGCCTGACCAGCCTTGGGTGATTTTGGTGGCAAACATCTGTCCCACCAACATTTTGATTTGTAAAAATCTTTTGCAGTTTTAACCTTCCCATCAACCATCTTCCCGAAAATATGTTTGACTTTCCCATTGAAAGCCTTCTCAACATTAAATTATCCCTTATCAGCGAAGAATTGATTTGAGATCTCTACCTTTCCCACTTTCTTCATCAAATTTTCTTTTGACAATGGAGGAAAATCCTCATCGTTCACCTCTGGAACGGAATTCACAACCTTTTTCTCAACCAAAGACTCCTCTGATTTTATGGAATCAGATTCATTGTCAGAATTACCCTCGGATTTAACCACCCACTTTTGTTTACTCATATCACCTTTTCTTTTGTAAAACCTTTTTGAACTTTCTCCTTCCTCAGAAGTAGAATTTTCAAACTTTTTAACATTTTTCACAGGTTGTTCTTTCTTATCAACAAATTTTCTTCTCAAAACAGAGTTAGAAGAAACTTCCTGTTTTTGGTAGTTGGTCTTGGGGCAATTCCAAGCTATATGTCCAACTTCTTGGCATTTGAAACAGGTTCTTCTGTCAACTCTTTCAGCAAACCTTCTCACATTCTTCTTCACTTCAGTATGAAACTCCTGGTTTGACTGCTTCCAGAATGGTTTCTTCTGCTCATCTTCTGAACTTCCTCCTGAAACAAATTTTGTTTTTGGTTTATAATTTTTCTCATTTTTATAATTTTCTGAAGAATTAAAACCCAGACCTTGTTTTTTGAAATTACGGTTGTGGTTTGATTTCTTTTGATAACGTGAACCATAACCATAACCCTTTTTCTTGTTCAATCTCTGTTGAACTCTTGAAGTGTATTTTTTAGGTTTTTCATGAAGATTTAAATCATTTATTTCAGAAATATTAATTTCTGTTAATTTGAAAACCTGTTTGATCATTTCAGTTTTGACACTTCTTATTGGAAATTCCTCATCAGAATATAATTTGTCTGAATCATACAAAGTATAAGCTACTTTGATTGATCCGTCATTCAAATTAGATTTTGATAACAGGAATTCTCTATTGTAAACCCTGTTAACCGGTGAACTCGGACTCTTTTCTGATGAACTCAGACTATCAGACTCAGACTCCGGTTTTGACTCTTCATCCATATCTAACACCTGATCGACCACTTTCTTTAATAACTCGGACTCATGATCAGTGTCAGACGCTGTGAATGTAACATCAATATTGTCTGGTAATTCATCAATGATTTCAGACTTTAACTTGATGTTGACTGACTTTATTAGACGCTCCTCATTAGGATTCCTGGGAGAATAAGTTTCATGGATCGGGGGCGGACATCTGTTATACTTGACACTTCGTTTCTTACCAGTATCAGTATCTTCAGTCTTTTTATCCATGAATGCTTCCAGACCTGCAACAGTAGGATAAACACGATCAATCAAATAATCACAAGTAGTATAACTCAACAGTAATCGTTTAATCCTTTCACTCTCAATCTTTTCGAGTTCCACTTCCTGCTTCAGCTTTGCACAATCTTCAATGTATGCATTAATAACACTCTGCTTTGTCATTAATGTTGCACTCATCTTTTCCATTGCTTTTTCGATTTCTGAATTTGTCTTTTTCAGGCGATCAACTGTGTTATTCAGCACATCATAGGACTCCTTGACATACTTCACATCACACAGTAAATCTTCTTTTATCTTCTCTAACTCAGAAATCTTCATATCTTTTTCCTCACAAGCTTTGCAAGATTCTGAACACTTCATACATGGTTTTTCAACTTCAACCAATTTTTCAACTACCTTCTCAACTTCAACGATCTTTTCAATTTCGACAAGTTTTTCAATTTCAACAATCTTTTCGATCTCGACAATCTTGTCAACAACTTTCTCTACTTCAACAATTTTCTCCACAACTTTCTCAATCACTTGATCAACAATTGCTTCTCCAGCTTCTGTCTTTGTCTTTTCATCAGCTTGCATTTTTGCTGCTTCCAGCTCTTTCTTCAATCAGGCAATCTTCTTCTGATTCAGCATCTCCATTTTATCTGCAAAAAACAAATTAAAACTAGTGGGATCAATGCCTTTTCTAGCTCTGTTGAGATGTCCTTCCTCATCATCGGTATCTACATCGCTTCCAAGATCTGGAAAAATTGGAATTTTTTTCTCACTAGTCTCATTTTCACCCTGAATTCTTGCAACACAAGCTGAACCAGGTATGTATTTGTCCCAACTAAATCCTTCAGCAACAAATTCATCATCTTGATGGATAAGTAAAGCTTTCTTCTTTCCATCTTCAATAGCATGAGCATGTGCAGTTTGTGGTTGTTGAGCAATCTGATGAAAAATTGATTTCTGATAATAGTTGTTCTTTTCTTGATTCCCGGTTGCTTCTTTGCTTTTGCATTCTCTTTTAAAGTGTCCTTTTCCTTTGCAACGGAAACAGGTAACTTTCGATTTGTCAAAACCCAACAGAGAAGTAGCCATTCCTCGAAATTCATCTCTACCAGTAATCTCTTGAAACTTTTCAGCTCTCCTCCAAGCACTCGCTAAGCACCATTTGATATCCATCAATTCAAGTTCTTCAGCATCAATTTGGTCTAATCCTCTTTGGTAAGCATCGGATTACCAATCTTCCCACCGATCAAACTTTCGTAAGATTCTAACATAGCAACCAGTGATGCCATGTGTTGCTTGGCAACTTCCGGAGACAACTTCTGACCATTTTGAATGTTTAAGGTAACATTGCACTGAAGGTTTGTTGAGTTTTGTCGTTGAGAACTTGATGTTGTGCTGTTTGGATCAAAACTTGAGAATGATGAAGAAGATCCACCACTTTGAGTCACATTACTACTCTTTGTTCCAGACGAACTATCAGCATTGTAACCAGTTTGAATCTTTGGGCTAGGGCTGGGGGTAGCCTCAAACTTGTTCCCTCGTAGTACAGACTGACATCTTGTTTAGCATTTGGATTTGTCATGATAGCTGTTTTCTGAATATCCAGCTCCTGCTCTTTAATCTTTTTGAATGAATTGTGCCAGATTCATATTCTCAGACTTTCTTGTGTGTTTTAAAATCATCAAATAAGTTCCCCACTTTTGTTGTGGTAGTGCTTCAGCTAGTTTATCGACCCACTCATCATCATCTTTCTCAATGTTAAATCTTTTCATTTCCAAGACTAGATGACAATATCTATCAATGGTATGCTTTGTAGTTTCATGGTCGAAAACTGAAAACATATCAAACGACTTCTTCAATAAAGCCTTTTTGTTTTTAATCATATCTGCGCTTCCTTTGAATTTCTGAATCAATGCTTCCCAAATTGACTTAGCTGTATTACCATGTTGAAGCAAAACAAATATATCTTCTGTAATTGCCTGTTGAAGAATACTGATCATCATTTTCTCACTAGGATACTTCAATTTGTCAACTTCCGTAAAGTCACTGAAACCCTTTTCAAGTCCACGTTCGTTTTTCGGTTTCTCATAGTCTTTCTCCAACGAACACCATGCATCAAACTTGTAAGCTTGCACCCAGTTTTCAAATCGATTTTTCCATCCCTGAAAATCTTCAATGTACATAAGTTTTGGCGGTTTCTGATGAGTTCCCGTCTCATTTTCACTGTACAATGTTTCAGCAGCTGTAACCGGAGCGACTGGTGTGGCAAACGCGTTGTAGAATTCCTCTTCCATGTCTTCAGAAAAATTGATATATTTCGGCAAAACACCTCGGTATCAAATCTGGAAATCGTTACAAATGAACTGAACACAGCCCTATTTATAGTAGACTTGATTTCGCTCCAAAATACACATGTCACCTAGGAGCGAAATCAGAACTTGAATTGGAGCGAAATCAGGCAATACATTTGAAGCGAAATCAAGGGTCCTGGTGGTCCTATGAGCGAAATCAGGGGTCCTGGTGGACCTATGAGCGAAATCAGATCTTCTGAATGGTCCTATGAGCTAAATCAGGGGTCCTGGTGGACCTATGAGCGAAAGCAGGTCTTCTGGATGGTCCTATGAGCGAAATCAAGAGTTTAGGGTGGTCCTATGAGCGAAATCAGAGGTTTAGGGTGGTCCTATGAGCGAAATCAGAGGTTTAGGGTGGTCCTATGAGCGAAATCTGGTGTATCTTGGGGCGAAATCAGGTGACATTTGTGTACACAAAAGCGAAATCAACAATTGTCCATATGAGCGAAATCAATTCGAAGGGCAATTTGGTCCATTTTTACTTTGAATTTCAGTCTCAAACTTTCAAGGATTTGTTATTGTCCAATTTTCTATGATCTGTGAAATTTTGGTCCGATTCTAACCATGAAATCTTCCTGAACAGATAAAAGAAGGTGTAGAAGACAGAGAATGAAGCTGTAATGGCAAGAACTCCTCGACCTGAGCTCTGATACCACTTGTAGGATCGCGTGCTGACCCGAACGAGTCAATCGGAGGTGTTCTAATCCGTTTCAGGTGCGGAATAACAAGAAACGGACACGAAAAACAGCTTGTTCTACTAAATCTTGCCTTGTAT
Organism: Helianthus tuberosus; assembly: GCA_030545235.1. NCBI lineage: Eukaryota > Viridiplantae > Streptophyta > Magnoliopsida > Asterales > Asteraceae > Helianthus > Helianthus tuberosus. Next base: position 84,412,828 of record CM060394.1, read on the forward strand.
ATTGATTTCACACTGATTACAAGTCAAACGGCACTTCGGCAGCAATTCGGTACCGGAGACAAGACGTGTTCCAAATGATTTTGCCCAAGAGACCTATATATAGGCATGGGATTTCGCTCATATGACACATGTTCACAAAAGCGAAATCACATATGTTCATAAAAGCGAAATCACCTGTAAAATCCTGATTTCCCACATAGTGACATGTCCATATATGTGAAATCAACTATCTTGGGAAATCACCACAACAACTCTATATTCTCGTACAATGTGCCCTAATCTAACATTCTAAGACTAAGACTCGATACAAGACGAAGTCGACAGATGTATGCACCAACATTATTAGTGTTAGTATTAGTATTATTATTTTTAGGTATTAGGATTATTATTATGGGTGGATATTGGGTATCCTAGCCTTAGTTAGGCATGGACTGATCAACCATGCTTAAACAAGATATCGTTAACCAATATCCAACCATGAGAATAACTAGTTAGAGGGACCGTTACCTAACTTAGGATTATGTAATTTGTGTCAAGACCCTAAGATAGTACCGGATTATACTAGCAATTACTATCAATTGTTACGCAACTAGCAAGAGGTGAGTTTTATGAATGTTTTCCAAATGTGAACATGTTTGTCCTAAATTGTAATAATATGGCATGACTGTTGTACGCATGTATATAACCTGAGCATGACATACACATGATATTTGTGGTCCCTTATACGTGCCGCTACGGCGGGATTTGTCGATACTACACCCTTGGTATAGTGGGTATTAACTATATAATTATGTAAGTTACGTGGTGACATTGGGTTAATGATGACATGGGCGAGTACAAGTCATGATTAAATAATGTGATTAATAACCTGTGTATATTCATAAACTCACCGGTAATAGCTAACGTCTTTTAAGCATGTGTTATAGGTAATGATTGTTAATTATGTGCGTGCTGTTTATTGTAACACCCCGTGTTTTCGAAAGTCAAAGTCAAAGTCAAAGTCAAGGTCAAAGTCAACGATCGATTTCGCAACTTGACTAGTAGTGAATTTCTTTTATGTGTTTATTTTAGTTGTATTATGTGGAGTAAGTGTCAATAATTACAATAATTGACGTATGTTATTCGCTATCTAACCGACTTACGACTGTGAACTATAGGAAGTAACAATGCGATAAAGTCAAATCAATCCAGTTTAATCGACATCGAATCACAATCGAACTCGCAACTCGAATTACGCATTTTGGTTATTGTTATACGTGTGTGTGTGCCTTACGTGTTACTTGTGCATGTTTATTTATGTTATGTTGTGGTAATCGCAATCGAAACGCAATCGAACTCAAATCGCAATCGAAACGCAATCTAACTCAATCGCAATCGAAATGGTATGATAATTAGTGGAGAAGGGATAGTGCAAAATATGAGTAGTTGGGATTAAAAGTAATTTGACTAGGAAAATCTATCGCATCACAACGCTCGCAATCGCAATCGAAACCTCAAAAATCGTCACGCCGAACACTCGAATCAGGCGACCGATCGATCAGGCAACCAGCCGATCGACCAGCCGTCCTTTCGGACTGTCGTCCGATCGGACAGGCTGTCCGGTCGAGCTACCTGGCCGATCGGCCAGCCCTTTCCTCTTTTGGAACTCTATAAATACCCATGTCACTTTCATTCTTTCTACTTTTGGAAACTCTATGTCCGACCAGCTCGTGCTCCTCACCTTTTCTCAGATTTCTCTCAATTCCGGTAAGATCTCGACCTAAATCTTGTACTTTCTTGATATACATGCACTCCTACACCTTTCTATCTTTTAAATCTTAAATTTTAACCATGAAATCACCAAGATTCAAGGTGTTCTAGGATGACGTCATCATGTGTTCTTGAAGAACTTCATGCTTTGACATTTCCACCAAGAACAACTTAGATCTAACCGATTTACACATAAACAAACAAAGATCTTTCGCATAGATCTGAACATTTTCAAAAGGATAAAAGAGTTTAAAGAAATAATCACAAGTTTTCTCATTCTTTTACACTCAATGCCCTCAAAACCGATAGAATCGGAACTTGTGCCGACTTACTACCTGATCTGTGGTCGTGTTAGCTCAAGATCCGGATCCTATCTACGAGGTTTACCGATTTCAGGTAAAACGCGAACCACCGTCTCGAACAGTTCACCAATCGGATTTGGGTGGTTCCTGTCCGGTCAGAAGGACCAGGTATTGACAAGGTTCTTGTCGTTTGACTCGTTATCAAAATGCCTCGATAAAGCCACAAACAAACAAAATAACCAAGTGTGAGACGACCAGGACGAGGTGCCATCCGATCGGACTGCTGTCCGAACGGACAGCCACCCGAACGGCCGGTCAGCCGAACGGCTTGCACCTTGGGTCCCACACTTAATCACCTTTGCTAATCTGAAGGTTAAGTATTGAACGAATTGCTATCCGATCGGACTACCATCCGATCAGATTACCCTTCGGATCATGAGATACTTGGGCTTTAACACTTAGTCGATTTTTTCAACATGTTCAATGCACTAGGAATGCCACCCGATCGAACTGCTGTCCGGTCGAGTGACATCCCGCTGTGAACTTGTTTTTCACTGAAGTGCCCAGTCGATCGGGTTGCTGACCGATCGAACGACCGTCCGATCGACCGACCGACCTGAAAAGTAAAGGTACTTCAATGTTTTCAAATGCTACAACAAAAACTTCAAAAGTCAAGCCATCATACACAAACACATTCTTCTCAAAGGAAGAAACAATCCACTCGAATGGCCATCTGATCGGACAACCGTCCGAACGGATTGCCAACCGCACGATCAGCTGTCCGATTGGACTGCCGTCCGATCGACCAGCTGTTCGACCCACCAACACTTATTCTCGTTTTACGCCTCACTTATCGTTATGCTATCGAACTATTCAGGCTAACCTTACTCTCAAGCGCTCCCTTCAATCCATCAACCGCTGTGAGTATACTCGATCCCTTTTTGCTTTACGCACTTTTGGGTGTTACATACGTTACTTATTCTAAAACACATCGAACACACTACTCAATACTTTAAACGCTAACCGTTACCGCATGTTATACGTGACTAAATGAATGCTTGTTTGTTATGTTTACACATGGAATGCTGTCCACCTGCCTTAGCAACGGTAGTACTATTAGTTTGGACTCAGCACCCGTTCACTCGAGGGTTGTTAAGGACAATTATTTGCATGGATTACAGTGGTGATCATGTATTACGAACTGCCTTGGGCAGTTAACCCGCAGTCATTGGTATCGATAGGTTCATGTCGATAACTAACATGCCTCATTTCACTCTGTGTACGTGTTAGTTATGCGTAACGCTTTCGAACTCTATATGCTATTATCAAACTTGTATGCTCACCTTTACACTATGTGTATTGACTTTTATTTTAACGTATGTGACAGGTTCTTAGGATGCTTATCTGCTAGGAAATCGAGGCTAGAATAAGGCTCTAGAGGCCAACAAATAGTTGTCTGTACAAATGAAATCAAGAGTCTCTAGAAGCAGATAAACAATTGCTCTATTTGAAAAATCTGAATTGTCGGAATAGAACTATTTGCCTAGATTTTGTCTGTAATAATTTGTTTTACCTTTTGAGACATGGTATGGGACATGTTACTTTAAATTGATTGGTAATGATAATTGTTATGGAAACTTCTAGACAATCTGTTTCGCTCAGTGCCATACCCCGATGTTTCCGCCATCGGTTGGGGTGTGACAGATTGGTATCAGAGCCATAACTATAGGGAATTAGGCAAGACTCGACCTAGTCCGGGTCGATGTCTTAGAGACCTAGTCTATAGTTAGGAACCACAGACCGACTTGTGCATATCCGTTGGGGATTATGTATGAGTATACTGCTAATTTTCACTATTCTCGCCTACGCTACACTATCACTGCACTCGAATTTTCAAATATGAATGAGCGATTAAGTCGAGATTAGGTGTGAAAACCGCAAACTCTCGACTAGATTGCTTGTTTAACCCGCATTTTTATCTATAAATATGAGAAATTTGTGTTGAAATAGGAGTGAAATCCATACTTTGACGCATAATTCTCTTATCTTTATCAAAAACAGGAACGAAGTTGTTAAGCCAGGGGTGAAACCCTAACCTTGACAAATTGTTCCGATCTTTATTTTGTTTTACAAAACTCTCACCAAAGTCTCGACAGACTCCAACGATCTGAAGTCACTATATGACTAACGGGATGCGTGCCCAACGCCCAAGAATCGAGGCAAGGCACTGCCCTGAAGCTCAAATGTGCACAATAAGTCATTGTGAATAGTCGAAACACTTTGGGTAGTCAAAGTCTAATAGCCGCAGACAATCTATCTCTCGATTTTATTTGTTTCGGTTTTGAGCCCGCAACTGTTGACTCTGATGACTCGTTGATTTTATGTGTTTTATGTGGTTTATGTTTATTTGTCAGCGTTTTGAGATACCACTGGTTTCGATCTAACACCTCTTTGTTTCCGCTAATCACACAACACACTACGAATCGCTAAATTATGGACGACCTTATGCTACGATATACGCTTATGCTACACGACTCGATATACTAAACGCGATCGCTTTATTTGAACACTCGCGAACTTTGAATGATAGGTTTCTGTATTCTGACTGCATCTTGTGATTACATGCTTATGTGCTTCTGTGATTCTGTGCCCTATGTGCTTATGTGCTTCTGTGTTTATATGAATCTGTGATTATGTGCCTATGTGTTTATGTGATACATGTTACATTGCGTGTTCCTAAGCTTTAGTAAGTAGTAGACGTGTGAGGTGAGACTCGAATACATTGTGTTGAGTCCTGTGACGATGTCTGTTGCAGACAATGTCATATGGATCCCGCCACCCACCACTTTCTCGTCAAGAAAAGAGAGACAAACGTCTTGCTGCTATTATCGCTAAACAAGTAGCAAAAGCCGTGAGTGATGTCTACGAGAACGTCAGCAAATCATCTGAGGAGTCGAGAACCGAAACTCCTAAAGCTACCCCCAAAGCTGCCTTCAATTTCAAGCAGTTCAAGTCTTGTGGGCCAAAGGAATTCACTGGCGAGGAAGGCCCTACAGCATTGTTCCAATGGTTTGATTCCATTGAGGTCACTCTACGACAGAGCAGTTGCCCAGACGATCTCCGCACTCTAAATGCTACCGGCATCTTCCAGTCCCGCACACTAGACGGGTGGACGGCCGAGAGAAACAAATGAGGGAACGATGCAGCCTACGGTCTATCGTGGGACGAACTCAAGGAGGTCATGCTGGAAGAATTATGCCCTCCTCATGAGCGCCAAAAGTTAGAAGATGAATTCTGGCACATAAAGCAGAAGGAAGGTGAAAATGCTGCTCTCACTGCTCACTTCAAACAGCTCAGCATCATCTGCCCTGACCAAGTCAAGACTCCAGACATGGCAATCAAGAAGTATATCCGAGCCCTGCCTGACTGTGTTGCAGATTTCGTGCAGGCGGCTAAGACTAAGACGATTGAAGAGACTTACCTACTGGCCGCTGAAATCAACGACAAGCGGGTCAAGGCTGGTGTCTGGGATAAAACTTCGAAGCACCTGCATCAAGCTACCACCGCCGCTCCAACTGCCGAACCCGCCGCCGCTCAACCGTCAAAGTCCTCACGCCGAAAGAAGAAGAAGAACAACAGCAGCTCCAGCAACAAGAACTGTGCTGTTACTACCACTGCTGCTCCACTACAGGCCGTACCGGCCCAGCAGCAGTTTCATCACCGTCCAGCACCAACTACTTATGCACCACCTGCAAAGCGTGCATACACAGGCCCCCACCCGGCTTGCCCAACTTGCTCTTATCATCACCCGGTGGGTCTCGCCTGTCGTTTCTGCGCTCACTGCAACATGTACAACCACTTCACTGCTAATTGTCGTACTAGTCCACGCCAAGCCCCAGCTCAAGCCACTGCTCATCAAGCTCTGCTCCCAGCCCCGCAAGGCCAACAAGCGGCTCAGGCACCCACGATCAACGCCCGAGTCTGCTTCGCATGTGGTGATCCCAACCACTTTGCGAACATGTACCTGAACAGGGTTGTGAAACAAGAGCCCCAGCAGCAGCAGCAGCAACACCAACAGCAACAGCCTCAGCAGCAAGCCGCACGCGCCAGAACTTTCAACATCAACGTGCGCCAAGCCCAGGCTGACAACAACGTGGTTAATGGTACGTTCCTTGTGAATGGTATTTATGCTTCATGTTTGTTTGATACTGGAGCCGATAATTGTTTTGTGTCGTTCGAATTCGAGAAGCTACTTACTCGTAAACGCTCCCATCTCCCCTTGACGTTCGATGTTGAAGTCGCTACCGGAAGAACTGTCGCCGTTAATTCTGTTCTTCGTGATTGTACTCTTGAGCTCAACAATCACATCTTCCCAATCGACCTTATTCCGATGCAACTCGAAAGTTTTGACGTCGTAGTAGGCATGGTCTTTCTTCGCGAAAACCATGCTGAAGTTGTGTGCCACGAAAAGATGATTCGATTCTCGCTCGCTAATGGCGATTTATTGTGTGTCTACGGCGAAACTGCCTCGAAAGGTCTCAAGCTCATGTCGTGTGTCCAAGCTAGCAAGTATCTCCGCAAGATATACAGAGCTTTCTTGGCTAACATTGTAGTAGCGGAGAAGGAAAAGAAAGGAAAGACAGAGGTGAAAGACGTTCCTGTGGTTCGTGGATTTCCTAATGTGTTCCCTGACGACCTTCCCGGACTTCCGCCATGTCGTGATATCAACTTTCGTATCGACCTCATTCCTGGAGCCAATCCTGTTGCCAAAGCTCCTTACCGCCTCGCACCGTCCGAAATGCGTGAACGCGCGAACCAACTCCAGGAATTACTTGAGAAAGGCTTCATTCACCCGAGCACCTCTCCTTGGGGCGCGCCGGTCCTTTTCGTCAAAAAGAAGGATGGGTCATTCAGGATGTGCATCGACTATCGGGAATTGAATAAGTTAACCATCAAGAACCGCTATCCCCTGCCTCGCATTGACGATTTGTTTGATCAGCTACAAGGTGCTAGGTGTTTCTCGAAGATCGATCTACGCTCAGGCTATCACCAACTACGCATTCAAGAGGAGGATATACCCAAAACCGCGTTTCACACTCAATACGACCACTATGAATTCGTTGTTATGCCCTTTGGTTTAACCAACGCACCCGCGGTTTTCATGGATCTGATGAATCGCGTGTGTAAACCATATCTCGACCGTTTCGTCATCGTATTCATCGACGATGTCTTGATCTATTCCAAATCGAAAGCCGAACACGTGCAACATCTACGTTTGGTTCTCGAGCTACTCCAGGGAAACCAACTCTATGCCAAGTTCTCCAAGTGTGAATTCTGGTTGGAGGAAGTTCAGTTTCTGGGTCACATTGTTAATAGTCAAGGTATTCACGTTGATCCCGCGAAGATTGAAGCTATTAAGAGTTGGATTACACCTAAGAACCCGTCTGAAGTCCGTTCTTTTCTCGGGCTAGCGGGGTATTATCGACGATTTATCAAAGGATTCTCAAAGATCGCTGTGCCACTTACCGCTCTCACGCATAAAGACAGGCCTTCTGTTTGGGGAACTGAACAAGAGTCTGCCTTTCGAACCCTCAAGGACATGCTTTGCAAAGCTCCTGTTCTCACATTGCCTGACTGAAACGATGATTTCATTGTCTATTGTGATGCTTCCAACCTTGGTCTTGGTTGCGTCCTTATGCAGCGAGACAAGGTTATAGCTTACATCTCGTCAGCTCAAAATCCACGAGAAGAACTATACAACCCATGATCTCAAGCTAGGCGCAGTTGTTTTTGCGTTAAAGATTTGGCGACACTACCTGTATGGTACCAAGTGTACGATCTTCACCGATCATAGGAGCCTACTACATATCTTTAATCAGAAGGAACTTAATATGCGTCAACGCCGATGGGTAGAACTTCTCAACGATTACGACTGTGAGATTCGTTATCACCCAGGCAAAGCAAATGTTGTTGCCGACGCTCTCAACAGACGGAGTTATTTGCTCAGCACTCGCAATGTTCAAGCCCAATACGATCTTGAAACCCTCATCCGTGAAGCCCAGCATGCATGTTTTAATGAACGCACTGTGAAGAAAGAAAGAATCTACCACGATGGAGCCCATCTTGTGAGTAAGTCGAATGGGATATTCCACTTTCTGGACCGAATTTGGATCCCTAAACGAACCGAATTGCGACAGATTTTGATGGACGAAGCCCACAAATCCCGGTATTCTATTCATCCCGGTGCTGACAAAATGTACCAAGATCTTTGCTACAAGTACTGGTGGCCGGGCATGAAAAGGGATATTGCTCTCTACGTCGGAAAGTGCCTGACTTGTGCAAGAGTCAAGGCTGAACATCAAAGACCCTCTGGCTTACTCGAACAACTGCCTATCCCTATGTGGAAGTGGGAGAGTATAGCTATGGACTTCATAACAAAGCTTCCGCACACGTCATCAGGTCACGACATCATCTGGGTTGTTGTTGACCGTCTGACCAAATCTGCTCATTTTTTTGCCAATACGGGAAGACTACAAGGTAGAACGATTAGCCCGAATCTACACCGACGAGATCATTTGTAATCATAGGATGCCTCGCGACATCATCTCTGATCGTGATGCTCGGTTTACCTCGCGACTATGGGAAACGTTTCAAACGGCTCTCGGTACATCGATTAATCTAAGTACCGCATTCCACCCTCAAACCGACGGTCAAACTGAAAGAACGATTCGTACTCTTGAAGACATGCTCCGTTCGTGTGTCATAGACTTCGGTGGTAATTGGGATAAATACCTGTCGTTAGTCGAATTCTCGTATAACAACAGTTATCATTCCAGCATTCAAGTGGCACCATTCGAAGCTTTATACGGAAGAAAATGTCGGTCGCCTATTGTATGGCACGAGATCGGTCACTCGCAATTAACCGATCCTGAGCTATTGCAAGAAACGACTGACAAAGTCCTTCAAATTCGAGACAACTTGTTGAAAGCTCGAAGTCGATAGAAAAGTTACGCCGATAGACGACGCAAGCCCCTTGAATTTGACGTTGGCGACTACGTACTCCTAAAGGTATCACCTTGGAAGGGTGTGGTCAGATTCGGCAAGAAAGGGAAACTAGCGCCTCGATATGTTGGACCTTTTAAGATTCTAGAAAGGATCGGAAAAGTCGCCTACAGACTCGAACTACCGGAGGAACTTAGTAAGGTTCACCCGACTTTCCACGTGTCAAACCTCCGAAAGTGCCTGGCTGAGCATGATTTAATTGTACCTCTCGGTGACCTTCAAGTAAATGAAACACTACACTTCGTGGAGAAGCCTGTCGAAATCATGGATCACCAAACCAAGCAGCTCAGACGCTCGCGCATTCCTATTGTGGAAGTCCGATGGGAAGGCAAACGCGGCGCGGAGTTCACTTGGGAACTCGAAAGCGACATGAAGGCGAAGTACCCACAGTTATTTGTTACGGCATCGGCCTAATTTCGGGATGAAATTCCCTCAACTATGGGAGGCTGTAACACTCCGTGTTTTCGAAAGTAAAAGTCAAAGTCAAGGTCAAAGTCAACGATCGATTTGGCAACTTGACTAGTAGTGAATTTCTTTTATGTGTTTATTTTAGTTGTATTATGTGGAGTAAGTGTCAATAATTACAATAATCGACGTATGTTATTCGCTATCTAACCGACTTACGACTGTGAACTATAGGAAGTAACAATGCGGTAAAGTCAAATCAATCCAGTTTAATCGACATCGAATCACAATCGAACTCGTAACTCAAATTACGCATTTTGGTTATTGTTATACGTGTGTGCGCCTTACGTGTTACTTGTGCATGTTTATTTATGTTATGTTGTGGTAATCGCAATCGAAACGCAATCGAACTCAAATCGCAATCGAAACGCAATCGAACTCAATCGCAATCGAAATGGTATGATAATTAGTGGAGGAGGGCTAGTGAAAAATATGAGTAGTTGGGATTAAAAGTAATTTAACTAGGAAAATCTATCGCATCGCAACGCTCGCAATCGCAATCGAAACCTCAAAAATCATCGCGACGAACACTCGAATCAGGTGACCGATCGAGCTACCTGGCCGATCGGCCAGCCCTTTCCTCTTTTGGAACTCTATAAATACCCATGTCACTTTCATTCTTTCTACTTTTGGAAACTCTCTGTCCGACCAGCTCGTGCTCCTCACCTTTTCTCAGATTTCTCTCGATTCCGGTAAGATCTTGACCTAAATCTTGTACTTTCTTGATCTACATGCACTCCTACACCTTTCTATCTTTTAAATCTTAACTTTTTAACCATGAAATCACCAAGATTCAAGGTGTTCTAGGATGACGTCATCATGTGTTCTTGAAGAACTTCATGCTTTGACCTCAATCCACCAAGAACAACTTAGATCTAACCGATTTCCACATAAACAAACAAAGATCTTTCGCATAGATCTGAACATTTTCAAAAGGATAAAAGAGTTGAAAGAAATAATCACAAGTTTTCTCATTCTTTTACACTCAATGCCCTCAAAACCGATAGAATCGGAACTTGTGCCGACTTACTACCTGATATGTGGTCGTGTTAGCTCAAGATCCGGATCCTATCTACGAGGTTTACCGATTTCGGGTAAAACGCGAACCACCGTCTCGAACAGTTCACCAATCGGATTTGGGTGGTTCCTGTCCGGTCAGAAGGACTAGGTATTGACAAGGTTCCTGTCGTTTGACTCGTTATCAAAATGCCTCGATAATGCGACAAACAAACAAAATAACCAAGTGTGAGACGAACAGGACGACCAGGACGAGGTGCCGTCCTATCGGACTGCTGTCCGAACGGACAGCCACCCGAACGGCCGGTCAGCCGAACGGCTTGCACTTTGGGTCCCACACTTAATCACCTTTGCTAATCTGAAGGTTGAGTATTGAACGAATTGCTATCCGATCGGACTACCATCCGATCGGATTACCCTTCGGATCATGAAATACTTGGGCTTTAACATTTAATCGATTTTTTCAACATGTTCAATGCACCAGGAATGCCACCCGATCGAACTGCTGTCCGATCGAGTGACATCCCGCTGTGAACTTGTTTTTCACTGAAGTGCCCAGCCGATCGGGTTGCTGACCGATCGAACGACCGTCCGATCGACCGACCTGAAAGGTAAAGGTACTTCAATGTTTTCAAATGCTACAACAAAAACTTCAAAAGTCAAGCGATCATACACAAACACATTCTTCTCAAAGGAAGAAACAATCCACTCGAATGGCCATCCGATCGGACAGCCGTCCGAACGGATTGCCAACCGCACGATTAGCTGTCCGATCGGACTGTCGTCCGATCGACCAGCTGTTCGACCCACCAACACTTATTCTCGTTTTACGCGTCACTTATCGTTATGCTATCGAACTATTCAGGCTAACCTTACTCTCAAGCGCTCCCTTCAATCCATCAACCGCTGTGAGTATACTCGATCCCTTATTGCTTTACGCACTTTTGGATGTTACATACGTTACTTATTCTAAAACACATCGAACACACTACTCAATACTTTAAACGCTAACCGTTACCGCATGTTATACGTGACTAAATGAATGCTTGTTTGTTATGTTTACACATGGAATGTTGTCTACCTGCCTTAGCAACGGTAGTACTATTAGTTTGGACTCAGCACCCGTTCACTAGGGGGTTGTTAAGGACAATTATTTGCATGGATTACAGTGGTGATCATGTATTACGAACTGCCTTGGGCAGTCAACCCGCAGTCATTGGTATCGATATGTTCATGTCAATAACTAACATGCCTCATTTCACTCTGTGTACGTGCTGGTTATGCGTAACGCTTTCGAACTCTATATGCTATTATCAAACTTGTATGCTCACCTTTACACTATGTGTATTGACTTTTATTTTAACGTATGTGACAGGTTCTTAGGATACTTATCTGCTAGGAAATCGAGGCTAGAATAAGGCTCTAGAGGCCAACAAATAGTTGTCTGTACAAATGAAATCAAGAGTCTCTAGAAGCAGATAAACAATTGCTCTATTTGAAAAATCTGAGTTGTCGGAATAGAACTATTTGCCTATATTTTGTCTGTAATAATTTGTTTTACCTTTTGAGACATGGTATGGGACATGTTACTTTAAATTGATTGGTAATGATAATTGTTATGGAAACTTCTGGACAATCTGTTTCGCTCAGTGCCATACCCCGATGTTTCCGCCATCGGTTGGGGTGTGACATTTATCTCGGATATGTGTGGCTAGTAGAATAAAGTATCCAAGACTTGTTTATATAGTGGAAATTTTGTATGAACGGCTAAGAATAATTGACCTAACTTTGTACCTTTAAGTTTACAACGTTTGTACCTTACAGTTAGTTGTATTAATAAAATAAGTGTTTCCTTATAAGTTGGTATGAATTATGTATGATGCATCATTGGTGTGGTGTCACACTCATCTTCTCGTGTCCAGGCATAACGCTTATGTGTAGGCTTTCAGATGTCTCATGCTTATACATTGTAAATGAAATAGATGGCTTTGGTAATTATGGGCTGGACATTGGACTGCTTTAGATGATGATCGATCAAATACAGCTAAAATCAAAAGAGAGTATCGTTTTGTTGGATTTATTATAAATCAATATCAAGTATTTTTAAATAAAAACATGATTGGACATTTGGACCCCAAGTAAAAAGTTTTGGTTCTATGCCTAGGGATATACACGGTCTGTTTTAGAGTTTTTAGATTAAAGCGTGAGCCAATTAGTAGCAGTTTTTGATAATAAATGTAAAAAATATAACATATATTGTAATTGTTTCCATGGGGAGGTTCATTTGAGAAGAAAATTAAATTGAGAAGAAAAAGAACAAAGGGTACAATTGTAAAACATTAAATAGTTTTTTTTTCATCTCATTTATTATTATTTTTGACTAATTAATTAGTCATAAAGACTTTCATCCTTCACACTAAAATTTTTGCCTAGACACATCAAAATTTATACTACACGTTTTTGAAATTTATCCTACACATACTGAAATTTATCCTACACAACTCGTAATTCATCCTACACACCTCATAATTTATCCTACACTTTAAATTAAAATTTTTCTTCTTTGAAATTTTTTTTTTTTTGAGTAAAATGCACGGATAGTCCCTGTGGTTTTGCAAAGTTTCAGCTATAGTCTCCAGATTTTGGAAATTACACTCATAGTTCCTGTGGTTTGACAGTTTGTTACGCTGATAGTCCCTGGAGTGGATGTGGGTTAGTTTTCTCAGTTAAGTCCATGTGAAATTACAAAATTACCCTTCATCTTCTCCATTCTATACAAACAAAACAACCCTATCCCAACCCCATCCACCCCCACCTTTCTCTCTGTTTCCCCCACCATTAACCACCAACTACCACCCAAACTAATCAGCTGGGAGATAAATTTCCGGTTGGGAATCATCCTCCGCCATTCCCAAACTCATCTTCTTCAATTTCCAGCAATCAATTTAGTCAAAACCCCAAAAAAAAATTTTTAGGAATTTCAAGAAACACCTTATGTGCAACTCAGCTTAATCAACCAAATAAGCTAATCACCAAACTGAAACGATAAATCTAACACAGAATCTTATCATTATGATCTATTTAACTCAACTAGATCTATGAAAAACAAGACTTTGAGTCTATGCAAACAGATTTGCGAACGAAATTAGTCCAATACCAAATAAAAGTCTTTGAGGATTTCAACAAACACATTATCTGTAACTCAGCTTACTCAACTCCAACTTACCATTATCACCGGATAATCTTCGGTGGAGATCGGTGTGGCTCTGCCGTGCCTCTTTCGTCGGCCGGCAAGCCACCCTCCATCTCCGCTTCTCTCTTTCTCTCGCTTCTATCTCTGTTTTACTCACAAAAGTGTGTGTGAGTGAGTGTTAAGAATGGTGTCGAATGAAGAAAAAGTGGAGGGTGGTGTTGGAGTCTTTTTTGCAGATCTCTGATGCAGCATATTCAAATGAAGAAGGAGGGTAGCAGAGAAGGATATGGGATTTGCAGGTGTGTGTGTGGTGGGTGGTGTTGGAGTCTTTAGTGAGAGAGAGAGAGAGAGAGTAGAAAGAGAGATATACATACATATATATTTTATATATTTAAATACTTGATTTGTTTATTTTATTTTATATTAAGGGTATTATAGTCATTTCACACCAACTTAACTGAGAAAACTAACCCACATCCACTCCAGGGACTATCAGCGTAACAAACTGTCAAACCACAGGGACTATGAGTGTAATTTCCAAAATCTGGGGACTATAGCTGAAACTTTGCAAAACCACAGGGACTATCCGTGCATTTTACTCTTTTTTTTTTTTTGAAAATAAGTTACAAATTTAATTTAGTTAGCTATTAAAAAGGAAGACTAATAATTAATGATCTATCTAATTTTACCAATACACCCTTAAACTCATATTAAATATAAAAATTAAATGAAGTAAAATGAAGTATTCTTATTGGTTGAAGTTTGTTCTTTTTTATTCTTACAAAAAATTTCTTCTCATTTGAACCCTCCACTTGTTTCCATTTCACCTAAATACATAACTGTGGTAGGCTACAGGGTGTGGTCATGACCCTCATAGTCCCCATGACCCTCCATATCAGCGTCATGTCACTCACTTTTAATCCATCATTCAAAACCATTACCCTAAGGGTGTGGTCATAACCCAAACCACTATTCTCTTATTTTAATTTATTTTTGTGAAAAAAGAATAGGAAATATTGAAAAAGGAAAGGAGGCTCATGGTTGCCATAGTTTAATCCGTGCCAACCATGGTGGTGTAGCAATTCATTAATGGTCCTACATGGCGATTGATGACCTAACCATGCCCCCACACCAGACAACTTTATTTAAGAAACTGAAATATTGGGTATTTTTCAGATAGAAACAACGTTTGCAATTTACATCAAAATTTAAATGAAGAATGATAAAAGGAAACAATTTCAAAACCCTTAAATAGAATACAACAAACATATAGCAAGGAATAAGCTTTGCAATGTCAATAGGAACAATGTCTGTTAACAACTATGTCCAGTTTAAAATAGACCCAACTGAAATATACATCGCCCAGAACCCAATGTCTGGTCCGACTTTTTGTGACCGGTTTTCCCCTAAGCCAAACCATTCACTACGGTTTTTATAATTTCCAAATCGGCTAATGAAAAAGATTTTAAAAAACCGACCATGAACACCCTTCTCTGTGCCATTGTTTGTAAATGAACTTATTTTAAGGCTCAAGCTCGGTTTCAGCTCGGATCAATTCGAGCTTGCAACGAACTGATCTTGATTAGCTCATAACGGTTAGACTCGTGTACACCCCTAGGTGTAACTCAATCTTATTGCTACCACAAACAATGAAATTTCTTTTGATATTACAAGATTTATCGCAAATGTTAAGAAATATACTAAATTGAAAGTCTCATATGTTAGTTAACATGATGAGCAGAATAGTAAAAAGTTTGTTGTAACATTAAAGAATGTTCTTGAATAGTAAATGGTGATTTAGAACCTATGCGTAATGACTTACAATACGTGAGAGTTTCCAAAATGATCATTATCATTATCGCATTCAGTTTTACATCATACATGTATTGCCTAGTTGGAAAATGTTCCAAAGAAAAAGTGGATGATCGACATTTTTCATTTTATAAATTGAATCTGTTTAAGGTAGACAGAGATTCAAAAGGCTGCTAATTAGAGGCGATAATTACGATTTAAAGAGCAAGAAATATAGCTCCCTAGTGTTTTCAAAAGTTAAATAAGGCGATAATTAGAGGTGTACAACACATACATCAAAACTTACATCAATCACGATTCATGACTTTACATAAATAGGTAAACACATTATAAGCACACATCCAAATGTACAACCTAGGATGAAAATTACTTGTACACACGATACGATCGATCCTTCACCTGAATATTCACAGCAAAAAACAACTCATTAGCATAACTCTAAGCAAGTACACAGCCATATAATAATTAACATGTTCTCCAAGATATTTAAGAACATTTTCAAATCAAATACCGAGTCCTCGATTAGGTTACAATATGAAGTACCCATAGCCTTATGGTGGTGACCTTTCATGCTAATAGATACAATCTCGTATATAATAGGAATATGTATATTCTAGCGATTTAGGCATACCTCTCTCTAAGAATAGGAGATATCGTTTGTATTATATATAGAGTTGTATGTAGGAGATCGGTTACCTAAGGTAGGCATAGAAAGTGCATAAATTTGGGTAATCAATACCCTCACTATATGCTTAAGATAAATTTAGGTAAGCATATAATGGCTAGAGGTGTAACAAACCCGAAAAAATATGAAGACTGAACCATACCGGGAAGTTGTTAAAACCCATTTAGGTAATCCATGCACCACCTTTGTTCATCACTTGACTCGTCGCGGGAAGTTGTGAAAACCCATTTTGCAGTCGCGGTAGTCACAGATACTCGCAAAGTTTCAATGTCAGAAGCTTTTATGTTCTTCAACAAATAAGCAAAACTGAGAACGACAGCTCCTCCTTCTCGATCACATCGGTCCAAGGACGGAAGGTCATGGCAATAGGCATCACCTCCTCGCGAATGAAGAAGAACTTCTGTTTCCAATCATGGAAACTCTTGGGTGGATTCAACAAGATCTTTTTAGCAGACCCCCGGCTACCAAAAATGTAGGATATGGGCCAAGAACTTCGTCGCCGGCAACCGGAAGTTGCCATAAGTCTTCAAAAAGGGTAATATACCCCGGCGGTGCATCGGCGGCCGTCTGATTCTGGCCGGGGTATCGAGCATCCCATTCCGGTGGGAACCGGAATCCTCGTGTGATCTGTTCGAATAACCCTAAGTCCCATTTGAGGACAGGAACGGGACCTTCTTCACCTAGGTTTTCTTCTGGATGATGTTCTTCAGCCATGGATATTCAACCAGAGTTTGAATATTTTGGAAAACTTGAAGATCTGATGAAGATCTTGAAGATCTGCTATTGAAAGTTTGAAGATTTAAAGAAGAAATAGAGAGAAGATAGCAACAGTAGAAGAGATGATGTTCTCCTCTCACGTCTCCACGACTATATATACTCATCGCATTTAATGCGATGAGTAGACGTGTCGGATTCACCGCGTTCGTATCCAATCAACAGCTGCCACGTCTATCGCAAATCCCGGAGTGACGGTTACCACGCGCGCGTGGGCCTCACTCTCCTGACGGAAAGCGGAAACGTCAGGGACAACTTGATGACGGCCGTGTCAGCAGTCAACTCAAACGTTGCCATCATCGACATTTCTTACCAACCTGTCAGAATTCAAAATTCGAGGTTTTTCCCGCTCAAAATTACTACAAACCTCATGCAGAAGCCATTTAGGCCGCGCAACATTCATAACTATCCAATAAGCCTGTGCGATTAAAACTAGAAAACGGAGAATCACAAAGAATTAGTTATGGTAGTGGCGCCGTAGCAATTGTCAAACATTTACACGCGCGCCGCCTAACCAAAAGCAAGCATTTTTAGCACCTCTCTTTTCTAAGTCCAGAGCTACAACCACTTGCTTAGCGCATGGTGCAGCACTGGACTGGGGGGACTTGAAGGGGTATGGTCCCAAAAAGCCGCACAGGCCTTCGTTCAGGTCGCGCGCAAGACCATACTCCTTATTCAGCAAAGTGTTCAACCTTAACCTTGCGCGGGTTACTCCAGCATGGATTAACCCCGCGCGAGGTCTCAACAAGAGAAAACACCAAATTCAACACTTAACATTCTGAATAAGAGCCTCCAGCTCCTATAATCCTGCGCGGGCTAGTTACGTGCCCAGCAAGGGTCGCACAGGAACTATAGCGCAGGCCACTTCAGAAGGTACGAAAGGTACAAGTGGCAGAAGAAAGGAGCCAATCCGCGTCCTCCACGCTGTGCTCAATCGTTCTCCACGATCGTCTAACGTGCAGCAGACAGAGAGTACACAAGGACGCCTATGTGGCACCAATCACGGGGCAGAGACACCTGCCCCACGATCTCCACTTACCTGCTGATGGCAGAAGAACGGCCAGGCCGACAACTGTGACACGTGGCTCCAATCACGGTGCGCCAGCACCGGAGAACTTCTAGAAGCCACTAACGGTCGACAACAATGAGCATATCCTCTATGTCGTCGCCTTCCGGCCCAAGGCCCATCAGCCCACATCCTCTTACACCTCTCCGGCTATAAATAGAGACCTCAGTCCACAGGTTAAACATTCTATTCTCTCTACTCTCACTCTTAACTCACAATTATCTCCTCAAAGCAGTTACTTATTCTCACGCCGGAGTCTGGTTAAGAGGGAAACCCACATATGCCCCTCTTAACGAGCTAACGGTGTTCTGTTTTGTAGGATTTAACGGATCATTAAGGAGCTCAGAAAGTCATAAGAAGATTAACCCTTATGGTAGAAACATAAACCAAACTAATCAACCCCTAAAATTAGTTCAGTGTTTCTTCAGCAGGTTTGTTATTTTCATCTAAAATGACACTTTGGTACCAAATTGATCCCAACGTTTGTAACTTTTTGTCATTTTCATTCAAACCACTAACTTAGTTTATTTTTTCTAGTTAAGTTGAGAATATTTGGATGAAACTGGCAAATATAAAACCACAGGGACAATTTTGGCAATTTACTCAAACTCTTTTAAATTTCTTTTATTTAATTAATTTTGTTACATATATAATAAAAAAGAATATACATGCAATTTTTATATGAAAAAAATAATAGATTTGTCACATAATTTTTATAAATTTTCATCCAACCACTAACTAAGTTAATTTTTTCTTTTAAGGCGAAGGATGTTTATAAACTAAGACAGAAATTAATTTCTAATTTTATATATATATATATATATATATATATATATATATATATCAGTTTTATAAAAATAAAATCTACTTAAATCTCTAAATTTTATAAAACTAAAATGCTGGTGACCTTATTAAAAAGGTCAAATAAAAATTTTGTTAATTTCTGTCTTAATTTATAAAATTTAAAACATCCTTCACCTTAACAGAAAAAATAAACTGAGTTAGTGATTTGGATAAAAATTTATAAAAATTATGTGACAAAACTATTAATTTTTTTCCCTAAAAACTCCATGTATATTCTTTTTTATTTTATATGTAACAAAAATAATTAAATAAAATAAATTAAAAAGGGTTTGAGTAAATTGCCATAATTGTCCCTGTGGTTTTATATTTGCCAGTTTCATCCAAATATCCTCAAGTTAACATAAAAAATCAACTGAGTTAGTGGTTTGGATGAAAATGACAAAAAATACAAACGTTAGGGGCAATTTGGTACAAAAGTGTCATTTTGGACGGAAATAGCAAACCTGCCCAAACCTCAGGTACGATTTTGGCAATTAACTCTACATACTTTTAGCCCAAAATTTATCTTCATGTTTATTTTTAAAAGTCTTATCTAAAGTTTATATATATAATAATAATATTTTCTATCTTACCATTTTAACTATAAGTTATGGAAATATGAATCTACCTTATTAAAGTGTCTTTTATATAAAAAAATAATATATAAAGGGATACTGTAGTAACTTTTTGTAGTGGTGGTCTCCACTCACAAAGTTACATATCTAGAAAAAAAAGCCACAAAAGTTTGGGGGCCTCCTCTATTTGTTTGTTTTTTATTATTAAATTTCCCTAAAACCAGGATAGTTTAAAATCTGGTTTATATGACTAATAATTTTATGTCATTTATATGTCAAAATCGTATTACATATCTATAAAAAAAGCCACAAAAGTTTGGGGGGCCTCCTCTATTTGTTTGTTTTTTATTTTTAAATTTCCCTAAAACCAGGATAGTTTAAAATCTGGTTTATATGACTAATAATTTTATGTCATTTATACGTCAAAATAGTAACCAATTAAATATTTAAATAAAAATATTATAAAAGTGCTTCCATTTTTTTGCCATAATTTATTTTACAAATTCTTTGATAAAACTTTTGTAACTAGATGTTTTTCGAATAAAATTGTTGATAGTCTTTCTTTTGATATTCTTAAATTTTATATTATTAGTTTAATTTCACTAAAAAACTTATATTAGCTAAAACATTATATAATGTTGTCTCATTTTAACTCAATACATCATTTAGCTGTGGTTAAGAAGATGAAACCTAATCGGTTTACTATTTTTCCAACTTATAGTTTACAGGGTTAGGATCAGATACAAAGGATAAAATAAATAAGAAGGGTAAGAATGATTCTAGTCCATTGATTTTAGATATGGAGGGTTGGAATTAGTTGTAGGGAAAAGAAGATAATAGAAGGGCATAAAGGGAATCATATATTTATGGATTTTCTCTCTCCACATGCAAGGCATGTGCCAATTCCCCCATCGATTTAAAACGTCCATAACTTTTTCATACGACATTTTAAAAAAAAATCACCATAATAACGAGCGCTTTTTTATCTTTAATATGAGTACCATATTATCATATAAAAATAAAATAAAAATTTTCATTTTTACTGGGTTTTTTTGCATTGTGTTAAAGGTTCAGGTCATTGTGTCTTTTAACTGGGTTTTGGTCAGTAGAGTTTCTATACATTGTGTTATTATCAAAACCTATAACACAATGTTAATTTGGGTTCTATCCATTGCGTTTTTATAAGAACCTATATCACAATATATGACACAATGAAGATGGTGTTATATCTGGGTTTTCTATAAATTGTGTTATTAGTTCAGGTCATTGTGTTTAATATGTTATTCATTGTGTTTTAATATGTTGTCCATTGTGTTTTAATAATTTGTTCAATTTTTTTTATTATCTTTGTTCATTGTGTTTTAGTTTGTTGTGTATTGTGTTTTTAGTTTGTTTTCCATTGTGTCTTCATCTGCTCTCCATTGTATCTTTTATCTGCTGTCATTAATTGTGTCTTTTATCTGTTGTAATCAATTGTGTTTTTATTTAGTCTGATACTTATTGTGTTATATGTTATCGTCATTGTGTTATACGTTATGGTCATTGTGTTTTAGTATGTTATCCATTGTGTCTTTATCTGTTGTCATTGATTGTGTTTTTGATCTACTTTACATTGTGTTTTACATCATGTCCATTGTGTAATATGCAACTGGGTTTTTTGATTTTTTTTTTTTTTTGAAAAATATAACAATATGGTACTCATATTAAAGATAAAAAAACGCTCGATTTTATGGTATATTTTTTTTAAAAACAAATGATGTATAAAAAAGTTACGGACGTTTAAAAATTAGGGGGGGGGGGAATAACATGTGACTTGCATGTGCATATTCTCTTTCCTCTTGTAGACAAAATGTAGGATCGTATTCAGACCCGAACGAGTCTATCAGAAGAGCTTTACTCAGTTTGAGCGGCGGAAACAAACAAACTGAGTTCAATTCAGCAAGTATACACTTTAAACTGTTGATTTGTATCGATTGAATGACTTTTACAGCAACTCGACACTTCGGCAGCACTTCGTTGCAAGCCGGAAGAACACACTACTGATTTAGCTCCAAATGACCCTTTATATAGGGATTCTGATTTAGCTTGAAATGACAAGGTGACATTTCGAGCGGAATCAGCATAAACATCTCGAGCAGAATCAGGACTTATATGTGATTTGGCTTGAAATGACAAGGTGTCATTTCGAGCGGAATCACCCCTAAAAATCACTATCTCGTTTTTCATGCCCTGATCTAATACATTCTATACAAGACTCGATACAAGATGTAGACGACAGACGGATGCACCAACAAACTCCCCCTCGGATGTTGACGGAGTCTTCAGTGTCGAGTCTACGCATCTTCAGTCTTTATCAGTCTTTGGGCTTCTCTTTGAAGTATCTGACGCTGTAAGTATCCTCAATCTCTATCTTCTTTTCTCTTTTCATCATCAACATACTCCTTCCTTTAAGTATCTTCAGACCCCCCCTTTCGATATGCTGGGATCGCAGCCTGGCTTGTTAAATCACAGAGTCCACAGATATCGGACTCTGACTCTTCCTCAAACCTGTACATTCTCTACCACAAACATAAGTTTTCTAATATTAAACTTTAACACACTCAGACACCACTTGTAAATATTACAAAAATGATCTAACATTTATAGTCTCTGATGAACCACTTGAAGAAATATCATTTTCTTTACTTTCGATGATCACTTGTAAGATTTAAACTCTTAAACACATTCTCCTAAACCAATTGTCATCATGTCTAGCATTTGGAATTTTGAAAATCAGCTCTTCAACACCAGTTGTTGAAAATCTTTTTGGATTTTTTTCAAAATTTTATGCTAAAACACACCGAAAATCTTTTTGGATTTTTTTTAAAATTAAACGAAATGCATTAAAGAAATATTTACAAACAATATTTTTGTGAGTTTGTGTAAGAGGATCATATCAATTTTTGAGACAAATCACCAACACCGTTAAGCTTCATTTCATTTTAAGTTCTAAACAATTCACCTAGATTGTCAGTATACTGGTCCACTTAAATTTTCACACAATGTTCAACTGCTTCAAGATACGATGTTAATGTCTTAAGTACTTAAACTCAATCGCGTGTCCCACCTCAGAATATACTCCCGTATCCAGATCCCAATATTCAGTCTTACAGGTGAGTATACCACAGATGATATCTGTAAGGGAATAAATTATAGTACGAAAACCGTGAGAGCTCAGGTCAGAACTTCCGTTCAGCAGAGAGATGACGGCTCGACTTTTGGTGTGTCCCCTTTAGAGGATCTTTTGTATTACAACAGCAATGACTATCAATTTTATTGTTTCATCAAGTTGCTGAGGGTGGCGCTATATTTCAAGCAAGCGTAAAGTATTCTCCGGGGACTAGGTCAGAATTTCCATTCAGCAGAAGTCCCGGGATAATACCCCATATATCACTGAGCATAAAGACCTAGTATCTCAGAAAGAGGGACCATTCAAACAAGATTTCGGGGGTTACCCATATATCCGAGAGATGTTTTCCCACGATATAAGCAAGTTTGAAATTTAGGTTTATATCTCGTCACAATCTACTAAATGTGTAAAAACCTACTGGCATATCCACAATGAGATTGTTTATCACATATTTAACTTTCCAATTCTTTAGCATGTTGTGATCGCCCACTGATGTACTATCATTTCCTCTTCTTTGACACAAAACTCATTTTTCAATTTATCATGTTTTTGTCTTTTTCAAATTTTCAAATGTTTTTGGATTTTCTGAATCTTACTCCCCCTAAAATGCAAACACATTTTAGGAAATTTGAAAATAAACTTTGATACTCTACCTGTACAGGATAAAGTGACAACCGATATCGAATTGCTTCAATTCGCCATCCACTTGGCATAAACAATCAGAACTCCCCCTTTCAACAAACTATTTTCTCATTTAGATTTCAAAACACTTAAGTTTGTTATAATCAAAATGATTTTTCCGGAAAATAAGTTTGTTTTTATCACTTGTAGGAGCATGGTTCATCATATTGACTTTCAAGCACTTGTATGAAGATTACATCAAGTTCAAATTAATGACCTTGAGTAATCACTATGTCAGAACAAACCTCTGTATCACTTGTACGATGAACTTATCAAAGTAAATTTCAAGATAAATGCCGATAGTCCATCAACCTGGAAGTTCCGGCATAGTCCATCACCTGTATACATTTAAACACTTTTTTAAAAAAAATTCACAAACAACCATTTTTTATGAATGATGCCGATTCCTGATCCACGATTACCAACTTGGGATCTCTGGCAAGTCAGGTTTTTCTATTTGAAAAGTTTCACCCAAGCCTGACTGTCCTTGGGTGATTTTGAATTCTTGTTCAACAGTGGTGGAAAATTCACATCATCCACTGTTAGACTAGAATTCTCAGATTTTACCTCAACAACCGGCTCTTCTGGCTTTGATGAACCAGAATCATTGCCTGAATGTGGCTTGTCTGACTTTGATGAGCCAGATTCATTGCCGACATGTGGCTCCTTTGTTTCCGAAGAAACAAATTCATCACCATCAACTTTCTTCTTCTTATTTTCCTCTTTCGTCCTCATATTTGTATCTGATGAATCCGTTTTGCTTGATTTGTCATTCTTTGGCGAGCAAGACGATTTATCAGAACTTTTATCTGTTTTACCAGTTGTATCCGAGGACAAAATCTTCTCCAGATACTCTCTGGCCTTCTTCCTCTTCTTCCTCAGTCTGTCTTTTTGCCCCTGAGAAAGCTTCACTTTCTTTTCTTGAACTTTAGGTTCTTGAACCTTCTGTTCTTTGAGCTTGACATTGACTGGTTTCTTTGCCAATTTCTGAGAATCAGCCCTCGATCTTCCCTTTGATGTCATTGGGCAATCTCTAGCAATATGGCCAATCATGTTGCAGTTAAAGCATCTCCTTGACTCAAACCTCCAACTCTGGCAGTTAACAGCAATGTGTCCTTGATAGCCGCATCTGTAACACACTCTGTTATCGTACCAATCACCATTTTCAGCCCAAACATTTAGATCAAAACACTGTTTGGCTTGGTGATAATCTCATCTCTTCTTGTATGCTGGATTTGGCTTTTGAGTATTGTGGTTCAACCTGCACCACTTATTGCCAACAATTTTTGAGTTTTCATTTTTTAATTTTTGTAATTTTTTATTGCGATTGGATGATTGAACTGGTGAACTTTTATTCTCTTTTTGAACATTTTTCAAATTTTTCTCTTTTTGTTTTTGTTCCACTTTCTTCTTCAAAGGTTTTTGCTTAGAGCATTCTCCCTTTTCAGTTGATTGCGAAACAATTTCTTGAAATTTTTCTTTTAATTTCAAAAACACATTCTTTTTTTCAATTTTTTCGTTTTCATCATCAGATTTTTCATCGCAATCTTCAACTATGACTTTATCATAGTTTATGACATTGTCACTTATTGGAACTGGATTAACTGGTTTTGGGCAGGGAATAGCTGAAGTATTCACAAAAACCTTCAACTTTTCTTCCCATTCCCTGATTTTACCTTCTAACTCTTTGATTTTCTTTTGAGCACATTCAACTTCTTTTTCAAGTCGAATAATCGTCTGAAGATGAGAATATATCATTTTTTGCTTTTCAATGTTATTCTTGCTAAAAACAGATCTCCCATCTTCAAGAATCTTTATTTGACTTTGAAAATATTTTTCAATCTTTACTTTTTCATTTTCCAAATTGTGTATTTGATTTTTCAAAACATTTTCTGATTTTTTAAGATTTTTGTTTTCTAATGACAAACTCTCAACCTCCTTCAAGAGTTTGTCATTTTCAGATGTCAACTTTTCACAATTTTTCAGCAAAACAAGAATCTGTTTATCATCAGCTTTTGTCTCAACCTTTAAAGCTGAAATATTTTCAACCTGTTTCTTTTCCTCATGAACACTTTCATCCTTACTCTCTTTTTCTGATGAATGATCAAAAATAGGTGCATCTTCTTCAACCTTTTTCTTTAATACTGGTTCAGGATTCACAGATACAGGTTTTTCAGATTCTACTTTCTCAATCTTGACCGCTGGAACTTGTTCAACCTGCCTTTTCACACTAGGTTTGATTTGCTTTTCTGTTGTTGCTGCTTTTACTTCTTTCTCAGCTCTGATCTCTTCTTTAACAATAACTGCCTTTTGATTCTTTCTTTTTGCATCTTGTTTTTCTTTCAATTTTTCAATTTTATCGGCATAAAATAACTTTCCACTACGTTGATCAGATGGAAGTTGTTGTTTAAGATTTTCAAGTCTTTGGATTTCTTCTTCATACTTGTCACTCTCTTCATCAGACGAATGATCAAAAACTGGAACTTTTTCAACAACTTCTTTTGCTGAGACTGTTTCTTTATTAGCCTGAAAATAACTCTCCTGTTGAGATACATAGTAATACAACATTATATCTTCAGCAGATTCCCTGCTTTGGCAACAAATTTCACACAACAAACACTTTCTCAAGCGAAATCAAACTGAACTTTCAAGCGGGATCTCTATTTTCAAGCGAAACCAGAAAATATTTCAAGTGGAATGTCGATTTGGAGCGGAATCAGTCAACCAGTTCAAGTGAAAAGTACTTTCGAGCGGAATCACCAGGTATTTTCAAGCGGAACCTGGTTCAAGCGGAATCAAACCAAAACTTTCAAGCTGAATCACTAAAATGCTTTGGAGCGGAATCACCACAAGACTTTTCAAGCGGGATCAAGTTTCGAGCGGAATCAACCCAAAACTTTCAAGCTGAATACCAGTTCTGAGCGGAATCACTAAGAACTGTCAAGCAGAATGCCAATTTCGAGCGAGATCAGAAACAATTTTCAAGCGGGATCACGCTGATGTCATCATTCTCTCGAACGTTTTCAAGCGGACCAGCTAAAAATGTCTGTTTTAGATCGAATTTGGACTTAAAACTTCTAAGGCTTTGTTAACTATCAATTCCGAGCAGTGTGTGAAAATCTGAGCCAATTCTGATCGTGAAATGATGTTCAGATTGAAAAAGAAAGGTGTAGAAACAGAATTCGCAGCTGAATTGTATAGAACTCTTCCTCCTGAGCTCTGATACCACTTGTAGGATCGTATTCGGACCCGAACGTGTCTATCAGAAGAGCTTTACTCAGTTTGAGCGGCGGAAACAAACAAACTGAGTTCAATTCAGCAAGTATACACTTTAAACTGTCGATTTGTATGGATTGAATGACTTTTACAGCAACTCGACACTTCGGCAGCACTTCGTTGCAAGCCGGAAGAACACACTACTGATTTAGCTCCAAATGACCCTTTATATAGGGATTCTGATTTAGCTTGAAATGACAAGGTGTCATTTCGAGCGGAATCATCATAAACATCTCGAGCGGAATCAGGACTTATATGCGATTTAGCTTGAAATGACAAGGTGTCATTTCGAGCGGAATCACCCCTAAAAATCACTATCTCGTTTTTCATGCCCTGATCTAATACATTCTATACAAGACTCGATACAAGACGTAGACGACAGACGGATGCACCAACACAAAATTACCCTTTCCATTTAATTCCTCCTAGGACACTTGTCACTCTCTGGTGGCTTCTTACCCTTCTTATTTTTAAATACTTTGTATTATAACTCAACCCATAGTTTATAATATTTATATATTATTTTTTGGTCACGTGGTTAAGAAGATGAAACTAACGGTGACATAAGACAATTGTTTTGAAATTATGAATTTAAAAAAAAAAGTAGTTTTATATAATATATAATGATAGAATAGGATCGGTGCCCTCTCTCCATTCATTCCTTTGTATATATAATTACATTGTGTATCTCTATTTTAGGATAGAGATCAATTACAAATCCTTACAATTTATACGAAATATACACTTGCTATTATACCCCCGCAGTCGAAGCTGGAGGAGACCGAATGCTGAGACTGGATCTAAAATCTTCGAAGAATATACGAGGCAGCCCCTTAGTAAAAATATCTGCAATCTGGTAACGAGAGGGAACATGAAGAATCTGGACCTGACCGCGCTGCACCTGTGCACGCACGAAATGAATATCCAGCTCAATGTGTTTCGTGCGTTGATGTTGAACTGGATTCCCTGATAGATAAATGGCGCTGACGTTGTCACAATATACGAGAGTGGCTCGAGATAACGACTGAGATAGCTCGAGAAGCAGGTTGCGAATCCAGCAGATTTCAGCAACAACATTGGCAACAGCTCGATATTCGGCTTCTGCACTGGATCTGGAGACGGTACTTTGGCGCTTGGAAGACCAGGAGATCAGATTATCAGCATAGTATATGCAGTAGCCGCTAGTAGACCGTCTCATATCGGGGCAACCTGCCCAGTCAGCATCTGTGTACGCAGTCAGAGACGAAGACGAAAAACGACTCAATGTTATACCAAACGAAGACGTGCCTTTAATGTATCTGATTATTCGCTTCAAGGCATTCTAATAAGATTGCATGGGGGAGTGCATGTGCATGCACACCTGCTAAACAACATATGTAATGTCCGGTCGAATGAAGGTGAGATATTGCAGTGCCCCAGCTAAGCTTCGGTATAGAGTGGGGTCATGAAATAGGTCACCGGAAGCACCAAGCTTAGCATTTGTATCAACTGGAGTGGCGACAGGGTTGCATGATTGCATGCCCGCACGAGTAATGATGTCTGTGGCATATGATTGTTGTGAGAGGAACAAACTCGATTTCGTGCGAGTGACCGAAATACCAAGGAAGTAACTGAGATGACCGAGGTCTTTCATGGCAAATTCACTAGCAAGTTTGGCCAGAAGTTGATGTCGGAGAGCCGCAGACGAGGTGACAAGAAGAATGTCATCGACATATAAAAGTAGAAAAGCCGTATTATGCCCCTGATGAAGAGTGAACAGAGATGCATCACATTTGCTGTGGTGAAAACCCAATGTAAGAACGTAATCAGTAAACCTTTGGTACCAAGCCCGTGGTGCCTGTTTCAATCCATAGAGCGACTTTTTCAGTGAGCAAACATAGTCTGGATAGTCTTTGTCGCGAAAACCCATCGGTTGATACATATAGACCGTCTCATTTAGGTTACCGTGTAAGAAGGCGTTAGTGACGTCTAGTTGATGAACGTCCCAACCCTTCGATATGGCAATAGATAACACTGCCCGGATCGTTGCCGGTTTCACAACCGGGCTGAAAGTCTCACCACAATCCACGCCAACCTGTTGTAATCTGCCGTCACACACAAGACGAGCTTTATACCGCTCGAGAGTACCATCGGACTTGAATTTGTGTTTGAACAGCCACATGCTTCTTATAACATTCATATGTGGCTGTCTTGGGACCAAATCCCACGTCCTGTTTCTAATTAATGCATGATATTCAGTTGACATTGCAGAGTACCATTCCGGAATAGATAAGGCATCGACTGGGGTTTTGGGTATGGGCACGAGTGAAGTGGAGGTGTGTAAGGAGAAGGGTTGTTTGGGTTTGTGGATGCCACTCATGGAACGAGTGTGCATGGTTCGGGTTGGCGGTGGGGGCGAACTTGGGTTGGTTGATTGAAAGTTGGGGTTGGGTTGTGGGTTGGGCTGGTGTGTGTGAGAGCCGATGATAGTGTTGGGCTGGATTGGGCTTGGCGGTATGATAGGAGAGGTGGGGTTGGGCGACGTAGGCTGAGGGGACAGGTTGGGCGACGAAGGCTGTGGAGACGGGTTGGGCTGGTTAGTGGGTCAGGCGGTATTGGGAGGTGAATGGACTGTGGAAGGTGGGAGGGACGAGGATGATGAGGGATTGGTGTGAGCGATGTTCGGGTTGGGTGAAGACACGACATGAGACCAAAGGTGAGGTGGGAATGGGTCAGTGAGGAAGTTGTAGGATGGAGTCGGTGAGATTGATTGGGCGAACGGGAAGGTGGTTTCATCAAAGGCTACATGCCGAGAGATGAATACTTGGTGTGTGTTAAGGTTAAGGCATCGATAGCCTCGGTGGTTGGGGGTAGCCGAGGAAAACACAAGGATGTGACCGATGGTCCAGCTTGTGTATGGTGGTGGATGGAGTGAGTGGGTAGCATAAGCATCCAAAGACTCGTAGGTGGGCATAGGAGGGTGTGGATAAGTAGAGAAGTTCAATTGGTGTTTTATTTTTGGTGAGTTTATTTGGGAGAATGTTTAATAAGTAGGTTGCGGTTTCAAGGACGTGGTGCCAGAAATAGGTGGGAAGGGAAGCATGGGCTAGAAGTGTGCGCATCATGTTATTTATGGTACGTATTTTGCGCTCGGCCTTCCCGTTTTGGGAAGAAGTGTAGGGGCATGAGAGGCGGTAAAGAATACCGTTAGTGTTGAAAAAACTTTGAAAGGCGGAGTTGACGTACTCATTCCCATTGTCACATTGGAAGGTTTTAATGACCCGTTCAAATTGAGTTTTAATATTTTTTTTTGCAAATTGGGTAAATGTAGGGAAGACATGTGATTTATAAGAAATTGGGAAAGTCCATAAAAAAATCGGTTAAGTCGTCGAGGAACAATATATAATATTTATGGCCTGCTGAACTAACAATAGGTGATGTCCACACGTCACTATGTATGATATCAAATGGTTGGATAGTGTAAGAAGTAGACGCATAAAACGGTAAACGAATACTTTTTCCATAAACACAAGACTGGCATACATTATTCTCAAAATTATTAAAATCAATGGAACAAGAAGTTTTTAATGAATGTAAAGACGAGTGCCCTGGGTGACCAAGACGGTGATGCCAGAGTTGTGAAGAAATGGCGGCAAGAGCGGTAGGTGAGGAGGAGCTGGGTCCCAAAAGCAAAGGATAAAGATCACCGCCGCTGTTGCATCGCAGGAATGGGGTCCTGGTCTTGTAATCCTTCACAAGAAAACCAAACGGGTCAAATTCTACAGACACAAAATTATCTGTAGTAAATCTACGTACAGAAATTAGGTTTTTAAGTAATTTGGGTGAGTAAAGGACATTTTTGAGAATGAAAGGTGGATAGGGTTTGGGTAGGTATTTGGTGCCTGTACCTATAACCGGAATGGTATCTCCATTGCCAACAATAATATTTTTAGACATGCAAGAATTAGAAAAGGAATGATAATCACATTGTTCATTAGACATATTCGTTGTTGCACCAGTGTCCATGTATGGTATCGGGTCATGTTGTTGCAGAGACATAGTCCTGTTCGATATCCGTTGGAGTATAAGCTGCATGAAGCCCGTGTGTGGGCCTTGGCCCAAGTAACCCCTGTGCACCCGAAGGATGGGGCTGCTGTTTAGTGTTGGAAGTGGGGTAGGGGCAGGGTGGCAGCGACCAGGAGGAGTAGTGTGGCGGCTGTTGCGGTTGGTACCCGGACCAGGGAGTCATCCAGGGAGCATAGGGCGGCTGCCAGTAGTTGTTGGTAGGCGGGTAGCGTGACCGGCCAGACGAACCGCGACCGCGGCCACGTCCGCGAGACCTGCCACGTCCCCGCGAGTCAGAGCGGTAAGAGTTCGGCGGTGAGCCATTGTGGGTTGGCGTGCGGCTGGTGGTGGTGTTTAGTGCCGTGGCAGTTTTAAACGCAAGGAACGCCTGTTCAGCTTTGCGAGTTTCAACTTGGATGAGCCTGGAGCGGGCGGTATAGAAAGAGGGTAGCGGGTCTTGTTGTTGCAGAATAGTAGCAATCCCTTCATAAGATTCATTAAGCCCAGCAATCAGTTGCAACACAAGACGTTCATCATCAACCGGTGCATTGACATTGGCTAGTTGATCGGCCAGGACTTTGAGTTCCTGGCAATAGGCAGAGACGGAGGGGAAGGCATCCAGACGAGTGTTGGAAAATTTCTGCATGAGGTGGATAGCTCTGGCACTTTTATTATCCTGAAAAAGGTTTTCAATGGCGGTCCAGGCTTCATGTGCGGTTGATGTTTTGTTGATTATGGTGTGTAGAAGATCATTAGAAATCGTGCTATATATCCATTGTAAGACAATGGCATCAAGCCGTTCCCAATCAGCAGTGGGTTTGGGTGGGTCAGAAGAGGAGGTTTCGGTTGTGGAGGGTTTCGGCGGAGAGAGGTGATTGTGGACAAGAAAGGCTTTACATTGTATTTTGAAGAGGGTGTCCCAGGAGTTATATTGAGAAGATTCGATCTCCAGGGTTATGGGAATTAGGTTTTTGATATTGGAAACTGTGGTTGCAGGGTGAAGGGAGGGGGAGGTGGTCGATGGCATGATAGAGGAGGTCATGGCTGATGTAGTCATCGGCACAGGTTAGGGAAGAGAAGAGCAACAGACCGAACAAGGTTAGGAAGAAGGTGGGGGGCGACGATTTAGGTTTAGAAGAAGAGAGGTGTCTGGTCTCTTGATACCATGATAGAATAGGATCGATGCCCTCTCTCCATTCATTCCTTTGTATATATAATTACATTGTGTATCTCTATTTTTGGATAGAGATCAATTACAAATCATTACAATTTATACTAAATATACACTTGCTATTATATAACTTCAACATGCAATTTCTCTTTATGTATAATTTCGAGGGTACATGATTTACTACTCGTAGTAACTTCAAAATAGCAAGTCATCTTAAAAATTGTCCTTTGTGACCAAAAAAGGTCTATAAAGGTATTTCTCTTAGCCTTTAATATATTATCATGTTTATTTTGATTTTTCAAAAGCAAGTAATCATAATAATTTTAATATCGTTGTAAAAGCAATGCATGATTCATTTAGATGCTGGTTCTCCTTTTAGCTTTATTTTGTTTGCCTCACAAAAATATATAAACTCTTTTACATAGTTTAATGTCCTTCTATCATGGTTAGTTTAATACTTTAATGTATAGTGATACAAAGACAAAACCAATTATAGCAGTCAGTGGCGGAATTAGCCCAACAAGTTAGGGGTATTCTAATTTTTTTAGGATCGGGGGTAACCTTTATATAACGGAAACGAAGTTGGGGGTATTTTTATACTACGGAAATGGAGTTAATGGGTATTTTTATACTACGGAGACAGGGTTGAGGGGTAGCCCGTGCTACCCCTAGTAACACTCTAAGTCCGCCTCTGATAGCAGTTCTATAGAATTTGGTTTTTGGTTTTCGAATTCATGGATGATCACATTGTCAACTAGAAACAAGGCTACAAAATAAAAATCATAGCACAACTACGAAGCATGGTGTTTTTTTGTCATTTGAGTACATTTAGGGTATCAAAAGTCTGTTTTCGGTCATTTGAGTGTAAGGCCCTTTAGTCATATTGATATATTAATCTAGAGTCCACGAAACAAACTACACGGCGTACTGGTATAGTTTCAGATGTCATAACCATTGAATAGTTCCCATGATCGTAGATCCACTTTAGGTCGATTGCCATGGTTGCTAAGCAAACGATATGCTATTGTCGCTACCTAGAAGAGGAGGTTGGAAGCCATCGTGGATCAACGAAATCACAATTAAAAACTGTTTTTGGATCACGTAATAGGCGCTAAGTTTGATGGTTCTAAAGTTTCCAGGGTCACAACTTTTTCTTAATTTCTTTTCTGATTTCCTTAAAATTTATGTTCCTAAAATTTGTAAATAAGGACTTTAATTAATGTAACTTCTACAAAAAAACTGTTGGATCTGAGTTTGGTTTTGATTGTATTTTTCGTTTGAAAATAAGATGGAAATGAATGAGTTGTGCAGCGGAAATAAGATGGAAACAAACTTTGCATACAATCAAACGAGAGTATTGCTTTGATCAAAACACTTTTCACTATGAACCGAAAGATTGAATTTAGTTTCAACAACGATTACAAAGTAATGCTTGATACAAACTCCCCCTCAGCCAGAGCTCAGTGTTTGTTCGTGCAGAGAAGACGATTGTTGCAAAGAGCTAATAGAACAGTACAGAGCACTGTTCTATTTATAGGCACTAGCAAACCACTGAGCATCTAAGCTGACGTCACCATGAAAGTGACATCTAACCTCCTAACAAACTCTGACCCCTGATCTATACAAACACTGCTATACTAACTACTGATTATTACATTACATTTCATAAAGACATAATAAACAACTGCTGCATCCCTCTACTGCTGTGAACCCATCAGTACTTGTCCGGATCAGCAGTGCTTGACTCAAGACAGTAGATTGAATAGCAGAGCTTTAGTCTTCCATCAGGCCTTTACTTGGGCAGCAGATTGACGGTCAGTAGCTTGTACGATCAGTAGATAGGAGGTCAACAGATGTTGAAACCACTTTCAAGGGGAGAGACTTGTATGTAACATCTGCTTATTCTGGATCCACTGCTCTGACCCAGTTTTGGCTTTAATTATCTGTTCCTCTGGTAGGGTTCAATCCCAACAATCTCCCCCTGGAACAGATAATGCCAAAACTCTTCATTATTTGTGGAATTCTTTATTGCCTCATCAGCAGTTCCCTTATCTGACCTTTAAATTGTAGTTCAAAGTCTAGGGCATCTGTGTCGTCATCATCCCTGCTAAGTGGAAGATCAAGGAGATCCTGCAAATCTTCAAGTCTCAGGCCAAGAGCTTGTTCCCTTGATATTTTCTTCACTTCTCCACCAGACCTGAGCAAAGTCAATACGTAGGTCTGTTTGTCAGTTTCCCACTTTTGTATTTTTGAGCCTGGTGGGTTTCTTGGGAGATTTTTATTTGCAGAGGTGTTTGGTGAGGCTGGCCTATTCATGACTGACTGAGCAGTACTTGCAGATTGTTCCAGTTCAATATCTTCTTTTATCATTAATTTAATGCCCTCTTTTACAATAGCATTTCCAGCTTTTAGATCTTCAACTGTTTCAGCCCCTGACTGGTTTTGGCTCCTTCTTTTGTAGATGGCAGCACCAGCTGGAGCAGTGGTTCTTTTGACTTGCAGCTTTGGTGGTCTTTTTGAGACCTCTGCTTTAGAGTAGTCAGGCTTTTGTGGAACCTTTGGATCTTTCTTTCTAAGTTCCTCTAACCTTTTGTAGGTAGCCCTGACCCTATCTTCTCCCCACTTTGTCACTGAATTCTTTGACCCATAATCAGCTGCTATCAGCTCCTCTTTCATTCTCTTCAACTCCAATGCTTTATCAGCTTCAAACTGTTTGAACTTTTCAGGAGGAGTCTGCTTGACCTTATTTTTTATCATTTCTTGAATCCTGGCTGCCTCTTTTTCAAGCTCAGGAATGGTCCAGTTTTTGTACATGTGTTTCTCCCCCTTGTATCTCTTGTAGGTCATGATGTTCTCAATGTAGTCTTTTCTCAGGGACTCATCTGCCCTTTCTGAGATTTGCTGACATACATTTTTGGCAAATTGCTCCATAGTTCTGACCTGTGTGAGTAGAAATTGATAGTTTTGCTGAAATTCCCTATCAGATTTCCCTTGTTTATTTTTGATTGCGATATCCTCTGCTTGTTTGGCCTTGAGTTTCAAATATTCTTCAATATTGTTAGGCCTGGGATATCCTTCAACTGATGGTAAACTCCTTTTAGCTGGGTCATCCTCATAGTAAAAGGATTTGATTTCTTCCCTAACTGCAATGAGTTCCAGAGGAAATGAGACACCAGCAGGAGGTAATGGCTTTAGAGTTTGAGCTGAAGAGAGAGGTATGGGTTTTGGAATGGTGACAAGTGACAGGGATTTTGAAGATGTTGGTGGTGGTGAATAGTCATCATCTTCGAGGATTAGTCTTCTCCTTTTTGTTTGAGGAGGGACTGATGATGTTTTGGATGGAACAGTGGTAGTAATTTTGGTGGCAGTGGTTTGTGATTGACTAACAGCTGTTGAAACAACTGGTGTTTCAACCACTGTTGTCATTACAGCAGATGTTGTAACATCTGTTGTCTTCTGCTTTTTGGCAGGAGGTGAGTTTGTTTTTGGTGGTGATGATGGTGGTGGTAAAGCAGTGGTTGTGGTGTGTTTTGAAGTGGTGTGTGTTGAAGTGATAACAGATGTTGAAACCTCTGAAGTACCAGCAGTAGTTGATACAGCAGGAGTTACAACAGCTGTTTGGGTGGAGGTTTGATGCTGATGGCTTTTGGATGGTGATTTTGGAATATGCTTTGGAATTCTGGATGGGATGGACTTAGGTTTCCTTTTTGTCTTAGGAGTTTTAGAATCCTTTGACCCAGAGCAACCCTGCGCATACAGTTCCATGAAAGTTCTTTTTTCCTCATTCCATCTTGAAATATCCTTTGCCATTCTATCTCTTTTTACACTTGCTACTCCTTCATCAAGTGCTTCTTGAGTAGCATCAACCTTTTTACTACCATCTGGCACAGGAATTTTTCTGGTCATAGCATCCCTTTCAGGTTCAATGTACAGACCATCATCTATTCCCTTCTTCTTCCACTCCTGAATTTTCTCCCCCTTTTTGGCATTATCTTCTGGAAGTTGATCAATGAAGAGTACTGTTGAAGGAGCAGTGCCAGTGGTTTCCAATAAATGGGCCTTGATTGCCTTAATATCTGCTTGAGTGTTCTTGTACCTAGACTCCATTATGATTCTCAGCTTTTGGACATGTAGTTCAGGTTGCTGATCAGCCATTGCTTTTTGTTGTTGGAGAAAAGGTTTGAAGAGGTTCCAGAGCTCATTTGTAGCAGATGCTTGTGGTGAAGCAGGTGCTTGAGGTGGAATAGCAGTGGATTGCATCTTTTGTGTTTTCAACACCTGTTGTAGCATATTTTTAAGATCTGCAACAGATGTATCCAATTTTTCAATTCGTTCCGTCAAATCCTGATATTTTAAATCATCACCCAATTTAATGGGATCCTCTGATTTCCCATTAACAGTGGTTTTATCAGTGGTTGAGGTAGGGAGTGTACTCCAAACACTAACCACTGATGCCCCTTTTTCTTGGTACTGGGGTCTTCTTCCTTCAACACTTGACAACCTTTTGATGTTGCCAGTGGGAAAAATAAATCCACTGGTGGTTGGCAGAGGTGTTATGTAAGGAATTACCTCCAAGGAAGTCTTATTAATGTAACCACTGTCCAACTGTAAACCAGTGAGTTCAACAGTTGTAGTGGCTGCTTCACTTGGATTAACACCAAGAGTTACTTGTAACTCAATGGGTGTAACCTCCTCAGGTTGTGTTGGTGGGTTAGCAAGGATTGATACATCAGACCCAGTCATTTGTTGAGGTGTATTCTCATTAATAGGTGATTGAGAAGGACTGGTTAGTGCCTGGTTCAAATCAATTGCATCTAACAGAAGTTTGGTTGGTGTGGGAATTGTGGATGTGATGGTTGGTGTAGAAAGAGGATTTGCCCCGGGAAGTGGGTTGTGGATGATGGAAACAAGTGCTTCCAGAGCATCATGATGTGGTGTCCCAATTTGTACAACCTGTTCTTTTTGTGAAGAAGCAGGAGGGGTTTCGGCTATGGGTTGAGATATTTGTACCAACTGCTGTGAGGAAGTAGCAGCAGTGGTTTCTTGTGACATTTGTGCTGTCACTGGCAGTAGCTCTGGTATCTCATCCT
Organism: Helianthus tuberosus; assembly: GCA_030545235.1. Taxonomy (NCBI): domain Eukaryota; kingdom Viridiplantae; phylum Streptophyta; class Magnoliopsida; order Asterales; family Asteraceae; genus Helianthus; species Helianthus tuberosus. The sequence goes on from CM060394.1 coordinate 84,449,802, forward strand.
CCAGGGTTGCCTTTTTTGATGGGTTTGGGGGGTTTTTGAGTTTTTCTTTTTGTTGGCTTTTTGGTGATTTTAGGTGTGGGGTTCAAAGCAGTTGTTGTGCTACTTTGATCACCTTGAGTAGTGGGCTCAGCAGCAGATACCTGAGGAGCAGTGGTAGCTGCTAAATTCTGCTCAGGCACCTCTGCTTGTGTTTTGCAAGGTGTTAACATTCGTGTAAAAGTTTCAGCAGTTAAGCTGTGCATTTGAAAATATTCACCTTGGTTTATTGCAGCAATATCATCCTTACTGAATTTCTTTTCAAAATAATAACTTAAAAACCTTGGAAACAGTAAGAATGATTTTGTTTCAACATTGTTAACCAGATCATTAAAGATTTCCCGAGAAAAATTAAAATTTTCTTCTTGAAGAATAGCATATCCCAGATTTTGAATCTTTAATGGTATTTCATTAAAAGAAGTGGTTTTGTTTGAAACACACATTAGGAGGGTATGGAATAAAAACCTTGTTGCAGAAGGAAAGAAACCTTTTTGTAAGGTAGCTTTCTTCATCATTGTGTCTGCATACCCTCTCTCAATGAAGTCAATTTTTAACTCGTTTTTAGGGAAAGAAGTTTTACCTTCCTGATCATCGAGTTGAAAGACCTCTGAAATTGATTGTGATGTAATCTTGACGGATTTACCCTTTAGAGATGAGTTGATGGCTATTACAGTGTCTCCTTGTTTTTCAAGGGTTGCATTCTTCCAAAACTCTCTTTGGGTTGTCAAGTAAATTGGTGCATCCGCTGTTAACAAAGTTTTGTACTTCGATACGGAGATGGTAGCAAGGATGGAGTCGAAAACATCTGTTGTGCCGGGTTTTGTGAGAAGACCCAGAAGATTGTGAGATGGTTTGTGTGGGATTTCAGTGGTATTGACCTTTTGAGAGGCCACTTTCGACGATGATTTGGAAGTGGGTTTTGCAGATGGCTTTTATTTTGTCATTTTGGAGATGATGATCGAAGAAATTTGTGAAGGAATGTGAAGAAAAACTGCTTTGAGAAGAGAATTTTTGAGAATTCAATTCGACAGTAAAACCCTGTTTTTGGTGTGAAGTGGGGGTTTTATAGAGGAAAAAGTGAAGGCTGACGTGGCAGCGGTTACAAAAGTACTGACCACAATGTACTGCCCACATGCTAAACTCTGAAGAAATGAAGGACAGTACTTTTATGAAAGTTACTGATGAAGGCAGTGGTTACAACGGTATAATGAAAGCAGTGGATGATTTTCACTATCAGTGGATAGCATATCAGTGGATAAGACACTGCTTTTGAACAACAGAGTTTATCAAGGAAATAAATGGACAGAGGATGGCTTTCAGCAGTGGACGGACTTTGAAGTAGAGAAGACTTTTGAACAATCAGTGGTTATGGCAGACTTTTAAGAATTTCAATGAAAATTTCATTTTTAGCTATTTTTAAGGATGAATTTTTTATTTTCTGAAAACATTTTAATGCTTTTATTCACAGAAAAACAAGATTTTGCTTGTTATTCCATGTTTAGCATGCCAATTCTAGAGACCAAGCTTTCAAAGGTGGCAGTATCTAATGCTTTTGTGAGCACATCTGCCAACTGGTCTTTAGTTGGAACATGATGCAGAGAAATCAAACCTTTTTCATAGCAATCCCTCACAAAGTGATGTCTGATGTCGATGTGTTTGGTTGTTGAATGGGAAACTGGATTTTTGATGATATTTTCTGCTGCCTGGCTATCCAACATGAGTGGTGTCTTTAGGGCAGTGATACCAAAATCCAGCAACTGATTTTGAATCCACAGGAGTTGGGCTGTACAGCTTGCAGCAGCAATGCATTCAGCTTCAGCAGTGGATGTTGAAACAACTGCTTGCTTTTTGCTTTGCCATGAAACTAAGCAATCACCTAGAAACTGGCACCCTCCTGATGTGGACTTCCTTGTGGTGTTACATCCAGCAAAGTCACTGTCTGAAAATCCTGAAAGCTTGATATTCCCATTAGCTGGATACCAGATACCAAGTGTGGGAGCACTTTTTATGTATCTGAAGATCCTTTTTACAGCAATAAGATTGGATTTTCTAGGGGCTGATTGACTTCTTGCACAAACACATGTTGCAAACATGATGTCTGGCCTAGATGCAGTTAGGTACAATAAAGACCCAATCATGCTTCTATATAGAGTTTGGTCAATCAGCTCATCCTTTTCATCAGACATGACAAGCTTATTTGTTGCCATGGGTGTGCTGCATGGTTTACAATCATTCATATCAAATTTGTTTAAAAGTTCTTTTGCATATTTGCTTTGATGAATGAAAGTTCCATTTTGCATTTGCTGAACTTGGAGACCAAGAAAGCATTGCAGCTCACCCATTGCACTCATTTCAAACTCAGCTGTCATGAGTTCCCTAAACTCTTCACACATTTTGTTGCATGTGCTTCCAAAAATAATGTCATCCACATAAATTTGGACAATCATTAAATCCTTTCCTCTCCATTTTAGAAACAGTGTTTTATCAATGGTACCTCTTTTGAAACCATTTGAGAGTAGAAAGGTGGAAAGAGTTTCATACCAGGCCCTTGGTGCTTGTTTCAGGCCATACAGGGCTTTGTTCAGCCTGTAGACATGATCTGGATAAAATGGATCCTCAAAACCTGGAGGTTGACAGACATACACCTCTTCTTGAATTGTACCATAGAGGAAAGCACTTTTGATATCCATTTGAAACACCTTCATGTTGTGGTTGACAGCAAAGGCCAGGAACAGTCTTATAGCTTCCAATCTTGCTACAGGGGCAAAAGTTTCATCATAGTCAATCCCCTCTTCCTGTCTGTAACCTTGAACCACAAGCCTGGCTTTATTCTTGACAACAATACCCCTTTCATCAGTTTTGTTCTTGAAGACCCACTTTGTGCCAATGGGACTAACCTCTTCTTGCAGTGGTACAAGCTCCCATACTTGTTGTCTTTTAAACTGTTGGAGCTCCTCTTGCATGGCTTCTACCCAGCTGTTGTCTTTCAGTGCCTCTTGGTACTTGACTGGCTGATGAAGTAATAGAAAACCAGCAAAAAGACAAATGTTTTGGGTTTGGCTTCTTGTGAGCACCCCTTCATTTATGTTGCCAATGATTTGATCAGATGGATGAGATCTCAAGTAGATTAAATCTCCTTGGTATGGAATGATGGCATTTGTTGGTGAAGGCTGCAAATGTGTATCATCTGAGCTAACCACTGCTGGGGACTTTGATGATCCAGCAGTGGCTTCAAAAGGTGGTGGAATGGGAGGTAATGAAGTGGACACATGCTGACTTTTATCCACTGTTTGGGGACTTTTGTCAGCAGTGTTTGAGGATGTGGAAGCAGTGGTTGATGGGCTACTTTGGTCAACAACTGTTGAGGTAGCAGTGGTTGAGCTTTGACAGCTGTTTTGAACATCTGATGCTCTTCCCAATCTGACAGACTTTTGAGGGATGATGATTTCATACCCATAGTCTGGTGTTGAATCCTCTGATGGACCTGCACTGTTAGTCTTGACAGCGGTATTTTCAAAAGTGAATTTATCAAGATCAAACAGATCTGCAGGATTTGCTGGAATTTTCATTGATGAAAGTTCATTGAACTTTACATTCAAAGTCTCCTCCACTGCCTTGGTCCGTGTATTAAACACTTTGTAGGCCTTGGCAGTGGTTGAGTATCCCAGATGATAACCACAATCAATTTTGGCTGCAAATTTTGAAATGGAATCTTTTAAGTTCAAAATAAAGCATGGGCAGCCAAACACCTTGAAGTATGAGATCAGTGGTTTGATTTTATACAGAATTTCATAAGCAGTCTTTTTGTGCCTGGGGTTTATTAAAACTCTGTTCTGGACATAGCAAGCAGTGTTTACTGCCTCTGCCCAGAAAGTTAATGGCAAACCTGAATCAGCAAGCATGGTTCTGGCAGCCTCAATCAAGGTTCTGTTCTTTCTTTCAACTACCCCATTTTGCTCTGGTGTTCTAGGGATATTGTACTGCCTTACAATCCCTTTCTTCACACAGAAGGCATCCAACTCCTTATTTTTAAATTCTGTGCCATTGTCACTCCTGAAGCTTTTCACTGGAAGGTCAAATTGCTTTTCAACCTGTGTCACAAAGTCTTGCAAAATGCCTGCAGTCTCATCTTTTGAGTGTAAAAAGAAAGTCCATGTAAACCTAGAAAAGTCATCAATAATAACCAAACAATATCTTTTCTTCTTGAGACTCATGACTTGAACTGGGCCAAACAAATCCATGTGTAGCATTTGCAAACACTGGGTTGTTTTGGACTCTTCAATGGACTTATGAGAACTTTTATGTTGTTTTCCTTTTAAACAGGAAATGCAATGTTCAGGACATGAAAACAATTTTTGTGGTAGGCCTCTTACCAAACCAATTTTTGAAATTTCAGTGATTGTCTTAAGATTTGTGTGCCCCAGTCTTCTGTGCCAAAGTTCTGTCTCTTTGTTAGAGGCAGCTGAGAACAGACAGGCATCAGCTCTGGGACACTCTTTTGACATATCAACAACATAAACATTGCCACTTCTTTGAGCAACAAGTTTTGTTTGACCAGTTTTTATTATTGCTTCAATCTTTTTGACCATTTCTGGTCCAACAATCCTACAACACTCCTTTGTGAAGAATGACCCATACCCCTTGTCACTCATTTGTGAAACACTCAGGAGGTTGAATTTCAGACTGTCTATCAGATTGACATTTTCAAATTTTACATTTCCAGACTGTACTGTACCAGACCCCAGAACTTTTCCTTTACTGTTATTCCCAAAGGATATATCACCCCCTCCATGAATTTTGAAATCTTTGAGTAGGGCTTTACATCCAGTCATGTGCCTGGAGCCTCCACTATCAACATACCAAAGGCTATCTAAACAGGCAGAAGCTCCCTGCACATGAAGTAAAAGGATTAGTTCATTAGGGTTTCCAAAGCCAATAAGGCTTTGGATGGGGTCTCAACAGTGTCTGGGATGGATGCACATTGATGGACAGTGGTTAGGTCAGGGGTTTGGACAGTTTTAGTACTGTTTCTTGCTAACCACTGTTGGGGGTCTTGACCAATCACCTGTTGGTACCCAAAAGGATGCCTGTTCACTTTAGGTTTAGAGGGTCTTTTGTAGGCTTCATAAACGTGTGGAATCCTTTGGTAAGACTGTTTTTCCTTGCCTTTTCTGAACTGATTGGCAGGGGGTGCATCAGTAACCTGAACATCTCTTTTGACAGATGTTTGGTTCAGCTGTTTTGTGACAGCTGTTTGAACTGGCACAAACAGTGGTTGGTTCTTGGTGAATTTGACAGATGATGTTGATGGACTCAAGGATGTTTTAGCAATGTACTCATTCTTTTTCACATCAAAGTTTTTGAGATATACACATGCTTGAGTTTTGTGGTTTGTTTTACCACAAACAATGCAGCTTTCAGCTGGAACAATGACACTTGTTTTGTTCAAATCATAAGCTTTTAAATGGAAACAGTCTTTTGTTAGATGATTCCTTTTCTCACTGAATTCACAAAACAGGTTATTGATCTTTTCTTTCTTTTTTCTCTTTTCGGACTCCTTTGCAGCAGAGGTTTTAACCTCTGTTGGGATGTCCTTGAGTGGAATGACTTTAGCTTTTGGAGCTTTAACACCATCAGTTGATGTAAAGTCCATAGGCATGAAATTTTCAAGAATATCACACTCATCAGACCACTTTGGTTTAAACTGATAATTTTCAAGCTCCTCAAAAGTGGAGGATCCCATTGGTCTGTCAAGTGTGATTTTGTTACCAAGTTTATCAGTGATTTTCACTTCTTGGCCATTCTTGTTTGTGGGGATGAACTAAGTTGTTACTTCAGTGGTTTGAACAGATTTTTCAAAAGCAGTGTTTTCATCATCATGTTTTCTATAACCAACACCAAATTGTACATTGCTTTTAATCTGTTTTTCAAGCATAACCTCATACCCTTTGCATGATTCCACCCATTTTTCACAGGTGATCTGGGTGGACTCCAACTCCTTTTTGCAAACTTGGTATTTTTCTACCATAGTTTGGAGTTGAGTTTTGATTATGCTTTGCTCTTCTTTAAGACTGCTGATCTCTTTCTCCTTTTCAGTCAACTTGTTTTTAAGTTCTTTTAAAGAACTTTCAAATTTGACTTCATCAGTTAAGATTTTATTCCGAAGGTTTTTATTTACCTCTTTGATGTTAGCAAAAGCAATAATGCAATTGTCAGAACACAGTTTTTCAAGAACTTGAGGAGATACCTTGGCAGCAGCCATCATTGCACAATCACATTGATGATTTTCAAGAACTTGAGGAGATACCTTGGCAGCAGCCATCATTGCACAATCACATTGATGATTTTCTTCATCATCAGCTCTTACTTCCTTCTTACCTGCTTTCTTTTCTTCCTCTTCTTCTTTGTCCTCTTTGGACCATGGGTCTGTCAGTGGTTCAATCAGGGTTTCTGAATTTTCTCCCAGCAGCAGTTCACCAGCAACTGCATTAACAACTGCTTCAGTCACCTCATCCACTGTTTCATCACTTAGCTGTTCACCTTCAGTTTCAATCCCCTCTGGTATTGACTCTAATGCCATCAAACAAAATTCATCATTAGAAGGTTCATTAGAAGCATAGAGTGCAAAATTTTCATCACTAAGCTCATCAGGCATGCTGCTCCAGTAAACAAAGCCTTGAGTGAAAAAGCTTTGCTGATCTGGTTGTACCACTGCTGGAGCAGCTGTTTGAGGTGCAACAGATTGCACTTGTGCCTGGGGGACAGGGGTTTGAACATATTGAATCTGTGGAACAGTGGTTTAGACATAATGCACAGGCACAGGGGCAGCAGCATAATGAGCAGTGTTAACATGAGCTGCAGGGGTATATTGGGTATAGTGCACAGTGCTTTGATTTTGAGGTCTGGGGTTTGAACTAGGATGAGTGATTATAGGACCAGTAGTTTGACTCCTGCATTCCCTAGCGAAATGACCCAGCCTATTGCACTTGTAACATTTGATTTTCGATTTATCCAACCCAACCCTTAGATTCCCATGTAAACCTGGGAATTTTCGCCCTGTTCTTTTGTAGAATTTGCTAGTTCTAACACTGAGCAAAGCCAATTGGTGCAGGATGTCCATTTCCTCTAAGTCAGTGGGATCAAAATGTTGTAAATCATTGAGTTCAAAGCACAAATTATCTGACATCTGGTTTTCAGTGTTTGCAGTAAAAGCATAATTTGCAGAGTGAGGATCAGGGTTGGTAAAGTTACCACCAGCTGTTATATCAATGAAATGATCATAACCCTGTTCCTTACTACTGCTACCAGATTCTTCCTGACCAAGAAGAGCTGTGCTACCGAATGAATAATCATCAGTGGCTTTTCCAGACTCTTGCAACTTCTTTTTCTGGTTCAACTCCCTTTCATAAGTCAGGAGTCTACCATGAAGTTGGGTCAGGGTTAGATCTTTGAACTCAACAGAGTTTCTAGTCACAAATGCAATTGTGTCCCATTTATCAGGTAGCGATCTAAGAAACCTGCTATTTTGGGTTGATTTTGGAAATTCAACCTTAACAAGTCTTAGCTCACTGATGAGACAACTGAAACGTTCAAATTGTTGGGTCAATGATTCACCCTTAATGTGACAGAAGGTTTCATACTGCTGATTCAGAATTTCCCTATTGTTTTCAATAACTTCTTCGGTTCCCCCAAACTGTTCCTTCAATGCATCCCATAGCTCTTTGGCACTGTTACAATGTAACAGTCCAGCATAGATCTCATTTGGTAATGCAGATGCTATGATGCTAAATGCTTTGGCATCGAGTTCGAACTTTTGAAAATCAGTTTCAGTATAGTTTTCATAAGGTTTTGGTACGAACTTCTTTGGATCCTCAGCACTTGGCACCATAGGAACATGGGGACCGAAAACAACAGACCTCCAACATCCAGTGTTCTGTTGAGCAAGGATGTGACCCATCCTTCGCTCCCAGATGTTGTATTCATTTCTTTTAAGCATAGGTGGTTTAAAAAGTGAGCCAATGTTATTCTTATCATCTTGAGATTGTGACGTCATCCTGGTTGTTTTACAGATACTGATTAATCAACTTTAATGGTGATTAAACCTTGCTCTGTTTTTCAACAAAAACGAACAAACTATCGATATCAACGATTTTTGAGCTGAACTATTTATGTCAAAATGATTTGTTAAATCAAATTTGACTGTCCTTGCTCTGATACCAATTGTTGGATCTGAGTTTGGTTTTGATTGTATTTTTCGTTTGAAAATAAGATGGAAATGAATGAGTTGTGCAGCGGAAATAAGATGGAAACAAACTTTGCATACAATCAAACGAGAGTATTGCTTTGATCAAAACACTTTTCACTATGAACCGAAAGATTGAATTTAGTTTCAACAACGATTACAAAGTAATGCTTGATACAAACTCCCCCTCAGCCAGATCTCAGTGTTTGTTCGTGCAGAGAAGACGATTGTTGTAAAGAGCTAATAGAACAGTACAGAGCACTGTTCTATTTATAGGCACTAGCAAACCACTGAGCATCTAAGCTGACGTCACCATGAAAGTGACATCTAACCTCCTAACAAACTCTGACCCCTGATCTATACAAACACTGCTATACTAACTACTGATTATTACATTACATTTCATAAAGACATAATAAACAACTGCTGCATCCCTCCACTGCTGTGAACCCAGCAGTACTTGTCCGGATCAGCAGTGCTTGACTCAAGACAGTAGATTGAACAGCAGAGCTTTAGTCTTCCATCAGGCCTTTACTTGGGCAGCAGATTGACGGTCAGTAGCTTGTACCATCAGTAGATAGGAGGTCAGCAGATGTTGAAACCACTTTCAAGGGGAGAGACTTTTATGTAACATCTGCTTATTCTGGATCCACTGCTCTGACCCAGTTTTGGCTTTAATTATCTGTTCCTCTGGTAGGGTTCAATCCCAACAAAAACATTGTAAAGGTTAAATAATTATCCCATTGGTTTGATAAACTCGTTTAAGAACATATTAGATTTAATAGGTGTCTTACATTAAATTATGATGAGAAATCTTCTTAGCAAGTGCCCATCTGTTTACATCACATGAAGCTTTCACTGGGACCTTCACAACACGTTTCTCACAACTTGAATCTCCCTGATGATAAAAATAGATTGTTTAGCAAATTAGACAAAATGATCCCATGGGTTGGGTATACCAATAAAACATTTAACTCTCATGCAGCTTCTCTTTAAGAAGACTTGTGATATGTCTGTCTTTCTTTGTCTGAAATCCATGAATGGAAGCCATGCCTGAATCAAAGAGAAATTTATTGCACAAAATGTTTTTCAGTTCCCATAGTTAACACATGAGTGTTATAATCTTGAAGGTAATTAGCAAATTTATTAAACTATCATTTATATGCAACTGTTTACATCAACTCACCCAACGAGCATCTGGTAGTAGACGACCTAACTGTCTACAAGACACATGCCTAAAACTTTCGAAGTCTTCTTTGTAATCATATCCATCTTCTTTTAAAGCTTCAATAAGACTCTCAACGCTTTCTTTACCCTGTTATGTAAAGTTAAATAGGACAAAATGGTAAATAGCATTCAAAACTCTTTACAAGTATCATGTAGATTTGGATGTCAGGATGTGCATATACATACCTCTTTAACCGGAAGATACACACACCTAACGCGTGCATTCGCCTCATTAGATGGTCTTGTTCCTGGAAAATGGAAGGATGAAATTCCATGACTAATTTTTTGAGTTAATAAATTTAGTAATGCTAAAAACAAAAACAGACCTTGACTACTTGTCATAGCAGCGTTGTCATGATTCGATTTAAAACAAACTTGTAATATGAATTCTGGACCATTGCATGAAGCTAGATTTGTAATTTCTACCTCCCCACCTGGAATTTCAGCTAGATCATCTCCATTAACCTAATAGTGCACATCATGTATGCAAATATTAGATTATTAAAGACTATACTTTTTAAAAACTCGTGAACTATGTGTCTATGTTAAGAACAGATGAAATGCACTATTACGTAAAGTGCAAACCTGAAATTCAATAGGCATAATAGTTTTCCCATTCTTCGACAAGTCATCACACTGTAAATAAGAACTAGCTAAGTTACAATATTGAATCTTGTATGTATTATGCATAAGCCAACAAACCTGAATATAGGGGAAATAAACATCCTTTAATTTGCATTTAAGCCGCTTTATGTTAATGCTTCTCATCTTTGGTTCAAAAATCTCAACCTGTTCATATGTTGTCCACAAAAGTTTGATGACAGATCATATCTAAGCCTTTAAAATGAAATAACCATTACCTTTGTGAAACTTCCCCCGGGGGATAATTCAAGTTCGTCATTAGTGGGGTCTCGAAGACCACCATAAGTCTACAATGCAAGAAAGAATAATAAATAAAACTTAAATTAGGCTTGAAAAGAATATAAGAAAGGAGAAAAACATGTAACTGAGATCAAAATGACACAATTACCCTCCAGGTTGCTTTTGAACCAGAAACAGAACCGCTGACAAGAGGATCTCTCTCAAGACGTAATATATAAACTTTTTTACCAATTTTCGTCTTGGAGGAAACCTCTGTGTGCCTACAGAAAAATAAGCAACAAAATGAATTATCACAGCCAATTTAAGAAGGATCTTAATCATTCTAACAGACATACCTTCCTAAATGCAGAGATGCAATAAAGCCACCAAATCCAAACATGCCAAAGTCAGGCTGTAAATGCCACCAGAAGGTTTAAAATCAGTCATCATGAGTAGGGTAATGTTAGAAGATGACAAATTAATCATATTTCATGAAGTTTCCACATTATTTACCTTTAAATATGGAGGCTTGCCACCAATGCCTTGTATTTTGTGTGCCCTCATTTCCCCCCTACAAAGCAAAAAAACTGTATAGTAAAAACATAATCATGAAAGTAAGAAACAAAGATATACAATATTTGAGAAAATAACATCTTACCACTTCTCTATAGACACAGGGTCCACACCCGGACCTGTGTCAAAAATAGATATTTTCTTATCTGATACTTCAACACTACAAAATGATGTAAGTGGTAAGAATTAGTAGAAACCAAAACCCCTAAAACTACAGGAAACAAAGTCATTGTACCTTATTAACCTCTTATCGCTTTCATCATTGGCCCACACTGCTTCCAAAGAATTGTCCTAGAGTAAAGAGTATGACATTACGAACCTTGAACATGGATTTGTATGGAAATTTATTAAAAAAAACATGTAAGTTGTTACTATTAAATCAGCCAATGCTGTTTCAAAAGTATACTCTTCTGGCAGTTCCATTAGCAACTCCGTATCCGGAGTTAAATCCCACATGTTCTATGAACAGAAAAAGCATTACAGTTCAATAAATTTCATCACCGTAATGAAACCACGATATAATACATAATCACTCTAACAAACCTCGTAGATCGTTGCTGGCGGAGACCCATCCTGTTACAAAAACAAGTAATTAATTAGAAACAAATTTCAGCACAAGAATAATTTTCAGAATGAATTGGAAACGAGACGCACATCAAGTCTAAGATAATACACTCGATTCAGCTCTAGTCTGGTCAACCTAAGGCAATTTCTAAATACATAATCGTAATCGTCGATAAAACACAAATCTGCATCCCATTTAACACTTTTCTTCTTAGGGTTAGATGCTCTATGAATATCATGTTGCTCTTTTACTCTGTTAGCAAGCTCTCTAACAGTTATGAAGTCGGTTCCTTGAGGTATCTTGACCAATACAGCCATTCCATTCGGCAACAGGATTTTCAGCTTGCAAACTCTCCGTGAATCAGAGTGAAGTTTACCATCATCCATCTCGAAACTCAACAGCACTAATTTCTACTGCATTTTAGAAGAATTGAAAGAAAAAGGAAGGATAAGTTTGAAACCCTAAGTAGAAATTGGAAGATCACATAACAATCGAAGCGTAATGTATGATCAGAAGAAGGTTAACAGAGTATGATTGATTATATGATAAAGTAAAGTTGCAACATGAAAGAAAGAGACAAATTATTACCTCAAGTGTGTGTGAATGAGGAGAAGAGACAATGGAACAGGATTTTCAAACAAAAATGGAAACAGGGGAGAAAGGTTTTTCTTTCTAACAAAAACGGAAATACTTCACTGCAGGCTGCTAAAATGAGCCGGGTGTATTGTTGGTGTTACTCGTTGACTTATGTTGACTGAGATGGTTGGTCCTCACATGGGGTGTTGCATAAATCATCAGATCTGGGAAACATGATGTAGTGCTCCACATCTTAAGCATGTTTAGTTTACTTTCCAGCAAGAAGGTTTTATTCCCTTTAAATAGGACCAGTTGTGTTTGTTTTAGATGTACACTTTCAATTCTTTTTCTTCACTTGTAATTCGTTCCTTTCAGTTTATTATAAACCAGAGAAAATTGCCCCACACTGTTTTGCTTCTTCAGCCTGTTTGTATTGATATCAACTAACATGTATTCCATGCCGTTTCTCTCTAAATTAAATGAACAAGTGGGTTACGCACCCATGCTGTGCGGCGGGGCGACTCAATTTTAAATGGAAACGTAGACGCAATAGTAAAAATAACGTCTATGGCAGAACTTGTAGACAAAAAAAAAAATAAAGATGAAAAAAATTCACAAAAAGACAAAATCACTGTAGCTAAGAAGTTGATATATTATATATATAATAATACATTTTTTTTAATTCTAAGGCCGGAGGGTGTGGGTGGCTCCATTGTGCCACCTCACTGCCTATAGCGCCCCCCTCGGCGCCACCATCCACACCATGCAAATTAAACCGAGGCGCCATTGATGGGGCTCCACATAGTGAGGGAGAAGGGCTTTATCAGGTGGGGCCCACATCATTTCAGCCAATAATTTTTTTTTTTATTTTGTTTAATAGGGGGCTCAATCCCACACCATGCAAGTTAAAGGGGGCGTGATAAAGCCCCATGACTGAGGTGGATCCTAGATGGCGCTGATGTGTCTTGATAAAGCCCCTAGGGGCTCCATCACACACCCTCCAGCCTAAGGGTTTTTTAAGACAGAGATTAGCATTTTGGTACGGTACCGAAAAATACTAGTATTGAATGGTATTGTACTAATCGTATTTCGGTACTCACTTTTTGCTGTTTTTGGGGTTGGTAGGATTTGTATTTTACCGAGTTTTGTCATCATATACCGTACCGATACTGTACCAAACATTTTCGATACCGGTACCAACTTTTGGAAATTTTCAGGGTCGGTAATTTTGGTACCGGTACGATACCTAGCTCATTCTTAATTTAAGAAAAACAAACGCAGAAGCCATAATTTAGAGCATTCACAATGGATCTCTTATATTAATGTGAGTGAATTAGTTATATTATAAGGAATTGTTGTGAGTGGTTATGAGCGGAGGAGAGATAAAATATATGAGAATGTTACTGCTCATTTATAAATCTATGTGAAACACTGTTCACCCCTTGTACAAAATTTTATTTTATTGAAAAAAGAGAGAGAAAAAATAGTAATTTATATTGTAAATTATATGGATATGGATAAAGAATCAAATATAAATGCTCTAATTATCTCATCCCTCTTAGTATAACTTTTTATACTAGTTACACAATTAATTAGCTGCTTTAAATTTGTTTGATTGTTTGTTGAAAAGGTCCGACCTATATATTTACATATATATAGATTGATAAAGTAACATAAGGATTGTGCTCACTAAAAAGAGTTCACATATGCCTTTTATTTGCATTAGAGTGCTAGATGTATCCACCTCTATACACTTGATGGGTCATTTCTCGTTAAAAAAGTAATATCTCTCTCGTATGGGGTACGTTCAATACATGAGGGGTATGTTTAGCAACCTCATTTGTCATGTCGTCATTTCAAAGTACAAATATCTCAGTACATAAAGGGTACGTTTAGTCAACTCATTCGACATGTCGCAATTTCAAAGTACAACTATCTAGTAATTCATGTTTTGTTTTATGTTCACTTTAAAGAAATCACGCTCTACATCGAACTATAAATGAAGTTTCGACAAATTGTAGAAAAGTTTATTAATTTTTTCCCTAACGTTTTTTACTATAGAGTTATGTTTATGTACTATACAGTGATATTGTTTTTCTAAATATATTAGTTTTTGTTACTTAAAAGAGTGTTTTATTGTGGGTTGTTTTAGTTAATATAGAAAACATAAATATTGATGATGAAGCAATCATGTGTGTTAAAGGAAACTGATATCTTAATGATTATAATGATATTTCTTAACGGAAATATAAGAACATGCAATTTGGAAGCGAAAGAAGACATACTTCTTGATACCATGGAAAACAAAGTCGCATGTTGTATTTATTTTTACAAATCGCATGTTAGAAGAATAAAATCACACGTTGAAAATACAATCGCGTACGCAATGTACGTTAAGCCATTTTGTACGTTAACTGGTCTCTCTAAACAAATATATGATTTCTAATCAATGGCGGAGCTTAGTGTAAAGTGGGGGGTACCCCCCCCCCCCCCCCCCCCGAATGTTTCGGTTAGAAATGTAAAATTTTCTATTTTTCGTCCGAAAATTTTAAAATTATATAGGATTGTCCCCCTAATTATTTTGCCTAAATATTTATACAATATATAAATTGGGTCCCATGACTTTCCGCCCCCTCGAACCTTATGGTCAAGCTCCGCCACTGTTTCTAATGATGCCTCTTAAAACTTCCTCCAGGAACATTTTTATATAGAAAATAGCAATGGAAATTCTTTCTGCCAAATGTGTACTTTTGGTTTTAAAAATTCTTCTTATTTTTATTTTCTTGAAAGTTGAATACCATGCTTTAATGATTTAAACATTTTACATGGTTTTCCAGTAGACATCTTGGTACCTTTTCGGGGTTTTCCAGTAGACATTTTATTTTCTGGAAAGTTCAATGCCTTTGGCACAAGGAAGTAAACGGTCATCACATGGTCCGACCATGTATTGGTCATTCTCCCTCTATTGAGCATTGTGTTTCTTTTTTGTTAAAATGTTATATTGTTGGTCATCCTTTTGGGCTTGTGTTACCGTTCACATTTTCTGGGCTCACTTTGAATACTGGGCTCACTTTGTATTTGGGCTTATATTTTGGTCGTGTTAAGTTGTTATAAGTTGTTGCAACAAGTTATATATATGGAGGGTGTAAACTGTAAATCTAGAGGGACTACGATCATCTTCAGCCAATCTTTTGGACCTGGATGTAACTTCTTATGGCCGCACATATAAAAGGGTTGTTATCAGCTCAGTAGTTCAGTTCTCTTCTCACATTTTACACATTCACTCTCTGTATTAGTTTTAGGGTTTGTGAAGATTGTTGTGGCGATTGTTATCGCAGTTGTTGTCTTCTCTACTCTCACATGTATTTCTGAGAGTTTGTTGCTGGTTCTTACAGATGATCACCAGTGGATGATCATCTCGATACCTTTGTATTTTTTGTATTGGTTTTGATCTTACTATTGTAAGATCTAGGGTTCTTGGGGGGCAAATATTTTTGGTTTGGGTTAATAAGATTTTTGTCACTATCTTTCCTGTTCATTTGTTTGATTGATCATCGTATCATGATTGTTAACATTTTTCATTCACAAACATGATAAATTTGGTGATCATTTTTGTTGGTTCATTTAGGAGTTTGTAACGGGTTAACACCAAACTGAACCAGCTCGGCCGCTCGGGTTGTAAATTGTAATGGGCTCAATTAGGCCAGTTTGATTTGGTTATGTTGTATTTAGAGCTGGGACAAATAGGAGTTTTATAGTGGGTTATAACTTTTTTGGGAATACAACGTAAAAATATATAGACCGACTGTCGAAAGCACATGAAGCGGGTCTTTTTACACATTTCGGTGGTGTTTGTTTTTTGCTAGAAGCACTTCAGAACCTCTTATGTCTGCGCCGCGCAGACCACGAACAGACATAAGGGTCTACAGCTTGTTTGTTTTCTCGCATGCGAGACCTCTTCTTCATACAGACATGAATCAATGTCTTCTAAGGTCTGCACAACCTTTTCTCCTCCACATTTTGAAAACACAGAGAACCCTTCTCCTCCTCCACCCTTCTCCTGCTCCACAAACCGCCGCCACCTCCACAGACCGCCACCACCTCCGACGTCTCCCGCACATCTCCAGCCGCACCCCCACCACCTCGAGAACTCCACTGTCTCCCGCACATCTCCAGGTATGAATTGAGGGTTTTTTTTAGAGAGAGACCGTAGAGAGAGAGGGGGCGGCAGGAGAGAGAGAGAGAGAGGGATGGAAGAGAGAGGGATCGGCGGTGGTGGTGGGTTTTGATGGCGGTGGTGGTGGTGGGTTTGATGGCGGTGGTGGAACGAAGAGAGAGAGGGGACGACATGAGAGAGAGAGGGAAAGAAGAGAGAGAGATCGGCGGTGGTGGTGGGTTTTGATGGCGGTGTTGGTGGCGGTGGTGGTAGCCGACGTGGTGGTGGCGGATGGTTGTGGTTGTGGTGGTGGTAGATGAAGGCAGAGAGAGAGAGAGACAAGAGAGAGGAGAAGGTCTGCAGTGTGTGTTGTGTGTGTGTTGAAGAGGTTTTTATGTAAAAAAAACAAACCCTCTTCTCCTTGTAGACTGCAAACATTTGGTCCACCTCTTCTTCTGCAGATGTGGTCCGCAGACTGCAGACCTTTTACCTCTTTAAAAACAAACACCACCTTCGTCCCCAACATTCTCTTTCACATTAGTGAGACATCATTTCTCTTCTCACTTCATATCCCCAAAACATTTTTTAATATAATAACCAAAGTAAATAAAAACAAATAAACTAAATGGTTTATCTTTTTTTTTTTCCAAAAAACACTCTGAAATGGCTCGTGACCGGTAAAATAAACTAAACGGTTTATTTTATTTTTTTTTGTATTTTAAACTTTTCTTGTTTGTATTTATTTATTTATTTATTATCATTATCATTATTATCGGTGGCCTACTCTATAATCCATATCCATATTGCAATATCAACAGACAATATTCATTGTAGATTTGTAGGCCATCTCAAATATTCTATGTTTTTTCTATAAAAACTTGGAGACTCTATTGATTTGGAGGTCTAAAGTCCAAGTCTCAGAATACTTGGGCTTGGGCCGACTCTGGATAGCCCTATGAGTACATACTACCATAATAAGCTATATGCAACAAATTTTAATAAATTTATATACCATAAATTATCAACTTTTTGTGCATAGAAGTGTTGTACCTAATGCGTGGGAGGTTTTTTAAAAATTAAAAAAAAATGATTTTTACTTTTAACCCAAAAGTATTTGATAAGTTAATTTTAACTCAAAACTATTTGTTTTTTTTACCTTTAGCCCAAAAACTATTTGTTTTTTTTTTTAACTTTTATACCATAAATTATCAACTTTTTGTGCATAGAAGTGTTGTACCTAATAGGGAGGTTTTTCAAAGAATAAAAAAGAATTTGATTTTTACTTTTAACCCAAAATATTTGATAAGTTACTTTTAACCCAAAAACTATTTGCTTTTTTTACTTTTAGCCCAAAACGTTTCACCTTTTACAATTCAAACTCACAACTTTTTTATTTTCAACTTTGGTTCCCTATATTGTTCATCTTTCGCAAATTTTTTGTTTGATGTTTCGTGCTAAATTTTGCGAGTCAACAAGGCACAACGTGCATGTGTGGTTCAACGTTTTTACGTCTCTATTTTTTCCCATTTGACAGGTCCGTCGCAACGTGCGGGTTCTAGATCGACTTAGTTATTATTTCTATGTCTTACGTTTTGGTTTAATTTCTTCACACTAGCACGCCGCAACTTTCGTGTTGGTGGTCGTTGACGGTGGTACAGCATTGGTGCTCTTTGGCATGGTTTTACGCCCCCACCCACAGCGAAAATAATGAAAAAAAAACAACAGGAATTAGCTGGAAATTAGGGACGAATTGGCTTTGTCGCTATTTATCAGAAATTTTGTCGCTGTAGCTCGTTTCTAACAACCTTCCACTGAAAACCTCTTCGGAAAACTTTCAGTTTTTTGGGTAATGAAATATGGGAAAGGGGGACCCCAAAATATGGGGTTTACATTAATTTTTTTTTCCTTTTTTTTTTACATATTTAGGTTACGGGGATATGAGTGAAAAAAAAAAAACATAATCTCATAATTGATAATCAATCTAAATCTCATAAAGGTGAAAACTCAATACATGTCTACTTCATCATCGTCGTCGTCGTCATCATCATACTCAGTAAATACCACAAATAGCAAAACTAAGATAGGGTCTCGGGTAGATGTAGACAGCCTTATCTCTACCCCATAAGAATAGAGAGGCTGCTTCCAGTGAAAACTCAATACATGTCAAATTATGTGCTGAAAAAAGTAATTCATACTAAACATTCAACACTTCTCTTACAAATCCATGATCTTAAATTTTAGTTTGTAGATGTATTTTAAGCCTAAAGACCACTTATATATTACTTAGAACAAGTCCATCTCAATAGCACAAAAAAAACTACCTTTTTTAATTGCATAAAAAATATTTTTTTTCTCCGTAACCTTGGTGTGCGAAATCAATTTGTTGACTTTTGTGATACCTTCTCTTATCCTCTAAACACAATTCATACATGATACAACTGAATCCACCTCTTTGTGCCCTTAAAAAAAACAGTTGTTTTAACGCGTGCATTGCAGTGAAACCGAGTAAATGATTATGTAAAACAAACGTGATTTGAAAATAAAACATATTGCCAAACCATTAAAACGGTTTAGTTTATCATCGTACTGTTTTATAATACCAAATAAATACTTTATTTTGAGTACAACTTCGTTTTAACGGAATGTCAGGGAAAAATTAAGCACAACTATTTGCTAAAATTTTTAGAAAAAGTTATAAACGTAAATTATTAAAGAAGTATCAAATTAATTAATATATTAATATATTTTATAATAAAAAATATTAAAAAATGGTAAAGGAAATATTATATGTTTTAAGAAAGAAAAAAAAAGTAAAAAATATGTTATTAAAAGTAAATATTATAAAAAATATATAATTATAATAGAATGTCAGGGAAAAATCAAGCACAACTACGTGCTTAATTTTTTTTTAAAAAGTTATAAAAATAAATTCTTAAAGAAGTATCAAATTAATTGATAAATTAATATATTTTTTAATAAAATGAAAAAAAATATTAAAAAATGATAAAGGAAATAATCTATGGTTTTAAAAAAGGAAAAAAAGTAAAAAAAATATGTTATTAAAAGTAAATATAATAATAAAGTATTATAATATATTAAATAAAAATAATAACAAAAAGTTATATATTATTATAAATATAAAGTTACTATTCATTATTCCTTGTAAACAATATATATATAATTCTAGGGTTACATTGTTTAAGAAACCAAATCAAATTTGTGAATAAAGCTTGCTTAATTAAACAGTGTGATAAAGCTGTTACAACATAGGTCTATTTTTCTTTATAAATAATATTTATATTTATATTTATGTATGCTATCCATAATTATGAGAAACGATAGTGTAAAATACCATTTACAAAACATATTACAATGAGGTATAAGATAAGTTTTTCCTAGAAGCCAAAGTCACATATTCAATTTCATTTTCTTACTCAGCAAGTAAATTAACTACATGGCTTGTAGCTAATATACCAAAATAAGGTTATCTATTTAGCCAAAATCGTTGCTCAAGTGATTTTCTATTCATAATCATGTACCAAAAATATTTAAGTTTCAAAGAGAGCCCAAATTCACGTGTACTGTTGTGATAAACCAATGCACCAACATGCTTATGTAATTAATTTCCACTAATCTCAAATGAAAGCTTAAAAACTCAAATATATTTCCAAGAACAGTTGCATTGTATAGATATCCATAGATAAAACCAACACATATTAGAATTTGGAGTTGATACGAAACAAAATAGCATATAAAAAGTAGAGACACTAATGACCAACCTTTTCCAGCATCTTGTCAATGTCATCCTTGGACACATTTCCACTCCCAGTGATTACTATACTTCTTTTATTACCAGTAGATACCAACTCAGCTGAGACATCAAGAATACCATTGGCATCTATGCTAAAGCAAACCTTCATTTTTTCTTTACCTTTAGGACCTGGTGGAACACCATAAAGAGTGAATTTATCGAGGAAGATGTTGTCTTTCGTTTCACCACACTCACCTTGATACACATCCACTGCGAGTGCTACTTGATTGTCATACAATGTAGAGTAAATTTTTTCCTTCATGGTGGGTATTGGTGTGTTCCTTGGGATAATGACACTCATAAGTCGGTTTTCTTCAGTTTCAATACCAAGAGACAAAGGGGTGACATCTAAAAGTATCAAATCCTTCACAGCTTTATTGCCATTACCACTTAAGTTTGCAGCCAACACTGCTGCACCATAAGCAACAGCTTCATCCGCGTTTATGCTCTTGCAGAGTGTTTTCGAGTCAAAGAACTCACCCAACATTTGTTGCACCTTGGGAATCCTAGTCGACCCACCAACAAGGACTACATCATCCACGTTATTTTTGTGCATATTACCATCTTTTAAACAATTTTCAACATGTTCAATGCACTTCTTAAAAAACCCAGCATTCAGATCCTCAAATTTTGCGCGGGTGATCTTCATTGAAAAATCAGTTCCATCACACAAGCAATCAATGTCAATTGAAGTTTCAGCCGTCGAAGACAGGTCCCTCTTTGCTTTCTCACAAGCAACTTTCAATCTCCCCATTGCTCTTGCACTTTTGCTGATATCTTTCTTTTGTTTTTTCTTAAATTCTTGTACGCAATAATCAACCATCGTCTTGTCAAAATCCTCTCCACCCAAATGAGTGTCACCACCCACAGCTTTAACGGTTATGGTTCCGTCCTTGCTGGTAGTAAGAAGTGACACATCGAACGTCCCTCCACCTAAATCGAAGACAAAGACGTTTTTCTGTTGTGGGCGGTTTGGGTCTGCAATCTTGTCTAGACCGTAGGCAATTGCAGCTGCTGTGGGCTCATTGATCAAGCGCATGACATTGAGACCAGCAAGTGTACCAGCATCCTTTGTTGCCTGTCGTTGCTTATCACTAAAATATGCAGGAACCGTGATAACAGCATCTCTAACCGTTGTACCAAGGTATGCCTCAGCTGCGTCTTTCAACTTCTTTAGAATCATGGAAGATAGTTCCTCAGCTGAAAACTCCTTGTTTTCACCCATGTGTTCAAGTACAATCAATGGTTTATCATTAGATCCTTTGATTACTTTGAAAGGCCATGATTCAATGTCTTTCTGCAATCCAATGTCATCGAATCTGCTCCCCATTATACGCTTAACATCTGAAATATAGCAACAATGAAAGTACATAAAATGAAGGGTGAGTCTATGAGCTTTTAACCGACACCAATCAAAGTTCATCAAATAATCTTACCAAAAACCGTGTTAGTTGGGTTCCTGGTAATCTGATTTTTGGCACCCTCACCTACTAAAAGTTCTTTATCGTTACATGCCACACATGACGGGGTAATGGCGTTACCCTGTTCGTTAGGAAGGATCTCAACACGGTTGTGTTGATCAAACCAAGCAGCAACACACGAGTATGTTGTTCCAAGATCGATACCTACTGGAGTTGTTTTAACACTTCTTGACATCTTGGAAACTGGAATATAGACAAAGAATAACCTATAGTAATATACATATAACGAAGCCAATAGGCAAAGGTCTCGGGTATTTAGCTGTCTACAAACACAACAAAAAGGTTAACTATATTGTTCGCTTGTAAAACAAACAACAGATTTACCTTGCAAATCAACGATTGTTCGCTTTGAGAAAAATCCAGTCCAAGTTAGACAGCAAATTACTCAACAACTCCTGTAAATTCGAAGGAAGGTAGATAAATGCCATTGAACAATATTCGACGAAATGCCAAACGTAACATTTATCACCTAATTAAACAATAGCAAACGAGTGTGATCTAAGGCAGTTGCAAACAGGGGGTTATTTCATGAATGTCTTGTTTTTCTTGTTCAAATTAGAGATTTTAGTAGCCCTAGATTTTAGTGCTTAATTTCCAACACACCGGCCCTTGTGGAATATAGACAAAGAATGAAAAACAAATGCAATAGATACAGTAAAGACATTACCAAAAAAAAAAAAAAAAAAAAAAAGACAATGATAGTCTCTTTTTCTTCGTTTAGTCAGTTAGAATCGACGGAGCCAAATGTTTAGGGAAAGTAAAATCGACTTAAAACTGATCAAATGCACGTAGAGAAAAAAATTATAAGTTGAAAAAACAAGTGAACAACACTGATATCTACTACACTTACTTGACAAGACTACTGTGATCAACTGACATTGCAAATAAGAAGAGAGAAATATGAACAATAATCTGGAATTCGAACAGCAATGGACATAATCGAAGGTATGATCGTAACAAAAACGTTAACCGAGTATCATTTTACAAGCATACGATGATCAACTGCCAGGCAAATAAGGAAAAAAAGTAAAATAAACAAGTGAAACAACAGTGATTGAGTGATATCTAGTACGTTTACTTGACGATCCTACTATATGAGCGGTAGAGAAAAATGAAGGATAACTTTGAAGCCCTAATCTGAAGAGCAATAGACATAATCCAAGTGTATGATGATAAAGAGGTATCAATTTACGAGCATATGATGAGAAAAGGTTGGATAGTAGAGTGATTGTTGTGAGGTTACCTGCACTGTGAACGCCAAGAGACGAAGCGGAGGAAGGGTTTTCAAACAAAAACTGAACGATGATTGATAGTGAGTGACCCAAGGGCAATACAACTGCACTGAGGGCTGCTAAAATGAGCCGGGGTGTAACAATATTCCACGCCGTTTCTGACGTCTCACGGAGACGTCAAACTTAACATCATTTTGTGGATTTTTTTTTTAAACTATTTATTTATTTTTATTTTAATAAATTAAAGTGTAACACTTCTATTCTAGCTACTTCCAGTATGTTTTGAAAAAGTGTCTATACAAATTTATTTATTATTACTTTAGTAATGTATTCCTACCCGACAATAGACCCATTGTAAGGTATAACGAGTATTGGGTGGGTATCATATTATTTAGAGTAAATTGCAATTTTACCTCCTGAGGTTAGGGGTGATTGGCACTCTTACCCCCCCTAAGGAAATAATTGCAATTTTATCCCCCACTGTTAACTCTTATGTCGCAACATTACCCCCTAAGCTCAATCAAAGGTAGTTTGACTTTTATATGTAAGGGTATTTTGGTAATCTTACCCTATATTTATTATTATTATTATTTTTATTATTATTGTTATTATATATATAGTTCTTGCTACCATCATCAGAGATAGATAAATGGGTTTATCATCATCAAAGTTCTTGCCCAGGCTGCCAGGCACCACCATGCCGCCGCCATTCACCACCACAACCACCGCAACTGCCGCCGCCACACAACCACCACCACAACAACCGCAACTGCCGCCGCCACACAACCACCACCACAACCACCGCATGACCGGAGACGGAGATGGATCTGATTAATTTATCAACAGCGTGCACATCCCCGGAGATGGAGAGGATGACCGCAACTGTCGCCGGAGAGGATGAACAAACAAACAAGTGAGATGTCTACACATTTGGGGATTTTTATGTCTACACATTTGGGGATTTCTTCTGTTTCCATTTTCCGTAAAACTCTTTGTTCTGATTATGTTTATGTCTACACATTTGGGGATTTTTAGGGCTTACACATGTAAATCCAAGTTTCCTGTCTGAATTGTTGATAACCTAGACGAAAGCTGGGTTGGAACTAGTGGAGGTGAAATCGACACTTGTTTTTTCATCTGTTGATTTTAGTCCTTGATGATGAATCAACAGAAAGAAAGAGAGCGGAAGTTCAATGAATCTTTTGAAGTTGAGGATGTTTGCAATTTTTTTTTACTTATTTTCTTTTTTTTTTTAATCTAGATGATGATGATTCTTGTTATTCTCCCACTAGTATATTTGGGGAATGAATGAATCAAGTAGAAAGTCTTGTAAATATTGTGAAGAGATTTAGTTTGCTAAATTGAGTGAAGTGCTGGTGTAAAATGTAAATGATAATGGCCTGATCCCTGTTTTCCTTTGAATTTGAATAAGAGTGCTGTTGCTAAGTTGTATAATTTGATAAATTTTGGATATTTATGATCCACCAAACAGGCATCTATCAGGAATTGATCATTTATGTGGCTGCCAAATGTTAATTGATAGAATAAGCAGCCAAATTTAACAGGCTATTTTCTGTTTTCTTTAAATTGAGCTTAGATGGATACTTAGCGAGTGGTGGGTTTTTTAGAGAGAGAGAGGAGATGGCAGTGGTGGATGTGGTGGTGAATGGGGGTGGCAGTGGTGGTTGAGGGTGGTGGCTGGAGGTGGCAGTGGTGGTTGTGGTGGTGAATGGCGGTGGCTGTGGTGGCAGGGGGTAATATTACAGAGTAAACAAAACATAGGGGGTAAAATAAAAGGGTAAAATGGTCATTTCACCACCAAGTCAATAGATCAGTCAACAAAATTGAGCTTAGGGGGTAATGTTGCGACATAAGAGTTAACAGTGGGGGGTAAAATTGCAATTATTTCCTTAGGGGGGGTAAGAGTGCCAATCACCCCTAACCTCAGAGGGTAAAATTGCAATTTACTCTATTATTTATTAAGAGTTGAGTATCGAGCATACTCGTTAGCTTGTTAAAAGATCACTTATTAGTACTAACAAGTACATGTCTTTACAACTTTATAACCCCAATTAAATAATATATATAAAACGAAAAGTCATTGGATTAGTTGTACATTACCCTATTACCTATCAACAAAGGAAATAACAATAAAGAAAATGCTTATGGGTGTGATTCATTTAAATAGGTATATTTGTTTCGGGTACTCGGAACGGATATCACCTGATACCATACCCATCGGTGGAACCAGAGGGGGTCAGGGGTCCGTTGACCCTTTGGCCGGCGAGCTTATGTTCACCGGAAATCCAATGTTTGACTAGTTTCTTGGTGTTTGACCCTTCGTATTTGTCGGTAAACCAAATAAAATAAAGCGAGAAAAGTGAACAGTTTATATCTGAAACTTTTTCCGACGGTAAGAACCTGGGCACTTGCGAGGAAGACAAAGCGCATAGAAAACGAGAACTAATCTTATACCCGTCTCATACTTGCGAATTTTTTTAAAACTAATTTTATACCCGCTCCATACCCGAATAATCTTTCCATTACCCGTTTCAAATTCAGTTTCCAGTTTGAATGTCGGTTAAAGGATCCCTAAATATACCTGATAAGAATAAGAATCTTTGACTCAACTATCACCAAATTTGATGTATGGTGATGTATTAGGAAGACTGACCAAGTGCATATACATTATATGCTACTATATAGTTTTTGGATGGAAATGTTAGAAAAAAAAAATAGAGATTGCAAGCCTGTGAGTTTACTGTATTTGGTAAACGTCAAAGAGGGAAATGTTTTCCTGCAACCGATTTTTTTTGTCTATTTTTTAAACATTTTATTATCAGTGTTAGATAAGAGTAATAGTAAGATACTAATAATATGAAATATTTAGAGCATTCACATCCTAACCATCAGACCATGGGGTATGGTGGGGCTTGGGTTGGGGCTTGGGTTGGGCATTTGGTGACACGTGGATCTTAAAAATTAAAAACCCAAAGCCAAGTTATTTAGCGGTATGGTGGGGCTTGGGTTGGGCGTGGCTGGGCGGCGTGGCCTAGCCACATCAACATTTTTTTTATATATATTTTTATTTATAACTAAATAAAAAATAAACATACATATTTTTTTTTTAAAATACATAAACATACATAATAATTATCAAAATAAAAAACAGTCATTCTTCGTCGTCTTCGTCTGTTTCGAACCCAGGAATCGTTGAAACATGTTCCATCAAATCAGCTCGAAGGTTCTGATGTATATCCCTTGACTTTATTAAAAATTCATTTGCCGCTTTATCTTCGTCTGTTACGTTACCTTGTTGGGGGTCATCGTCATCGTAGTAGGTAACGACCGCTCTACCTTCATCCTCCAAAATCATGTTGTGAAGAACGATACATGTGTACATCACGTTTCCAATCTGATCCTTGTCCCATAGTCGACAAGGCATTGCCAATATTCGCCACCTTTTCTTCAAAACACCGAATGCTCGCTCGACGTCTTTACGTGCAGCCATCTGGACCCTGTTAAACTTTAATCTCTTTGGATCTGTGGTACCGTGTCTTGTGAACGATTTTACGAAAACCCCCCACTCTGGGTAAATCCCATCAACTAGGTAGTACCCGTACACGTACACAATCCCGTTTACAAAGAAACTTCCTTTGGGTCCTATACCATTTACCCGATCATTGAAAAGAGGCGAGTGGTTTATGATGGTAATATCATTATGTGAACCTGGCATACCGAAGAACGCATGCCATATCCAAAGATCTTGGGACGCAACCGCTTCAAGCATGATGGCTGGCACCCCGTGAAATCCACTAGTGTGAGCACCTTGCCATTGGGTAGGACAAAGTTTCCAAGGCCATTTCATACAATCTAAACTACCTAGCATCCCGGGTAGCCCATGATAATCTGCGTGATGTTCCAATATTTGTTGCATGTCACTGAAGGAGGGCTTTCTCAAATATCTTTTCCTATAAAGTTCTAGAATGCACGAACAAAAGTTGTGAAGAGTTTCTCTAGCTACACGTGCAGACATTTTTAAATAGTCATCCATAATGTCCGAACTATTGCCGTACGCTAACTGCCTAAGTGCGGCCGTGACCTTTTGCCACGTACTAAATCCTAATTGCCCAGTGACATCGGGTTTTTGTTGGAAACAAACATATTTCTCCTCAAGATCTCTAGATATTCTTAAAAATAAGTTTCTACTCATACGAAAACGACGCCTAAACATTTTTTCATCATACTTAGGTTCCGCTGAGAAGTAATCGCTTACCAACAAATCGTTAGCGGTGTGCCGTTCACGAGCGATGTACCTTCTCCTCCGTTTAGGTTGTTGAGTCTCTTCCTCATCGTCTTCGTCTTCCACGATAGCTTTCACTACCGCCGCGATCGTTTGTAGAAATATTTCCGCACCATCGTCAGACGATGATGACGATTCACTATAACTTGAAAAACTCATGGCAATAATGTGTTTTATGTTTTGATATTGTGTGAAAAAAATGTTAAATGTGGTAAGTATTTATAAAGGAATTTTTTTTTAAAGTAGCCCCCAACGGCTACTTTTAATGGGCCAATCACAATCCGCCAACCCACCTTGCTCCCCCGCCCCACGCCCGGCTTGAAAGCCAAGCCCCAAGGGGCCACGCCCCAACCCAAGCCCACCCGGGGTGGTCACTTGGGCGTTTTACCCCAACCCACGCCCAAACCCCCGCCCCATACCCCACGGCCTCAAATTATGTGAGGAGGGGTTTTTATATTATAAAGGGTATAAAAAGTGGTTGTGAGTAGAGGAGAGAGAAAATGTTACTATTCATATGTATATTTGGAGGGACGCTGTTCACCCGTTATAATTTTTTAATATATTTTGAAAGCGGTTGTGAGTGGAAGTGAGAGAAAAATGTAATGATAATATTATTTAATTGAAAGGAGAGAGAAAAAGTTTTTGTTTTTAGTGGAAATATATTTATATATGTGTTGATTTTTAGTGGAATGTATGTATAATTTGATGGATTGGATGTGAAAGCTCTAAAAGAAAGCAATTTAGAAAGGTGTTGTCGATAAATATACGTTTTGGAATAAAGCTAGAAAAATGTATTTTTGTCTTTAACAGAAACTAGGAAAGCTTATTAACTTATTTATCTTAATAGTAGTGTGTACATATCTCAATATCGTTTTATAATTTCTAAATTTTCATTACTAACTATTTAATAATTTTTTATCTTATCTATGAAGTACACATGTTTCTAATCTAGTGAATTAGTAAAATCTCTCATTATGTACTAGCTCTGTACATACAAATAAACTTACCTAGCAAAATCTCACTTACAACAAACCTACTAGTACGACCCGGGGAGGATGAGATGAACTATGAAGGCAAACATTTCATCTATCCAAAGAGACACTGATGCTACTATCACTAAGGTGCTGTTTGTTTTTTCAGACAAAAACTGTCTGCAGTCTGATTTTAGCTGATTTTGTGTCTACAACTGAAGATGTAGTCTGAAGGTCTGGAAGCTGAAAATATAATGTTGTTTGTTTTATATGCTGGATATAAGCTGAAAAAAAAACCATAATACAACCACCACCTCCACCACCACTACACTGCCCAAACCACCAGCACCACCACTCAAACCCGCCAAAAAAAAAACGAATCTGACTAGAAAAAAAATAACAACTTCAATATCCACTAATCTTCTAAACCCACAAAAAAAAATCAAACAAATTTCTAAACTTTAACCTATCAAACTCAAACGCAGATCCAATCTCAATAAACCCAACTTTTGAAATCAAACAATATCAAACAACTTCAAAACCCACCGTCACCTTCAGACCACTTAACTTCAAAATCATAACCAAAATCATAAAAAAAAAACGACCACTTAACTTTTGAAATCAAACAACTTCAAAACCCACCGTCACCTTCAGACCAAATACCTTTTCCCGGCCAGATTCGTCACCATAAATTTCAAGATCTTCTCGAATCTTGATCATCACTATAAATTTCAAGATCCCAATTTCAAACAACCCATCTGAAAATTTCCAACTGAAATCGAAAAACAACAACAAAAACCCACAAATTTTCTGTAAAAAAGATACAACCTTTGAACCTTTCAACTAATCTTGATCTGAATTCGAACCTTTTTCAGTTCTTTAATGGCTGCTAAACAAGATAAAGCAATCGGAATCGATCAGATGAGTCGACGAGAGAGAGAGAGAAGCCGGAGAGAAAGAGGTGGAGGTGGTGGTGGCGGTGTAATTGTGGATGTGGTGGTGGGTTGAAGGGACGGTGGAGGTGGGTTGAAGGTGGAGGTGGTGGTGGTGGTGGTGGTGGTGGTGGTGGTGGTGGGTTTTAAGGAGGGAGAGATAGAGGAGGAAGATTTGAAGATCTGATAGGTTAAGAAGATGTTAGATATTAGTTTTTTTAAGCTAATAAAAGCACTTTACAGATCTTTTAAAAAAAACAAACAGTATTCAAGGCCTTATGTCTGCCCGCCTGCAGACATAAGCTCATTTCAGACATTTTAAGCAAAAACAAACAGCCTTTAAGACTCCGACCCTACAATTTTTTTTACATGTATAATATAATAATCCAGGTAAAATGTGGCTATGGGAATCAAACAACCACCCTACAAAAAGTTCTAATTATGATAATAGTAACTATTGTTAGCAAAAAAAAAAAAAAAGTAACTACAGTCGTAATAGATAAAAATAGCAAAGAGAAAAGAAAACGTAGCAATAACCTTAGAAAGTATTTCTACACTCCTCTAAAAAATCTATAAGTTAAGACAAACAAAAGTGTACTAGAAATTAAGGCTTCAAGACAAATATAAAGACGAATGTACACACTCACATAAAAGTCTATAACCATGATCGCAAAGGTTGATAGTCTATTTGCGTGTTACGCCCCCCCGCTACTAAAAGTGATCAAATGAGAAACTCGTTTCCTAAAAAACGAGTCTATAATACCCAGGTCATGGGCCACTGCAAACTCTAGAAGGTCCCTACCAGGCTCATTCCTATCACCAAAACCAAAACCCCCGTTTACCGACTGAAAAGCATCACTATCCATACCTATATGACCATTAAAGTCACCACCTATAACAATTCTCTCCTCCCTATGTATGGCCCTTACTACAACATCTAAGTAATCCCAAAACTCTCTTTTCTCCTGATCTCCTAATCCCATGTGAGGCGCATAAACGCAAATCACAGCTATTATCTCCTCACCTAGTACTAGTCTCAACATCACAATCCTATCGTTGTACCTTATTACTTCCACTACATTTTTGTGCAGTTCACTAGCCAAAGAAAACCCACTCCGTTCTTAGCGCCATCAAACCCTGAATACCACAACTTATACCCATTGCATTCTGCCCCTCCATGCCCCTTCCACCTAGTTTCTTGCATACAAGCTATTTGAACCTTACGCCTTTTAAGCACATCCACTAACTCTAGCAACTTACTACTAAGAGATCCTACATTCCACGAAGCCACACGTAAATTATACCCCCCTTTGTCCCCTTTATTAGCACCCCTCTTTCTTGAACACGGTCTTATGGCATAATTGCAACTCCCACAGTCCATGGTTCTTAATTAACACAATATCACAGTATACCAATATAAAATACAGAACAAGCCCCACACCCAAATCCGATCGAAAATCAACAAAAATTCAGTGTAGAATCAGTACGAAATTACAGATAAAGTGATGCGGTAACTCGAATCTAAGAAAATATTCAAAAAACACATGAAAAAACGCATAAAAAGTTGCTGAATCTCGTACGAAATTAACAGCAGTTGAATCCGATAAAAAAATTGTTCATCAACAACAATTCAGAATAAAATCACTACAAAACAACAGTTCAATAAAACCTAGAGGCCAGCAAAGACCGTTATATACACCCAAATGAAACAACACAAGAAAAAAATACAAACAAGCCATCTTCTTACATCTCTTTATCTTCCATTTCAAGTCTTTGTAGACAGATGTCCTCAAGTAAAGCTTGGCCCATAAGCAACTCTTGCTCCACTTCCGGCCATTTAAGCCCCTTAACGCCCACTCAATAAAAGCCCATTTCTCAAAACTAACCATCTCTAGTATACAATAGACAAGATATTAATCATCCGTATAGCCCAAACCCTTTTGTCCAATAAAATGATCACGTCAACTACATGGGCTTCTTCAATCCTTAACCATTTTATATGATCAGCCATGCTAAAGCCCATTTATTCATCAACCACCCAAGCCCAATGCAAACTGGTCCATTAGTCATCCCCACAACGGTGACCCAACTCACATTAATAACCCAAACACTCAGCCACATCACTGCTGGCCCATTCTGTCACAACCCACTTCTGCGTGTCTAATAATATTCCCAAAGTACCCCTTGCTCTTTTCTTATAATCAACCAATTTTGACCCATCCACCATATCCACATAACATACCAAAAAAGCACTATCCTTGTGTACAAGAAAGAAATCACACCTAAACTGAACTTCCCCAAACGTTTCAGAGAGCCCATTGCATCTTCTTACACAAAAAACTAACTTCACATATCTTAGTTTACCCTGCATCCAATTCCCATGGTAATGGTAATGGTAATGGTAATGGTAATAATGATGATGGTGATGGTGATGGTGATGGTGATGGTGATGGTGATGATGATGATGATCCCATTCACGCCTGAGTCTATCTTCACACTCTTCCCTATGTTTATGCCATCCCCTTGCCCCATATGTTTCCTGGCACCCCAGCCTCATCATTGTCCCTCCATATAAAACCAACTTTTGTTAAGATCTAATTCGTTATTTGAATTCAATTTATGGTGATTTTGGATTTTTCGAATCCATGTTGTAAGAAAAAAAGATTGTCATTTTAAGGTGATTTAACTTCTTTAATACATATTTGATCTCTCTCTGCTATCCAACTCTTGGAACCAAACTTTTCATACTTTAAAATACTATGATATTAGTTTCATACAAAATGCCTTAGTTAAGAGAACTATGGAATGCATTTTTGTTAATACAAAATATTGGGGTACCTACTTGAGTCCGGTTCTTAAATTCTTAACCCATTGAGTCCCTATGCTTTCCAATTTTACCAATTTTAATATAACTAGAATTGAGACCCGCCGCAATGCGGCGGAAATTCTTTAGTTATAACTAAGTCGATCTAGGACTCGCACGTTATGTTAAACCTGTCAAACGGGAAAAAATAGACGATGTAAAAACGTTCACCCATACACGCACGTTGCGTCGTGTTAACTCACAAAATTTAGAACGACACGTAAAAACGTTAAACCAAAGACGCACGTTGCGATGTGTTAAGTCACAAAATTTAGAACCAAGCATAAAGCGGAAAATGAAAACTATAAAGGATCAAAGTTAAAAGTAAAAAAAGTTGTGAGAATAGATTGCAAAAGATAAAAAGTTTTGGGTTAAAAGTAAAAAAAAAAACAAATAGTTTTGGGTTAAAAGTAATTTATGAAATACTTTTGTGTGAAAAGTAAAAAAATCAATTTTTTTTGGAAAACCCCTAAAGCCAAGGTTACGACAACCATATGCATAACCATTTTTTCTTTGGAAAACCCCCAAAGCACACCCCGCGTTGCGGCGGGGCGTAAAACGGTGTCAAATAGTACTAATGTCACACAACCGTGATCGACCACCAACACTGACTCGACCTAGGATCTGCGTGTTGCGACGAACCTGTCAAACATGAAAAAATAGAGGTAAAAACGTTGAACCACACATGCACGTTGCGCCGTGTTAACTTGCAAAATTTGAAACAAAACATAAAAAAGTTGAACCACACTCGTACGTTGCGTCGTATTAACTCGAAAAATTTAGAACTATACGTATCGAAACGTAAAAACGTTAAACGAAAGACGAAAAGTATAATTGACAAAAGTTGTGAAGTTAAATTACAAATAATGAAAAGTTTC
The DNA here is from genome assembly GCA_030545235.1 of Helianthus tuberosus. NCBI lineage: Eukaryota > Viridiplantae > Streptophyta > Magnoliopsida > Asterales > Asteraceae > Helianthus > Helianthus tuberosus. The sequence continues at coordinate 84,482,509 of CM060394.1, forward strand.
AAGTTAAAGTTAAAAAAACAAATTTTGTAAGGTTAAAATTGCAAAAAATAAAAACCTTTGGGTTAAAACAAAAAAATCAAGTTTTTTTTTGAAAAATCCCCAAAGCATAAGTTACAAGTGTTTATGCATGAAAAAGTTACTTATTTATATATGGAATAATTGACTAACATCTCCACATCCAAAATGTCTGCTTAGTGAAAGGGCATATCAGTCATTTACACCTAAGATACAAGCATTTGACTCGGGCTGTATTTCGGATCTAATGGATACAACTTTATAGACTTGATTAAAACTAAAACTGATCCAAACCCCTTTTAACATGTTACCCAACCGAATTATTAATATATACTTCAGTTAAAAACTATATACACTAGTGATTTTTCTCCACGCTTTGCGGCGGGAATTCAGTTGGTATATGTTCGGTTCGTTACGCTACCAACACTCGCTATAGTAATCGAAAGAGAAAACCTTAAATCGATCAAAAACAATAATAAAGAATATCAATATCAATACCGGTACCGGTACCGATGTTGTTCTGTTGATATCGCTTCGGTTGGTTTGCATTATGTTTATTTGTTTAAACATTTCCATATAAACTTTACTGAAAACAACTATTTTGTCGCTATCGTACGAATCTAAACCAAAATTAACTGAACAACATTTGTATCGGTAGCTATATTTATTTTTATTGTTTTTGTTTTCGATAAAATAAGATACTATCTCTACCATACAGTACCAAACTGAACATCGATAATGGTATGTTTTAATTTTGTTCACAATTTTAACCAATCGATACCGTTCGAACAACATCGGTGTTGGTATCGATGTCTGTTTTCGGTTGATATAAAACATGTGTTGATTTCTAAACCGAGTACATGAATTCTACCGGTACCATAACGAACCGAATCGATACCGATACAATGCCCACGGTAACGTATCGTCACAATGCTCGAACAAATAACTTGGAATGTTAAAAAAATATAGACACAAATTTAGAATATTTTTTAAAGTTAACGAACGTAAGCTTATATAAAAAATCAAAATGAATGCTAAATAAAATACTACTAATAAAAAATACAAAATCAAATACTTAAAAATGATCAATTACCATTTATTACTAAAAGATCAAATTAATAATAGATAAAATATTAAAAAAAAAACAATTATTAAAAAAATAATGTAATCGCTATTCATCGGCAATTTCTATTCATATGTATAATGTATAATTTAAGAAAGGCATACCATTTTGTGCACAACCAAATTTAATTCTAAGGCGATGCAAATGGCAAACAACATAAAATATAAACCACGCGGTAGAAAATTCTAAAGACGCTAGGTTAAATTTTTGTCCAAATTAAACCCTAATGTTCGGTGTATGTTCAAACATAAAATTCTAAAGAGGCTAGATTAGGTTTTTATAAAATTTAGTTCATAATTGTCAGGGTGAACGGGGCGCTTTGCGGGGAGGGGTGCGGGGAGTGGTTTCCCCGCTCGGGAACACCGCCGCCGACCCCTCGGGGAGGCTAAGCGGGGAGTGGGGAGCGGCATTGATTCACCGCACAGCTTCTTCTTTTTGATTTTTTGAACGATATTTTCTTAATTAAAAAAATAAAAAAACTAGTCTCCCAAGAGAGGAGTGCCGCCATCAAATTGGGGGTGTGGAGGGAGTTAAGTGGGGAGTTGACGTGACGCGTGCTGATTGGCTGTGGGTAAGAGAGGTCACTCCCCACTTAGAGGAGCGCCCCTTACACCCTCAAGAATCATAAACTGGATGGAACAATGCAACTAGGGATGAGCACGGTACCCGTTCGGTACCGAACCGGTACCGGAACCGAAAAACGGGGAAAAGTGGTACCGGTACCGATACCGAATACACCGGTTCGGTACCGGCACTTACCAGTGTTTTACTTGTAAATACCGGTACCGGTACCGAAAAACAAAGAAAATGGGAACCGGTACCGGTTCGGTACCGGTGCCCGGTACCAAATGCTCATGCAAAGTACATGTTACAAACACACCCCAAAAGGACAAGAAAACATAACATATATACTTTGAACAAGTGATTTAATCTACCATGTACTAAAAAATATACAGTCTGCTAAATGCTTCAAAAGTTGGTTAGGAAACCTAACATGTGCCTAAAAATTTGCATTTACATGTTTCAGGGATGCATATCATAACTGGGAGTAGAGTTGGAGCTCACAGACGGGTCTCTAGTAAAGTACTTGGCATATAAATCGCGTCTCTCATAGAACCTTTTCAAATCACTCTCGCGAGATTTCCTTTTTTTAACCAATTTAGCAACCGTCTCTTTCAGTTTCGATTTCAGTTCCCTATAACGTTTCAGCACTTGCGTGTCTTTCTCAGAGATTTGATTTGTTGCAGGTACTACAGGGAATATAACGTCGGGTTCCCTGAACATCAATAATTTAAAACATCAACTTAGGCTGCAGATCAAACTTTGCGAAAAAGAATTTGAAACTACGCACTTACAAGCATCCTAGAGACACAGCTCCATTGCCTCTCAAAATCCCACCATCCATTGAAACTGCACCATCTTTTATGCAGGAAATTGCACGTTTCATGTCATCTCTGGTTTCATAAACTTGTGTGTCACCAAAAAGACGATAAAATAAAGTCTCTCGAAGGCCACAACCAGAGTCTGTTTTGGTGTCTGAGTGATCAGCCTCTATGTTTATCATATTTACCGCATAGCCCAAAAAGCCTGCTGGTCTGGATCCATCAGGAAGTGTAGGATCAGGAAACAAAATCTTTCCTTCAACATCTTTATCCACTTCACATGCCCTGTCAAAGTAGAACTATGAAATACAGATATAACATTCTTTCTTTTAAAGAAGGATTTTTGTTAAATGGGAACCTGATGTCTTCGATGCATAGAACAAGGTAGCGACCATCTATCGACTGTCCAAGTTCTTTTGCAAACATGTGAAGTGCAAAATCTGGATTTAACTTTCCATTCTTCTGATAGCTCTCAAGTAAGCGTACGTCCTCGTAATGTTTGCATACCACTGCAAGCATTTGATCTCCAAGATACTCAGCAAATAGCCTGAGAGAGGAGAGGACAGGACAGGACAGGACAATATCATCAATGATGATTATATAAATTTCAATAATCAGAATTACATAAATAGATACAACCCAACCTGCTAAGCTCAAAAGTGGGAGCTGTTCCTAGAAGTGCAACAATGCCAATGATGTTTCCCATCAAACCACACAGATCTTGGTCTCGCGTCGCTTTCAAGTGTTTCATGACTAGGGAAGCAGCACAATTAGCCTTAGATTCAACCCGTGCTATTATATTATTTTTCCCCAGTGAACCATATGTGTCAATACTAAGAATTTGATTCCTGATACCTGGATAATAATAATAGCATTACTAGATCACTCAAATAATTTCATATTTTAACCCCTAATAACATAAGGACAATTGTTACCTCCAAGTTCTGACAAGTTGACCTCAATTTGTCTTTGCTCATCTTCGAGCCATTTAATTTCTGCTTCAACTTTCCCAATCCTTGAACCGATTGCAATAATGTCGTCCTCAAGGTCCTGAAAATGAAAGGATAAATGGTGTCGGTGAATATTGGTCAAGTTTGGTTTACTAACGCAGACAGCTTAACAGAATATGACACTGTACCTTTCGAAATTCCAGACAAGATTCCATGTCCATTTCTTGTACCCTAGCCGTAGCATGACATATATCCATTGTTTCGGGAGTACATTGCTGGGGACTCTTAAAATTAATAGGTGTCTGTGATTCCATAAGTGAGATGGCATTGTTGGGTCCTATATTCAGAGGCTCCATCTCCAAAGGAAGTTCAATGAGAACCTATGTGTAAGAAACAAGAATCACTGACTCAGGTCTTAAAACACTTAAATAATTACGTCTAACTCTTAATTAACACATTGTGTTTTTAAAATGCATGAAGGGCTCTGAGCTGTTGGGGTCCCAGAGACGAAAAATGAAGGCGCACACATCACGTCTGCAACGCACACATGCAGTGAAAAAACACTTTTAAGGTTTTATAACACAAAACAAGAAAAATTCATCTCAATCGAGTAAAATGCCAACATGGCCCCTGAGGTTTGGGCACTATTGCCACTTTAGACAGAAAAGTTTTTTTTATCACTGAGGTCCCTGAAAGGTTTAAAACTGCCATATTGGCCTGCTTTTTAACACCCCTTTAACATTGACCGTTACTCAGGGGCCATTTTGGCAATTTAAAAAAAACAAAATATTATTTTTATTTTATATAAAACCCACCCCACCCCCAACTCGCGGCGGAAATTCTTGACCCCACACGAAAAAAAAACAGGTTCGGATTAAAAAATAGATTTAGGGCCACTTTCAACTTATATTGCTCGTGACCCATTCAGCTAAACTTTTTGATTTGATCTGGAATGGGTCAAAATTGCTGCCTCTACTATATATAAACCGTGAATCTCGGTTCCAAATTACAGTTAAAGAGACACATCAAATGATTTTGAAACATGTTATTTTTACAACCCTTTTTTTTGCTAATTTTCTTGTAGAATTTGTATATAACCAACGTTGGTTTAGTTACTGCGTTCAAAATCTATTTGACTTCAGTCATATTAACACCGAATTAACCACTCTTGTTGTGATTTGACTGAAACTCGGTTGCAAATTCAAACGGTCACATGAAAGTGAAGACCGCAGTCAGCTGTAATCGAGTTTGACCAGTGCGATTAACCTTCCTGTGGCTTGTTGACTATCTTTGGTCAAAATAATAGCCACCGCCTGCCTTTGGATTTTCAATCTGATTAATCTGCATCAGTTATTGAATATAAATCAAGTGATCTTTTGACTAGTGGAACATTATTTGTTTGACTTTTAGCCTGATAAGATTTACTGTTTTTGGAGGATTGCTTCTGTAAGCTCTCAAGTAACATGTATGTAACTATGATGCAGTACCTTTTTCAGTTTATATGTATTTCTTGTAGCCATAACATGTCTGCCTTTGACTTTTATGGTCAACCAATGCATTTTTATCAAGATATAACCAACATATTAAGGTATAAACATCTTCAATGTTTTGAACCTTCCTGTTGCATTAAGATATTACCGACATTGTTCTCATTGTAAAGACAAATATAGCGGGTCAAAATAGTTGGGATCAAGTGTCCAACCAGGTTCACCCGCTACATTCGTCTTTATTGTGGCTGGTGGCGACAACAGTGGAGGCAGGGGCGGGCTAGGATTCACCCGTTGGGGGTGGAGTGGGTTTTATACAAAATAAATAAAAACTGTTTTGTTTTTTTTTAAATTGCCAAAATGGCCCCTGAGGTGAGAAATGACAATTTTGCCCCTGAGGCTAGCGGCCAACGTTAAAGGAGTGTTAAAAAGTGGGCCAAAATGGCAATTTTAAACCTTTCAGGGGCCTCAGTGATTATAAAAACTTTTCTGTCTAAAGTGGCAATAGTGCCCAAACCTCAGGGGCCATTTTAGCATTTTACTCTATTGATATATACTAAAACACCGACATATATATTCATCAACACATGCATTAATAGGTAGTGCAATGGTGCATGTATAAGTTGTATAACACATTAATAATACCAAAATGTACAACAAAACTTATTTTCCACTACTTTTTTCCTTGTTTTAAATACTTTTCATGCACATTTATAATTGTTGAAAACTAAAAGACACTGAATGTTGATTCTTATAACCAAAATACATTAAATATGATTTTTTAGAATGCAGTAACCTAGATGATACACTTTAAGGTATACTAAATGTTGTACTTATACTCTTATAGACTAAAAGCATACCGTAACAACTTAATCAGGTAAATAATTTTAAGAGGGGAGAATTCAACCTTAAGTGTTAATTGTAGGTCGGGGTAACGAGAATGAGCAACCACAAAAGTAAACTCCCCATTCTTTGAAGGAACAGGAACAGCAGGAACTATGCAGCGGCCTTCATGAAAAACATATTTGACAGATTCACTGATATCCGTAAACTGTGATTTAATCACAAGAGTATGTGATTGTCGAATCTCATCTTCATCATGAAAGTTTACATCCACTTCACCCTTGGAATTCACAACTTCAAACACCAGGTGTTCAAGTTGGGAACCAGCAAAACAGCTTTCGGGCATCTACAATAAAAATATAGCTGACATAAGTTTGATAAGCACACATTTCTTGTGTAGAGCTAATAGGTTAGAAGATTTCAGACCTCTGACAAGATCCTCAGACGCCTTTTCTCGATCTGCCACTCCTTGCTAATAGTTGTTTTCTCATTTGAACAAATAGACAGCGATACTGTGTACGAAAGTTGACTTTTTTTAATGAGAACCATAGCATTCTAATCTAAAAAGAACATATAAACAAAACAGATAAGCATTTTATGTATGATACCGCGTCTTCCAAAGCCTTCAGTAACTCTTAACAGGCCACTGAGAGCAATGCACCCACAAGCATCTACCTTCTTACAGGAAAAAGAACTGTCCAACCAACAAAATCCTTCCACTCTAAACTCCACCTTTTCATTTTCTTGTACATGATTCCCGTATGCATCAAATAACTGTAACAGGATATTCAAGATTACATCAGTTTCAGTAAATCAGTTAATGTATATATCAAAATTAATAACACAAAATATATAATATAAAACATCATAGAAATTGTATCGTGAAACAGAAATGGTGCATGTACCTCCAAATTCAGATCCTTAACTACAGTGCCTGGAATCAATTGCTTCTCAAAGTTTTCTGGTTGCACTGTAAAATGCTGAACGGATCCAGGAAGAACTATGGCAATAAAGCATAGAACAAAAAAAAAAAAAAAAAAGCTTTAACAAGTGAAGTCCTAACAGTACCAAACAGATAATCCAACAAATTTAACCTTTGATGGGGATATCTAAGTGTGAGTTGTCAGGCAGAGATAACACCATAGTGGCATCATAACTTGGCCCAATGTTGTCCAAATCGGAGCTCTCAATAACCAAATCCTACAAACAACATTTTAATTTTCAAGATACCTTTTTATTAATGACAGCAAAATAAATGTAGGTAAACCGTACCTCGATTACTAGGCCTAACTTATCTATTGATATAGATGGGCTGTACTCACTAATATGAACCCTAGTATCATTCGGGCAGTTGATCTTGATGGATATATCCGGAAGTTTCAAGAACGGAATTTGATTATCGTATTTATCAAACATGGACACAGAAATGGGCTTGCATGGACAACCCACCCTAAACAACAATCAGCGTGTAAATATACATAATTACTATCAAATAGAGAAAACACAAATGAACACATTAGATTTAATAGGTGTCTTACATTAAATTATGACGAGAAATCTTCTTGGCAAGTGCCCATTTGTAAACATCACGTGATGCTTTCACTTGGACCTTCACAACACGTTTCTCACAACTTGAATTTCTCTGATGATAAAAATAAATTTGCTTAGCAAATTAGAGAGATGATCCCATGTGCATGCTAATTATCATGAACTCGATATTACTCACAATAGAAAAGGCGAATGTATAAATGCCAGCTTTCTGAAACAGAGGATGTGACTTGCTTCTTGGTTTGAATACATACAAACCATGAAAGTCTTTTATTGATGTAGGTCCTACACGTCCAGAGTAGATATTCTTTTCGTCCTGAGGTTTATTGTTTCTAGAATATGTAATCACCAGTGACATCTCAAAGTTATCTTTCATCATATATTTCTGATCCAAATGTTTGGAGGGAGTCCCAGATTTATAAGTAGCAGGACGAACCACAGCAACGATTTCACTGGGTGATGCATCATTTGCATAAGTTTCAGGTTCATCAGGTAATAACTGCAAGAATAAATACAAGTGAATTTTAGACGAGCTATAGATAACAAAATTTAATGAAAAACAGAATAACATTAATGGCATAATGGCAATTTGATTAGATGAATGAACTAACCGATTCTATTCCCAACACGCGACATTGCCTTGTATTTAAAATCCCAATTGAGGAAGGGCAATTCTTCTGTTGCTTCTCGATTTGGTTATTCCATTCAGAATCTTCAATCGCTAAACACTAGAAAATGAATTTTTGTTTAATAATAGATAGTCATAGTTGTCATTTAATAATTACAAAAATCCAAACCTTTCCAGAATCAATGACATTTATCGGTATTGATACAGATTTTCTCAAATCAAATTTTGGATTTCCTTCAACAGATTCAAGGAGACAGCCATCTTTTTCTGAGATGTCAATAGTCCTTCCAGAATAACAGAAATTTTAAACAAAATACTGTCAGATCAGAGATACCTGTAGTAAGAATAAGTTGTAGATAAAGATAGAGAACTAGGTGGTAAACCTGCATATTATCCATGCATCACCTGTTTTGAGCAAACATAAGGAAAGTTATATAAAAAGGAAAGCAAACTGGAATACAGTCTTTATGTGGTAATATTTAAAAACTCTACAAAAAGCAATTGACAAATAACTCTACTAACTAAATCATAATTGGAAGAATTAGACATGTAACAAGTTAAAAGTAGCCTAAGTGCATGTTATATAGCTGATTAATGAAGCATTAAATTAGACATTTGGAAGGATTATTAAGAGTTTTGGAACTCACCGCCAGCATCCTCTATAAATCCTTCAAGGAGAATGCATTCAAATGTAGCATAGACATTCTGGTTGTGGAATCCAGCACATGCCCCCTTGAGAATTTTGATTTTCTGCCCTGATTTCCAAGATTTTCCGTTCCGCCTAAAAGCTTTATGAACCCTCACAACTGCAAGTAAAATGAAACTAAGTACAATGAAATTGATGTACATGAAACCAAAATTTTAACTCTCACCATCACTGGATCTGGATATATGAAGCGCCTTTTTGTTTAAAGGGTTTACTATAAGAACAGGTTCATCAATTCCGCAATTGTCTTCTTCGTCATATCTTTCATGCATTTCCCTTAGCCACAATTGGTACTGCTTATCCAATTGTGTCAGGTTCAATGATTTCCCGTCTCTTCGAATGTCAATGTCTACGCCTGTTAATGAACATAAGTCTGTTAAAGATCATGATACCCTTAAGGTATGCATCTCTATTTCTCACCATATTTACACACTTTTAGAAACAAACAATTACCCGAATCTTTCTCCGACGATTGATTACTGCCCAGGTTCCTCAATGCAGTAGTAAAAGGGTTTTGATGCGCAAAATCAGTCTAGAAAAAGAAACAAACAAACAAACATCATCGTCATCAGCTAAATAGGTGCAATGTATGATTAAATAGCCAATGAAAGACAAACACGTACCTTAGAGGGTGTTGGGCTGAAACCAGCGTCCGTCTCTAAAATCACAACAATTTGCGCTTATTAACTATATAAGCAATTGTACATAGAAGGGAAAACTTCAATGAAACAATGGTTGGTTAAACTTATACCAATAAAACATTTAACTCTCATGCAGCTTTTCTTTACGAAGACTTGTGATCTGTCTGTCTTTCTTTGTCTGAAATCCATGAATGGAAGCCATGCCTGATTCAAAGAGGAATTTAAAATGTTTTATGTCTTTACAAAGTTAATACAAAAGTTTCGGAATCTGTATTATTCTTGAAGGTAGTTAGTAATTAAATCAAACTTTCACATATTCAATTGTTTAAATCAACTCACCCAGCGAGCATCTGGTAGTAGACGACCTAATCGTCTACAAGAAACATGCCTAAAACTTCTGAATTCTTCGATGTGGTCATATCCAATTTTGCTCAGCGCTTTAGTAACACTTTCAATGCTTTCTTTACCCTGTTATGTAAAGTTCCATAGGACAAAGTGGTAAGAAGCATCCAAAATTATATACAAGTACCATGTAGATTTGGATGTGCATATACTTGCCTCTTTAACAGGGAGATACACACACCTAAGGCGTGCATTCGCCTCATTAGATGATCTTGTTCCTGAAAAATGGAACGATGAAATTCCATGACAAAATTTTTTACTTAACAAATTTAGTAATGCTAAAAAACAAAAACAGACCTTGACTAGTTGTCATAGTAGCATTGTCATGATTCAATTTAAAACGAATTTGTAGCACGAATTCTGGACCATTGCATGAAGCTAGATTTGTAAGAGCAACCTCCCCGCCTGGAATTTCAGCTAGGTCGTCTCCGTTAACCTAAAAGTGGCCATCATGCATGCGAATATCAGATTATTAAAAGACTACACTATTTCAAAAACTCATGAAATTCACTATTAAGTAAAGCACATGCAACAAAAGGTTTTATAAAAGAATAAAGTGCAAACCTGAAATTCAATAGGCATAATAGTTCTCCCTTTCTTGGACAAGTCATCACACTGTAAACAGAAACAAGCTAAATTACAATATCAAGTCTTGTATGTATCATAAATGAAGTAGTTAATTTTAGTGCTAATCCTAGTAAGAACAATGAATCTTATAGTTAAAAACATAGAAATGAATTTTTGTTTGTAATCTATGAATGCAAATTATATCACTCATGCATTATGTGTAAGGCAGCGAACCTGGATATAGGGGAAGTAAATATCCTTTAATTTGCATTTGAGCCGCGTTATGTTAGCGCTTCTCATCTTTGGTTCGAAAATTTCAACCTGTTCACAAAAGTTTGATGTCAGATAGTATTTGAGCCTTTAAAAATATAATAATTGTTACCTTTGTAAAACTTCCCCCGGGAGATAATTCGAGTTCGTCATTTGTGGGGTCTCGAAGGCCACCGTAAGTCTAAAATGCAAAACAAAAAAAAGAACAAAAGATAAACGAGGAGCATATAAGAAAGGAGAAAGCATATAAAAGAGATCAAAATAACAAATCACCCTCCAGCATGCTTTTGAACCAGAAACAGAACCACTGACAAGAGCATCTCTCTCAAGATGTAACATATAAACTTTTTTACCACTTTTCGTCTTTGATGAAACCTCTGTGCGCCTACAGTAAGATAAGCAACATAATAAAATGATTACAACCAATAGAAGAAGTTTCTTAAATATTAGCATGTCATATAAGGAATTTAATCATGGTTTAATAGACATACCTTCCTAAATGCATTGATGCAATAAAGCCACCATATCCAAACATGCCAAAGGCAGGCTGTACATGCAACCAAAAGGTTTAACATCAGTCATCATGAATAAAGTAATAATTAAGGATGACAAATTAAGCATATTCATGCAGTTTCACAGCATTTACCTTTAGATATGGAGGCTTACCACCAATGGCTTGTGTTTTGAAGGCCCGGTGGAGAGAAGCACCCATCTTCCCCCTACAAAGCAAGAAAAAAACATATAATAAAAGCATAATCATGAAAGTAAGAAACAAAGAAATGCAACATTTGAAAAAATAACATCTTACCACTTCTCTATAGACGTAGAGTCCATACCCGGGCCTGAGTCAAAAATTGATATCTTCTCATTTGAAATTTCGACACTGCAAAACGATGTAAATGGTAAGAATCAGTAGAAACCAAACTCCCAAAACCTACTAGCAACAAAGTCAACCTGTACCTTATTAACCTCAGGTCACTTTCATCATTCGCCCACACTGCTTGCAAGGAATTGTCCTAGAGTAAAGATTATAGCATTATGATCCTTGAACATGAATTTGTAAGGAAATTAAATAAACACGGCGCAGAAAAGATTAAAGAGTATACAATTAAATCAGCCAGCGCAGTTTCGAAAGTGTACTCTTCAGGCAATTCCATTAGCAACTCTGTATCAGGTGTTAAATCCCACATATTCTACAAACAAAAATAAAACATTACAGTTCAATAAACTTCATCACTGTAAGAAAACCAGCATATATATATAAAATCAGCCCTAACAAACCTCATAGATTGTTGCTGGTGGAGACCCATCCTGTTGATTACAAGATCATTACACATTAAGTAATCAGAAACAAATTTTAACACATCAATGAAGCAAAATCCAAAATAAAAAACCGAAAACAGGGACTCACATCAAGCCTGAGATTATAAACTCTGTTCATCTCTAATTTTGTTAACTTAAGACAATTTCTAAAAACATGATCATAATCATCAATAAAGCACAAATCAGCATCCCACTTTACACTTTTCTTAGGGTTAGATGTCTTTTCAGCTTGTATAGCTCTATGACACTGCTCTTTCACTCTATTAGCCAAATCCTTAACAGTAATCGACTCCGTTCCTTCCGGTATCTTCACCGATACCGTCATCCCGTTCGGCAACAGGATTTTCAACTTGTAAACCCTCCGTGAACCACCGGAAACAGTGTTCCGGCTACTTCCTCCGCCGGAATCCGGCGTTCGCTTGTTAAACCGCCATATGTAACCGTCATTTGGCCGCTTTTGAGGGGTTAGAGAGTGACGGTTATCGTCCATATCAAACCCTAACTGCGAAATAAGCAACAAAATTGTTCAAAAGCTCAGAAAACAAGTGAACAATGCTACTGTGATTACTGATTAACTAACATTTAGAATCGTTTTGCAAAAAAAAAAAATGAACGAAAAGTTTGAAATGTGAAACCCTAACTTGAAATTTGAACATGAAGTAATCGAAATGTATGATCATAAGAATGTTAACAACAGAGTATGATTTTACAAGCATATGAGCATATGATGAAAAAAGTTTGCATCACAGATGTTGATGGATAACTTGTGTAAGAAGCAACAATCACCTGCACTGTCACTGTGAAGAGATGAGCGGGGGTTCTGTGTAACGAAATGGAAACGACGATGGTGTACGATACTATACTGCAGGGTACTAAAATGAGCCGGGGGTGTGATCATTCAACGCCGTTTCTCTGACGTTGCAGATACGTCCAAATTATTAACGTACTGCCAGATATTTTATGGTTTTTTGAATTATCTAATGAGTTAATTTTCAAAATCTTCCCTGAGGTTTGGTCATGTTTGTCATTTTCGTCTAAAATGACTTTTTTATACCAAATAGCCCCCACGTTGGTAACTTTTTGTCATTTTCATCCAAATGTCTAACTGGGTTAGAAACAACCGTTTGATGAGGGTTTTTTTTTTGAAATTTCACAGGTACAGGGCCTGAAATGTAATTTCTTTTTAAACTCTAACTTTATAAAAGTAAAGATTTACATGTAAAACAAATTGTAGAATTATATAAAACAATTGTGAACAAAAAATAAAATACTTAATTAATATCCATTGGCGATACTCCTTTTTCATAGCTTGAAGGCTTAAATAAGCCATGAATAGAAACTGTAACTTTATAATTCAACTCGATCATATTAATAAATAATGAAAGTTTGTTTAGACCTGCTTAAATCTAACACTCGCAATGAAGATGGCTTTAGATCTAACACTCATTACAGAGATTCCGATTCAAATCATAAAGTTTCTGTTCTAATTTCCGACGAACCGTGCGGTGGATTACGAACATAGAGTTTCCGTTTTGATTTCCGATGAACCGTGCGGTGCCGATTCAAATCATATAGTATCCGTTTTAAATTTTGGCAAACCGTGTAGTGTCGATGTAGGTTGTTTGACCGCACAAATGACGACGACGATCTTTAGCAGGTGAAAATTTGTTGAACGAAGCTGGTCCAAAGTTGTATCACAACAAAGATGAGCTCCTCCACCGGATTTGTCGCCAGCGAACTCATCAACGACCGGAAGTTCTTACGAATTTCACGTGTCGATTGTAACACCTCGCAAAAATCATGCCCAATATAATAAAGATACATGTCATGAACTTTAAACGTGTTATAAACCCGGATCATATTAAAAGATAACTGGAGGGATTAAAAGTGTCAACATGTTAATTATTACCTCTGAGTGACCTTTTAACGTTTCCAACTCTTGATAAAACATTAATAGGGTCTCATGAATATCTGATAAAGATTTTAAAGGCATCCGGTTAAATCTTTTGAGAAATAATTCAACTATCAAGAAAATGACCATGTGACTATACACGACAATTTTCATTTCATGGCCTCTTTCAAAGATTCCAAGACCATATTTTGCATGGCATTACTTCCAAGTACTTTTCAGAACTGATTATGTGGTCCCCTTCTGCTGAAAATGACCATAGATTCGAGTTATGAAAGATTTCATGGTCAAATGTTAAAGTTTTCAAAGTTTTGTCTTCTGATCAGATGCTTACGGACCGCAAAGAGATCATCTTACGGTCCGTAAGGTGGCTTAACTGGGCGATAAAATTTGAAAAGCGGTTACGGACCGTAAGGCCTAGGCTTACGGTCCGTAAGGACTGTATCTGGGCAGTAAAAACGGACAGCTGCGGGTTGTCTCCTTCTACACCCCTTCTCTCGAAACCAGTTACTTGTTAACGGTTTTGAAATACCTCTAGACACCTGTATGCATCAGAATTCACCTGAGGGACACCTGCATTGATCCTAGGATCTCCAATTCACTATAAATAGAGGCTTTAGTTGAAGCTCCTCACTTGCACAATTCAATTTCACTCTCAAACTCACTTCTCTGGAGCACCCTGACTTTGAAGGAAGCTCTCTTAGTGAAAATCTCCATGCTAAGGACTATTGTAAGTGTTCTTAGCTTCCTTAGTTAAGTTTTCATTAGCTTAATGACCGAAAGTCAAAGTTAGCGTAATTACGCTTTGACTTGGTGATTAATCACTAACGGTCCAGCCATTATGCAATTAAAAATGGCTATGAGTTGATAATTATGTAGGTGTTGAACCCTTAAAAGGGCACCTTCAAATTATCACGTTATCTCAGTCAATTGTCAGGTCAAACATATTAATAAAAAGTCAAACGAGTCAGTTTTTACAAATTAATTCATAACTGATAATGTAGAGGTTATGGAACATGTTTTAACACTTAAACAACTTGGTAAATAATATAAGAACATGTTTAGGCATGTTCAACGCGACAATTATGAGTTTAGGCTCAGTTCGCAATCGAAAGTCGCAAAAGTAGACTTTTGCTTTGACTTTCAGTTCTGACCCAATTTAACTTAGTTTAGATATGCCTTAGGGTTCCCTTAGGACCATATTATAGGTTAGTATAACCCTATGAGGTTATACAACTTGGTTCCATAGAAATCATAGTTCATTGCATGTTTCCGTTAAATGCTTAAAAGTTGACCATTATGCCCTTTTGATATTAAAACGAGATTTTTGAAAATGTGAGAGGACAAAAATCTTTATTATTGATATTTAAGTATGTCCTAAAAGTTCGACATCAGTTTGTGGTCTAAAATAGAAGTTATGCGCGATATCGTAAAATGAAAACTTTTTATTAATTAAACGGCATTTTTGGCATAAAACCTATTTAAACCCAAATTTTGACACCAAACTTTCTACCCACTGTTATAATATAATATTCAGGGATTTTTGAAAATTTTTATTAAATTTTATACTGATTATATTATAGAGTTCTAGTGTAAATTCGTTATTTACAAAATTGCCCTTTTCTTTGATAGAATGAGTTTTACATAACATTTTGATACCAAACCTTTTCCTACTGATTTCATATGTTAAATAAAATATTTTAAGCTTTATAAACTGATCAAAATCTCATATTTCCTTAAATAACCCGAAAATCGTCAAATACCGACTTTTACGCTTTTTAAACGCATAGTATGGGTTAAAACTATATTTGACACCTAAAACTTAGTACCTACTGATATTATAAGTAAATTTTTAAACTTTAACAGTAAGTAAAAGTTTTAAACTCATATTTCCAAATTTGACCCTTATAGCATATGTGAAATGACCAAAATGCCCCTACGGTGCATAGTTTGGCCATAAAAGATAAAGTTTCACATATAAATGATATCTTACTGATATAACTTATTAAAATAAATATTTTTACTGATTATTTTAGACCAGAATCTCAGATTATTATTTAACCCTTTTGATAAACTTTAAAATGACCAAAATACCTTTCGAGGCTTAATTTGGTTTTAAATTCGTTTTGGGCATAATGGAAGGTATTCTATTGATATCATAACATATTCTAAGCATATTAACTTATAAAACCTGTACATGACTAATTTGGTTACCCGTTATGCATATTCGCATTCGGTTCGGTTTATGTAACTAGTTTGCATAAATTAATCGAAACGGGTCAAACCTTCTCATTTTTACTTCAAAATTCAGAATGTGATTAGTTTACCCATTTTATACAAGTCTTCATACTTGTCGGGTCTAAATCACATTCTAATCCGGTCTTCGCTAAATCTTGCGTTTTGAACTGAAAACCTTTCATTAAAACTAACCGGTCTAAGTTAAGACTTAAATAAGACCAGTTAGGAATCTAATAGGTTATTAAAACCTTCGTTCCAGATTTAGGAGCCCAGTAAAAGCTATTTGCACTTGCTGATTAATATACGACTGAGATTAAAATTATAATTTTGCTCAGGTAAATACTTTTAACTTATTTTCCGTTATACGGGCTTGGGATACGGTATTATAATAATACCGCTTGGTCGGGTATTAAATTATTAAATCGGATTATGATTAATAAATTTACATAACCCGTTTTAATCTGTTTTGTTTGATGCAATGCCTTTGGGGGGTTAATGACCATGTCCTGGATATCCTCGGCTCATTTATTAGAAATGGCCACGGCTTAAGCACGGGGTGTAGGCATACACCTGACAGTTGCGTATGTATAAACGGTATCTCACTCTCTTGTGGGCTTATACTTGTGGTGTGTCTATTAATCTAATCCGGCTCTTCTAACCGGGTCCCGAATGGACGAAAAACATGTAAAACTGTATACAAGATTGTTTAAATAATTGTCCCAAGTTATAAAAGAATTTTTCATGCCTTGTGCATTTAAATCAATTTTATAAACACTTTTCAAAAAGAGTCAGTTAATTGTATTTACCAGTGTAAACTAACGTATTTTCCAAAAAGGTTAAGTGCAGGTACTACGCGAAATGGGCTGGCTACTCCTAGTGTCAAATAAAGAGTCTTGCAAGCTTTTTGATGCTTAAATCTGTTGAACAATATTTCTTTTTATTTTAGATCCGCCTGTGGATCCACTTACAATACGTTGTGTAATATTTTATGTTACTTTCAACTCGGTTTGTATAAATTACTTTTAGACTTCCGCTGTGCATTAAACTGTGATTAATTGACTATGATGATATCAACTACGTCACGATACTCCCCACCGGGCCCACCGGTAATACGTGGAAATATCGGGGTGTGACAGGTTGGAATCAGAGCCAACATTGAGTGAATTAAACACTAGCCTTTTGTGTTTAATCTCAATGACACAGTTTGCACATTCCTTGACTTCCGAGTCTAGTCAAATGACTTAGGACTAATCCTAATCTTATTGTTTTCTTTTGTTGGTTTCTTTTGTTTGTTTTGGCAGGAACAAAAGACAATGCCGCCACGATTCAGAGGAAGATGTGGTAGAGGCAAGGCACCAATAACTGCAGGGAATGATCACGAGGCCGGACCATCACACCGGCGAACTCCTTCAGCAACTTTCAGCTCTAGTCCCCAGGAGGATTGGAGGACTTATCTGGAGCCAGCGAGATGTTCAGTCTCCCTCAGTTCCTCCCCGTCTTATCATCACTCTTTTGGACCACATCAAGACGAGGAGCGCAGTGATTCGCACCACTCCTTCATCCCGCTGCAGCGGTCGAGTTCACACCGGGCTTTCCAGGACCCGACCCCGTACTTCCAAAACAGGTTCAATCCGATGAACCAAATTTAAGAACCCGAGGGTCCAAACCCTTTGGGGCCAGATGACCACTATCCTGAGATGCAGGATATGGAGATGGATGAAGATCCAGATCCGGAGATGTTACCAACTGGGACGCCCACGCATCCCATCGAGATTTCTGACGGATCATCTTTTCATGGTTCGCCATACAGGGGCTCAGACAGTTTTGCCGAAAGGTGGGCCACATACCACTGGGAGTTCACTCCCCCTTTTAACCCACCTCAGCAGCAGCAGCAGGATCCCTCTGAGGATTCGCGTTTACAGGCGGTTACTCCACCGCCACCACCGCCGTCAGAGCAGCAGCCGCCTCCAGAACCACCGAGGCAAAGAAGATCAGGTGCACAGATGTCCGTGCGAGGGGGATTTCACTTCAGCACCCCCTAACACTCCAGTGGCAGCCACTACCCGCCACTATATGAAGACCCGCAAATGGGTGGGCCTTCAAACCCAGTTTCTGAAGTCGACTCTCCGCCAGTCGCACCACCACCACCGCACATGGGTTATGATAACCTAATTCCTTCCTACGCCGGTGCAGCGGCGTATAACACGTTTGAGCATCAGGCTTACTCGGGTTACAACTACTACAATGCCCCAAATGTTGACCCATACCTCGAGGCGGTGAACTACAATGCTCTCCACCCTGAAGGACCTTACGCAGCTTCATACCAAATTGGGTACCCAGCTTATGGGTATCAATACCCACTACCTCCTCAACCTCCGCAGCAGCAGCCACAGATCCAACCACCGCAACAGCAAGAGATCCTTCAGAGGTTGAACCAGGTGGAACGGGAGGTGGAAGAGGAGCGTAGGAGCCGCCGGGGTCTACTAAAAGGTTTGGCAAACCTAATAAAGGGGAAGAAGAAGAGGGATTATTGAAATTCCTTATTTATTTTGTTTTATTTTAATTAAGTCCATGTGTGGACATCTTATTTATGTACTAGGTCCCTGCGTGGACATGTCTTTTATTTCTGTCCATGCGTGGACAATGTTATTTCTTTAAAAAGGTCCCGTTTAGGGCAATCATGTACTTCTCTTTAATCATGAAATGTTTTAATTTAAAATTTCATTTGTCATTATATGTAAGAATATATTATATGAAATAAATCAAAATATCATTTCCTTTTTGTAATTAATCTGCCAATAAATATTGAAAGAAAATTTTGAAGGTATAACCTAGCCTATATGTCATTTTAGACATGGCCCAGATGGTAAAACCTTTTTAAGATTCAAATCCTTGTTAACATCTGAAAACATGTTAGCACTCCTGGCAAATGTGATTCGATAAAATCACACAAGTCATCCTTATATTGGATTATTCCAATTCCTTTTCTCTATTTTATTTAAACATCCATTAGTGATGAAGTGCCTGCGGGCCATACTTATTGTCCTATAAGACAAAAGACAGTTGTAGTCTACGACTCCCTGTCAAGAAAAGGTGACGAACTATGTTCAAGCCTTAATGCCTCGATCCTATAAGATCATGGCTTATAATTTAAAATGTCCTTGTGACTAGGCCTTTCGTGCCACTCTAATATTTAATAACTTACAACTAAGGATAAATTATAATGAAAATCCTAAATAAATATGACTAACAAATTAACCAATATGGTTTATTGTTACCATGGTTAATGAATCGTCAAAAGTGACCATTCCATAATAGACTTCTGAATAAATTATTGTCATCATTTTTATGTAGCAATCAAGCTACATGGCTGAATCGGATGAAGTTAACAGTCACCCTCGAGAAAGAAATGATACCACCAAAATTAACGCAGCTGGTGCAGATTTACAAGCAATGATAGATAATGCCGTCACTCGAGCTATGGACAGGCAGTTCAAGGAATCAAGTGGTACTCGTAGTAAGACCCTATCTGTACCTCATTCAAAACCACCTTCCAAGACTCATGTATCTCATAAGGACGATTCTCATCATTCGTCAAATCAAAGAAGTGTTCCATCTAAGCGAATTGTGCTCAATCAGGAGCCGCGTGTTAAGACCTGCTCCAATAAATACTTCGTCTCCTACGAGCCCAGGGACTTCACATGGGAGAAAGGAGCCTTTGATTGTATGACTTGGCTAGATGAGATGGATACAGTGGTTGATATTAGTGGTTGTGCAGAACAGGACATTGTGAAGTTCGTTTCACAATCTTTTAAAGGTGAAGCTTTAGCTTGGTGGAGGTCGCTAATCCAAGCTACATGGAAGATCCCGTTGTATAACTTGACCTGGGATCAGTTTGTTGCTCTAATCAAGGAAAATTTCTATCCTCAACATGAAGTTGAGAAAATTGAGACTGACTTCTTAACCTTGGTCATGAAGAACTTAGATTGTCATGTGTATCTTACGAGCTTCAACACCATGTCTCGGTTGGTTCCTTATTTGGTCACATCGGAATCAAAACGCATAGCTCGTTTTATTGGAGGTTTAGCTCCGGAAATTAAGGGGAATGTGAAAGCATCCCGACCTACTACGTTCAGGTCAGTGACAGATCTGTCTCTATCTCTCACATTGGATGCTATCAGAAACAAATCTGCCCAAGTTTCTGATGAAGGTAAACGAAAGCGGGAGGATGAGAGTTCTCATCGCTCCGATAAGAAGAAAAAGGGGAACTCAGATCACAAGAAGAGTTCGGGGTCTAAAAAGGATAGCCAGCAGTCGGGTGAGAAACCCAAATGTAAAACATGTCAAAAGCATCACTTGGGAAGTGCAGGTTAGAATCAAAGTCGCAGTCACAATCAAAGACTTTTGGATGTGGGATCTGCAAGTCCAAAGAACATAAGACTTTGGATTGCAAGAAACTGAAAGATGCAACCTGTTATGGTTGCAACGAAAAGGGGCACATTAAGACCAATTGCCCCACGAATCCAAAGAAGCCTGAAGAGGCTAAGAAGACCAATGCTCGGGTCTTTCAGATGAATGCTCAGGAGGCCATTCAGAACGACAATGTGATAACAGGTACCTTTCTTATCAATGATGTTTATGCTAGAGTGTTGTTTAATTCGGGTGTAGACAAGGCTTTTGTAGACAATAAATTTTGTAAGTTATTAAATCTGCCTGTTAAGACTCTAAGCATAAAGTATGAGGTAGAATTGGCCGATGGTACTATAGAAACTGCTTCAACAATTCTAGATGGATGTTTTATATCCATTAGGAATCACTCTTTTCCGCTTTCTTTGCTTCCGATGAAATTAGCAGGATTTGACATAGTGATAGGCATGGATTGGTTATCTCATAACCAAGCCCAGATCGTATGTGACAAGAAGCAAGTGATTGTCAAGACTCCTTATGGTGAGCCATTAACTATTCAAGGAGATACACAGTATGGGTTACCTAAGCAAGTGTCCATGCTTAAGGCGTTGAAGTGTATGAAGAAAGGTTGTGTCATTTATGTGGCACAGGTAACCATTGATGAACCAAAGCCCAAGATTGAAGACATCCCTGTTATTTCTGAATATCCAGAGGTATTCCCTAAAGAACTACCTGGTTTACCTCCAGATAGGCAAGTGGAGTTCAGAATCGATATCATTCCTGAAGCAGCACCAATTGGAAGAGCACCTTATTGGTTGGCACCAACTGAGATGAAAGAGTTAAGGACTCAGTTGGATGATTTGTTGGCAAAAGGTTTTATTCGACCTAGCTCGTCCCCTTGGGGAGCACCAATTCTGTTTGTGAAGAAAAAGGATGGATCAATGCGTTTATGCATTGATTATCTCGAGCTAAACAAGGTTACAATCAAGAACAGATATCCATTGCCCAGGATCGACGATCTGTTCGATCAACTGCAAGGGGCAAGTTATTTCTCCAAGATTGATTTAAGGTCAGGTTACCATCAACTGAAGGTCAGAGATGAAGATGTGCATAAGACTGCATTCAGAACTCGTTATGGTCACTATGAGTTCTTGGTGATGCCTTTTGGGCTCACTAATGCACCTGCAGCGTTCATGGATCTCATGAATCGCGTCTGCAAGCCGTATTTAGACAAGTTTGTCATTGTCTTCATTGATGACATTCTTATTTACTCAAAGAGTCAAGCCGATCATGAAATACATCTACGGTGCATCCTCAAACTTCTACAGCAAGAGAAGCTCTACGCCAAGTTTTTAAAATGGGAGTTTTGGCTTCGTGAAGTCCAATTCCTTGGACATGTAGTAAGTGAGCGTGGCATCCAGGTGGATCCCGCTAAGATTGAAGCGATTATGAATTGGCAAGAGCCTAAGACTCCTACAGAGATTCGCAGCTTCTTGGGTCTAGCAGGATACTACAGGCGTTTCATTGAAAACTTTTCAAGGATTGCTGCACCCTTAACATCGTTAACTCGCAAGAATGTCAAGTTTGACTGGGCTCCCAAGCAGCAAGAATCCTTTGATATTCTTAAGCAGAAGTTAAGCAATGCACCAATGTTGACATTGCCAGAAGGAATTGAAGAATTTGTGGTTTATTGCGACGCATCGCACACAGGTATGGGATGTGTGCTTATGCAGAAGGGCAAAGTTATTGCATATGCTTCCCGTCAGTTAAAGGTGCACGAAAAGAACTACACCACCCATGATTTGGAATTGGGTGCCGTTATATTTGCACTAAAGCTTTGGAGACATTATCTATATAGACCAAAGTGTGTGATCTATTCTAATCACAAGAGCCTTCAGCATCTGTTCAATAAAAAAGATCTTAACATGAGGCAACGCCGATGGATGGAACCATTAAATGATTATGATTGCGAAATCCGATATCATCCAGGCAAAGCGAATGTAGTCGATGATGCTTTGAGCAGGAAGGAAAGGGTTAAGCCCATTAGGATCAACGCCAAGAGCATTGAACTAAAGAACAGCCTGAATGAAAGGTTGTTAGCCACCCAAAAGGAAGTTGTATTAGAAGCTAACTATCCAAATGAGAAGTTAGGAGTGACTGCCGATCAATTTTCATATGGCAAGGATGGAATACTAAGATTGAATGGTCGAATATGGGTTCCAATTTATGGAGGACTTCGAGATGTGATTCTTCAAGAAGCTCATAGCTCCAAATATTCAGTTCATCCTGGCAGTGATAAGATGTACCAGGATTTAAAGGCAAATTATTGGTGGATAGGTTTGAAGAAATCTATAGCCACTTATGTGGCTAAATGTCTGACGTGCGCACAAGTTAAAGCAGAGCATCAAAAGCCGTCAGGTTTGCTTCAACAGCCTGAACTTCCCACCTGGAAATGGGAAATGGTAACCATGGATTTTATCACTAAGTTACCAAAGACAAAGCGCGGAAATGATACTATTTGGGTTATAGTCGATAGGCTGACCAAGTCAGCCCACTTCTTGCCGATTAAAGAAACTCACAGCTCCGACAAGCTAGCTAAGCTGTACGTGGATGAGATTGTATCTCTCCACGAAGTGCCAGTGTCTATTATATCTGATAGGGATACAAGATACACATCACATTTTTGGAAAAGCTTTCAGCAATCTTTAGGCACTCGATTAAATTTCAGCACTGCTTATCATTCTCAGACAGATGGCCAAAGCGAGCGTACGATTCAAACGCTTGAGGATATGTTACGGGCTTGTGTTATTGATTTAGGAGGAAGTTGGGACGACCATCTTCTGTTGATTGAATTTTCGTACAATAATAGCTATCATTCGAGTATTCAAGCAACGCCTTTCGAAGCTTTGTACGGAAGAAAGTGTAGAACACCAGTTTGTTGGGCGGAAGTTGGAGACGTCCATTTATCAGGACCTGATATAGTCCTGGAAACGACGAACAAAATTGTTCAAATCCGTGATCGTCTGAAAGCTGCCAGGGACAGGCAGAAAAGTTATGCTGATAGGAGGCGCAAACCTTTAAAGTTTGAAGTTGGCGATAAAGTGCTACTTAAGGTGTCACCCTGGAAAGGGGTGATGCGTTTTGGCAAGAAGGGCAAGCTAAGCCCAAGATACATAGGACCATTCGAGATCATCGAATGTGTCGGAACTGTGGCGTACAAGCTAAATCTACCTGAAGAGCTTAATGGGATACATAATGTATTCCACATTTGCAATCTAAAGAAATGCCTAGCCGATGAATCGCTAGCAATGTCACACAAGGACGTGCAGATAGACGAGAGTTTGAAGTTCGTTGAAAAACCTTTATCGATCGAGGATCGACAGGTTAAGAAGTTTCGAAGGTGTCACACCCTGATATTTCCACGTATTACCGGTGGGCCCGGTGGGGAGTATCGTGACGTAGTTGATATCATCATAGACAATTTATCACAGTATAATACACAGCGGAAGTCGAAAGATAAAATCATTACAAACCGAATGGAAGTAATGTCATTTATTACAAAATGGTTGCAAAGGGATCCACAGGTGGATCAAAAGTTAAAAAGATCATTGTTCAGCAGATTTATAACATCTAAGCTTGCAAGACTCTTTATTGATGCTAGGAGTAGCCAACCTATTCCGTTTAGTACCTGCACTTAGCCTTTTTGGAAAATACGTCAGTTTACACTGGTAAATACAATTAACCGACTCATTTTGAAAATGTTTAAGAAAATTGATTTGAATGCACAAGGCACAAAATATCTTTTATAACTTGGGACAATTATTTAAAAATAATCTTGTATACAGATTTAAATGTTGCCGTCTGTCAGGGCCGGTTAGAAGAGCCGGACAAGATTAACTGACACACCACAGGTATAATACCCACAAGGAATTTTCCTTATTGTGGGGTACCTTTTTATTACATACGCAACTGTCAGGTGTATGCCTACACCCCGTGCTTAAGTCGTGGCCATTTTATTAATAATGATGCCAAGGATATCCGGGACATGGTCATTAACCCCCCAAAAGCCATATACCAAACAAAACAGATTAAAACGGGTTATGCAAATATATTAATCACAATCCGATTTAAAACAGTTACATTCCCGACCAAGCGGTATTATTATAACACCGTATCCCAAGCCCATATAACGAAAAATAAGTTAAAAGTATTTACATGAGCAAGTATATATCACAATCAGCGAGTGCAAGTATCTTTTACTGGTCTCCTAATCTGGAACGAAGATTTTAATAACCTATTAGATTCCTAACAGGTCTTAAATAAGTCTAAACTTAGACCGGTTAGTTTTAAAGGAAGATATACGGTTTAAAACGCACGATTAAGCGAAGACCGGATTAGAATGTGGTTTAGACCCGAAAGTTTGTATACTTGTATAATATGGGTAAACTAAACACATTCTGGATTTTAAGATAAAAATGATAAGGTTTGACCCGTTTTGGCTAATTTATGCAAACTAGTTACATAAACCGTACCGAACGCGAAAAATGCATAACGGGTAACCATAAGAGTCATATATAGGTTTTCTAAGTTAATATGCCTTAAATATGTTGTGATATCAGTAGGATACCTTCCATTATGCCCAAAATGGATTTAAACTCTAAGTTATGCCCCGTATGGGTATTTTGGTTATTTTAAAGCTTATAAAAGAGTTTACA
This sequence comes from Helianthus tuberosus, assembly GCA_030545235.1. Lineage (NCBI taxonomy): Eukaryota > Viridiplantae > Streptophyta > Magnoliopsida > Asterales > Asteraceae > Helianthus > Helianthus tuberosus. Next base: position 84,507,663 of record CM060394.1, read on the forward strand.
TATTAATCTGAGTTTCAGGTCTGATATAATCAGTAAAAATATTTATTTTTGTAAGTCATAACAATAGGGTATTGTATATATGTGAAATTTATCTTTTATAACCAAACTATGCACCGTATGGGCATTTTGGTAACTTCACATAAGCTTTAAAGGTCAAAATTAGAATTCTGAGCTCAAAACTTTTGCTTAGTGTTTAATTATAAAAATTTACTTAAAACATCAGTAGGTGTTAAGTCTTATATGTTAAAAATGGTTTTAACCCATACTATGCGCTTAAAACGCGTAAAAGTCGGTTTTAAGCGATTTTCGGGTTTAAATAAGAAATCTGAGTTTTTGATCAGTTTATAAAGTTCAAAAATATTTTATTTATCATATAAAATCAGTAGCAAAAAGTTTGGTGTCAAAATATTTTGTAAAACTCATTTTATTCAAGAAAAGGGTATAACCGACAATTACCGAATTATAGCAAGAACCCTATGTTATGCTCAGTTTAAATTTGGGTTTAGGTAGGCTTTATGCTAATTACGCCGTTTAATTAATAAAAAGATTCTTAATTACGATATTGAGCATAACTCCTAATCTAGACCTCTAACTGACGTCAAATTTTTAGGACAAGTTTATAAATCAGTAATAAAGGTTTTTGTCCTCTCACATTTTCAAAAATCTCGTTTTAAGGTCAAAAGGGCATAATGGTCAACATTTAGGCATATAACGGAAACATGCAAATGAATCGGATAACTAAGGAACCAAGTTGTATAACCTCAGAGGGTTACACTATCCTATAACCTGGTCCTAATAGAGCTCTAAGGCATTTCTAAAACATGCTACATTGGGTCAGAACTGAAAGTTAAAGCAAAAGTCTACTTTTGCGACTTTCAGTTCCAAACCGAGCTTAAACTGAAAATTGTCGGGTTGAACATGTTTAGACATGTTCTTACATTAATTACCAAGTTATACAAGTAATAAAACAGGTTTCATGGCTTCTACATTGTTAATTACGTGTTTATTTGAAAATTAGCTTTCTGTTGACTTTTTATAATTAAGTTTGACCCGACAATTGACCTAGTTAGAGTGGAAATCAGAGGGTGCCCTTTTAAGGGTTTATTACCCACATAATTACCAACTCAAAGCTACTTTCAATTCGAGAATTGACTAGACCATTAGTGATTAATCACTAAGTCAAACCTTAATTACGACGGGTTTGACTTTAGGCCATTAAACTAATAAAACTGAATTTAAAGAGGTCAAGGAAGCTTACTGAAGTACTAAGCACGACTAATGATCCTTAGGGAATGATCTTGAGCTCCAGGAGACTCCAGAAGTTAAGTTAGAATGGTTTTTGAAAGTGAGCATTTGAACTTGAGAACAAGAACTTCTTATATAAAGACTTTGATGCAACAAGATCATCCCAAATGTCCCTATTGTTGCTACCAGATGATCACAGCTGCCCCTATTGCATGAAATCCCATTTGCACAGCCCCTGGTATCAGTTTCCATGCATATAAGTCGGTTAAACAGGCTGCACAGGCACCTGTCATGCAATTTGATCGCTGGTGGTTCTCAGGCGGCCCGGGTAAGAGTCCTGGGAGGTCTTACGCGGCCGGTATGGCTCCCAGACTCCGGTTACAAGTTTCATTTAATTGCAACTTTGGTCCCTGATCCTTCTAATAGTGGTTTTAACATGATTTATTGCACTTTTAACCCTCCAACTTGATTTTTAACGACCCTAAGTTATAAACAAACTTTGTTAAGTCCCCGGTTAGTTTTACGATCACCCGAAAGTCTTAAATTGCATCGTTGACGCTTTTAACCCCTCACTTACGAATGTTAGCTATCTTTCTTATATGATATCGAAACCTTGTGAAATTTTTATCACTTATTCTAGTGAACATAATTAATCATTACAAAGCTTCGGGTTCGTTAAAAGGTCACTCAGAGGTATAAATTAAACATGTTGACACTTTTAACCCTTGCGGTTTGTAAACTTTCACTTTCTTCCACAAACGGCTTCATACGATTCATAATTCATTCATTTAAGGGTATAAACATTGTGTAGGGTTGTTGAAAGGTATAATTATCCAATGTTGACACTTTGAATCCTTTTTCACATATACTTTCTTTGTTTGTCAACTTTAGTCCCTCATATTCAATTCATTTCACGTTTAAAGCTCATGACACGTGTCTTCATTATATTGGTCATGATTTTACGAGGTGTTACATCCTCACCCCCTTAAAAGAAATCTTGACCTCGAGATTTACTGAAATAAATGAGGGTACTTCTCTTTCATTGTGGACTCTACCTCCCACGTATACTCGGGACCTCTACGGGCATCCCATTTAACCTTTACAATTGTACATGCTTCCTTCGAAGCTTCTTAACCTGTCGATCCTCGATCGACAAAGGTTTCTCAACAAACTTCAGGCTCTCATCTATGTGCACATCCGTATGTGGTATGACTAGTGATTCATTAGCTAGACATTTCTTCAGATTGCAGATGTGAAACACATTATGAATTCCACTGAGCTCTTCAGGCAGGTTTAACTTGTAAGCCACAGTTCCGACACATTCGATGATCTCGAATGGTCCTATATATCTTGGGCTTAACTTGCCTTTCTTGCCAAATCGCATTACCCCTTTCCAGGGTGATACCTTCAGTAACACTTTGTCACCAACCTCAAACTTTAGAGGTTTACGCCTTTTATCTGCGTAGCTTTTCTGCCTATCCCTGACAGCTTTGAGACGATCTCGTATCTGTACAATCTTATATGTCGTCTCCAGGACTATATCAGGTCCTGTTAGTTGGACATCTCCAACTTCTGCCCAACAAACGGGCGTTCTGCACTTTCTTCCATACAAAACTTCAAAAGGTGCAGCTTGAATACTGGAATGATAGCTATTGTTGTATGAGAATTCAATCGATGGAAGATGATCATCCCAACTTCCTCCTAAGTCAATAACACAAGATCGTAGCATATCCTCGAGTGTCTGTATAGTACGTTCACTTTGACCATCTGTCTGAGGATGATATGCAGTGCTGAAATTTAATCGAGTGCCTAGGGATTTCTGGAAGCTTTTCCAGAAATGCGATGTATACCTCGTATCCCAATCAGAGATGATAGACACTGGCACTCCGTGGAGAGATACAATCTCATCCACGTATAGCTGAGCTAACTTATCTGAGCTGTGTGTTTCCTTAATAGGTAAGAAGTGGGCTGACTTAGTCAATCTATCCACTATAACCCAAATAGTATTATTTTCTCTCTTCGTCTTTCGTAACTTGGTGATAAAATCCATAGTCACCATCTCCCACTTCCAGGTGGGAAGTTCAGGCTGTTGTAGCAAACCTGACGGCTTCTGGTGTTCTGCTTTAACTTGAGCACATGTCAGACATTTGGCCACATAAGTGGCTATAGACTTCTTCAAGCCTATCCACCAATAATTCGCCTTCAAATCCTGGTACATTTTGTCACAGCCAGGATGAACAGAATACCTGGAACTATGGGCTTCCTGAAGAATCACTTCCCTAAGTCCTCCATAGATTGGAACCCATATCCGTCCATTCAATCTTAGGATTCCATCCTTACCATATGATAACTGTTCTGCAGTGACTCCCAGCTTTTCATTTGGATAGTTAGCTTCTAATACGACTTCCTTCTAAGCGGCTAACAATCTTTCATTCAAGCTGTTCTTTAATTCAATGCTCTTGGCATTGATTCTTATGGGCTTCACCCTTTCCTTCCTACTTAAGGCATCGGCGACCACATTTTCCTTGCCTGGATGGTATCGGATTTCACAATCATAATCATTTTGTAACACCTCGAAAATTTATGTCCAATAATGTATCGACACGTGTCATAAGCTTTAAACGTGTAAAAGATTACTTTAGAGGGACTAAAGTTGACAAACAAAGAAAGTATGTGATTATAAGGGTCCAAAGTGTCAACAATGGATAAATATACTTTTCTATAACCCTACACGATGTTTATACCCTTAAACGAATAAATCATGGATCATACGAAGCTAATTGTGGAAGAAAGTGAGAGATTACAAACTACAGGGGTTAAATGTGTCAACATGTTTAAAGTATACCTCTGAGTGACCTTTTAGCGAACACGAAGCTTTGTAACGATCAATTATACTCACTAGAATATGTGATAAAAATTTCACAAGGTTTCGATAAAGTATGAGAAAGTTATGACGATATTCGTATACGAGGGGTTAAAAGCGTCAACATTGAAATCTAAGGCCTTTCGGGTGATCACAAAGTTAACCAAGGACTTAACAAAGTTTGTATAAGTCTTAAGGTCCTTAAAAATCAAGTTAGAGGGCTGGAAATGCAAAATTGGAAGTTAAAACCACGCATACAAGGACCAGGGACCAAAAATGCAAAGTTTAAAACTTGTTTGGCTGGTTCTGGAAGGCCTGGCGGCCCGCGTAAGAGTTCCCTGTGGGCTTACGCGGCCCGCGTGAGCAGCACAGCGACAGAATTCACCTGCAGGTGTCTGTCCAGCCTGTTGCACCGCCTTTAGAGCTTTGTTTTACATACCAGGGGCTGGGCAAATGGATTTTTATGCACTAGGGACAGTTGTGATGATCTGAATCCATGCATAGAGTTGCTTGGCATCATCTTGTGAGATCAAATTCCATATATAAGCATCCCTCTAGTTGCAACATTAAACTCATTCATTTTCAAAAGTTCACAACTTCATTTCTTGAGCTTCCTTGATCAGCAACAAGCTTTCTTAAGATCCCTAGTCGTGCTTAGGACTCTTATAAGTGTCCTTAACCCTTCCTAATTCAGTTTAGCTTAGTTATTTAGCTTATAGTCAAACCGTCATAATTAGAGTTTGACTTCGAGATTAATCAATAATTGTTCAGTCAAATCTCGAATTGAAAGTACCTATGAGTTGGTAATTATGTGGGCAATAAACCCTTAAAAGGGCACCATCTGATTTCCACTCTAACTAGGTCAATTGTCAGGTCAAAGTTAATCTTAAAAAGTCAACAGAAAGCTTATTTTCAAATTAATGCATAATTAGCAATGTAGGATCCATGCAACCTGTTATATCATTAATATAACTTGGTAATTAATGTAAGAACATGTCTAAACATGTTCAACCCGACAATTTTTAGTTTAGGCTCGGATCGGAACCGAAAGTCGCATAATTTGACTTTTGCATTGACTTTCAGTTCTGACCCAATGTAGCATGTTTTAGAAATGCCTTAGAGCCTTATTAGGACCAGGTTTCATGTTGGTATAACCCTCTGTGATTATACAACTTGATTCATTAGTTATCCGATTCATATGCATGTTTCCGTTAAATGCTTAAATGTTGACTATTATGCCCATATGACCTTAAAACGTGATTTTTGAAAATATAAAAGAATAGAAATATTAGTTACTGATTTATAAAGTTGTCCCTAAAATTTGACATCAGTTTGAGGTCTAGATTAGGAGTTATGCTCATTAGCGTAATTAGAAAGCTTTTTATTAAATAAACGGCGTAATTAGCATATAGCCTATCTAAACCCGATTTTTGATACCAAACTTTTTACCCACTGATGTAATATAATATTTTGGGATTTTTGAAGATTTTTATTTAATTTTAGGCTGAGCATAACATAGAGTTCTATGCATGATTCGGTAATTGCCGGTTTTGCCCTTTTGGGCTATAAAATGAGTTTTATAAATTATTTTGATACCAAACCTTTTCTACTGATCTAATATGATAAATAAAACATTTTGAGCCTTCTGGAATAATAAAAATATCAGCTTTCCTTTAAAAACCCGGAAATAGCTCAAAATCGCCTTTTTAAGCGTTTTTAACGCATAGTATGTATTAAAACTATTTTTAAACATATAAGGTTTGATGCATACTGATATTTTCAGTAAATTTTTACATATTAATAGTAAGCAAAAGTTTTTAAACTCAGATTTCCAGTTTTGACCTTTTAAGCCTATGTGAAATTACCAAAATGCCCCTAAGGTGCATAGTTTGGTTTTAAATGATAAATTTTACATATATATAATACCCTACTGTTATAACTTATTAAATTAAGTATTTTTACTGATTATATCAGACCTGTAACTCAGATTATTATTTAAACTCTTTTATAACCCTTAAAATGACCAAAATGCCCCTACGGGGCATAGTTTGAGTTTAAATCCATTTCGGGCATAATAGAAGATATCCTACTGATGTCACAACATATTTAAGGCATATTAACTTAGGAAACCTGTATATGACTCTTATGGTTACCCGTTATGCATTTTTCGCGTTCTGTTCGGTTTATGTAACTAGTTTGCATAAATTGACCGAAACGGGTCAAACCTTATCATTTTTGTCTCAAAATCCAGAATGTGTTTAGTTTGCCCATATTATACAAGTCTTCAAACTTGTCAGGTCTGAATCACATTCCATTCCGGTCTTCGCTTAATCGTGCGTTTGAACCGTATCTTCCTTTAAAACTAATCGGTCTAAGTTTAGGCTTAATTAAAGACCCGTTAGGAAATCTAATAGGTTATTAAAAACATTTGTTCCAGAATAGGAGACCCGGTAAAAGCTACACGCACTTGCTATTTGTGATTAATACTTGCAAAGGTAAATACTTTTAACTTATTTTCCCTATACGGGCTTGGGGTACGGTATATAAAATACCGCTTGGTCGGGCATTGAATTTTTAATTATATGAAGATTAATTTATTGAAATGTCCCGTTTAAACTGTTTTGTTTGCTTAAAGCCTTTGGGGGGTTAATGACCATGTCCCGGATATCCTTGGCATCATTTTACGAAATGGCCACGACCTAAGCACACGGGTGTAGGCGTACACCCGTTAGTGCATATATAAATAATAAGGTATAACCGCCGGTTACGGGAATAACCCGTCGTGGGACTATATCATGTGGTGTGTCTATTAAGCTATAACCAGGCGTCAATCCGGGCTACAGAACGCATAAGAAACATGTAATTCTTTTACAAGTTTATATATAAATAATTATCCCAAGTTATAAAAAGTTTTGTGCCACGTGCATTCAAATCAATTTTCTAAACCTTTTCAAAATGAGTCAGTTAATTTTAATTTACCAGTGTAAACTGACGTATTTTCCCAAAAAGGTTAAGTGCAGGTACTACGTGTAATAGGCTGGCCTCTCCTTAGCATCATTAAGAGTCTCGCAAGCTTGGATGCATTTTGAGTCTGTTGAACTACGTTTTCTGTTTATTTGATCCGCCTGTGGATCCATTTCAACTACGTTGTGATACTTAATATTACAATTTTATTCGGTTGAAATAAATCTATCTTTTGCTTCCGCTGTGCATTTTAAATTGTGTTGTTTGACTATGATGATATCAACTACGTCATAATACTCCCCACCGGGCCCACCGGTAATACGTGGAAATATCGGGGTGTGACAGGTTGGTATCAGAGCCAACACTGAGTGAATTAAACACTAGCCTTTTTTGTGTTTAATCTCAGTTACACAGTTGCACATTCCTAAATTTTCGAGTCTAGACAAAGAACTTAGGACAAATCCCGATTTGTTTTTATTTTTTTTGTCTTTATATATAATCCTTGTTGTTATCTTTGTTTATGTTGACAGGTTAAAAGATGCCACCAAGAGTCAGAGGGAGAGGAAGAGGCAAGGGGCCATTCGTTGCCCCGAATGATCACGTAGCCGGGCCTTCGCACCGGCGAACACCTTCAGATTCCCATAACCAAAGTCCTCAAGATAACTGGAGGACCCATGTCGAACCAGCAAGGCATTCAGTTTCGTTGAGCTCATCCCCTTTGTTTCACAACTTCTTTGGGCCTCTTTCTGAAAATGAGCCCCATAATTCCCACCAATCCTACATTCCTCTCCAGGGTCACAACTCACCTTTTGATGACCCAATGCCCTTCTTCCAGAGTCGGTTCAACCCGGCAAACTACCTTGGAGAACCAGTGGGTTTTAACCCACTGGGACCTGAAGATCATTTCTTAGGAGACCATGCGATGGACATGGATGAGGACACCGATCCTGCAGAGCCACCGTCCGGAACCCCTAACCACCCCATCGAAATTTTGGATGGGTCACCTTTCGTGGGATCACCTTATAATGGTCCCGACAGTTTTGAAGAAAGGTTCCGACAGATCGACTGGGTGTTTACTCCCAGTTACCACAACTCTCCACAGCAGCAGCAACAACGGGATCCCTCTGAGGATTCTCGTTATGTCGCGGTCATTCCGCCACCACCACCAGTCCAGCAACAGCCTCCGGAGCCACCGAGGCGAAGAAGAACAACCGCACGGATGTCCGTGCGAAGAGGAGTGCGAATCGGCACCCCTCAACCTACTAGTGGCAGCCGCTACTCGCCACTCCATGAAGACCCGCAAATGGGTGGATCTTCAAACCCCGTCTCGGAAGTAAACTCTGCGCCTGTCGCGCCGCCACCATTGGGTTTTGGAGACCCTATACCTACATACACCGGTGCGGCGGCGTATAATCCCTTTGAGTAGCCGGTCCACACGAACTACAACTATGCAGAGGCCGACCCTTATCTGGTAGCAGCGGCAAACTACAATGCCCATCATCCGGAAGGATCCTTTGGGATCCCATATCAAACCGGATACTCACACTATGGGTACCCACCATATGGGTATCATCAGCCGCCACCTCCTCAACCTCCACTATATCAGCAACCCCCGCAGCCGCCAGCCATGTCACCACCACAGCATCAGGAGATCCTTCAAAGGATTAATGAGGTGCGGCAGGAAGTGCGGGAAGACCGCAGGCAAAACCGTGGAATGTTCAAGAGTCTGGCGAACTTAATTAAAGGAAAAAGCAAGAAGGACCATTAAATCCTTCATTTGTTTGTTTGTTATTAGTGTTGTAATCATGTCCCTGCGTGGACATTTGTTTCTATATTCTGCCCCTGCGTGGGCATGTCTTTCAGTATTCCGCCCCTGCGTGGGCATGTTTTTTTCTGTTAACCCCTGCGTGGGTATGTTTGTTTCGCCCCTGCGCGGGCATGTTATTCTTGTAGAAGTCCCGTTTAGGGCAAATTTGTACTTGTTTAAATTTTTGCAATGGAATGATTTAATTTAAATTTTCATTTTTATTAAATTGTATACATAAATATAATATGTAAAGTAAATGAAAATATAACATTCCTTTCTAAAACCTATCATTATAATAAAATGATAAAAATCTAAAAAGGGACAAAACCTAGCCATGTGTCATTATAAGACAGGGCTAAGATGGTAGTTCCTCAAATTAGATTCAGGTCCTTATTAACACCTCAATTTAGGATTGTTCTGCGTTAAATATTAAAAAGAATCTTACAGGTAAAACCTAGTCTATATGTCGTTGCAGACATGGCCAAGATGGTAAAACCTATTCAAAAGGTTCCAATCCTTGTTAACATCTGAAAATATGTTAACACTCTTGACAAAAGGTGATTCGATAAAATTGCATGAGTCATCCTTATATTGGATTCTTCCAACTTCTTTTAATTAATTAAAACATCCAATATGGATATAATGCCTACGGGCTATACTCATTGTCATATAAGACAAAAGACAGTCGTGGTCTTCGACCCCCTGTTAAGATGAGGCAATGAATTATAATTAAAACCCTCAATACCATGACCCTATAAGATCATGATTAAAGAATTAAAACCGTCCACGTGACTAGGCCCTTTTTGCCATTAATATATTTTTAATTCTAACAAAGGATTATCATAATATCCTGAATATATAAATGTGTTTAAACAAATTAATCGAAATGGTTCTTAAATACCATGATTAATAAATCATCTAGAATGATAAAAAAAACTGTTATAGACCTCTGAATGAGTTAAAATCATTATTTTATGTAGCAATCAAGCTACATGGCCGGGTCAGACGAAGCCAACAGTCACCCCAGAGATAATCATGACACCTCCAGAGTCAACATAGCAGGAGCAGAATTACAAGCATTAATAGATAATGCTCTGACGCGAGCTTTGGAAAGGCAGTTCAATGAATCCAGTGGTACCCATGTCAGGACCCAATCTGTACCACACTCTAAACCACCCTCAAGAACTCATACTGCTCACAAGAGTGATTCTCATCACTCAACGAACCAGAAGAGTGTTCCATCTAAGAGAGTTGTGCTGAACCTAGAACCACGTGCTAAAGGTTGCACCTATAAGTACTTTGTTTCATGCAAACCCAGGGATTTTACTGGGGAGAAAGGAGCAGTTGACTGCATGTCATGGTTAGATGAGATGGACACTGTAGTAGATATCAGTGGTTGTGCTGATAAGGATGTGGTAAAGTTCGTATCTCAGTCATTCAAAGGCGAGGCGCTAGCATGGTGGAGGTCTTTGATTCAGGCCAATGGGAAGATCCCATTGTACAATCTGTCTTGGGAACAGTTTGTGACGTTGATTAAGGAAAACTATTGCCCTCAGCATGAGGTTGAAAAGATTGAGCTGATTTCTTGTCTTTAGTTATGAAGAATCTGGATTGTCAAGCCTACCTTACGAGCTTTAATACAATGTCAAGGTTGGTTCCTTATCTTGTGACACCGGAAGCCAAAAGGATAGCTCGTTTCATTAGGGGTTTAGCCCCAGAGATCAAGGCGAGTGTGAAGGCCTCCAGACCAGCTACTTTTCGGTCTGCAGCTGATATATCATTGTCCCTTACTTTGGACGCGGTCAGGCAGAGATCGCTGAGAAACACAGACTCTGAGAAGAGAAAGCGTTAGGATGACAACTCACGATGTTCAGACAAGAAGCATAAGGGAAACAATGACCACAAAAAGGGTTTTGGAACTAAAAAGGATGATCATCAGTCGGGTGATAAGCCCAAGTGTAAAATCTGTAAGAAGCACCACTTCGGGAAGTGCAGATTTGAGTCAAAATCCCAGTCGCAGCCAAGGCCTTGTAGGATTTGTAAATATTTCGAGCACAAGACCTTAGACTGTAAGAAAATCAAGGATGCTACGTGCTATAGTTGGAATGAAAAAGGGCATATCAAGTCCAACTGCCCAAAGTTTGCTAAGAAAGCTGAGGAAGGGAAAAAGACCAATGCTAGGGTCTTCCAGTTGAACGCAAAGGAAGCTGTCCACGACGATAATGTCATAACAGGTACCTTCCTTATTAATGATGTTTATGCAAGGGTGTTATTTGATTCGGGAGCAGATAAGTCATTTGTTGATGATAAGTTTTGTAAGTTGTTAAACCTACCTGTTAGAACCCTAAGCATAAAATATGAGGTTGAGTTAGCCGATGGTACCATAGAAACCGCATCAACTGTGTTAGATGGATGTTTCATATCCATTAGGAACCACTCATTTCCTTTGTCCTTACTTCCTTTGAAGTTAGCCAGTTTTGATATAGTTATAGGCATGGACTGGTTATCTCATATGTAGGATCGTTTTCAGACCCGAACGAGTCATTCAGAAGAGTTTATCTCAGTTTCAGAGGCGGAAACTAAGAAACTGAGTTCAATTCAGCAAGCAATACACTTTAAACTGTTGTATAATTGATTTCACAATGTTTTACAACCTGACAATACTTCGGCAGCACTTCGTTGCTCTGGCCGGAAAGTTACAAATGATGAAAGTTTGAAGGGTATTTATAGGACAAGACCCTGACCGTTTGAAGGTGACACACCACCCTTCAAACGGTCACCCCTTTCAAACGGTTACATTCAAACGGTCACACTCTCAAACGAGCATCTTCAAACGGTCAAACTAAATACTTGTTTCATGCAATTCATTTTGTCATCATGTGAATTCTATGTGATGATGCATATGATGATGTCATCTATGTGATGTCATCATAAATAATGATGACCTCATGCTTGAACAAATTCGCAATGAACCCGAGACTCGATATAAGACGAAGACGACAGATGTATGCACTAACAGACTCCCCCTCGGATGTTGACGAGTCTTAAGTGTCGAGTCTTCGCATCTTCAGTCTTTATCAGTCCTCTCGAACTCTTTGAAGTGTCTGACGTTGTAAGTATCCTCAAATCTTATCTCTTCTCTTTTCATCATCAGCAGACTCCCCATAAGCAATCTCTACTCGAATGTCTTCAGACTCCCCCTTTCGATATGCTGGGATCGCAGCCTGGCTTGTTAAAAACACAGAGTCCTCAGGTATCGGAACCTGGCACTCTATCTTCAGGTTCAAGATCGAAACCTGGCTACACCTGCACATTCTTAACCCAGAAATAAATTTCACAAATTTAACATTTAACAAATTTATAAACCCAGATTCTCTCTCAAATTAAACCAGAATGATTTATCAATGATAAATTCTGATGAACCATTTGCAAAAATTAATCATTTTTCTTTTCAAAACACATTCTCCCAAACCATTTGTTCATCATGTCTAGCACTTGGATTTTTGAAAATCAGCTCTCCAACATCAGTTGTCGAAAATCTTTTTGGATTTTTCAAAAATATATGCTAAAACACACTAAAATCTTTTTGGATTTTTGAATGAAATGAAATGCAGTAAAGAAATATTTACAGACAATATTTTTGTGAGTTTGTGTAAGAGGATCATATCAGTTTTTGAGAAGTCACAAGTACCGTTGAGCTTAGTTACACATTAAGAATTAAACAATTCACTTAAATTGCCAATATACTGATCCACTTAAATTTTCACACAAATTTCAACTGATTCAGGATATGAGTTAGGTGTTTTAAGAACTTAAACTCATTCATGTGTCCCACCTCTTGAATATACTCCCGTATCCAGATCCCAATATTCAATCTTACAGGTGAGTATACCTAGATGATATCTGTAAGGGGTTAAATTGCGAGGGCCGTGAGAGCTCAGGTCGATACTCCCGTATACGCAGAGAGATGACGGCTTCGACTTTTGGTGGGTCCCCTTTAGAGGATCTTTTGTATTACAACAGCAATGACTATCAATTTTATTGTTTCATCAATTTGCTGAGGGCGGCGCTATATTTCAAGCAAGCAGTAAAGTATTCTCCGGGGACTAGGCCATTGCTTCCGCAAAATCAGAAGTCCCGGGATAATACCCCAGATATCACTGAGCATAAAGACCTAGTATCTCAGAAAGAGGGACCTTTCAAACGAGATTTCAGGGGTTACCTATATATCCAAGTAGTGTTCCCCACGAAATAAGCAAGTTTGAATTTAAGTTTATATCCCGAAAAAGTTTACTAAATGTGTAAAAACCTATCGGCATATCATCAGTGAGACTGTTTAACGCTATTTTAAACATTACATTTCTTTAGCATACTGTAACTGTCTACTGATGTACTATCATTTCCTCTTCTTTGACACTAAAACTCATTTTTGATTTTATCATGTTTTTGTCTTTTTCAAATTTTCAAATGTTTTTGGATTTTCAGAAATTTCTACTCCCCCTAAAATGCAAACACATTTCAGGAAAATTGAAAAGCAAACTATACAATAAACTTGACAACCGATATCGAATCGCTTCAATTCGCCATCCACTTGGCATAAACAATCAGAACTCCCCCTTTCACAAAACTATTTTCTCATTATGATTTCAAAACACTTAAGTTTGTTTTAATCAAAATGATTTTTCCGGAAAATAAGTTTTGTTGATTTAACCATTTGTAGGTTCGGGGTGTGGTTCATCACATTGTCTTTCAAAATACCAATTGTAAGTATGATTCAATCAAGTTCAACTTAATGACCTTGATTAACCACTTGTAGGAAAAACAAGTACAACTTAATGTCCTTGATTTTACCACTTGTAGGTGCAAACCTTCATCAATCAACATGTAGGAATACCACATCTACACAAAATCATTTTACCAATAAAGATGTCGATTCCTGCTTCACACTTACCAACCTGGAAGCTCCGGCAAGTCGCACTTAACCTGTAAAAATTCAACTATTTTTAAGATTCAATCACCCACTCAATTACTAAGAAAGATGCCGATTCCTGATCCACGATTACAAACTTGGGATCTCCGGCAAAGTCCTAAGACTTCAAGGGAATAGAATTTCCACCCAAGTCTTTTCAGACTTGAGGGTTTTCAATTCTTGCTCAGTAGGGTTATATGTTGCCTTTTTAGTTGCATAGAAATCTTTAATCCCCTTTGCTTTCCCATTAAGCATTTTCCCAAAAATTTTCTTAACATTTCCATTGAAAACTTTTTCAACATCAAATTCCTTTTTATCAGAAAAGAATTGATTTGAAATCTCAACCTTACCAACCTTTTTCTTAATCTTTTCAAATGTCAATGATGGAAATTCATCATCATTCACTGAAGATACATAATTTACCTCTTTTACCTCACCTTGTGGCTCTTCTGGCTTTGTGGAACCAGAATCATCGCCGACTTTCTCTTCAAACTTCTTAACAACCCACACTTGGTTGTCTTTTGCTTTCTTTTTGTAAAAATTCTTTTTAGAACATTCACCAACCTCATAAGTTAAGTTTTTAAACAATTTGAATTTTTCGGTTGGTGGTTCAACATAGGGGTGAGCATGGTGCGGTTCGGTTCGGTTATTACCTATAACCGAAACCATAACTGCACATTGCGGTTATCAAAAAATCATAACCGTTCAGTTTCGGTTAATGCGGTTTCGGTTAATCGGTTATTGCGGTTAATGCGGTTTCGGTTCGGTTATAGGTCGGTTATTTTCATTGTTTCTAATGTTGGACTTTAAATGTGTGGGTCGAGTAAAATTAATGCGCAAACAATAAATATACGGTTAATCAATTATATTTCACTACCATATGCATACTAATTCCAAAACAAAAGTAACACGTGTAGTCACGTGTTATGTGGGAACATACATACGAACACAAAGTAGTTTTTAAATTCGACACTTTTTAATCAAAACATAAAAAGTTGTAGTGCAATCTTCATCAAAGTTGGGTCATGGTTAAAAGTTAAAACATTCAAATACTTCACCAAAGATACATATTGATTAGGCCATGGTTAAGCATTTAAATACAAACTTAAAGACTTATGGTGCTACGGATTTGGCTATGTTTATTCGGTTCGGTTCGGTTCGGTTATTTGCGGTTATGAAAATAAGAATAACCATAACCGAACCGCAAAAATCGGTTATTAAAAATATAAATAACCAACCCTTCGGTTATTTCGGTTATCGGTTATTTCGGTTCGGTTTTTTCGGTTATTTCGGTTACGGTTCGGTTAATTCGGTTGTATGCTCACCCCTAGTTCAACATCAACAACAATTTCTTTCAGTTTTTCAGAAACTCCCTGTTTAATTTTAGCATTTTTCGGACAATTCCATGCAATGTGACCAGCTTCATTGCATTTGAAACAGGTTCGAGTCTCTTTTGGATGAAACACTCCAGTTCCATTCCTTTTCTTTTCAGCAAGAAACTCCTGGTTTGATTGTCTCTAGAAAGGTTTCTTCTGTTCCTCCTCAGCACTTCCACCTGAAACAAATTCTGTTTTTATTTTAGAATTTTTCTCATTTTTATAATTTTTAGGTGGAATAAAACCTAAACCTTTCTTTTTGTAACTACCATTATGGTTTGGTTTCTTTTGAAAACCAGAACCAGAATTGTAACCCATTTTCTTGTTTAATCGTTGTTGAACTCTTGAAGTGTATTTTTTAGGTTTTCTAGTAAGATTTAAATCTTTTATTTCAGAAATATTAATTTCTGTCATTTTGAAAACCTTTTTGATCATGTCGAATTTAACACTTCTTATTGGAAACTCTTTGTCAGAATATAATTTGTCAGAATCATTCAAAGTATATGCTACTTCAAATGTTTCATCATTCATATTCGATTTTGATAACAAAAACTCTTTACTATAAGACCGTTTAACCGACGATTTTGAACTGTTGACTGACGAACTTGAACCTCCAGACCCGGACTTTGACTCAGACTCCTCATCTGTATCCAACACCTGATCGACCACCTTTTTTATTAACTCGGACTCATGATCAGTGTCAGACGATGTGAAAATAACGTCAATGTTTTATGGTAAATCATCAGTTGTATCGGTTTTTAGCTTTATATTGACTGCTTTTTCGACTTGCTCCTCATTTGGTTTTCTGGGAGAATAACCTTCCCAGATCGGAGGCGGACACTTGTTATATCTAACACTCGGTTTCTTACCAGTATCCTTCTTCTTTGTCTTCTCATCTTGAAAAGCTTCCATACCTGCAACAGTCGGATAAATTCTATCAATAAGATAATCAGAACTAGAATAACTCTGCAATAATCGTCTGATTCTCTCATTTTCTATCTTTTCAGTTTCCAATTCTTGCTTCCACTTAGCACTTTCTTCGATGTAGAAGTTTATAGCTTTCTGTTTTGTCATCATCACAGCATTCATCATCGTTAACGCTTGTTCTCTTTCAGAATTTGTATTTTGAAGGCCAGTTACTGTTTTGTTCAAGACATCATAAGATTCTTTCACATAGTTGAGATTGAACAATAACTGTTCCTTCATCTTCTCAAATTCAGCTAGCTTCTCTTCTTTTGCTGCACATTCCTTGCATGATTCCAAACACTTCAAGCAAGGTTTAATGACTTCCACAATCTTTTCAACTTCTATGATTTTTTCAACTTCAACCACCTTTTCTGCTTCAAGTATCTTTTCTGGTTCAGCAATCACTTCAGCAACACTTTTTACTTCTTCATTCTGAACAGCTTCCTTTGTGTGATCACCACTTTCAGACTTCTGTTTCATTTGTTCTTTTGCAGCTTGTTTCTCTTTCAGTTTTTCCAAGCAATCTGCAAAATAAAAATGAAAACTTTCAGGAGATAGATGAGATTTTGCAATATTAATATGTTTTTCTTCTTCATCATCACTACTGCTGTCATCAGTTGGTGATTGATCAAACTCAATTGAATTTTCAACATTATCATCCGAAGAACCAGAATCAAATGGTGTTTTATAAAAAACAACTTCCTTTTCTGAACTTTCATCACTTTGTGAACTATCATCTGAGCTCTGTGAGCTTTCTTCAGATGCAACAGACTTTTCCTCCATATTCTTCACAGTCTCACCAATAGACTTCATCCATGTGATAAACATATCTGGTTCCTTCACAATCTTAGCAATGAATGCTTTAAATTCTCCTTTTTCATCAACAAACATATCCCAGCTGAATCCTTCAGGTAATTTTTCATCATCTTGATTGATTAAGCATGCTTTGTTTTCGGGTGATATGTATTTGTTCCAGTTAAAATCCCCCAGACATGCTCTCTTTGAATCCTCGATCACTTTTCTACCATGAGCCACCTGTGGTTCTTGCTGTTGTTGCTGACCAACTTGCTGATATATGGCTTTCCTGTAATAATCATCTTTTCCGAACGGATTCTTTACATCACTAGCTTCTCTGTTCTTGCATTCTCTCTTGAAATGACCTTTCTCCCTGCATCGAAAACAAGTAACTTTAGATTTGTCAAAACCTAAAGTAGAAACGTGTGCATCAAGAAAGTCATTTCTTCCAGTAATCAGCTTGAATTTTTCAGCTCTTCTCAGAACACTAGCTAGACACCATTTAATGTCCATGAGCTCCATCTCTTCAGCGTCTATCTGATCGTAATCCTCCTTTGTGAGCATAGGATTCCCGATCCGCCCTGCAACCAAACCTTCATAAGAAAGTAACACAGAACCAAGTAAAGCCATGTGATCCTTCGCAATCTCTTCAGAAAAACTTTGACCATCTGGAAGATTCAAGGCAATATTGCATTGTATCACATAACCACTTCCACTTTTAGTACTTTGAGAACTGAAACTTGAAGTTGGGCTCTTTGGATTAACACTCGGGTATGAAGAGAAACCACTACTGCTTTTAGGACTTTGATCAACATTTTCAGTAGAATCTCCAGCACTAAATGCAGTTTGTATCTTTGGGCTTCTTTCAATTTCTGGAACACTGCCTTTGTTGTACTTTTTTACATCCTGTTGACCACTTGGACTGTTCATCCTCGCAATTTTCTGCTGTTCCAAATCTTGACCCTCATTCTTCTCGATAAACTGAGAAATCGTTAACCCATCATAAACCCCAGTGTTTTTCAAGATCATCAAGTAAGTACCCCATTCCTTTTGCGGTAACGCATCAGCCAACTTGTCTACCCACTCTTCACGATCCTTTTTTATACTAAGCATCGACATGGATCGCACCAAGTGGCAGTATCTTTCAATTAGCTTCTTTGTATCTTCCCCAGGCAAACTTGTAAAAAGATCAAATTCTTTCTTGAGCAGTGCTTTCTTGCTCTTGATCATATTCTCACTACCCTCAAAGTTGACTCTAAGAGCATCCCAAATTGATTTTGAAGTCTTGTCATGTTGAAGTAACACAAAAATGTCTTCTTTGATAGCTTGTTGAAGTAGACTAATCATCATCTTTTCAGCTCTGTACATATTACGTTCTTCATCACTAAACTCAGATATTGCTTTATCAACTTTCAGATCAGTCTGTGGTAAAACATATTTCTTCAGAATGCACTCCCAAGATCTGAGATGGTTAGCTTGAACCCAGTTTTCGAATCTGTCTTTCCATCCATAGTATTCTTCTATGCTCATCAGTTTCAGGGGTTTTTGTAACGTTCCGGTCTCGTTTTCCAAATTCATGTTCTGAGCAATGGAAGCCGGAGTAGTCGGAGTAGCAAACGCGTTGTAGAAATCTTCACTCATGTTTCAAATTCAAAGCTTCACAAATACAAAGTTTCTTGTTTCAAAAACTACTGATCTCTAATGAGCTGTATCACCTTGTAAAATACCTGGCAACAAACAAGCAAACGATCAGTTTAAATGAACTGAATGAAATCAATCTAAGACTCGTGTCGAAGACTTGCGGATTTGTTTCAAAGTTGTAGAAGTGAAATCGCTGAATGAATGGGCCTCAAACTTCCATATCCCGTCAACACTTTGGGCCACAAACAAGATGAAATAACATGGGCTGACACTATGACTTGGGCCGAAAACAACATATATTCACACAAATTGCTGATTTGACCGCAAACTCTTTTTAATCTGATTGGACCTTGAAATATATGTAGTGGACTGATGTAAAATATTTATCACATTTAAACCTTGACCAAATTACTCACATGACCAACTGACACACATCCATTTAGCCAACAAACTGCCGACAACTTTTAGTACAAACTTGATTTTATTGGGCCTTGAACTCCACTAAACCGAACATATTAAGTACCCAACACAAATCTATTTGACCTCAACCTACTGATCACATGCAACTAACCAACTCCCAATGAATTCACGTGATGATGCTTGATCGACAATCCAAAATCACATGCTATTTCTTGAACTAAGCACTCACATGTGACCGACTGACATTCTCAAATTCAATGTTACACAATATTCGATGAACTTTCACAAAACTTTTCAAACTGGAACCATGTTTCAAACGGTCATGTCAGCTTCAAACAGTCAGGTGCAAAATTCAAACGGTCAGGTGCAGATTTCAAACGGTCAGGCAGTTTTCAAACGGTCAGGCGCAGATTTCAAACGGTCAGGCACAGATTTCAAACGGTCAGGCAGTTTTCAAATGGTCAGGCAGTTTTCAAACGGTCAGGTGCTAGGCTCGCTCAAACGGACATCAGTTTTCAAGCCGTTTTTACCACTTTTACTTCGAATTTTAAGCTGAAACTTTCAAGGGTTTGTTAAAACACAATTACGCACACATTGTGAAAGTTTTAGCCGATTTTAACCGTGAAAAAATGTTAGATTTTGAAAGAAGGTGTAGAAAATCAGAAATAAAGGCTGAATTGGTATGAACTCTTCCTCCTGAGCTCTGATACCACTTGTAGGATCGTTTTCAGACCCGAACGAGTCGTTCAGAAGAGTTTATCTCAGTTTCAGAGGCGGAAACTAAGAAACTGAGTTCAATTCAGCAAGCAATACACTTTAAACTGTTGTATAATTGATTTCACAATGTTTTACAACCTGACAATACTTCGGCAGCACTTCGTTGCTCTGGCCGGAAAGTTACAAATGATGAAAGTTTGAAGGGTATTTATAGGACAAGACCCTGACCATATGAAGGTGACACACCACCCTTCAAACGGTCACCCCTTTCAAACGGTTACATTCAAACGGTCACACTCTCAAACGAGCATCTTCAAATGGTCAAACTAAATACTTGTTTCATGCAATTCATTTTGTCATCTTGTGAATTCTATGTGATGATGCATATGATGATGTCATCTATGTGATGTCATCATCAATAATGATGACCTCATGCTTGAACAAATCCGCAACGAACCCGAGACTCGATATAAGACGAAGACGACAGATGTATGCACTAACATCATAACCAGGCCCAGATTGTTTGCAAAAAGAAGCAAGTAGTGGTCAAGACTCCGTCTGGTGAGCCACTTACCATTCAGGGAGATACCCAGTATGGACTGCCTGAGCAAGTGTCTATGCTCAAGGCATCTAAGTGTTTGAAGAAGGGTTGTATCATCTACATGGCACAAGTGACTATTGATGAGCAGAAGCCTAAGATTGAAGATATCCCCGTCATTTCTGAATATCCCGAAGTATTCCCGGAAGAACTACCTGGTTTGCCACCAGATAGGCAAGTAGAATTCAGAATTGACATTATTCCAGGAGCAACACCTGTTGCAAGGGCACCTTACAGGTTGGCACCAACAGAGATGAAAGAGTTGAGGACTCAGCTAGACGAGTTGTTGGCAAAAGGTTTCATTCATCCTAGTTCATCTCCATGGGGAGTACCAATCCTGTTTGTGAAGAAGAAGGATGGGTCGATGCGTCTGTGCATCGACTATCGCGAGCTTAACAAGGTCACTATCAAGAATAGATATCCATTGCCCAGGATCGACGATCTGTTCGATCAACTGCATGGGGCTAGTTACTTCTCTAAGATCGACTTGAGGTCAGGCTATCATCAGCTGAAGGTTAAAGATGAAGATGTACACAAGACTGCATTTAGGACTCGTTATGGTCATTACGAGTTCCTAGTGATGCCTTTTGGGCTCACTAATGCACCTGCCGCATTCATGGATCTCATGAATCACGTCTGCAAGCCTTACTTGGATAAATTTGTCATCGTCTTCATCGATGACATTCTCATTTACTCAAAGAGCCAAGCTGACCATGAGAAGCATCTTCGATGCATTCTGAAACAGCTTCATCAAGAAAAGCTCTATGCCAAGTTTTCAAAGTGTGAATTCTGGCTTCGTGAAGTCCAATTCCTAGGGCTATGTTGTTAGTGAGCATGGTATCCAAGTAGATCCCGCCAAAGTTGAAGCTGTCATGAATTGGCAAGAGCCAAAGACGCCTACAGAGATTCGTAGCTTTCTAGGTTTAGCAGGATATTTTAGGCGATTTATTGAAAATTTCTCAAGGATTGCTGCGCCCTTAACTTCGTTGACACGTAAGAATATTAAGTTTGACGGGGGCCCTAAGCAGTAGGAATCCTTTGACATTCTTAAGCAGAAATTGAGCAACGCTCCAGTACTGACATTGCCAGATGGAATTGATGAATTTGTGGTATATTGTGATGCATCGCACACAGGTATGGGATGTGTGCTTATGCAGAAAGGCAAAGTTATTGCCTATGCTTCTCGACAGTTAAAAGTGCACGAGAAGAATTACACCACCCATGATTTGGAGTTGGGTGCCGTTGTATTTGCACTAAAACTGTGGAGACACTACTAGTATGGAACCAAGTGCGTGATCTATTCAGATCACAAGAGCCTTCAACATCTGTTCAATCAGAAGGATTTGAACATGAGGCAACGACGATGGATGGAAACTTTGAATGATTATGACTGTGAGATAAGATACCATCCAGGCAAGGCAAATGTGGTTGCTGATGCCTTAAGTAGAAAGGAAAGAATGAAGCCTATAAGAATCAATGCCAAGAGCATTGAGTTAAAGAATAGTTTGATTGAAAGGTTGTTAGCTGCACAGAAGGAAGCTGTACAAGAAGCTAACTATCCTAATGAAAAGCTAGGAGTAACTGAAGAACAGTTATCCTATGGCAAGGACGGAATTCTGAGGTTAAATGGACGAATATGGGTTCCAATTTATGGAGGACTTCGGGATGTTATCCTCCAGGAAGCCCACAGTTCTAAGTACTCCGTTCATCCTGGAGCTGATAAGATGTACCAGGATCTGAAGGCAGATTATTGGTGGATAGGCTTAAAGAAGTCTATAGCTACATATGTAGCCAAATGTTTGACATGTGCTCAAGTCAAAGCTGAACATCAGAAACCGTCAGGTTTGCTACAACAGCCTGAACTTCCCACCTGGAAGTGGGAGATGGTGACGATGGATTTCATCACCAAGTTACCAAAGACAAGGAAAGGAAATGATACTATATGGGTGATAGTAGATAGACTGACTAAGTCAGCACATTTCTTACCCATTAAGGAGACTTATAGCTCCGATATGTTAGCCTAATTGTACGTAGATAAGATTATATCTCTGCATGGCGTACCAGTGTCTATTATCTCTGACAGAGATACTAGATACACATCACATTTTTGGAAAAGTTTCCAACAATCTTTGGGCACGCGCTTAAATTTTAGTACGGCTTACCATCCTCAGACGGACGGGCAGAGTGAGCGTACCATCCAGACTTTGGAAGACATGCTTCGTGCATGTGTGATTGACTTAGGTGGTAATTGGGATAACCACCTACCATTGATTGAGTTCTCCTATAACAATAGCTACCATACAAGCATTCAGGCTGCGCCGTTTGAAGCTTTGTATGGAAGAAAGTGTAGAACGCCCGTTTGCTGGGCAGAAGTTGGAGATATCCAACTAACAGGACCTGATATAGTCCTGGAGACGACAGATAAGATTGTGCAGATAAGAGATCGTCTCAAAGCTGCCAGAGACAGGCAGAAAGCTACGCAGACTTAAGGCGTAAACCTCTAAAGTTTGAGGTTGGTGATAAGGTTTTACTTAAAGTATCGCCCTGGAAGGGAGTGATACGATTTGGTAAGAAGGGTAAGTTAAGCCCAAGGTACATAGGACCATTTGAGATCATCGAATGTGTCGGATCAGTGGCTTACAAATTAAACTTACCTGAGGAGCTCAGTGGTATTCACAATGTATTCCACATCTGCAATCTGAAGAAATATCTAGCTGATGAATCGCTAGTCATACCACATACAGATGTGCATATAGATAAGAGCTTGAAATTTGTGGAAAAACCTTTGTCGATTGAGGATCGACATGTTAAGAAGCTTCGTAAGAAGCATGTGCCTATTGTAAAGGTTAAATGGGATGCCCGCAGAGGTCCCGAGTACACGTGGGAGGTAGAGTCCAAAATGAAAGAAATATACCCTCATTTGTTTCAGTAAATCTTGAGGTCGAGATTTCTTTTAAGGGGGTGAGGATGTAACACCTCGAAAATTTATGTCCAATAATGTATCGACACGTGTCATAAGCTTTAAACGTGTAAAAGATTACTTTACAGGGACTAAAGTTGACAAACAAAGAAAGTATGTGATTATAAGGGTCCAAACTGTCAACAATGGATAAATATACTTTACTATAACCCTACACGATGTTTATACCCTTAAACGAATGAATCATGGATCATACGAAGCTAATTGTGGAAGAAAGTGAGAGATTACAAACTACAGGGGTTAAATGTGTCAACATGTTTAAAGTATACCTCTGAGTGACCATTTAGCGAACACGAAGCTTTGTAACGATCAATTATACTCACTAGAATATGTGATAAAAATTTCACAAGGTTTCGATAAAGTATGAGAAAGTTATGACAATATTCGTATACGAGGGGTTAAAAGCGTCAACGTTGAAATCTAAGGCCTTTCGGGTGATCAAAAGTTAACCAAGGACTTAACAAAGTTTGTATAAGTCTTAAGGTCCTTAAAAATCAAGTTAGAGGGCTGGAAATGCAAAATTGGAAGTTAAAACCACGCATACAGGGACCAGGGACCAAAAATGCAAAGTTTAAAACTTGTTTGGCTGGTTCTGGAAGGCCAGGCGGCCCGCGTAAGAGTTCCCTGTGGGCTTCCGCGGCCCGCGTGAGCAGCACAACGACAGAATTCACCTGCGGGTGTCTGTCCAGCCTGTTGCACCGCCTTTAGAGCTTTGTTTTACATACCAGGGGCTGGGCAAATGGATTTTCATGCACTAGGGACAGTTGTGATGATCTGAATCCATGCATAGAGTTGCTTAGCATCTGTAACACCTGTGTCATTTCAACCATCAAACAAATGCCCAACCAGTGAAATATTGTATTTCATACTTGGGATTTGTAAAAATATGTGTATCGTTTACACATATCAATTCTTGTTCGATTTCAAGCTCTAAATCGCTTTCTGGAAGGTTATACGCGCACTAATGCGTAAATATAACCAGTTTAATGCAACGAACACTCCGGAATAGTGAAATAGGCTTAACATACCTTAAATAACCTTTACATAACTTAGAAATAAGTTTTGAAGGCTTTGGTATGACAAAAACAAGTTAATTCGCTTACAGGGACTAAAGTTGACAAACTGCGAAAGTATGCCAATTTGAACTGTAACAGACATTCCGGAACATGACCATAAGTTAAACATACCATATATATCCTTTACATAGCTTAGAAATAGGCTTTGAGGGGTTCGGTGTGCTAAAATAAACTTTTGGGTCATTCAGGGACTAAAAGTGTCAAAAAGTGCACAAGTTTGCATTTTCGCGCATAACTTACGTTCTGAATACATCCGGACATCCAAAAATTTATGTAAGCATGACTATATTATATTTTAGTGTTCGCCATAAGAAAAATCCATTCGTCGCGTCATTTGGATCGTTTTTCGCGCTTATGCGCATTCCGTCGTAATTAAGCGAACATCGCGATCGTACGACCAAACGAACCGACATCCGACATATTTTTGAGCATGTTTTGAGTTCCCTATACTTTAACTTCATTTTAGAGCCTTGAAATGAGGTTAACGGGGTTCAAACGCATCGAAAAAGGCCTTAAACACGTGCAGGGACCATTTCTGCCACTTTTGAAACACTTCTGAAACAGGGAGGTGCTAGCGTAGCGCGACTGCATAGTGCCTTTGCACTAGCGCTACGCGACTGCCTAACCTGACCAGATTAAGTGTATTTGCAATCAGATTTCAGCTGATTAACCACAACCACATGTTTGCAACTTGCTTAATCACTAAGATTAGGAGCATATGTGGCTCCATAACCTTTGTGACAAGTGTACGGCTCGGATCGTGGCACGATATTCAAGAAACGATCCTAGCAGCTCTACTTTATCTATAAATACCCACCCCCCTTTGGCTTAAAAACCCACAAATCTGATTGAAAAGACTCTAAGTTGGAACCTTCGTTTCATACCTGAGCTATTTTGATCTGGGTTAGCATTCGGGGACCCTGGGTAAGTATTCTTTCGTTCTTTTCCTTATTTTACTGCTTTTCGAGTCAGAAAGTCAAACTTTGTTTGACTTTCAGTGTTGACCAGTAATGGTCAATGCGAAGTTCGTTTGAACTTCGCAACGTGAGTGTAATCACGTTGGTCATAGTCCCTTGGGACTATGCCCACTGACTACCACGTTGTCTAGGGTCGTAGGGTAGGCGATCTAATAAATCGCCTATACCTTCGAACCCGACCCAGTTTGGTCGATCATTAGGATCCGACCAAACACTTTAGGTGACCATAGTAGGTAGGGAATAACCTTCCGAGGTTATACCCTATGGTCACATCGTTTAAGTAGTTGTATGATAGGTAGTTTATATGCCTTAGGTAAATTACCAGAATACCCTTTTCATGTATAATTGGTAATTAAGCATATGTAACCTAAACCTTTGTCACATAACTGATTATGTAATATGTTTAGGCATATAACACTTGTCATAGGGCTAGTTAGGCGGTCCGAACGCGTTTCACGCGAACGACGCGTTAAAGTAGCACAAGCTACCTAAACGGGTCGTAATGGGTCGTAGACACTTAGGTTAAGTTTCATTTAGTATGTAGGCTTTGTTAAACCAAAAGACACGAGTCTCTACACTCGTTTGGTTTACAAACCCTAATGCTACCCGATCTTCCGATTTAGGTCCGGTTTATTAATGTAGCTACCTATACTAGGTGCCGTTTGATATCCGCGATCTCTAGCATTGTTTAGTTGTCACTCCAGAACTACTGAGCAATCCCAGGTGAGTACATAGACCCCTCTTTTACTGTTTTCCAAACTGTTTTGGGGTGGAACACATGTGCCTACTTGTTACTTTCATGTTTTCCTGTTTTGACATCATATACTTACTATGTTCATTAGTACATTATAGTACATGATTTCATATCATCTTATGCTAGGTGTGCCCATTGTGTGCATTACTTAGTAC
The DNA here is from genome assembly GCA_030545235.1 of Helianthus tuberosus. Lineage (NCBI taxonomy): Eukaryota > Viridiplantae > Streptophyta > Magnoliopsida > Asterales > Asteraceae > Helianthus > Helianthus tuberosus. Next base: position 84,533,966 of record CM060394.1, read on the forward strand.
ATTGTTTTACATGACATTTCCTGCTAGGTGTGCCCATTGTGTGCATTACTTAGTACATTGTTTTACATTGCATTTTGTTGCATATGCTCATCCAGCATGTGAACACATTATACTACATTTTGAACCGTTGTATCTATGAACCGTTGTATCTGTGAACCGTTGTACCTGTGAACCGTTTGTATCTGTGAACCATTGTACCTGTGAACCGTTTGTATCTGTGAACCGTTTGTATCTGTGAACCGTGTGAACCGTATTTGACATAGACATTTCGGCATAGACATTTTAACATGATTGACATTTGATCATGCATTTCCCACAAAACATAACTTTGATTTAAACCAAGTTTTACTTCAATACTTTGTTCTTGTGTATATGGTTTAGTTGAGACATTTCACTTGCCATACATGATATTTTGACATAGACATTTGACATGGATATTTGACATAGACATTTTGACATTAGTTTGGTTTGATTAAGTGATTAAGTAACGATGCGTGTGTAATATGATACAAGCATGGTGGATACGCCGCTGGTACTTCCTATATATAAGTGTTTGTATGGTATTACATATTGTAGCGTTATTTGAATCATTTCAGTTTGAGACATAGAACGTTTTATACAAATAACATACTTTTCACAAGACATTGTTTTACAAACAACTTATCTTATACAAACTCATCTTACATGGTCATTTATTTAACCATACATTATTTACTTATTTATACATATCATCTGAACTCATTGTTTTTCAAATGATTTACAAAACAAAGCAAATTACAAGGTTCATGACTAAACATTTTCTCAAACATAAGTCATGGAACCTATTTTCACAAAACCTATGTATCTCACAGGCATTTTTATGCTGACGTACCTATTTTCACATGTGTTTTTCAGGAGCTGTAGCATAAGATGATCAAGATACATATAGGCGGACTTGGGCTTTAGTGACAATAAAAGATGCAAGACTAGTTAATTATGTTGTTTTTCCTTGTTTGATTAGACATTATATCACTTTTAATTAATAAAACGAAACTTCAATTGCCATGGATTTGAAACATTAAATTCTGTTACAACACTCCCCGATGTTTCCGCCACGTTTCGTATGTTCTACGTGGTCGGGGTGTGACAGAAAAGATGGTATCAGAGCCAATGGTTATAGGGAATTAGGTTATTAGTAATTAGTAATGCTTTGACCTAGTCTATAACCTTCTTAGGACCCTAACGCGAGTTTACTTGCGTTTAGTCATAAAACAATACTGTCACCTATCCTTAGGCGACGACCACAACAAGAACATAAATTTCAAAACCGCTTTGAAAACTAATCATCTGTTCTAGGATGATTGATTACTAGGTTTTGAACCCTCTGTTATATGGTTTTGAACCCTTTTGAGTTTTCAAAATCTCGTCAAGGTTTTGGGTTTTAAATAATGTGAACACATGCAAACTGGAAGGGTGAATGCCTGTATTCTGGGTTTTCTGTCTAGGCAAGCACTTCGTATACATCTCATCAGACGCGAGACCAGTTGTGCTTACCTGGGAATTCTTGGGATGAGTGTTCACTTATAGGCGAGCATATCTTCGCAATACATTATTTTTGACCTATTTACCTTTCACCGGGTCGTTTGTTGCTTTGTAGTAACAAACAAATGACCACTATCCTTGCTTTCATCATATTTGTTTCATCTCATTCTTTTCGTCTAATTTTCTCACTCGTTTCCTTTCATGTTTCCTCTTTTAGAATGCCTCCTCGACGCGAAAACCAGATAGCGACAGCCGAACTGGCAGAAATTATTGCGCAGCAAATGGCTGCTCAATTCCCAAACCTCTTTGCTCAATGGAATCAAGCCAACAACAACAACAATGGTCCATGCAATTTCAAGAGTTTTAACTCGGCGAAACCACTCAAGTTTAGTGGTTCTGAGGGAGCGACTGGGCTTCTTCAATGGTTCGAGAGCATTGAGAATACTTTCCGCCATGTGCAGTGTCCTGACAATCGCAAGGTCGAGTTTGCTTCGAGTGTGTTCCAGAAGAGAGCCCTTACGTGGTGGAATGGGGTTATGAGAGATCGTGGTGCAGAAGTTGCTCTAGCACAGACATGGGCCGAACTTAGGGCTCTCATGATGAAGGAGTTTTGTCCTCGTCACGAGATCAGGGCTTTGGAAAGGGAATTTGATGATCTTAAGCAAGACAGCGGTGAGCATCGAGCCTACACGGACCGTTATGAGGAGTTAAGTCTGTTATGCCCAAACATGGTCACGCCTTTGGATAAGGCGATCGAAAAGTACATTGATGGCCTTCCCGACTCAATACAAGACATTTTGACTGGTAGCAACCCTACTACTGTTAGGCAGGCCATTGAGTTATCTGCAACCTTGACTGAATCGCAGATCAGGAAATGTAAGCTTTTCCGAAAGGGTGACAAGAAACTGGTCGAGGAATCGAAACCAATCGAGGAATCAAAGACCATGGATGAACAGACTGGATCCTCTAAGAAGTCAAAGAAGCGAAAGGCTTCTCAGAACTTCGCCGTGGTCGCTCACAATGATCAAGCCGTCCCCAACCAACCAGCTCAACCCCCTGCCAGGAAACCCTACAAAGGAACTGCACCCTTGTGCAACCAATGTGGCCTACATCATCATGCTGGTGTGAAGTGCCGCACATGCCAAGTTTGCGGACTTATAGGTCATACAGCGAGGGTTTGCCCAACAGCAGCAGCACCAAATCAGATTAACAACAATCCTGCTCAAGCTCGTTTCCCACTGGGATCTTGCTACAACTGTGGCGAGATGGGCCATTTTAGTAGAAATTGCCCAAGACTTGCTGATGCAAATCCAGCGCAGGGATGAGTATCTGACCGACAGAAGATAACGCTGTTTAGAAAATAATCGAGCCTTGTGTATTATTTTCTTTTATCAATCTATGAAACAGTTGTTGTTATTGTTGTTTATAAATAAATCTTTCATTTACATTTCAATATGTTTACGTGGTTGCATGTATAAACATATCCCCTACAATACCGACAATCAAGGAACCGCATTCCTTGAAGAACAGACTACTTCCAAATTTCTTCCCTTGTATAATCTCTTGCGTTTCCACGAAAATCCTAAGTACCCGTTTCTTCCAAGAGAGACGATGTACGAGGCGCCAAGTTAATAGCAATCAATAACAAGAAAATAACAATTAAACAATTATGTGGTTATGTGCTTATGTGTTATCCTTTATGTGTCATGTGATCCAATTTATGTTATTCAAATCCTCGTAAAATCTTACATATCTTTGTGCAAGAGATTCATAGTAGGATACCCAAAGGTACTACTTAAATCCTTAATGGACTTCTACGTTGTAGTTAAAGTCCCTTGGATTATAATGTACTACTTCATAATTAGACCCCTTTAGTGGTCTAGTTAAACAGATTGATCCAAAAATCTGGTTAGGGATATCATGTGATGATATAGCTGAAAGGACTCCTTAGTGGCCTAATTAAGAAGATCCTCTGTTGATCTAATTAAAAGGACCCTATGGTAGTCTAGTCACTCTCATCTCAGGTTTGATATCTTTCCCCACAACATTTCAAAACAAACTGTGCGGACTGTGCAAGGAATTACGAAATTATGGAATTTAGTGCACAGAAATCACAGCAAGTTCTATCATGTATCAAGAGTTAACCCTATTCATTTCCAATTCTGATGAAGCATCCGTTGAGGAAAAATGAACTAGCTATTCATTTTTCACTTCTGAAGAATATCCGTTGAGGAAATGAATATCCGTTTTTTATCTTTTCATTTCCATTCTGAAGAATAACCGTTGAGGAAAATGAATTATCCATTCATTTTCGTTCTAAAGAATATCCGTTGAGGAAATGAATATCCGTTGTGAAATCCTTCATTTCCAACTCTGAGGAAGCAACCGTTGAAAATGACTCCGTTAGTTCATTTTCGTTTCTGAAGATTTATCCGTTGAGGAAATGAATATCCGTTGTGTAATCCTTCATTTCCAACTCTGAGGAAGCAACCGTTGAAAATGACTCCGTTAGTTCATTTTCGTTTCTGAAGATTTATCCGTTGAGGAAATGAATATCCGTTGTGTAATCCTTCATTTCCAACTCTGAGGAAGCAACCGTTGAAAATGACTCCGTTAGTTCATTTTCGTTTCTGAAGATTTATCCGTTGAGGAAATGAATATCCGTTGTGTAATCCTTCATTTCCAACTCTGAGGAAGCAACCGTTGAAAATGACTCCGTTAGTTCATTTTCGTTTCTGAAGATTTATCCGTTGAGGAAATGAATATCCGTTGTGTAATCCTTCATTTCCAACTCTGAGGAAATAACCGTTGAAAATGACTCCGTTAGTTCATTTTCGTTTCTGAAGATTTATCCGTTGAGGAAATGAATATCCGTTGATTTTTCTTTCATTTCAAATTCTGAAGAACAAACCGTTAAGGAAAATGACCCCGTTTGTTCATTTTCGTTCTGAAGAATATCCGTTGAGAGAAATGAATATCCGTGGATTATTCCTTCATTCCCATTTCTGGCAAAGAATCCGTTGAGAAAGAATGAATCATCCATTCATTTTCACTTCTGAAGAATATCCGTTGAGGGAAATGTATATCCGTTTAGTTAATTCCTTTATTCTCCATTTCCGAAGAACCGTTGAAGAAAATGACTCTGTTCGTTCATTTTCGCTTCTGAAAAATGTCCGTTGAGGAAAATAATCAGATTATGCTTTACATATCTTTGATGACTATTTGAAACAAAGTCATAGACAGACTCCTACGTATTAATTTCGGGACGAAATTTCCTAAAGTAGGGGAGACTGTAACACCTGTGTCATTTCAACCATCAAACAAATGCCCAACCAGTGAAATATTGTATTTCATACTTGGGATTTGTAAAAATATGTGTATCGTTTACACATATCAATTCTTGTTCGATTTCAAGCTCTAAATCGCTTTCTGGAAGGTTATACGCGCACTAATGCGTAAATATAACCAGTTTAATGCAACGAACACTCCGGAATAGTGAAATAGGCTTAACATACCTTAAATAACCTTTACATAACTTAGAAATAAGTTTTGAAGGCTTTGGTATGACAAAAACAAGTTAATTCGCTTACAGGGACTAAAGTTGACAAACTGCGAAAGTATGCCAATTTGAACTGTAACAGACATTCCGGAACATGACCATAAGTTAAACATACCATATATATCCTTTACATAGCTTAGAAATAGGCTTTGAGGGGTTCGGTGTGCTAAAATAAACTTTTGGGTCATTCAGGGACTAAAAGTGTCAAAAAGTGCACAAGTTTGCATTTTCGCGCATAACTTACGTTCTGAATACATCCGGACATCCAAAAATTTATGTAAGCATGACTATATTATATTTTAGTGTTCGCCATAAGAAAAATCCATTCGTCGCGTCATTTGGATCGTTTTTCGCGCTTATGCGCATTCCGTCGTAATTAAGCGAACATCGCGATCGTACGACCAAACGAACCGACATCCGACATATTTTTGAGCATGTTTTGAGTTCCCTATACTTTAACTTCATTTTAGAGCCTTGAAATGAGGTTAACGGGGTTCAAACGCATCGAAAAAGGCCTTAAACACGTGCAGGGACCATTTCTGCCACTTTTGAAACACTTCTGAAACAGGGAGGTGCTAGCGTAGCGCGACTGCATAGTGCCTTTGCACTAGCGCTACGCGACTGCCTAACCTGACCAGATTAAGTGTATTTGCAATCAGATTTCAGCTGATTAACCACAACCACATGTTTGCAACTTGCTTAATCACTAAGATTAGGAGCATATGTGGCTCCATAACCTTTGTGACAAGTGTACGGCTCGGATCGTGGCACGATATTCAAGAAACGATCCTAGCAGCTCTACTTTATCTATAAATACCCACCCCCCTTTGGCTTAAAAACCCACAAATCTGATTGAAAAGACTCTAAGTTGGAACCTTCGTTTCATACCTGAGCTATTTTGATCTGGGTTAGCATTCGGGGACCCTGGGTAAGTATTCTTTCGTTCTTTTCCTTATTTTACTGCTTTTCGAGTCAGAAAGTCAAACTTTGTTTGACTTTCAGTGTTGACCAGTAATGGTCAATGCGAAGTTCGTTTGAACTTCGCAACGTGAGTGTAATCACGTTGGTCATAGTCCCTTGGGACTATGCCCACTGACTACCACGTTGTCTAGGGTCGTAGGGTAGGCGATCTAATAAATCGCCTATACCTTCGAACCCGACCCAGTTTGGTCGATCATTAGGATCCGACCAAACACTTTAGGTGACCATAGTAGGTAGGGAATAACCTTCCGAGGTTATACCCTATGGTCACATCGTTTAAGTAGTTGTATGATAGGTAGTTTATATGCCTTAGGTAAATTACCAGAATACCCTTTTCATGTATAATTGGTAATTAAGCATATGTAACCTAAACCTTTGTCACATAACTGATTATGTAATATGTTTAGGCATATAACACTTGTCATAGGGCTAGTTAGGCGGTCCGAACGCGTTTCACGCGAACGACGCGTTAAAGTAGCACAAGCTACCTAAACGGGTCGTAATGGGTCGTAGACACTTAGGTTAAGTTTCATTTAGTATGTAGGCTTTGTTAAACCAAAAGACACGAGTCTCTACACTCGTTTGGTTTACAAACCCTAATGCTACCCGATCTTCCGATTTAGGTCCGGTTTATTAATGTAGCTACCTATACTAGGTGCCGTTTGATATCCGCGATCTCTAGCATTGTTTAGTTGTCACTCCAGAACTACTGAGCAATCCCAGGTGAGTACATAGACCCCTCTTTTACTGTTTTCCAAACTGTTTTGGGGTGGAACACATGTGCCTACTTGTTACTTTCATGTTTTCCTGTTTTGACATCATATACTTACTATGTTCATTAGTACATTATAGTACATGATTTCATATCATCTTATGCTAGGTGTGCCCATTGTGTGCATTACTTAGTACATTGTTTTACATGACATTTCCTGCTAGGTGTGCCCATTGTGTGCATTACTTAGTACATTGTTTTACATTGCATTTTGTTGCATATGCTCATCCAGCATGTGAACACATTATACTACATTTTGAACCGTTGTATCTATGAACCGTTGTATCTGTGAACCGTTGTACCTGTGAACCGTTTGTATCTGTGAACCATTGTACCTGTGAACCGTTTGTATCTGTGAACCGTTTGTATCTGTGAACCGTGTGAACCGTATTTGACATAGACATTTCGGCATAGACATTTTAACATGATTGACATTTGATCATGCATTTCCCACAAAACATAACTTTGATTTAAACCAAGTTTTACTTCAATACTTTGTTCTTGTGTATATGGTTTAGTTGAGACATTTCACTTGCCATACATGATATTTTGACATAGACATTTGACATGGATATTTGACATAGACATTTTGACATTAGTTTGGTTTGATTAAGTGATTAAGTAACGATGCGTGTGTAATATGATACAAGCATGGTGGATACGCCGCTGGTACTTCCTATATATAAGTGTTTGTATGGTATTACATATTGTAGCGTTATTTGAATCATTTCAGTTTGAGACATAGAACGTTTTATACAAATAACATACTTTTCACAAGACATTGTTTTACAAACAACTTATCTTATACAAACTCATCTTACATGGTCATTTATTTAACCATACATTATTTACTTATTTATACATATCATCTGAACTCATTGTTTTTCAAATGATTTACAAAACAAAGCAAATTACAAGGTTCATGACTAAACATTTTCTCAAACATAAGTCATGGAACCTATTTTCACAAAACCTATGTATCTCACAGGCATTTTTATGCTGACGTACCTATTTTCACATGTGTTTTTCAGGAGCTGTAGCATAAGATGATCAAGATACATATAGGCGGACTTGGGCTTTAGTGACAATAAAAGATGCAAGACTAGTTAATTATGTTGTTTTTCCTTGTTTGATTAGACATTATATCACTTTTAATTAATAAAACGAAACTTCAATTGCCATGGATTTGAAACATTAAATTCTGTTACAACACTCCCCGATGTTTCCGCCACGTTTCGTATGTTCTACGTGGTCGGGGTGTGACAGCATCATCTTGTGAGATCAAATTCCATATATAAGCATCCCTCTAGTTGCAATATTGAACTCATTCATTTGCAAAAGTTCACAACTTCATTTCTGGAGCATCCCTGATTAGCAACAAGCTTTCTTAAGATCCCTAGTCGTGCTTAGGACTCTTATAAGTGTCCTTAACCCTTCCTAATTCAGTTTAGCTTAGTTATTTAGCTTATAGTCAAACCGCCGTAATTAGAGTTTGACTTCGAGATTAATCAATAATTGTTCAGTCAAATCTCGAATTGAAAGTACCTATGAATTGGTAATTATGTGGGCAATAAACCCTTAAAACGGCACCCTCTGATTTCCACTCTAACTAGGTCAATTGTCGGGTCAAAGTTAATCTTAAAAAGTCAACTGAAAGCTTATTTTCAAATTAATGTATAATTAGCAATGTAGGATCCATGCAACCTGTTTTATCATTAATATAACTTGGTAATTAATGTAAGAACATGTCTAAACATGTTCAACCCGACAATTTTCAGTTTAGGCTCGGATCGGAACCGAAAGTCGCATAATTTGACTTTTGCATTGACTTTCAGTTCTGACCCAATGTAGCATGTTTTAGAAATGCCTTAGAGCCTTATTAGGACCAGGTTTCATGTTGGTATAACCCTCTGTGATTATACAACTTGATTCATTAGTTATCCGATTCATATGCATGTTTCCGTTAAATGCTTAAATGTTGACTATTATGCCCATATGACCTTAAAACGTGATTTTTGAAAATATAAAAGAATAGAAATATTAGTTACTGATTTATAAAGTTGTCCCTAAAATTTGACATCAGTTTGAGGTCTAGATTAGGAGTTATGCTCATTAGCGTAATTAGAAAGCTTTTTATTAAATAAACGGCGTAATTAGCATATAGCCTATCTAAACCCGATTTTTATACCAAACTTTTTATCCACTGATGTAATATAATATTTTGGGATTTTTGAAGATTTTTATTTAATTTTAGGCTGAGCATAACATAGAGTTCTATGCATGATTCGGTAATTGCCGGTTTTGCCCTTTTGGGCTATAAAATGAGTTTTATAAATTATTTTGATACCAAACCTTTTCTACTGATCTAATATGATAAATAAAACATTTTGAGCCTTCTGGAATAATAAAAATATCAGCTTTCCTTTAAAAACCCGGAAATAGCTCAAAATCGCCTTTTTAAGCGTTTTTAACGCATAGTATGTATTAAAACTATTTTTAAACATATAAGGTTTGATGCCTAGTGATATTTTCAGTAAATTTTTACATATTAACAGTAAGCAAAAGTTTTTAAACTCAGATTTCCAGTTTTGACCTTTTAAGCCTATGTGAAATTACCAAAATGCCCCTAAGGTGTATAGTTTGGTTTTAAATGATAAATTTTACATATATATAATACCCTACGGTTATAACTTATTAAATTAAGTATTTTTACTGATTATATCAGACCTGTAACTAAGATTATTATTTAAACTCTTTTATAACCCTTAAAATGACCAAAATGCCCCTACGGGGCATAGTTTGAGTTTAAATCCATTTCGGGCATAATAGAAGATATCCTACTGATGTCACAACATATTTAAGGCATATTAACTTAGAAAACCTGTATATGACTCTTATGGTTACCCGTTATGCATTTTTCGCGTTCGGTTCGGTTTATGTAACTAGTTTGCATAAATTGACCGAAACGGGTCAAACCTTATCATTTTTGTCTCAAAATCCAGAATGTGTTTAGTTTGCCCATATTATACAAGTCTTCAAACTTTTCGGGTCTGAATCACATTCCATTCCGGTCTTCGCTTAATCGTGCGTTTGAACCGTATCTTCCTTTAAAACTAACCGGTCTAAGTTTAGGCTTAATTAAAGACCCGTTAGGAAATCTAATAGGTTATTAAAAACCTTTGTTCCAGAATAGGAGACCCGTTAAAAGCTGCACGCACTTGCTATTTGTGATTAATACTTGCAAAGGTAAATACTTTTAACTTATTTTCCCTATACGGGCTTGGGGTACGGTATATAAAATACCGCTTGGTCGGGCATTGAATTTTTAATTATATGAAGATTAATTTATTGAAATGTCCCGTTTAAACTGTTTTGTTTGCTTAAAGCCTTTGGGGGGTTAATGACCATGTCCCGGATATCCTTGTCATCATTTTACGAAATGGCCACGACCTAAGCACACGGGTGTAGGCGTACACCCGTTAGTGCATATATAAATAATAAGGTATAACCGCCGGTTACGGGAATAACCCGCCGCGGGACTATATCATGTGGTGTGTCTATTAAGCTCTAACCCGGCGTCAATCCGGGCTACTGAACGCATAAGAAACATGTAATTCTTTTACAAGTTTATATATAAATAATTATCCCAAGTTATAAAAAGTTTTGTGCCACGTGCATTCAAATCAATTTTCTAAACCTTTTCAAAATGAGTCAGTTAATTGTATTTACCAGTGTAAACTGACGTATTTTCCCAAAAAGGTTAAGTGCAGGTACTACGCATAATAGGCTGGCCTCTCCTTAGCATCATTAAGAGTCTCACAAGCTTGGATGCATTTTGAGTCTGTTGAACTACGTTTTCTGTTTATTTGATCCTCCTGTGGATCCATTTCAACTACGTTGTGATACTTAATATTACAATTTTATTCGGTTGAAATAAATCTATCTTTTGCTTCCGCTGTGCATTTTAAATTGTGTTGTTTGACTATGATGATATCAACTACGTCACGATACTCCCCACCGGGGCCACCGGTAATACGTGGAAATATCGGGGTGTGACACATTTAAAGTCTCCATCCATTGACACTGCCTCATGTTCAGATCCTTCTGATTGAACAGATGCTGAAGGCTCTTATGATCAGAATAGATCACACACTTGGTACCATATAAATAATGCCTCCAAAGTTTTAGTGCAAACACAACGGCACCCAAATCCAAGTCGTGGGTGGTGTAATTCTTTTCGTGCACCTTTAATTGTCGGGAAGCATAGGCAATCACCTTGCCTTTCTGCATCAGTACACATCCCATGCCGGTGTGTGATGCGTCGTCGTAAACTAGAAATTCTTCAATCCCTTCAGGCAATGTCAACACAGGAGCATTGCTCAGTTTCTGCCTAAGTATATCAAACGATTCTTGTTGTTTAGGTCCCCAATCAAACTTTCTATTCTTCCTAGTCAACGAAGTTAGGGATGCTGCAATCCTTGAGAAATTCTCAATAAAACGCCTGTAGTATCCTGCCAGGCCTAAGAAGCTGCGAATCTCTGTGGGCGTCTTCGGCTCTTGCCAATTCATGATAGCTTCAATCTTAGCGGGATCCACCTGGATACCACGCTCACTAACCATATGTCCAAGGAATTGGACTTCACGAAGCCAAAATTCACACTTTGAAAACTTGGCGTAGAGCTTTTCTTGTTGAAGAAGTTTAAGAATACAACGAAGATGCTTCTCATGATCAGCTTGATTCTTTGAATAAATGAGGATGTCATCAATGAAGACGATGACAAACTTGTCCAAGTAGGGTTTGCAAACGCGATTCATGAGGTCCATGAACGCTGCTGGTGCATTAGTGAGCCATAAAGGCATCACCAAGAACTCGTAGTGGCCATAGCGAGTTCTAAATGCAGTCTTGTGCACATCTTCATCTCTAACCTTCAGTTGATGGTAACCTGACCTTAAATCAATCTTGGAGAAGTAACTTGCCCCTTGCAATTGATCGAACAGATCGTCGATCCTGGGCAATGGATATCTGTTCTTTATTGTGACCTCGTTTAGCTCTCGATAATCAATGCATAAACGCATTAATCCATCCTTTTTCTTCACAAACAGGATCGGTGCTCCCCAAGGAGACAAGCTAGGCCTGATAAATCCTTTTGCCAACAAATCATCCAACTGAGTTCTCAACTCCTTCATCTCAGTCGGGGCCAACCGGTAAGGTGCTCTTGCAACAGGTGCTGCTCTAGGTATAATGTCAATTCTAAACTCCACTTGCCTATCTGGGGGTAAACCAAGTAGTTCTTCAGGAAATACATCAGGGTATTCAGAAATGATAGGGATGTCTTCAATCTTGGGCTTTGGCTCATCAATAGTCACTTGTGCCATATAAATGACACAACCTTTCTTTATACACATTGATGCCTTAAGCATGGACACTTGCTTAGGCATCCCGTACTGAGTGTCTCCTTGAATGGTAAGTGGCTCACCATGCGGAGTCTTGATAACCACTTGCTTTTTATCACAAACGATATGAGCTTGGTTATGAGATAACCAATCCATGCCTATTACTATGTCGAATCCAGCTAGTTTCAAAGGAAGCAAGGATAACGGAAAGGAGTGGTTCCTAATGGATATGAAACATCCATCTAACACAGTTGAGGCAGTTTCTATGGTACCATCGGCCAACTCTACTTCATATTTCATGCTTAGGGTTTTAACAGGCAGATTTAGCAATTTACAAAACTTATCATCGACAAATGACTTATCCACACCCGAATCAAATAATACCCTTGCATAAACATCATTAATAAGGAAGGTACCTATTATCACGTTATCATCCTGCACTGCTTCCCGTGCATTCATCTGAAAGACCCTAGCGTTGGTCTTCTTGCCTTCTTCAGGCTTCTTCGCATACTTTGGGCAATTTATCTTGATATGCCCTTTCTCATTGCAACCATAACAGGTCGCATCCTTCAACTTCTTGCAATCCAAAGTCTTGTGTTCTTTGGACTTGCAGATCCCACAACCAATCGGCTTCGACTGCGACTGCGACTTTGATTCAAACCTGCATTTCCCGAAATGACGTTTCTGGCAATTTTTGCATTTAGGCTTCTCATCCACTTGCTGGTTACCCTTGTTAGACCCAGAATTCTTCTTGTGGTCTAAGTTCCCCCTATGCTTCTTGTCAGAACGACGTGAGTTATCATCCTCACGTTTCCTTTTTCCTTTTTCAGAAATCTTAAGCGATCTCAGCCTGATCGCATCCAGAGTAAGGGATAAAGACAAATCAGCTGCTGACCTAAAAGTAGTAGGTCGAGACGCCTTCACACTAGCTTTGATCTCCGGGGCTAAACCCCCAATAAAAAGAGTGATACGTTTTGGTTCCGGTGTAACCAAGTATGGAACCAATCGAGACATGGTATTGAAACTGGTGAGGTAAGTCTGGCAGTCTAAGTTCTTCATGACTAAGGTTAAGAAGTCAGTCTCAATCTTCTCAACTTCATGTTGAGGACAGTAATTTTCTTTGATTAGAGCAATGAACTGCTCCCAAGACATGCTATACAAGTGGACTTTTCCTGTAGCTTAAATCAGTGATCTCCACCACGCTAGTGCTTCTCCTTTAAATGATTGTGACACAAACTTCACAATATCTTTCTCTGCACAACCACTAATACTAACCACCGTGTCCATTTCATCGAGCCAAGTCATACTTTCGATGGCTCCTTTCTCCCCTGTGAATTCTCTAGGCTTGCAGGAGACAAAATACTTATAAGAACAGCCCTTGACATGTGGTTCTTGTTTGAGCTCAATCTTCTTAGACGGAACACTCCTCTGATTTGATGAGTGATGAGAATCACTCTTGCGAGCTATATGAGTTTTGGAGGGTGGTTTTGAATGAGGTGCAGACTGAGTTCAGACATGAGTACCACTAGATTCATTAAACTGTCTATCAAGAGCTCGCGTAACGGCATTATCTATTAATGCCTGCAATTCCGCGCCTGCTACATTAACTCTGGAAGTGCCATGATTCTCCCTTGGGTGACTGTTGACTTCGTCTGACCCAGCCATGTAGCTTGATTGCTACATAAAATATTGACAGGATTTATTCAGAAATTCATTATGGAATTGTCTTTTATGGCAATTCATTAACCATGGTAACTATAAACCATACTTGGTTAATTTATTAAACGTATTCATTTAGGATTTTCATTATAATTTATCCTAATTATAAAGTAATAAGGGTATTATTAATGGCACATAAGGCCTAGTCACAAGGACAGTTTAAATTATAAACCATGATTTCAGAGAATCGAGGTATTAAGGTTTGAACGTAGTTCATTACCTTTTATTGACAGGGATTCGTAGACTACAATCTATCTTTTATCTTATATGACAATGATTATGGCTCGTAGGCCCTACATCACAAATGGATGTTCAAATAATAAAGAAGAAATTGGAAGAATCCAATATAAGAATGACATGTGTGATTTTAACGAATCACATCTGCCAGGGGTGTTAACATGTTTTTAGATGTTAACAAGGATTTGAATCCTTTTAAACAGGTTTTACCATTATGGCCAGGTCTATAATGACATGCAGGCTAGGTTATACCTTTTAAGATTCTTATTTAATATTTAATAGGCAGATTATTTTAAAAGAAATGATATTTTTGATTTATTTATTTCATATATATTATATTTATGCATATAATGACAAAAATGAAATTTAAATTATAACATGCCACTAAAATTTAAAAGAGTACGTCTTGCCCTAAACGGGACTTTAACATAAATAACTTGCCCACGCAGGGGCTAAACTGAAACTACAAGTCCTCGCAGGGACTGAATACAGAAATAGATGTCCACGCAGGGACTTGATTGAAAATTAAAGAAATACAAAACAAACAAATAAACAAAGAATCTCAATGATCCTTTTTGCTCTTTCCCTTGATTAAGCTCGCCAGACCTTTGAGAATTCCCCGGTGGTTCCTACGTTCCTCTTGAACCTCCTGTTCCACCTGGCTCAACCTCTGTAGAATCTCCTGTTGCTGCTGGGGCTAAATCAACGGCGGCTGTGGCGGCTGCTGATGCGGAGGTTGAGGAGGTGGTGGGTGTTGATACCCATAAGGTGGGTACCCGGTTTGGTAGGAGGATGCGTAAGGCCCTTCAGGATGAAGAGCATTGTAGTTGGCTGCTACAAGGTATGGGTCAACATTGGGGGCATTGTAATAGTTATACCCCGGGTAGGCAGGCTGCTCAAAGGGGTTGTATGCCACTGTACTGGCGTATGTAGGAATTGGGTTATCATAACCCACTGGTGGCGGTGCGACTGGCGCAGACTCCACCTCAGAAACAGGGTTAGAATGCCCACCCATCTGTGGGTCTTCATATAGTGGCGGGTAATGACTGCCACTTGAATGCTGAGGGGTGTTGATACGGACTCCCCCTCGCACGGACATCCGTACGGTTGATCTCCTACGCCTCGGTGGCTCCGGAGGCGGTTGCTGCACTGGTGGTGGTGGCGGTGGAGTAACCGCTACAAAACGCGAATCCTCTAAGGGATCCTGTTGCTGCTGCTGCTGTGATGACTGGGAGTAAACACCCAGTCGTATTGGGCAAATCTTGCCTCATAACTGGTTTGGACCACGATAAGGTGATCCATGATATGACGACCCATCCGAAATCTCGATAGGGTGAGTAGGTGTTCCGGTTGGCGGCTGGGCAGGTTCCGGATCCTCTTCCATGTCCATGGAGAAATGGTCCTCTGGTCCCAACGGGTTATAACCCATTGGCTCATCAATTTGGTTTGCCGGGTTGAACTGGATTTGAAAGTAGGGTGTTGGGTCGTTGAAGGAATGGTGTGAGTTGGGTCTTTGAAGGGGTATAAAAGAGTGATGTGAGTTGTGGGGCTCGTTCTCCGATTGATGCCCGAAAGAGTTGAGGTAGGAAGGTGAGGAGCTCAGCGAGACTGAACGCCTCGCGGGTTCTAAATGGGTCCTCCAGTCTCCTTGAGGACTTGTGCTTAAAGTGTCTGATGGAGTTCGCCAGTGTGAAGGCCCGGCATCGTGATCGTTGGGGGCGATGAATGGCCCCTTGCCTCTTCCTCGGATTCTTGGCGGCATTTTTGTAGGTCCTGTCAAAACAAACAAAAGAAACAACAAAAGAAACAATAAAGGACAAAACAAAATAAGTCAGAATTAGTCCTAGGTTCTTTGTCTAGACTCGAAAGTCGAGGAATGTGCAAACTGTGTCATTGAGATTAAACACAAAAGGCTAGTGTTTAATTCACTCAACGTTGGCTCTGATACCAACCTGTCACACCCCGATATTTCCACATATTACCGGTGGGCCCGGTGGGTAGTATCGTGACGTAGTTGATATCATCATAGACAATTTATCACAGTATAATACACAACGGAAGTCGAAAGATAAAATCATTACAAACCGAATGGAAGTAATGTCATTTATTACAAAACGGTTGCAAAGGGATGCACAGGCGGATCAAAAGTTAACAAGATCATTGTTCAACAGATTTATAACATCTAAGCTTGCAAGACTCTTTATTGATGCTAGGAGTAGCCAACCTATTCCGTTTAGTACCTGCACTTAGCCTTTTTGGAAAATACGTCAGTTTACACTGGTAAATACAATTAACCGACTCATTTTGAAAATGTTTAAGAAAATTGATTTGAATGCACAAGGCACAAAATATCTTTTATAACTTGGGACAATTATTTAAAAATAATCTTGTATACAGATTTAAATGTTGTCGTCTGTCAGGGCCAGTTAGAAGAGCCGGACAAGATTAACTGACACACCACAGGTATAATACCCACAAGGAATTTTCCTTATTGTGGGGTACCTTTTTATTACATACATTACTGTCAGGTGTATGCCTACACCTCGTGCTTAAGTCGTGGCCATTTTATTAATAATGATGCCAAGGATATCCGGGACATGGTCATTAACCCCCCAAAAGCCATATACCAAACAAAACAGATTAAAACGGGTTATGCAAATATATTAATCACAATCCGATTTAAAACAGTTACATACCCGACCAAGCGGTATTATTATAACACCGTATCCCAAGCCCGTATAACGGAAAATAAGTTAAAAGTATTTACCTGAGCAAGTATATATCACAATCAGCGAGTGCAAGTATCTTTTACTGGTCTCCTAATCTGGAACGAAGGTTTTAATAACCTATTAGATTCCTAACGGGTCTTAAATAAGTCTAAACTTAGACCGGTTAGTTTTAAAGGAAGATATACGGTTTAAAACGCACGATTAAGCGAAGTCCGGATTAGAATGTGGTTTAGACCCGACAAGTTTGTATACTTGTATAATATGTGTAAACTAAACACATTCTGGATTTTGAGATAAAAATGATAAGGTTTGACCCGTTTCGGCTAATTTATGCAAACTAGTTACATAAACCGTACCGAACGCGAAAAATGCATAACGGGTAACCATAAGAGTCATATACAGGTTTTCTAAGTTAATATGCCTTAAATATGTTGTGATATCAGTAGGATACCTTCCATTATGCCCAAAATGGATTTAAACTCTAAGTTATGCCCCGTAGGGGTATTTTGGTCATTTTAAAGCTTATAAAAGAGTTTACATATTAATCTGAGTTTCAGGTCTGATATAATCAGTAAAAATATTTATTTTTGTAAGTCATAACAGTAGGGTATTGCATATATGTGAAATTTATCTTTTATAACCAAACTATGCACCGTAGGGGCATTTTGGTAACTTCACATAAGCTTTAAAGGTCAAAATTAGAATTCTGAGTTCAAAACTTTTGCTTACTGTTTAATTATAAAAATTTACTTAAAACATTAGTAGGTATTAAGTCTTATATGTTAAAAATGGTTTTAACCCATACTATGCGCTTAAAACGCGTAAAAGTCGGTTTTAAGCGATTTTCGGATTTAAATAAGAAATCTGAGTTTTTGATCAGTTTATAAAGTTCAAAAATATTTTATTTATCGTATAAAATCAGTAGCAAAAATTTTGGTGTCAAAATATTATGTAAAACTCATTTTATTCAAGAAAATGGTATAACCGACAATTACCGAATTATAGCAAGAACCCTATGTTATGCTCAGTTTAAAAATAAATAAAAATCTTCAAAAATCCCAAAATATTATATTACATCAGTGGGTAAAAATTTTGGTGTCAAAATTTTGGTTTAGGTAGGCTTTATGCTTATTACGCCGTTTAATTAATAAAAAGCTTCTTAATTACGATATTGAGCATAACTCCTAATCTAGACCTCAAACTGATGTCAAATTTTTAGGACAAGTTTATAAATCAGTAATAAAGGTTTTCGTCCTCTCATATTTTCAAAAATCTCGTTTTAAGGTCAAAAGGGCATAATGGTCAACATTTAGGCATATAACGGAAACATGCAAATGAATCGGATAACTAAGGAACCAAGTTGTATAACCTCAGAGGGTTACACTATCCTATAACCTGGTCCTAATAGAGCTCTAAGGCATTTCTAAAACATGCTACATTGGGTCAGAACTGAAAGTCAAAGCAAAAGTCTACTTTTGCGACTTTCGGTTCCGAACCGAGCTTAAACTGAAAATTGTCGGGTTGAACATGTTTAGACATGTTCTTACATTAATTACCAAGTTATACAAGTGATAAAACAGGTTTCATGGCTTGTACATTGTTAATTATGTGTTTATTTGAAAATTAGCTTTCTGTTGACTTTTTATAATTAAGTTTGACCCGACAATTGACCTAGTTAGAGTGGAAATCAGAGGGTGCCCTTTTAAGGGTTTATTACCCACATAATTACCAACTCAAAGCTACTTTCAATTCGAGAATTGACTGGACCATTAGTGATTAATCACTAAGTCAAACCTTAATTACGACGGGTTTGACTTTAGGCCATTAAACTAATAAAACTGAATTTAAAGAGGTCAAGGAAGCTTACTAAAGTACTAAGCACGACTAATGATCCTTAGGGAACGATCTTGAGCTCCAGGAGACTCCAGCAGTTAAGTTAGAATGGTTTTTAAAAGTGAGCATTTGAACTTGAGAACAAGAACTTCTTATATAGAGACTTTGATGCAACAAGATCATCCCAAATGTCCTTATTGTTGCTACCCGATGATCACAGCTGCCCCTATTGCATGAAATCCCATTTGCACAGCCTCTGGTATCAGTTTCCATGCATATAAGTCGGTTAAACAGGCTGCACAGGCACCTGTCATGCAATTTGGTCGCTGGTGGTTCTCAGGCGGCCCGCGTAAGAGTCCTGGGAGGTCTTACACGGCCGGTATGGCTCCCAGACTCCGGTTACAAGTTTCATTTAATTGCAACTTTGGTCCCTGGTCCTTCCAATAGTGGTTTTAACATGATTTATTGCACTTTTAACCCTCCAACTTGATTTTTAAGGACCCTAAGTTATAAACAAACTTTGTTAAGTCCCCGGTTAGTTTTACGATCACCAGAAAGTCTTAAATTGCATCGTTGACGCTTTTAACCACTCACTTACGAATGTTAGCATATCTTTCTCATATGATATCGAAACCTTGTGAAATTTTTATCACTTATTCTAGTGAACATAATTAATCGTTACAAAGCTTCGGGTTCGTTAAAAGGTCACTCAGAGGTATAAATTAAACATGTTGACACTTTTAACCCTTGCGGTTTGTAAACTTTCACTTTCTTCCACAAACGGCTTCATACGATTCATAATTCATTCGTTTAAGGGTATAAACATCGTGTAGGGTTGTTGAAAGGTATAATTATCCAATGTTGACACTTTGAATCCTTTTTCACATATACTTTCTTTGTTTGTCAACTTTAGTCCCTCATATTCAATTCATTACACGTTTAAAGCTCATGACACGTGTCTTCATTATATTGGTCGTGATTTTACGAGGTGTTACAGAAAGAAGCATGTACCAATCATCAAGGTAAAATGGGATGCTCGTAGAGGCCTAGAATACACGTGGGAGGTTTAATCCACAATGAAACAAAAATACCCTCATTTATTTCAGTAAATCTCGAGGTCGAGATTTCTTTTAAGGGGGTGAGGATGTAACACCTCGCAAAAATCATGCCTAATATAATAAAGACATGTGTCATGAACTTTAAACGTGTTATAAACCCGGATCATGTTAAAAGATAACTGGAGGGATTAAAAGTGTCAACATGTTAATTATTACCTCTGAGTGACCTTTTAACTTTTCCAACTCTTGATAAAACATTAATAGGGTCTCATGAATATCTGATAAAGATTTTAAAGGCACCCGGTTAAATCTTTTGAGAAATAATTCAACTATCAAGAAAATGACCATGTGACTATACACGACAATTTTCATTTCATGGCCTCTTTCAAAGATTCCAAGACCATATTTTGCATGGCATTACTTCCAAGTACGTTTCAGAACTGATCATGTGGTCCCCTTCTGCTGAAAATGACCATAGATTCGAGTTATGAAAGATTTCATGGTCAAATGTTAAAGTTTTCAAAGTTTTGTCTTCTGATCAGATGCTTACGGACCGCAAAGAGACCATCTTACGGTCCGTAAGGTGGCTTAACTGGGCGATAAAATTTGAAAAGCGGTTACGGACCGTAAGGCCTAGGCTTACGGTCCGTAAGAACTGTATATGGGCAGTAAAAATGGACAGCTGCGGGTTGTCTCCTTCTACACCCCTTTTCTCGAAACCAGCTACTTGTTAACGGTTTTGAAATACCTCTAGATACCTGTATGCATCAGAATTCACCTGAGGGACACCTGCATTGATCCTAGGATCTCCAATTCACTATAAATAGAGGCTTTAGTTGAAGCTCCTCACTTGCACAATTCAATTTCACTCTCAAACTCACTTCTCTGGAGCACCCTGACTTTGAAGGAAGCTCTCTTAGTGAAAATCTTCGTGCTAAGGACTATTGTAAGTGTTCTTAGCTTCCTTAGTTAAGTTTCATTAGCTTAATGACCGAAAGTCAAAGTTAGCGTAATTACGCTTTGACTTGGTGATTAATCACTAACGGTCCAGCCATTATGCAATTAAAAATGGCTATGAGTTGATAATTATGTAGGTGTTGAACCATTAAAAGGGCACCTTCAAATTATCACGTTACCTCAGTCAATTGTCGGGTCAAACATATTAATAAAAAGTCAAACGGGTCAGTTTTTACAAATTAATTCATAACTAGGATTGCGACCCGCCGCAATGCGGCGGTGATTCTTTAGTTATAACTAAGTCAATCTAGGACCCGCACGTTATGTTAAACCTGTCAAACGGGGAAAATAGACGATGTAAAAACGTTCACCCACACACGCACGTTGCGTCGTGTTAACTCGCAAAATTTAGAACGAATCGTAAAAACGTTAAACCAAAGACGCACGTTGCGATGTGCTAAGTCACAAAATTTAGAACCAAGCATAAAGCGAAAAATTTGCGGAAAATGAAAACTATAAAGGACCAAAGTTGAAAGTAAAAAAGTTATGAGGATAGATTGCAAAAGATAAAAAGTTTTGGGTTAAAAGTAAAAAAAAAACAATAGTTTTGGGTTAAAAGTAATTTATGAAATACTTTTGGGTGAAAAGTAATTTTTTTTTTGAAAACCCCCAAAGCCAACGTTACGACAACCATATGCATAACCACCCCGCGTTGCGGCGGGGCGTAAAACGGTGTGTCAAATAGTACTAAAGTCACACAACAGTCATCGACCACCAACACTGACTCGACCTAGGATATGCGTGTTGCGACAAATTGTCAAACATGGAAAAATAGAGGTAAAAACGTTGAACCACACATGCACGTTACGTCGTATTAACTCGACAAAATTTAGAACTATACGTAAAACGAAAATTTGCGAAAGATGAAAAGTATAAAGAACAAAAGTTGCGAAGTTAAATTACAAATAATGAAAAGTTTTGGGTTAAAGTTAAAAAACAAATTATGTAGGGTTAAATTTGAAAAAGGTAAAAACCTTTTGGTTAAAAGTAAAAAAATCAAGTTTTTTTTTTTGAAAAACTCTCAAAGCACAATGTACAAGTGGTTATGCACACAAAAGTTGCAAACTTATATATGGAATAATTGATAATGTAGAGGTTATGGAACATGTTTTAACACTTAAAAAACTTGGTAAATAATATAAGAACATGTTTAGGCATGTTCAACCCGACAATTCTGAGTTTAGGCTCGGTTCGCAACCGAAAGTCGCAAAAGTAGACTTTTGCTTTGACTTTCAGTTCTGACCCGATTTAGCTTAGTTTAGATATGCCTTAGGGTTCCTTTAGGACCATATTATAGGTTAGTATAACCCTCTGAGGTTATACAACTTGGTTCCATAGAAATCCTAGTTCATTGCATGTTTCCGTTAAATGCTTAAAAGTTGACCATTATGCCCTTTTGATATTAAAACGAGATTTTTGAAAATGTGAGAGGATAAAAACCTTTATTACTGATATTTAAGTATGTCCTAAAAGTTCGACATCAGTTTGTGGTCTAAAATAGAAGTTATGCGCGATATCGTAAAATGAAAACTTTTTATTAATTAAACGGCATTTTTGGCATAAAACCTATTTAAACCCAAATTTTGACACCAAACTTTCTACCCACCGTTATAATATAATATGCAGGGATTTTTGGAAATTTTTATTAAATTTTATACTGATTATATTATAGAGTTCTAGTGTAAATTCGGTATTGACAAAATTGCCCTTTTCTTTGATAAAATGAGTTTTACATAACATTTTGATACCAAACCTTTTCCTACTGATTTCATATGTTAAATAAAATATTTTAAGCTTTAGAAACTGATCAAAATCTCAGATTTCCTTAAATGACCCGAAAATCGTCAAATACCGACTTTTACGCTTTTTAAACGCATAGTATGATTTAAAACTATATTTGACACCTAAAACTTAGTACCTACTGATATTTTAAATAAATTTTTAAACTTTAACAGTAATTAAAAGTTTTAAACTCAGATTTCCAAATTTGACCCTTATAGCATATGTGAAATGACCAAAATGCCCCTACGGTGCATAGTTTGGCCATAAAAGATAAAGTTTCACATATAAATGATATCTTACTGATATAACTTATTAAAATAAATATTTTTACTGATTATTTTAAACCAGAACCTCAGATTATTATTTAACCCTTTTGATAAACTTTAAAATGACCAAAATACCTTTCGAGGCTTTATTTGATTTTAAATTTGTTTTTTGGGTATAATGGAAGGTATTCTACTGATATCATAACATATTCTAAGCATATTAACTTATGAAACCTGTACATGACTCATTTGGTTACCCGTTATGCATATTCGCATTCGGTTCGGTTTATGTAACTAGTTTGCATAAATTAACCAAAACGGGTCAAACCTTCTCATTTTTACTTCAAAATCCAGAATGTGATTAGTTTACCGATTTTATACAAGTCTTCATACTTGTCGGGTCTAAATCACATTCTAATCCGATCTTCGCTAAATCTTGCGTTTTGAACCGAAAACCTTTCATTAAAACTAACCGGTCTAAGTTAAGACTTAAATAAGACCCGTTAGGAATCTAATAGGTTATTAAAACCTTCGTTCCAGATTTAGGAGCCCAGTAAAAGCTATTTGCGCTTGCTGATTGATATACGGTTGAGATTAAAATTATAATTTTGCTCAGGTAAATACTTTTAACTTATTTTCCGTTATACGGGCTTGGGATACGGTATTCTAATAATACCGCTTGGTCGGGTATGAAATTATTTAAATCGGATTGTGATTAATAAATTTACATAACCCGTTTTAATCTGTTGTGTTTGATGCAATGCCTTTGGGGGTTAATGACCATGTCCTGGATATCATCGGCTCATTTATTAGAAATGGCCACGGCTTAAGCACGGGGTGTAGGTATACACCTGACAGTTACGTATGTATAAACGGTATCTCACTCTCTTGTGGGCTTATACTTGTGGTGTGTCTATTAATCTAATCCGACTCTTCTAACCGGGCCCCGAATGGACGACAAACATGTAAAACTGTATACAAGATTGTTTAAATAATTGTCCCAAGTTATAAAAGAATTTTTCATGCCTTGTGCATTTAAATCAATTTTATAAACACTTTTAAAAAAGAGTCAGTTAATTGTATTTACCAGTGTAAACTGACGTATTTTCCAAAAAGGTTAAGTGCAGGTACTACGCGAAATGGGCTGGCTACTCCTAGTGTCAAATAAAGAGTCTTGCAAGCTTTTTGATGCTTAAATCTGTTGAACAATATTTCTTTTTATTTTAGATCCGCCTGTGGATCCACTTACAATCTGTTGTGTAATATTTTATGTTACTTTCAACTCGGTTTGTATAAATTAGTTTTAGACTTCTGCTGTGCATTAAACTGTGATTAATTGACTATGATGATATCAACTACGTCACGATACTCCCCACCGGGCCCACCGGTAATACGTGGAAATATCGGGGTATGACAGGTTGGTATCAGAGCCAACATTGAGTGAATTAAACACTATTACGGATCTTTAGGAACCTTTTTCTAGTAAAAGTCTCAATTATTGAAGTCGCCGGAAAATTCCTTTTTGGCCGAAAAACTTCTTTTTGGCCTGAAAACTCAACATTTTTGTTCTAAACCTCTTTGTAACCTTAGATCGATCTTTAGAAATCTTTTTCTGGCTTGAAACGGTTTTCCAGCGACCGTAGACTAACGACGTTAAGGTTCTGTTAGTCAGGGTCCATTGGGGGCCAATATGTCAAGAGTTGGGACTGCCGGTGGTTATTTTTGAAGTTGAGACTGTTAGCGGCTAACGACGAATAGTTGGGATGATTAAAATCTAATATTTCTTTAAAATATGATGTGATATAAAATTTTAAATATATCATTGAAACATGCGTATTTTTATCTACGTTCTGATGTATGTTAGTTTAAAACAGAGTTGTAAGTGATAACATACAAGTCATCCAAACACTTATAGTTACACGTCGTCAAGGCCGATCCGGAGTGGGTGCGGGGTGGGCGACGGCACAAGGCCCAAACCCTCCGGGGGCCCAAATCTTTTTAATTTTGTATAGAAGTTACGTTGTATAAGCTAGAAGATATATGCACTGAATCAATAGATGACACAAACAAGCTCTTTCAGGGGGGTTACTGTCTTGCTTAAACAACACGGAGATGCCGGTTCTAATCCCGGCGCCTCCAAATTCTCTATTTTAGCTTATTTTTTTTTATTGTTAGCTGCATATGACATTTAATGCCTAATTTTGTCAACTATATCTTTCCTTTTAATTAATAAATTAGTACCTAAACCTAGCTAAAAATTAACTATTTAAATTACTTTCACATAAATTTTAGTGATTAAATAATTGATGAGTTTATAATACATGGAAATTTGCGAACAGGACCCAGAATTTTTATCTCGCACAGGACCAATTTTTTTTAATGATTTTCGGAGACGGCCCTGCACATCGTAATACATATTTGACGTCAATTTTTTTCACGGTCCAACATCCGCTGAGGCACAAGGTGGGTGTACTTTAAGGTTTAAGATTTTGATCTTATAAATTATTGGGTAAATTACTTTTTGAGTTCGTGGGTTTTAGGGGTTTTAACTACTTGAGTCCAAAATCAAAATGTTTAACGCCCTGAGTCCCTATAGCCACTTTTCTTAACCATTTGAGTCCAAATTTCTAACTCCATCCATGAAGTCTGTTAACTATAAGGATAATTTAGTCATTTACACACACAATACAAGTCTTATATGCACATAGTACAAGTCTCTTCTTCAATGTCATCTTCACACATAAGTACAAGTCTTATAAGTCTGTTCTTCATCATCATCTTCACACATTTCAAAACCCAAACCCTAACTCCTTCAACTCTTCAATGTCATCTCTCTGCGATTTCTTCAACCACCGATCAGTAGTCCTTTACTGCAAAGCCGATTCAGAGCTCTGTTTGTTCTGCGACGCCGCCGTACACTCCGCCAACGCCTTATCTCTCAAACATTTCCGATCTCAGATCTGCGACAACTGCAGCTCCGAGGCCGTCGCTTGTTCCACCGGAACCTGCAAATTATCAACATCAATGGCGGAATCGGAATCGAGTGATTGAACAACAGAAGTTCTACCATAACCGATGCGTAATCCAGCTCTCTTCTTCTTCCTGGTGGATGAAATCTGCGAAGTGAGTGATTTGGTTGAAGTTATTGAGGTTTGTGAATGACGTCGTTGCGGCGAAATCAGTAGTAACTGTACTACTAGATGATGTGTCGCTTTCAGTTTTGATCATTCAACTTTGAAGTTTAGGGGCTGTTTGGTAGCCTCTTAATGACCATTCAGATGCTACCTCTTAATGGTTTAAAACCTCTGAATGAATAAGAGGTAACCTCAAGTCTGAATGGTTAAGAGGTAACCTCTGAATGGTAAATCATCACATGTCACATTCTTCTACCTTCTCATTGGTAAAATTCTTAATGGTTCCATTAAGAGGTAGCCTCTTAATGACCATTCAGAGGCTACTAAACAGCCCCTTAGAAATGAGTCAAATCCTTCATTATTGACTTTTTTTTGAGGTTTTTGTTGCATCTTACTTGTTCGTTAATGGTTTCCTGTTGGTTGATAGGAGAGTGTTGGTGATTGTGAGCCGATTCGGTTGAGTTGGAGATGGATCGGTTGAGGTTGTTGATCGGAGGGTGGAGAGGATCACGGAGGTCCGGCGGTGGGGATGGGATGAGGCGACGTAGAGAAGAAATGAAGGAGTTAACAGAATAAAATGGTTTTTAACAAAGGTTTTTTTTAAGTACAAGGGTAGTTTGGTCATTTAACAAAAGTTAACAGAATAATTCTAACAGTGTTAGAAATTTGGACTTAAATGGTTAAGAAAAGTGGCTATAGGAACTCAGGGCGTTAAACATTTTGATTTTAGACTCAAGTGGTTAAAACCCATAAAACACAGAGACCCAAAAAGTAATTTGCCCTAAATTATTTTACAAGGTTTCAAGAGCATTAATTTTTTGGTTGTTTAGTGGGTCTCAACACATGCGGGTTTAACACTAGCGTGTGTGTAAAAAGCCCGAACCAAGCACCAGCTCGATAAATAATAACCCTTAGCTTGAGCTCCACCTTAAGTTTAAAAAACTACCCACGAACCAGTGTCGGAGCTAGACCTTAAAACCAGGGGTATCCAAAAAAAAAAAATTACGGTGTATTCATATAAAATCCTTTATAGGGGTATCCTTTATATAAAATAAAAAAAAAAACAAAAAATTAACACTGCGAACACGACTTTGAGCCGTAGCCCGTGCTACGGCTGGTTTAATGCTGTCTCCGCCCCTGCCACGAACCTAACTACTATAATATAAATAAAGCTCTAAACAAACCAACACAAACTCTAAAAATAAATTTGTAAACGAATCGACCTCGAGCTATCTTGAGTTAAACGAGTCGAGTCCCCTCATTTTCATACTTGTCAATATTCCATCACCAATTTGTGACGTGAATTTGTGGAAAAGCATCGATCTCTCTCTCCTTAGTCCTTTTCTTTTTTTATGAAACCCTATTCCAAATGCAAAGAATAACCATAATACTTCATACAATAGTTCCTTCATAAATAATTCTTCTATATGTCATATTGTCATTATATCAACTCCATTTGAAAGATGAATCGGAGCCCAAATTCAATCTTCCACACCTGCATTGCAAAACACACTACAATCCTCGCAGAATTCAATCCGAACAACTCCTCCGATCTTACCGATTTAGCTAACAAATGCCTCGAAAAAACACCCGCATTCCATTCTGTCTTCTCACACACTGTTCATAACCGAACATACATGTTCTTCATCAACGATCCCTTTGTATACTTTGGAATCTTCGACCACTCGCTCGATAAACACAACTGTTTGTTGTTCCTCAAGAATGTAGAACAAGTGTTTAGTGGTATGATCGAATGCGATAAGTTGAGTTCAGGCACGATGAATCCGAGTTCACATTGTTTGCAACGAGAGTTGGGTCCGGTTTTTAGGCAACTCGTGGGTGCGAAATGGGAAGTGAGTTCGAAAGATGGATCGGATGAAGACGACAACGTTTCAAGTAGGTGTAGGTGTGTGTGGGATAAGCAAGTGATGGTGGTGTTGTGTATGGATGTGGTGGTTTGTGTTAGTTTGTTTGTGATATGGCTTTGGGTTTGCGACGGTTTCCGGTGTGTCGCTGATTGAATGTAGTGTAAATCATGGGTGGACTCAGGCGTTCTAGTGGGTGCGCGGGCGCACCCCTTGAATAAATTTTTTAGTGTATTTTATAGGAAAAAATCACGATCGCACCCCCAGAAAATAATTCATCGGTCCGCCACTGATCGGTGATGATCGTTTATAGAACAATGTTTGTATATTGATGATAATACGTTTAGTTGTGTGTGAGTGGTTATTGTTTGATGATTGGTTAAATATATGTGATTGTCACTTGTTTACCGATAAATATTGTTATGTTTGTATGATAGGAGGTTACGACTTTTTTTTTTTTTGTTACATTTTATAATAGGGTTTGTTTTAGTAGAAATTTAAGGTCGGATGAACTCGCGAAAAATCTCTAGATAAGTCAATTTTTAGTGAAAATTAGACCATATAATCGGGTTGGTGGACTACCACTTTTATTTGGCCTCCTTTTTATAAACTTTTTATTTCCGAAACTTAAGTATGGCTTTTAACTATATTACCACATTATAATAATATGAATTTTAAATAAAGCAAGTAACAAAAGTGTTACATTAGAAACACATTCCACATAACTTTCACTCGTTTGACTCACTTGACGCTTTCCAATTTAAAAAGCCAAAATTAGTCGTATAATAAACAAACGCGTTGAAAATGCCACGTCTAGTAAAAAAGCTTCTTTGGCATTTGTCCCGGATTTTAACAAGCCTTAAATCTTAGATTTCGTTTAAGTGGATTTAAATGATATGGATAGACGCTTGAATTTGCTGTCACCGTTTATTTTGGGTCGTACGAAAAACCGACATTTTCCCCACTCGAGCAAGTCATGTTCATGGGGGATTCTCTTCTTGAAATTATAAGAATAATGATTCAATTTTTTTCGGTTATTATTTATTAGGCTTGTGGATTAACCATAAACATGATATTAGACGATAGTGATACATCATACATCAACCACTCTACAAAAGTACAAAGATAGCATGTATTGGTCTATTAGGTGTCCATAAGCCCAGCCCAATATACTAGGCCTGTGTGGCTGTTTGTTATAATCCAAAAGCCATTGTCAATGCTTTATAGTTTATACTACACATTTTGTTCATCAAACCTTATCCTAGGCTAGATAAATGTATTTTCTGTTTATAGAAGGAAATAGATATACAAAAAAGCTTATAAAGTTGTTTAACGGTGTACAAATTATACATTTGAGCATATAATCATTAGTAAAAGAATAAAGTACACGGATAGTCCCTGTGGTTTACTAAAATTTTAGATTTGGTCCCTAGCTTTTCATAAGTATATAGATGGTCCTTGTGGTTTGCACTTTGTAACGCATTTAGTCTCCAGCCAACAAAATCTAAAGATTCTAGTAGGTCCAAGTTAGGGACTAAATGCGTTACAAAGTGAAAACCACAGGGACCATCCATGTACTTTTGGAAAAGAGCTAGGAACTAAATGTGTTATAAAGTGCAAACCACAGGGACTATCCATGTACTTTCAAAAAGCTAGGGACCAAATCCAAAATTTTGGTAAACCACAGGGACAATCTGTCTACTTTATTCTTAGTAAAATATCTTGTTATGTATTACTACACATTTGAGTGGATATGGTTATAATTTTAAGGGAATTAGTAAATTATGATGTATACATCTTAAAATAAAGGGAACTAGTTGAGAAAGACTAAAAACTAAAAAATAGATGTTTATAATGTATGATATTTGTCCTTCATTAATTTATAGATATATAGGATAACTAGGTTATCTCCCGTGATACCCACGGGTTGTTTTATTTTGTTAGTTATTAATATACTGGTGAAGTACCATCAGGTTATTTTGTTACACTGTTGTTAAATGATTCGGTACATTAAATGATTTTTCCGCCAATTATCATGTCTAAAAATGTTGAATGTAGTAATACAAAATACGATAAACCAACTTATTGCACTATATCAAGTAAACAAACAACAAAAGGCAAAAATGGATAAGACAGAAATATTGCTAATGTTTGATAAGTCACGACATGTAAACATTAGTTAGTTTGTGAATAACCATAAAGAGACTAAAAATGAAATACTATAATTTTATACAATGATAATCGATTATATTAAAAGAAAATGAGAAGTAACTAATAACTGTAACAGATTTGTGGTGTCCTTTATTTGGAAAGAGAAGAAAATGGCAACACTTGTTCATTTTGTGCTTTAGGCTCACACTTTATTCTTTCGTAGTTGACTCATCATGATCTGCTTCCACTTATTATTTGGAGATTTCCTTCATATTGATAGAAAGAACTATAAGCACTATAAGAAGTAAATACTTAACAGGTATTAGACATGGGCTCCACCAAACTTATTAATAAAAAAAACATAAACTATAAGCACTATAAGAAATAATTAGTTAATAGGTATTAGACATGAGATCTACCAAACTTATTTTTTTATAGTTTGTTCCAACCAAAGGTTACATACAGCCCTCATAATTTGGTTCATTGGCAAGAGGTCTACCATTTTCGATGGACATTTGAGTGAAGGGACAAATTTTGGATTTAATCCCGGGTTCAAACCTGAAAGGGAGTGAAGATTTACGGATTTCATCTGGTTCCCGCGTATCAGGAGAGTAAGGTCTCATGACGGTCGAGGAGTCGACCTTGGACATAGCCCCAAGCAGGATGGATTTACATGCGAGATTCTTTGCCGTTAAAAAAGACAAATAAAAGAAATGAAATCATAAGTAGAAAAAAAATAGAAGATACCTCCATTCAAATGGGTGATGGGGGTACTCCAGAGTCCGGATCAAACCTGCACAAGTTGACAAACAGAACAACTTGATTACCGACGGTTATGACAAACATAACTCTTTTAAGTTAACCAGAAAAAAAAACCATTGCTAATAATATAACAATAAATACATGTGTAAACTTAGAACCACATCCACTTGTCATGTCATGTGAGTACCAAATGTGTTAAAAGCAGCCACCATAATTTGGAGTGTAACTCTTGAATCTTGTGATGATTCCTTCCATTCCATGGTTATGCATTAGTGATCTCCTTATATCTATTGTCTAAATAATATGTACCATGTGAAAAAAGCTTCCATTCCATGGTTATGCATCAAGATTTCTTCGTATTTGCAGCCTAAATTGTCTAATAATAAAAGCCAAAATTTAAGGTAACATCATGGAAAGTATAACAACGTTTCTATATAATCTTTGTAGGCTCAATAAAATGATCATAACAGGTCAACTTCCACCCAGTTACTTATTAATAGTCGATTTGGGATATCAGATATGCTCTAACTTTAATGGGTCAAACAGGTCAAAATTCACCAAGGCGTATTAACTATAAGGCATAATTATTTTGAAGAATGCTTGATTATGAACAAATCTAAACACTTCTTCAATAAATCATTGAATATTATGTTAAACATAATGTAAAAAATAAAATAGTGTTTGTTTACCTTCAGAATATAATAGATTTACCTTGCGAACCACTGCAGAAAGTTTTAACATAATCATTAAGCATGTAAGCTATCACTTTTTTAAATACTTTCAGTGCAATTAATTATATAATGTTTACCTTCATAAGGCAACATTCTCGACATTAGAAGCCGAAAAGACTTGGACCGGATTAAGTGAGCATAGTTATTTGAATCTCAGTAAGTTGACGTAATCTTCTAACACGAATAAAAAGATTTAAATACTAAATGTGAAACATTACTAAAAGGAGTAAACTCACATCTTCTTCAGTTAGTTTCTAGATGATGTTTAAGAGAGACGTTGGCGAGAGACAAAAGCAGAGAGAATACGATCATCATCGGAGGACTCCGCCGGGCCACCACCGATGGTTCACAGTGAAATTTGGCCATCTCTCTTTCTGTGCCTCTATAGAAACCCTGATTTGCTATGGTTTTCACGTGTAGGCGCGTGGCACAACGTGGACCAGTCTTAGACTTAAGACTGGAGCGTTATGAACAGTCACCTGCTGAACACTTTTCAACAGAGGGTTCCTGAATATTAACCTGAAGTTCCTCTTCAAACGCTCCTAAGCCACTGTTACATGTTGAAGGAAAAAATGACAATCAGATGAGTGGTGATTTTGTAAATCCAGCAAAACAAATACAAAGAAATAGTCCTTAGAAAGTGGAAATCTTGATCGCACCGGCACACCCCTTGGAAATTTTCACCGGCACACCCCTTGATCGCCCAATCTACAATCTAATTTTATTAACCCAAGCCAAAACCCAACGAAAAGAAATTTGAACTAAATAAAATAACCCAAACCCATCCACCCATTCCATTTCCAAATCCCGCCCCCAAAAAAAAACTCTCAGCAACTTGAACCCACTACTCACGACCGGACAACTTTTATTAATAAAGATGGTTACAGTCCTTACTGTTACGAATCCCTTAACACATAGTGAAATCGCTTATCATTTCTACTTGTGTGTCCCCAAAACTTAGAAATGCCACACTAAAATACCTCCAGTCTAATTGAATAGGTTAAGAATAAAAAGAAAAGCTTTGTAAATGCTTAATGCACAAGCAATAACGCAGCGAAGGATCTAGTCCATGGAGAATTATGATGTTAAGTCTTAGGAAAGTACAAAACTATCGACACACAATATCAACACAAAACCAATGTTAATATCTTTAAAAGTAGATTCAAAGTATTACTAAAATAAAACCATATGATATAAAGCAGCAATTAAACCACGGTGAACCCATCACAACCTAAACCCTAATTGTTGCCACCAATATGTTTCCTTTATAATATAAGCCGCCATGAGGATCACCTTTCAGTTAACCCATCTACATGGTCGCTACAGAAGTGCATGTTGTATTTAAAATTAATCCATCATTGTTTGGTTAGCAATCAAAACAACTCTTTCCATATTTGAATTATGAAAGGCAACAACAAAAAATTCAATGCCAAAAGGTCAACCGTTGACTTCTCTTTGGGTCAGGTTAATCCTATTAGAACACAACCCTGACTACAAACTCGATCTCTATGCTCCAATAAAGAGATATATAAACCTATCAGTAGTTAATTTATATTTTTACGAATTTGTCAAAAAGAAGGGTCATATACACGTGTGTCATACCTCTAGCAAAAAACGGATATGAAATCCGAATTTAACAAAGCACCACCAAACTCAACCGTAAAATGCTTATGAATCAAACAATGTTTTCAGAGCTGATCTTAAAATCCGATATTTTTAGTTCATTGATGATGCTAAACAAAGCCGCCTCCAAAAATAATAAATTCTATAATGAAATAGAAAAATCCGTTTTGTTTGTATACCCAAAATGCTTACCCCCTAACTCATTTATTTCATAACTCGTTTAGACCAGAACCTGTTTTGTTCAGAAACGGGTTGGACAGTTTCTGACGTGAACACATTTTGAGCTGTCAACCGAAGCAGCCGACCACCTCATCAGCTATGCGGATATCAACGAAAAGATCTATGAAGCAAGATAACAAACTTAGACTAAGAAATCATATTTTTTTAAAAACATATTAGAACATAGTGACCAAAATGACAACAAATGAAAATTTTACCTTTGTATTTGCTGTACAATTCCTCTAAAAGTCGCACATCTATGAACGATTTAGCATAAGCTGTATGTAGAAGATATCAAATGCCAATCACTGGTCTTCGAGCAAGTGCAACTTTTTCACTATGTTTGGGAATAAAGGAAAACTATTAACAAAAAATACCTAAGTAATACACCTTTTCAATAAATCAACTTTGTCTAATAATATCCGCAAACCCTAAATAATCATTGGATGCAAACCAGGGCAAAAATCAATTCATTTGACTGTTTTAAATGAAGAAACCCAAAAAATGATTTTTAGTGGCGTGATGTTTACCTTCAGATCTGAAAATTTTGAGCCCTAATCGTTACCACGATCATCAAGATCATCTAGATTATAGACGCACACACCTGGAAATCATCAACCTAGTTGATCAGAGATTAGCGGTGGCGACAAAGAAGAGATTAACAATTCAATAAATCGGAAGTTAAATCATACTCCGTATAAGTTATATTCATTGTAAACTAACCATGAATCCTTCACAAACAAAGAAGGTGGAGGCGCTGATGATCTGGTTATGTAGAGAGGAAGTAATAGAGATAATGATGATAAAAACGAAAACTTACATTGATGAGATTAGTATTGTAAGATTGATAAATATTCAACCAATTGATGTTGATCTTGATTTTGGAATCCTTTGTCAGGCGATTGAAGAAGAACGTGGGAGGTTTTAGGGTTTTTGATGTGTGCGTCTATTTGTTTATAAGATCGGGTAAGAAGTTGGATATCCAAGAATGAAAATACGGACCCGAATGATTGAGCGCCAAAACAAAACTGAGAAGGAATATCATGGTGGCACGTCATTTTAGATGCTCTTATCACATGACACATCAGCCCTTATTTAACATGTTTATTATATATAATAGATAGATTTTGTGCATCCCAAAAAAACTGACAAAAAGAAAAAACTATATGTAATATTTTTTATTAAAAAAACTTCTGTTGTTTATTTAATCAGTTAAAATAATGATTTTCCGGATTATTAACATGTGAAAATCAAGTGGCATATAAAAGTCTACTCAGCACTTCTTTCATGGATATAGACGTTGATGGGACAACATCATTTCGGTTGGTTACCGCCTATACATAAACTATATGATATTGTACGATGGGACTTTATGTTAAAATTCTACGGAAAGTTCTATTGTCACACCAAGCCAGTTATCTACAATTTTTTATTGGTCCAATACAGATTGTTTAGATGTGTATTGGATAAAGTTTTAGACATGACAGACTGACAGGATCAACGTATGTCTGACAACTGACTTATACGGATCGTATAGGCCACTATAGTCCTGATTTTTTGAGGGTGAATTTTGGTGTATTGGATTTGGTTATTGGTGTTTTGGGTTTGGTTATTGGTGTTTATTGTTGGTTATTTTTGTTTAAATGAGTTTTATAAATTTTAATATACTAGTAGTCGGACTCGTGTAAAACATGGGTAGTTTTAGTAATGTTTTATTATATTGGGTCAGGATTTAGAGAAAACGGTGAAAAGTGTGAGAACGCTTATTGGTCGTCCGAAAAAAAAAACCATCCATGGACTAGATTGCACAGTGGCGTTTTCGTAAATAACATCAATTTTATTATGTGGGACGCGCTTCATTAAGGGTAAAAGGGTCTTTTACCGCTCATATTCAAAACGTCATCAAATGATAACACGCCATTCAAAATAAATAAAACGCCATTAAAAACAAAACGCCAAAAATTGGTGATAAAACGTGTTGGATATTACAGGAAGATGAAACAAACACAGTAACTGAATTTCAGTTATTAACATTTATTAGAAGAAATTCCCTCCTAAATTACGCGCCAAAAACATCATTATATAAACGAGGTAAAACATAGCTTCCATAATCACTTAAATCTATCCATTTCTGGAAAAAAACATCTTTAAACAAAAAACGCCAACTTAACCAAAACGCCAAAAATGGCAACAATCGTTTCGTGGAGATACACTCTGGGAATCAGGCGATTCGTCATCCGTTTTAACAACATAAGGAGGGTGTATGTTAAGACGGTCAGGGCAATTTTGAACATGGAAGAAGAGGTACAGAGAGGTATCTTATCACTTGGCATCGCTCTAGACAACGAATGCCATGAAACACATATGCTTATGAAAGCATTAACCAGGAAATTTGGACCAATCAAAGCGGATGTGAAGCCGGACCCTGTCATGACATCATGGCGTTTTGATGATGAAACAGACATGGTCACCGTTACATACGACAGCGGAAAGCAGGAAGTCTACTGACTTGAAAACATCATGACAAAGCAGCGTCTTGGTTTCATAGAAGAATTGCATAACGCCACTTGTACGAACACAGAAATGGACTCAAAATTAGAGTTAATGCAAGACATGTTCAAGTGGAGGCTTCAGAATCTTCAGGAACAAGAAGCCGATGGAGGTGAAGGTGATGACATGGATGAAGATCTAGATGAAGACTCCGAGGAAGAAGATGACGCAAGTGATGGATACTTTTCGGATAAAGTACCTTCTGACGATGGGTTGTAATTGTTTTTTTCTTTTTTTTCTTCTGTGTAATCTTCTTTTTTTTAATATATTTAAATGATATATTTCTCTATTTATTTGCAAACCGCCAAAAAAATACTAAAAAAGACTATTCCTTACAAAACGCCAAAAATAACAAAAAAAAAAAATTCCCGCTTAATATTTTGGTCTGCATAACGCTATTTAAAAAAACGCCAAACTTAGAAGAAGAGATGTCTGTCACCTATAAACTGATAAAGCTGATCAAAACAGTAAATACAAAAACAGTAACTGAAAAGACGGTTACTTTATTACTATCATTTATTACAATAAAAAATTTCGCCTAAACTACGCGCCAAAAAACTCCTATAAGAGATGGGTATATACACAATGAATTGATCACACCCAGAAAAACAAACGCCATATCCTCTAGAAACCACTCACTTTAAAACGCAAAAAAAATGTTAGTTAAAATAACCACAGATGGCAAAGCTTTCACTGAATGGATTCTTCTTCTGAGGGGTTTATCTCAATAATATTTTGCTGAATGAGATGGACAAATATTCAAGAAAAAGAGACTGATGACAGTGATATGCCATCATGTGAGCTTTGTTCTTGATGAATATCGGCATGGAATAAAGGGATCAACACAAGTGTAAAATGCTATTTTGGACTCCATTATTATAAATAGCATCAAGCAAGAGTTGATCTTCAATGACATGCCACCAAACAAGAATATCACACCAAAAAACAGTATGCCACTAAGCAGCTTCGTCAGAAAAAGACTGGGTTTATGTAGGAAAGTTGGCATCTAGCTAAGGTATTCAAAAGGTTCAAAACGCCAAAACAAATCCAAGAAGAAGGAGCTGATGACAGTGAAGATTCAGAAGAGAAATTAGATTACCATTTTTAATTTTTTTCATTTTATATTGTTTTGTTATAAAGTTATCTGTTGTTTTGTTATATAATTCTCTACAAATAAAATACATTATTATATAAAACGCCAAAAACTACAAACACCAAAACGTTAGTAGTGTGAAAACTGTGAGAAAGGGTGCTGGCAAAGCAACTTGTCAAATGTATTAAACGCCAAAAATTTCACTAAACGCCAAAAAAAACATTTGGTCTTATTATTAACTTATGAAAATATTAATGACTCGTAGTGAATTATTATACAAAACGCCAAAAAAATTGACCAGAAAACGCTATAACGCCAAAAAATTATCTATGACACAAAAACAATTAATTCAACGCCAAAAAGTTTAATAAATACAATTAACGCCAAAAAAATCTTAGACGCCAGAAAATATTATACCGCGTTGGGAAAATAAAAGAAGATTGAAAAGACAAAAATACCCCTCGGACCCTGATCATGTCCCGCGTCACGTGTTGGGCCAGGATGCGTTCTCACCGTTCTCACGTTTTTTCTCCTGATCCCGTTCCTTATTATATTAATTAGTAAGTAATTATCGGTTCATTTAGATTGTCGGGGATTTGATATATATTGACATTCAAAGTCATTGTCCATTATGTAGAAAAGTTACTAATAAGTCTAATCTTTATACTAATAAATAAAAATGAAGTACACTTGGATGATTATTAAGCTCCTTATTTTGATTTTTGCCACTTGTCAATTATGTAGATTACTTTTGCCACGTTTCATGTTTTGAGCATCTCTACATTTTACTAACCTTTTTATTTAATTGTTGACTGATGCATTTACTATAAATAAACTATAAGTCAATTGTAATTAATTTGTGTATTATTTTTATTTAATTTTGTTTTCTTAAATACTACAAACAAAAATTAATATGTAATTATCCTGAAATTCCATTATGCATAACTTTACATTTTGTTTTCTAAAAATACGATATATTTTTATCGTTACGTATCGTATCACATTTTTAACTTTTTAATATTTTATCGTGACGTATTATAGCGTATCGTGACGTATCGTATCACATTTTTAACTTTATTATATTTTATCGTGACGTATTATAGTGTATCGTGACGTATCGTATCACATTTTAACTTTGTTATACTTTATCGTGACGTGTCGTATTATATCGTATCATCCTTATATCGTATCGTGTCGTATCGTATCGTAGTTGTATTTTGTATTATTTTTTTATGTTGACGTATTCACGACGTGTGATATAACATTATACATTATACGTAACCAAGCAAACCAATCTAAACATTTAAAGTAAACAATCACAAATATAAATAAACTGAAACTGCAAATTTAACTATACAATAAGCTTTTTTATATATATTCATGACATCGTCCAAAATAAATAAACAGTCAAAATACAAAAAAGTACAACAATTCTAAACCGCTGTATCCGCATCATGACGTTCATGATTCGCACCTGACGGCCCCGGATCCTGAGTGGAGCCTGACTGCCCCGGATCGTGTCCAAGGCGAGGCGGCAACATCGGTATCGTCAATGGAGTCCGACCACGCTCGACAATTGAATGTATATCTCCCTGGATCGGCTGCATGAGAAGGGCCTCAGTACGGGCATGATGTGCGTCGATCCACGCCTACAGTCGGCCCTCTATCTGCAGTGACGCAAGTGCCACAACTGATGGGAGCTGGTCGTACAGAATGTGTTGGGGGTTCTGAGGCACCCCCTGTGGCTGCAGAGGCGGTGGTGATGAGTGAGTGTGGTCACCATCGGCGTCATCATCATTGTCATCGGTATCATCACCTGCCCCGGGGGGGGGGGGGGGCAGCTCCTCTGGTAACTTGTCTGGGAGGTCGGTGGGGACAAACAGCTGGTCGTCCTTTTATATAAACCGAAGCCCGAGCCCAGGAAGTCATGCATGATCTTCATGCCGATCAGCGTCTGTCGTGTCAACCTGGTCGGCTCAACCGTGCCCCCCCCCCCTCTGTGAATAGTGGGTCCTCTTGGGGAACGAGGCCCAACGAGTGGGCAATACGTGTGATGTGCGCCCCCCGCACAACAAAGACCTGTCCTGCCAGTGGTACGCCGCCGCAAACCACTGGGCGAGGCAGCAGTGGAGGGCGCACGACTCCCTCCATATAAGACAAAACATATAAAACACATCCCCCTGATTGCACCACTCGCGACTCTGCTCGCGCAATGCAATAGACGTGGCAATAAGCCTGTGTAGGTAACGGAACATGGATCTCTGATATGTGAAACCCTCGACTTTGATCGGCCAAAGCGACCCCAACAGATCACTTGCCAGAATCTGACAAGTGTCGATCGGGGTAACTGGTTGACGACCTCGGTGTAGAGGGGGTGTATATATCCTCCAATGTAAAAATGTCGTTGTGCACGGCAAACTCTCTCAAAGACATCTCATGCCACTACCCTAAACGAAAACTAACCTCGACCTACGGGTGCTCGGGGTCCTCATCCTCCTCTGGCTGGTCGGCAGGTTTGGGAGCGAAGTAGAACGATGCCAAGAACTCGCATACCATGACCCGATTCGACGACAAGTATGCCAGCTGGAACAATCTGTTACACAGTGTGGTTAGTATTTCATACACAAAACAAATAAAATAGAGTAAAAAATAGTATACCTATCACACGGAGTATCATCTCCAATGTAATCTCAGGCTCTCGCCGCCTTGTCCACCTCCTCTAGAGCCGTCCAATCAACGGCCGCATGGCCGCCGATCTCCATCTGCCGAAACTTTTCACACCTGTGAAAAAGCCTCGGTCCCATCCTCGAACGCTATATAAGGATTATCTAGAAACGGGTCAACATCTGGCCATCGCCCCCACACCCCCGTCCACGTCCCCTCCCACTTGCTCCCGCATGTCCTCCACTACCGCCCCCTCTACCACGTCCTCCACATCCACCTCCACCGCCAACTCCACCACCCGGGCCCTGCCCTCGCCTGACAACGTCAGCCATATCAATCTAAAAGATATATCAATTTTTAATATTAAATATTACATTTTTAATTTTTAGAAAAAATATATAACGACAATTTTTAATATTAGATATAACCTTTTTATTATATTTTTTAAAAAAATATAAAAACAGTTTTTAATATTAGATATAACCTTTTTATTATATAATATTTTTTAAAATATAACAATTTTTGATATTAAATATAACATTTTTAATTTATTTATTTTTAAATATAATAATATTTTTTTATATTAAATATAACATTTTTATAAAGAAAATAAGATTTTAAACAATTTTTTTTTACTTTAAAAAACAGAAAAGAAAAAATAAGCATTTTTGGGTGTATATGCATCGTATAGGCCCAGTACGTGTCGTATAAGCCCAAAATATTAAAAAACAAGAAGAATTTTTGAATTAATACGATGCGTATAGGGCCAATACGGATCGTATTAATTCATTGTTTGTCAAAAACAACCCTAAACTACCGGACTTTACACACATACTAAATACAAAATGAATACGTATAAATGATGAGGGTTCGGAGATACATACCTTACTTATCTTTAAACTCGATTCCAAACCGTATGTAGCCATATGTTCTTCACCGTATGTGTATGTGTATTTTCGTATATTAGGTTCGTATTGTGATATAACCATCAGGGGGTTATATCATTTTGCCCTTTAATACAAATCGTATAGCCCTATACGATGCGTATTACCCAGTGATTTTTCAAAATAACAGGGGGTTATTTGAGAATTTAGGGGGTTAATACGCATCGTATAATCGTATAGCCCTATACGATGTGTATAACCTCCCTGATTTTTCAAAATAACAGGGGGGTTATTATATGATGCGTATTAACCCCCTGAATTCCCAAATAATCCCCTATTATTTTGAAAAATCAGGGGGTAATACGCATCGTATAGGGCTATACGATGCGTATTAAAGGGAAATACGCCACAATTTTGGCCTATACGATCGTTTAGCCATAATACCAAAATATGGTTTTTTTTGTTTTCCTCGGTTCGACGCGTATACGTGTCGTATTTTGATAAGTATTGGCATATTTTGTCATTTTATGAAATATACCTACAATACGCGTCGTTTCGGTGACGTTCGGTTGCGTGTGATTATCGTATTCTATGATTACGCACAATTTTGTTTGGAATCCACTTATAATGTAAAGTGTCGTGTTATATGTATACTCGTCTTAGAATGTCATTACTTGTGTGATTTTGTCGTTAAATGTCGTATTATAACGTATATTTAATGTATGTGTCGTATTGTGACATTCGAGTTCGTACGGGTCGTGTCGGTGACGTTCGGTGTTGTCGTATTTTTGCGTATTATATCATATTTTTGTGTATTATGTCGTATTTTTGCATATTATGTCGTATTTTAGCGTATTATGTCGTATTTTAGCGTGTTATGTCGTATTTTGGCTTTTTTTTGCGTATTTTGACGTATTTTTGGGTATTTTGACGTATCGTATCCCATCTTGTAGCCATGAAACAAACAAAAACACTTGAAGTTCATTATACATTACAAACCAATTTTAAAATTACAACTTAATCTATATAATGCACCGTCTTGTTTATATCTGGCTTCGTACTCGACTCATACCATTGTATGCGTTCCAAGTAGGTTTCGACCCATAATGGCACCTATTCGCCTTGGTTTTGTAACAAGAGATAGTTCGGTGACGACATTGGATAATCCCCTTCCAGTTTTACTTGGATGAAATGACCATTGTTAAAAAATACCAGTGTAACCACTTGAGGAGGGAAACGTACGCATGATGGAGGATAGAAGGGGAATCTAGTCGAACTGCCTCTCGTGTGTCTAATATGTGAACAGTCACACCATATCTATGGGCAAGCAGGAGTCCTGCATGAGGCATCCCCATCCAATGCTCCGTGGGTGCTCTCCCAAGTCCGGTAAAATTTCTTCTCTTTAACTACGCATCGTAGTCTCCCGGCATATCCCCGTAAAAAATGTACCTCCACATTTCTCTGTTGCTGACAGTCAACTTCGCAACTAGTTCGCTCCGAATAGAACCAAAATAGTCTTGCTGCAACCCTAAACCCACAATGTCCATCCGGCTTTACATCCTTTATTGTTGAAACGTATTCGTGGAACACTTTTGGAATTTGATTTTTGTATCTGATAATATAATTAACCGACTCATCCCTCTGAATTAACGGAAACCCATGGTCCTCGCGTTCGTCGTTTTTTCAGGAAGCCGTTGAACGACTGCGTCGCATTACCGCTTTTTACGACCTTTGAGACACTTCTGAAGTAGATGGTATTATAGAGTCTTGTAACGGCACGTAGGAGCTGTGTCGGCGAGGGTCACACCTGGTTTGTTCGGAAGGCCCAACCGAGCTAGGTCTAGCAGCCTACTTTCTCCTTTGTTGTTGGATCTTTGATGTCGGACGACCGCGAGTGCTTTTTTGTACGACGAGCATTTTTTTGTTGCTCATAAGTGGGTTCACCACTTCCTTGATCTTCGACATTTCACTTGTGGGGTTTCGGAACGTATTTTCTGTTTCACATCTTCGAATTCTTTTTCTAGATCAACATCTTCATCGTCAATTCTTGATGGTTTCAAGTCAAGTTTTCTCCATAAGACGTCTATATCATAAAGCCCAATAATGCGTTCTACAAAACAAAAAAAATACAGATTACAGAGGCTAATTAAAGTAAATCTTGAAATAAGCTTGTAAGTACCTTGATTTTGAAATGTCTCCAAACGACATGCACATAACAACCCGCAACCCGTGTACAGCTGGTAGCCACATGTTGATTCAAATGACCGCAATGTGGATAGTCTCCGATTTAGTTCTTTTTCTAGTAGGTTGTAACGACTCTCATCAAAAGTCATAATTACTAAAGTAATTTGACCAATAGGAAACCTTAATTGAGACACCCAAGTGATTCTGCGCAAACCCTAAGATTTTCATAATTTTCAGAATCAGGATTAGGACCCCTAAAACTCAGGGGGGGCATTCCCTACTTGACGATTATCCGAATTACGTGCTCTCCAAGTTGAATTTTCAGAAAATATTGACTCAGCCGAGCTAGTCCCACACGTGGCTACACTATAGCAGCTTTGTGTCCCATACGGACCGTAAAGCTGTGAGCCTTACGGTCCGTAAGCTGTCATACGGACCGCAACATCAGCAAGCTTACGGTCCGTAAGCTAGTCAATTTTCGTGTATAAATAGCAGGCATTGGGACTGACTTCTGTGCATTTGTTCGACGAAGGAATTCACTTCAGGCAATGAGTTCTATTCGATTTACTACAATTAACACACACTAAACTCTAATTAAGTATAGCGGGGTGCTGCAGAAAAGGGTATTAGTACAATCGCTGCTACGATTCATTTATCCGACGATCAAGATATTCACTGAATGTTTAAGTGCCGCCCACATTAGGGTTATACTTTATCGTTCGTCATTAATTTGACGGATTGTCGTTAATTCGATAGGTAAAGTATTATACCTTGTCGTTCGTTGTTAATTCAACGGATCATCGTTAATTCGATGGACAAAGTATTGCATTTGTCATTTGTTGTGAGAATTTGATCTCGTAAGTTATCGTAAATGCTGGATTGATTACTAATTCCAAATTGTGTGCTTGTTATTGAAATTAGGATAAAAGGCTAATCAGTAGGCTAGGCTCTGCCCGTATAAATCTGCAATGTGAGTCATTCTTCTTTTCTCACAGTTTGTGAGTTATTCTCTTTTTATCAAATTGCTTTATACAACTATTCTCACCGTTTGTGAGTTATTTTTATAAAATATTTTACAATACTCCAAATTATTTCAAGATTATAATTACAGGGACTAAGTCGTGGATATCTTGAATTACTGGTTAGTGGGGTATTGTGCACATTACTAATTTTCTCCCAGTTAGGTTCATTGACCTACTCGGGATAATCACTGTTAGGTTCATTGACCTACAGGGGTAATCGTCACTATTTAGGTTCATTGATCTAAATAGTGGTATGACCATCGTCACCATTGTGACTTGTCACCATTGTGACAGAATGCCAGATAAAAATAAGATAGAAGCCATTGTAATCG
The DNA here is from genome assembly GCA_030545235.1 of Helianthus tuberosus. NCBI lineage: Eukaryota > Viridiplantae > Streptophyta > Magnoliopsida > Asterales > Asteraceae > Helianthus > Helianthus tuberosus. The sequence goes on from CM060394.1 coordinate 84,578,048, forward strand.
CTCTTATGCTGTAATTGATAACTATGCATCATTATGCAAAATAGAATGATTCACTCAGTATTTCCCGCTGACAAAACCTTTTTCAAACATGTTTCAGGTGATCTGTTGTAAATCAGGAAAAGTGTTGTGGAGCATTTCAAGCTTAAGATAGTGGCTCAGTATAAAAAAAAAAAAAAAAATTTGTAATATCACGCTTTTATAGTAAAAATATACTATTGTAAATTATCGGGGTTTTATCCCGAATTGTGAAATAAAATAATCGGGGAAAAATTTTAGCTTTAAACGATCCTGTTTCCGCTGTTAAACTAAATTAAAATAAATACCGCAGTATTTTCTGCCGCGGCTCCTGAAACGGGTCAAACCGGGTCATGGGCCGTGACAGAAAAAGGTGGTATCAGAGCCACTGGGTTAAGCTAATTAAGTATTTAGAAATACTTAATTTTTCCTGATTACTATTATATGATTATGTGTTTTATTAACTGGCTATTTGTTAATTTTAATATGGACATATTTATATATATATTGTAATATTTGTTGCTCTATCATCGTTAATCGAAAAATATTATATATAAATTTATTTGATTAATATATGGAATTACCTAATATAGTATTACTATATTATGGTAAAGAAATTATATTTTTTTTATGTTTGAAGTATACTCTTATTTAAAATTATTGTATAGTTATTTATTATTAATAATTTTATTATTAATAATAGTGGTATTAAGATTATTTTTAAATACTAAGGTTATTATCAAAGGCAGATATTGGATAACCTAGCCTTAGTTAGGCATGGACTGATCACCTATGCTTAAACAAGGCAGCACTAACCAATATTCACCATGATAATGACTAAATAATATATATAAATTAAGTCATCATACTTATTTAGTATATAGATTTTGATATGTTAATCACTGTAATAGTAAATATAAATCTTTAAATATTCTGATTTAAAGTTTAGTATTTTTATTATCTACAGTCTAGAAAAATTTATAAATAAATTACAAATAAAACCTAGTATGTTTTAATTTATAGTTGTTTTGGTAATATGAAATACTATTTAAAAAGTTGTTATATAAAATTTTAGTATGATTTAATAATTATGTGTATTTTATTAAATAGCATGAGTGATCTGTCGGAAGCCCTTCAGAATTTAAATCTCTATCCAGTAAGAATAGAAGTTTCCAGAGATTTTAATAGGTATATACCAGATATAGAAGAACCTATAGAATTCAATGCTTTACCTCTCGAGAAACCTAAGCCTAAGAAAATGGAAATTGGGGAAAATTCTAGGCAAATGGAGGAATTACCATCTCAAGAAGAACTAGATTTTATAATGGCAACTGATGATACTATTGAGCCTGTTAATGAAAATAATTTTATAAACTTAGAACCATCTATTCCAAATTCTTCAAATCACTGGAATATAGACGAATGGTTGGATAATGAAATACTGTTACAAAACCATCCCTATAGGCTTTTTCCTAAGTACAATCCAGAACCTTTACCAAATTCACCAATAAGTAACGAGAATAGGACTGAACTCCATCATTTTGACAACATGGATGCTGGGAATAGGATCCAAGAGACTTTGGGACAAATCTCTTGGAAATACGACGAGAAGAAACGCCGCTACTAGAACATCATCTAACAAAGGATAGGGGATTATGAAACTGTGTTTGTGTAATAGTAATAGTAAAATCAGTATGTGTAAAATAAATAATAAAACGGGTGTATATAGAAACATGATATAAGGAAATATTAGAAAAGTTACAATTTTGTTTGTATATTCGTTTATGTGATTATGTGCAACTAAATTGTGACATTGGATTATTTCCTTTATACTAATTATATATCTATAAAATAGATATCAGATGGAAAACGCTAATAATGAACCAGTTAATGAGGGTAATCAATCTGAGCAACAATCGGGGAACCAATATGTGACTAGGCAAGACATAGAAAATATTATTGCTCAAGAAATAGCCAACACTATTCCAGGAATAGTTGCTCAAGGGATAGCCAATGCTATACCAGCAATCATTGCTGCTGTTAAAAATCCAATCGAACCGCAACAAGTTGTTCCTAGTAAACGCATTTCTGAAGATAATTTCAGTAATAGCGTAAATGGAGGCAGTAATCATGTTAATCATGATAATGAAATACGGCAAGCTCCGCTCCCTAAGAAAAGGAAAGTTGCAACACCTGGTTGCACTTACAAAGAATTTCTTGCTTGTAAACCCATTGAGTTTGCAGGCAATGAAGGAGCGACTGCAGCATTGCGTTGGTTAGAGAAAACCGAGGCAGTAATTGCCATAAGTAAATGTGCTCAGGATGATCAGGTTATGTATGCATCAAACCTTTTCAAAGAAGTGGCGCTAGAATGGTGGAATACGATGTTACAAGCAAAAGGAAGAAGGATGGCGTATGCTATGGACTGGGAAGAATTTAAGAGCGTTGTAGAAAGAAAATTCTGTCCTGAGTATGAAAAAGATCAAATGGCAAATAAGTTTCTAACCCACCGGATGGTGGATGTAGATTGTCGAGGGTATACTACGATATTCTTCGAGTATGCTAGAGTAGTACCAACCCTGGCTTCGCCAGAACCGGTACTTATTTCTCGTTATATTTGGGGATTGATTTCCGAGATCCGTAATATCGTCAAAGCTGCAAAACCTTGCACAATTGATGATGCAGTAGAATTAGCCAATACTATGACTGACGAGCTAGTACGGACAAGAGAAGAAAATAGAAGGAAGGAAGTAGCCCAAAAGATTACCCAAGAATTTCGTTCGGGTAACCATAACAATTTCAAGAAAGGAGGGAATGGGCAATCTTCTATTAGTCCATTTTGCAATTTTTGCAAAAGGAAGCATTTTGGAAGATGCAAAGGATATTGCAATTTTTGCAAGATTCCAGGGCATCAAGAAGAAGACTGTAGGAGGAAGAAATTTTCAGTTTGCTACAACTGTAGAGAAACTGGACATCTTAGGCCAGATTGTCCAAAACTGAATAAACCATTTGACAATCAAGTCAAACCAGCAGAAGGAGCAAAAAGGAATGCGAGAGCCTTTCAGCTGACTACTCATGAAGCCGAGATGATTCCAGATGTGATAGCCGGTATGTTCTTAGCTTACAACGTTTACATAAAAGTATTATTTGACTCTGGTGCAAACCAAAGTTTTATAAATACTTTACTCTGCCAAACTCTTAACTTACCGTTAACCAGCATTAGATAAATTTCTATAAACGGCAGATGGGAATTCAGTTAGAATAAATAAGGTTATGCAGAACATAGAAATAAGTTATAAGTTTTCTGCAATTCTATTGTCTATGAAATTAGTTGAGTTCAATAATGTGATCATTATCTGTGATCAGAATTTCTTAGAAATTCAATCAACCATCGGAGAAGTAATTATGATTACAGGAAATAAACCATGTAAGCCTATGAAGTTCATATCAGTAATGGAAATTGCTAATTATGAACGAAAGCAAGGAATAGTATATATGATTTCAGTAATCATTAATACTAAAGATACAGAATTTAAGGAAATTTCTGTAGTTTTAGAATACCCAGATATATTTCCAGAAGATTTACCTGGATTACATGAAGATAGAATTTAAAATTCATCTAAATTCCAGGAATTTTACCGATAAGCCAGGGAACCTTATCGGTTAGCACAATATTGGTTATTAAGAAAAGGAAAAGCTTTACTCCCAAAATTTTTGAAGAATAAATTTTGGCTGAAGTGCAATTCTAGGTCATATGGTGAATCATGAAGGTATTCACTTAGATCTTGCTAAGATAGCAGTAATTACCAAATGGAAGATTCTGCAAACCGCAATGGAAATTAGGAATTTTATAGGTTTAGTATTATAGACAGTTATTAAGGAATTTTCAAAATAACTATACCATTAACTAAGTTAACCTGTAAAATAGTTAAGTTTGATAGAGATCTAAACAAGAAGAAGTTTTTAGGATATTAAAACATAAATCCTAGTTGTACCAGAAGGAACAGAAGATTTTGAAGTATATGGTAATGCTTCAAAGCTAGGATTTGGATATTCCTTAATGCAACGCAAAAAGGAAATTGCGTATGCCTCAAGACAATTGAAAAAGGTACAAAGGAACTATACCACTCATGAGTTAGAATTAGAACCATAATTTTTGCCTTAAGATTTGGAGATATTATCTGTATGGAAGTAAGGATACTATCTATACGGATTATAAGAATTTAAGATATATATTTTTGGGCAAAAAGAATTTGAGGCAAAGGAGATGGATGAAAATCCTAAATAACTACAACTGTGATATTCAGTATCACGAAGGAAAGAATGAAACGGCAAGAGATAGTCATAAGAATTATGCAGATAATAGATAAAAGCCGTTGGAGTTCGAGTTGGAGACAAAATATAATTGGAAGTATCTCCTTGGAAAGGAGTAAGAAAGGAAAACTAAGTCCAAAAGTATGTAGGATCATTTCCAGTAATTCAACATATTGGATTAGTTGCTTATAGTTTACAACTACCAGGAAGGTTAGTTGAAATACATGATATATTTTATATATATCCAATCTCCAGAAATGTCTATCAGACGAATCTTTGGTAGTACCTTTCCAAGATATAAAGTAACTAATAATGTTAAGTAAAGTAGGATTCAAAGACAGGATCCTAATATACTTGGGAACTGGAATCCAAAAGGAAGAGAAAGTATTCTCAATTATTCCAGTAAATCTCGAGGACGAGATTTTTATTAAGTTGGGGAGAATGTAACGACTCTCATCAAAAGTCATAATTACTAAAGTAATTTGACCAATAGGAAACCTTAATTGAGACACCCAAGTGATTCTGCGCAAACCCTAAGATTTTCATAATTTTCAGAATCAGGATTAGGACCCCTAAAACTCAGGGGGGGCATTCCCTACTTGAGGATTATCCGAATTACGTGCTCTCCAAGTTGAATTTTCAGAAAATATTGACTCAGCCGAGCTAGTCCCACACGTGGCTACACTATAGCAGCTTTGTGTCCCATACGGACCGTAAAGCTGTGAGCCTTACGGTCCGTAAGCTGTCATACGGACCGCAACATCAGCAAGCTTACGGTCCGTAAGCTAGTCAATTTTCGTGTATAAATAGCAGGCATTGGGACTGACTTCTGTGCATTTGTTCGACGAAGGAATTCACTTCAGGCACTGAGTTCTGTTCGATTTACTACAATTAACACACACTAAACTCTAATTAAGTATAGCGGGGTGCTGCAGAAAAGGGTATTAGTACAATCGCTGCTACGATTCATTTATCCGACGATCAAGATATTCACTGAATGTTTAAGTGCCGCCCACATTAGGGTTATACTTTATCGTTCGTCATTAATTTGACGGATTGTCGTTAATTCGATAGGTAAAGTATTATACCTTGTCGTTCGTTGTTAATTCAACGGATCATCGTTAATTCGATGGACAAAGTATTGCATTTGTCATTTGTTGTGAGAATTTGATCTCGTAAGTTATCGTAAATGCTGGATTGATTACTAATTCCAAATTGTGTGCTTGTTATTGAAATTAGGATAAAAGGCTAATCAGTAGGCTAGGCTCTGCCCGTATAAATCTGCAATGTGAGTCATTCTTCTTTTCTCACAGTTTGTGAGTTATTCTCTTTTTATCAAATTGCTTTATACAACTATTCTCACCGTTTGTGAGTTATTTTTATAAAATATTTTACAATACTCCAAATTATTTCAAGATTATAATTACAGGGACTAAGTCGTGGATATCTTGAATTACTGGTTAGTGGGGTATTGTGCACATTACTAATTTTCTCCCAGTTAGGTTCATTGACCTACTCGGGATAATCACTGTTAGGTTCATTGACCTACAGGGGTAATCGTCACTATTTAGGTTCATTGATCTAAATAGTGGTATGACCATCGTCACCATTGTGACTTGTCACCATTGTGACAGAATGCCAGATAAAAATAAGATAGAAGCCATTGTAATCGCTCTTATGCTGTAATTGATAACTATGCATCATTATGCAAAATAGAATGATTCACTCAGTATTTCCCGCTGACAAAACCTTTTTCAAACATGTTTCAGGTGATCTGTTGTAAATCAGGAAAAGTGTTGTGGAGCATTTCAAGCTTAAGATAGTGGCTCAGTATAAAAAAAAAAAAAAAAATTGTAATATCACGCTTTTATAGTAAAAACATACTATTGTAAATTATCGGGGTTTTATCCCGAATTGTGAAATAAAATAATTGGGGAAAAATTTTAGCTTTAAACGATCCTGTTTCCGCTGTTAAACTAAATTAAAATAAATACCGCAGTATTTTCTGCCGCGGCTCCTGAAACGGGTCAAACCGGGTCATGGGCCGTGACATAGGTTATGAGCCTGGATGTAAACTTTACGAAGTAGGTTGTGGAACAAAGAAATCTGAAGGTGGTCGTTTATTTGCTTGGTGTTACTTTCTTCCAAACTTTTCTTTATTTGTGAATACTGTTTTAAAACTAAAGTGTTGACCTTTTTCACCAAGGTATCCAGACTGCATCTAGGTGTAGTGAGCTGTTGTTTTTAAGCAGCATGTGCGCCTTCGACTCTATTTGTCGTGTTTTGGTAAAAGGTTAGCGTTTGATTGGTCCTTGCTGATATAAATTTATGTTAGGATGACTCTAGCAAGTTATCCCACACGTAAGCAAAAACATGTGAAAAAATTAAAAATATTCAAATTATGTATCTATGTAAATTAATTTATAAATTTAAAACAAAACTTACGTTGACGTTCTTCTTTAATAAGGTGTCTATGAAGGTTGTCGAGGTTATATTCGTATAAGTCCTGGTTCGGAGATTTACACACCGTTTTCCATTGACGAGTAAAGTCCTCCCAATCTGATTGAGTAAAGGAATTCCTACAGTATTTTACGATATTCTGTAAAATGTGGAACCTGCAGAGATACCTGTAGGTCGATCATAAGAACATGCGGGAATTCCTGCCACATTTCATTGGACTTTTCATGACAAAAAATATATTCTCAGGGACGTTGATGGAAGGATCCGCCTCTATGTAATAGGTAATCTTTTTCTCCTGGAGGATTTGTTCTAGTCTCTGCATGGGAGACGTTTTTTATCAAACTTTGAGGCCCCGATCTTTTGCCGAGCGTTGTGTATGTCCTTCGGAACACATTTGTTTTCGGTTAAAGCTTTCCATATTGTGTAGGGTTGTATGTCTTGCTCTGTGAGCTCTTGCACCAATCTAAACTCATTAGGAGTGACTCTCTTGGCATATAGGTAACCCTCCATATGTTCACCAGGGCCGTGATTATGTTTCTCGATATAATCCTTGTGAAGATAATCTATTCGCCAAGCTCGACGACCTTGGTGGAGACTACCTATCACCATAAAAGGGCATCCGCAATTTTTGCTCCCGGTTTTCCTAACCTTGGCCTTACTCTCATGTTCACCACTACGCAACATTGAAGCCATATCTAGTGATCCTTAGACCGTCTAGTGACAATAACGTATCTGTTTTCTAGACCCCTCTTTTTTACCCAAAGTTCCAACTCTTTGCGGGATATAAAATTCTAAACATTATAAAGGAAAAAATATATATATAACATTTGCAATAATTTTTTTAACAATAAATGTAAAACATTTATAATATATATCATAAATATCTGGTCAGTTTTGTACGAAACTTCCGGGTAAGTGGGTTGCTTACCACCCAATGACTCTTTCTCGCCACCCTTACACTTGAGCATAAGAATACTCACCAACGCCTTGTTGTACGTATGACGCATCACATAAAAAAAGTTATTGCCATAGTTTTCTTGTCCGGACGCGGCACCATAACCGTATTAATAATCCGGAAACCCATATCCGTAATCACCGCTACAAACAACATGGAAAAAACCAACGGTTAAAAGATGGCGATACATCTAACAACTAATTAAAAATATGTAAACAAATTTTTACTCATTCAGGCTTGAAAACAATGGTTCGCGAGGCACAAAAAACTAAAAAAAACAACAGGTAAACAATAAAGGTAAATTTACCCGCAAATACAAATAAGTGAATAAGTGCTTACGTCGTTCAGGTCTGGCAACAATGATTCCTTTTGATAGGAATGAAAGCCGGACACGACCTCCTCCACGTGATCATCATTTACTCTCCCATTGTAAGAATCTGGGACAACAGACCCCTCCTAAAACAACGGTGTGGTAAGTATTTTTCATAAGAAAATCAAACAAAACAAGTTAATAAACATTGTACCACACTGCTTTCCGAAATAAACGTGCTCGTCTTGTCACTAGATGACTCGCCAAAAAAGTAATTGAGGTTGAATCAACACATAGTGGAATCGATCAATAAAAGAACGAGAGTGGAGAAAAAGAAATTTGATTTCCTTCATCTACTTCGTCAAATATGCAAGCAGAAAGAGGAAGGCAATTTTTTTGACCCAATACTATTCGTATAGCCCTATACGATCCGTATTATAGGGATGACGTAATGTTCCATCCATCACCTTCTGTCACACAACAGTGACAGAAAGTTAACCTCGTATTTAATACGGGTCGTATAGACCTATACGACCCGTATAGGGTTTGCATGTGAACCTTATCTGTCAGGTCTGAAAGACAACTTTGTATACGACCCGTATTAAGCAGGTATGGGAAGACACTGCCAGCCTTTGCCAGAACTTGAAAATTCAAATAGGATAATACGGGACGTATAGGCCTATACGACCCGTAATTCTGATGTCGGTTTAAGGGGGCCAAGTGTGCCAATAATACGACTCTGTTTTTATCTTATTATAATAATTTAGAGTTTTTTATTTATTTAATTACTATGTTTTCCCTTTTTACTAGAAAATACAATTTAGAGATGATTGCGGTTTATGAGTTTTCAAAAATTATAATTCATGAATAAATAATCATTAATAAAAAAATTGACCCTAGACTTGATAAAGGCAAAATACATAAAGTCATGAACAAACATCACCATTTTATGAGGGGCTTTATTGTCCTTTAGTGAAAGTACAAGAAGACTTGCCATCAACTTTCCAAATGAGCCCAAAGTGTTATAGCCTAATGGTATTTTCCGGGTGGGATGAGGTTTATGACCAGTAGGATATGGGTTCGATTCCTATGATGGGGGTTTTTACCAGATTTATTGGGTTTCCTCCTGAAATGTGTATATGCATAATTGCCTAGTGGAGATGGATATGATTGGGTGGTTCTGCTGGTGCAGTGGTCCGTCAATGATCCAAATTTGCCATTTAAAAAAATCACCCATTCAAAGGAATTTAATTAATGAAAAAACTAAGAAAATTATGTATTTATATAGTATTAAGTATTTGAAATAACTCAATAAGCGTTTATATATGTAGTTATGAAATACATTAATGAATTTGTTTATCTGTATAATTATTACTTGTCCACATTTTTCCTTCAAAAGTATAATAATTTTCCAGAGTGTCTACTTTAGCATACCTATTTTATGCTTGATTTTCTCAATATATGTACGTAAAAGGATCATGATATTCACACACCCCAGCCTTATTTCCACACCCCTTGAAGCGTCGCACTTTGGCCAAAACGCGGCGTTTAGAGTTCTTTTTCAAACAAAAGGTGATGTGAGATGATGTGACTTTGATACGAGGTTTGATTCGGTACGATGTTGTCAGTCGGGTCATGAGGAACCATAAGCGCGTCGCTTTGGCCAAAGTGTCGCGCTTTGACTCCAAATTCTGGTGCTTTAAATAAGTAGACCATGCATTCGACATTTCATTCAAATTCCAAAGGCCTTAAAGTGTTTCAAACAAATGCGTAAATAGTTGTTATAGTGGCGTTTCTTCAAAATACAATGTCTTGGTTTAGTAACTACCATTTCGGTGAATACTCTGACGAGTCCATTGTTCCAGATTCTTATGAGGGGACCGCTATTTCTGACTCGTATGAGAAACCAGTCCCGTTCAACATGAGGGAGGATGAGGTTGTCTCTAGCATTTGTTATCGTGACAATACGGTGCAGCAGGACTTGAATATCCCTATGGAAGACTCGTACGCACAACACAACTATTCGAATTACGAATACGGAGGTGAACCATATCCTCATGCTGAATATCCGTACGGTCAGCCAAACTATCTCGACCACGGTTACGGTGGTGAGCAGAGCTATGTTCAACAAGACTATCCCGACCACGGTTACGGTGGTGAGCAGAGCTTTGTACAGCAAGACCATCTGGACCAGGGAGATAGTGGTGAACAGAACTTTGTACAGCAAGACTATCCGGATAAGGGAGACGGTGGTGAGCAGGAGGATCTGTTAGTCGATAAGGAAGGCTCTTACCCAACTATATTTTTGTTTGATACAAACTGGACCTTTTTCGTCACGTGATGAGTTGGTGGATCGGGTACAGAAGACGCTGGTTAAATTTGTGGGGTTTGTTGATCATATTGTTGAGAAACAACATACAAAGATAAAAAGAGGTTTTGAAACAAGCCTTAGAAAAGTAATGAACCACCACAAGGTTCACCCCATGCTTGCAAATATACTTTGAAATGTTTCAATATATGCTATTGAGCTTATGGCTTTCGAGCTACGACGTAAGGAAGACGGGTTGAGAGCCTACGGTGCACTTGTGGTTGCCAGGTTTTTACCAGTTGTGGTTTGCCATGTGCTTGTCGTATGGAAAAGTTAGAAAAAACGGTAATTAATCAAATTGACTCTTGGCTTTTATGATTTCACTACCTAATTTACTACCATATGTTTTCGTTCATAGGTTAACAAATCCGAATCTATTCGATAGACGTGTTCTGGAAGAAGCTTGACTTCAAGCCAGCAAGGAATAAGATTGAAGATATCGATGTAGACGCGGAATTTGAAAAGCTGAAACAACAAATTAATCCAACACCCCCTCAAGTGAAAAAGAGCTACCTTGAAAAATTTAAACAAATCATCATGCCAGGCAACAATACCAAAAAACCTCTTGTTGTTCAAGTATTCACGTCCAACAAAGAAGACACAAGAACAAAGGACAGCAGAAGCTGGAAGAAAAAGCTCGTTTATACCGTCAGAACAAAGTGGGCTCGACGCCTCGGGTGATCTTCCCCGGCACAGCTCGTACGTATTGATGTGCTAAAAATACAACATATAAATTGTATCAAATACGGCGTAAAAGCAACCCTATTTTAGTACTGCTGTTGGAAAAAGCTTGTGTTTCTGTTCCTTTTTAATAAACAGGGTTAAAAGAGCTTAAATGAACAAAAGACAACAAAAACCAACATAAAATGCAATAAAGAGGGATTGACGGAACTTGCCGAGCCCCAATCCACATCCAAACCCAAGAAATAACAAAATCAAAAGCTCTGATACGGGGACGTGCTCACCTAGCACGGGCCGTGCCCAGTGGGATTTCGCTGCAGTAGAAAAAGACAACAACAAAAGACAAATTCAAAGCTCAACATGGGGCCGTGCTAAACCAACACGGGGCGTGGTCAACTCTTGGATTTCCAGAATCTGAAGAAGTACAACAAGTACATTGGCCACGGTCTGTGCCATTGACACACGAGGCCGTGTTAGTACAAGTCTGACACTACAGTTAATGTAGAAGAGAGAGACTGATGGCCACGGGGCCGTGCCAGGCAGGCACGGGCCATGTTGGACGTTCTGTTTACAGCTATAAATAGGGATGCTTGGTTTCACTTCAACTCATCCCTTGGCAAACCACTTCTCTCTCACTTGCCACCACTCCACCACCACTACAACATCATCATCCACCACCATCATCCATTTTCCATCTTTTAGAGTGTGTGTGTAGTTTCGGGATCCAAGATTGATAGTAAGAATCTTTGTCAAACAAAGGCCATGCTTGGCTAAATTCTTACATCACTTGGTGAAGACATATCTTTTATGTATTTTCTTTTAAGATTTCCAACCGTTGGCAACTTTTTAATTGGGTTTGTATTAATGACTTTAATAACTAGTTTTTTTTATATTGAAGACGAATTTATTTAATCATTCTTCATATGTCGTTGATTCACATATTCGTGTCTTTATGGTCTATATAAAATGTGTTAGCTACTTGGAAGGGGGTTAGAAGGATGGTTGGGTAATTCTATGTCTCGTTTAGTGTATAGATCCTGCGAGAACCTGGTTCAAGTTTAGTACTACTCCATGGATTGGTCGGGAATGACTGGCTCGACTGAGAGTAAGAAACCGCTTGAAACACTTATTTATAAACTACTATTAAAACTTTAAACCAACACTGCGAGGACTGTATCCCCACTGACTTAGACCAACGGGTTGAGGGTGACCGCTGCCTGGAAGGGGCCCCACCACATTTTGCATTAATAACTTACTTAATTATCTTTCAATATTCTAACCTAGTGGGATTGTATCCTTGCTGACTCAAACCACTAGGTTGAGGGTAGCGTCGCCTTCACAAAAGGGGTCTACTACTATAACTGAGATAATCTCTTAAAATGCCCAAAGTGCGGAAATCATCAAAAGGGTACATGAAAGATAAGTCGGATACATGTGATTCTTTCTTGTCTATCTGTTTTTAATTTTATTTTATTTTCTGTTTTAATCTTCTATTTAGTTTAAAAATCTTTTCTCAAAGTTTGGTTCGATTAGACGTTGACGATAAGCCGGTATTAAAAGCTCTTGTGTCCTTGGACGACCTCGGTATCTTGCCATCACTATACTACGTCCGCGATTGGTGCACTTGCCCTAACGTGTGTATAGAGTGATAGTAGAATATCGTGTTTTATAAATTTAAAACTTGAATTGGCGAGTAAAAAGAGCTAAAAATATACTAAAAATATATACACACCCGCACACGTCAGTATCATCCCAAGACTCTCAAAGACAAAAAAACAACAACAACAACAATTGCTTAACCTTCACACCGATTTCCCAATGATCACATTGGGTCCTAAGTCGGATATAGCTATCGAGAACTATGGATGTCAAATTCCAAAAGTTTTTCACCCATACATCTCGAAAGTAAAGGATGTGAAACAAACAAAGTATTTGTCTATCTGGCGATAACTTTTTGGAGTTGCGTATGAACGAGGGTATTTGGAGGCAAGTCTTAGATCCGGAAAATGTAGGACATTATGATGAGTTGTTTAATAGGATAGATTTTCATGGAGTGGGTAGAGTAGAGCGCCAAAATTATATGGTGATGCCAAAGACGGGATTTCTTCTTGCTCAAAGATATGGTGTGATTGTTCACACGTTCGACATTCGTGGCGACGACACAATTTTTCCTCTGTTGGGCGGTCCGGATGAAGCTAAGAAACCTCATCAAGTGGTTGCGGTTGTGTTCATCGACGGTGGACGTTTCATCCACGTAAAGCTTGAAGAATCCTATCCAATACCTCCCCCGAACCATCTTTGGAATTTGAATAGAACAGAGAGTGCAGCAGCCTGGTATGACTTATACAAGGATCGAATCAACGCGTATCAACGAATAATGTACACACCCACAGACCTTAATGTTTTTCTAAATGTTCAAGATGTAGGTTAAGTATGTATAATTCTAATCCAGTTAAATCAGTTATAATCCAAAAGTGTGTTTGTGATTGTTATTGTTCAATAGATGTGCTTCTATCATGTGTCATACCAACCCGAATCTCACCCACACGACCTGTACGGCCAAAATACGCCATAATACATCAAATATAAACATAATACGTCATAATAAACAATATGCGCACTAATACGGTTCTTATAGACAATCTACGCACTAATACATCACTTACAGACAATAAACGTCACGATACCGAATGTCACCGACATGACCCGTACGGCAAAAATGCGCGATAGTACGGAACAATAGTGACAATAAACGTCATAATACGACATTTAATGACAAAATACGTCAAGTACTGATCTGGTAGGACGTATATGCATACAACACGACACGTTGGACTACAGGTGAAATCAAAACAGAATCACACGAAATCATGGAATACGGCAACACACGTAACCGAACTTATTCGGAACGTGTCGTATAAACCATAAACTTCCTAAAATGACGTGTAATGGCAAAGTACGTCACAACACGACGAGTATAGGTGCATTTTTTTTTAATTAAAATCAGTTTAAAAAATCAAAAAAACACCAAAACGCCGCGCTATGGCCAAAGCGATGCGTTTTAGCAATCAAAATTTACATTTTTGACCTAAAACGCAGTGCTTTGGGTCAAAAATATAAAATTTTACCCCTAAGCACAGCGCTTTGGCCAAAGCGTGCTTAGGGCCTGCGTTTAAACGCAAAGTGTTCCAGCTTTACTCATTTCAGTTCAAACACAAAAACACACACTTAAAGGTGCGATCACACAGTGGCCTTATTCGAGCTCGATTCAACGCCGTTTTCGACGAGACAAAAGCTATAAGGTAATATTTTCATTCCCCGACTACGTACATTCATTAATTTTCATGATTTGTATGTTTATTTGATCAATTGGTGGGGTGATTATCGCTATTTGGGGGATTTTTTTGAAAAACAAGGCCAAAGCGCTGCGTTTGGCCCCTATTTTTTTGAACTATAAATTTGTTTTTAAATTTGTTATATAATTGTTTTTAAAATTAGAAAATTGTTTTTAAATTTGTTTTATATTTTTTTAAAATTATAAAATTGTTTTTAAATTTTTTATGGAATTGTTTTTAAAATTACAAAATTGTTTTTAAATTTGTTACAGAATTGTCTTTAAAATTATAAAATTGTATTTTTAATACACATATGTGGATATGGATTTCCACGACATGGATATGGATTTCGATGAGGAGGAGGTTCAGCAGGTGCAACAGCAACAACAACCCACAGTTGATCCACTTGACGGGCACGCGTATCTAACATTCCCGTTGGGGACGGATAGGTATGAGAGGTGCGCGAAGTTGTGTACCATGGAGATAGGGGGACACGTGGGGATTGATTGGGAGCTTTTAAAGTCCGTGACAGAGGTCGCGAGGGCGAGGGAGATAGTTGGGTTGGACACTCCGTTTGCGCGTTTGTTCCAGATTACGACGGAGGACTCGTATCGTGAGATTACATTCGAGTTTCTATCGTCATCTATATACCAGCCGCATCCGGACGATTATGTGGAGGACCCGGACCATCCGGTGCATGAGATTACTTTCTGTCTGGCCGACTAGGAATTTCAGATGAGTATGCGGGATTTCGCCGTCCATTCAGGTTTGTACACACATGCTGAGCTTGATAATAATATTTATACACAGGGCCACAAGGGGTTTGAGCCTTAGACATGAAGACCCTTATTAGTTTTTGGATGGCTATTACGAGGGTTCCCTTTGGGAAATCCTCGCAAAAGTTCACCGCCATCAGAGACCCCCTATACCAATACCTTCACCACATTATTGGGTCATCGATCGTGCCCCGATCTCACAGCCAGGACAAGGTCAACCTGGGTGACCTTTTCTTTCTTTACTGCCTATTGCGGAGCCAGCCGTGCGCGCTCGCGGTGTGCCTGGAGGAGTACTTTGCTGGTGTATATCATAGGCAGCAGCGCGGGAGGCTCCACGGCGGGTCTTACGTTACCACTATCGCGCGCTCACTAGGGATCCTGCCTGAGAGTGACCCGCTGCTGTCCCCAGCCATTCCATCGATTACATTATGTCAGGCGTCAGTATAAAACATGCATTTGACGCACACATTTGACGAGATTGGTGTACGGTTTCAGACGCGAGATTACCATATTTTCACCCAGAGGTGTTGCCGGATGTGATCCCAGTTGTTGTTGAGCTTAGGGACGGAGTACTAGCGCCTCCGGCTGTTCAGGCTGCGGCTCGGCAGGCCCAGCTTGAGGCACTGGGTCTGGCTCAGGCTCAGGATCAGCCTCAGCCTCCGCCTCCGCATTTGCCTCTGGTTGATCACGTCATTGACGACGAGATCCCGCCACCGCCGCCTTCGCACCCGCCGCAGTACCCACCACATGTTTATGCAGACCTGCCTCCTGCTGCGCAGGCGGTGGCTCGGGACTTCGATCGGCGTCTTCGACGTTCTGAGCGATACCAGATGTGGATTATTGAGACGCTCAGGGAGCTCCGGGCTCACACAGGATTGCCGCCCCATCCACTGCCACCTTCCCCACCGCCAAAGGATCAGTAGCTTTAGTTTGTTTTGTTTTTATTTTGTATTAGACATTCAGTTGTACTTTTGATTTGTATGTACAAACTGATTTTATATATGTATTTATGCAGTTGATCTTTTATTTACACGATGTCTGTTTGGATTGTTTGCGCTTATTTCATATGTCTCTTTCACAACTTAGTGTACGGTGTTTTAATTAAACATGTTCGTGTAATTGAACAAAATAAAATCGGTTAACACTTACTGTACGGTATCTTATAAACGACTGTTATCAATCAACTATAACCGGCACACTCACGTTAAACGACCGTTATACATCAACTTTAAATTATATATGTTTTATAAAAATAAACACAAATCAACTACTTTTCAACAAAAAATCACAACCAAACAACAAACAAACACCCCACTTTTTCCACCAAAAAAACAAACAGACACACCTATGCGCCGCACTTTGGCCAAAATGCATCGCTTATGTACAAGGTCAACATACAAGGTCTAACATGTTTAGTCCTTGTCTGTTGACTTTACATCTAAGCATTGTGCTTTGGCTCTTCATGAGTTTTTAATTAAAATTTCTAAATTGATTTCATTCAGCAAATAAAACTTTCAAAAGAATATCAAATACGATTTTGGAACATTCATTTTGTTTTTGTTTTTTTTTTCAAATAGTTAAAAATCGCTAACTTTTCTCTCTCCTTTTCAGTAAATAATAATTTTTATACTTTTATCATTATCTTTTCTATCTTCTCTACCTACAACCACTCTCAAAAATGTTAAAAATTATAGAGGGTAAACAATATTTTCTTTAAATTTACTGATGAACAGTAATTATACTCTATCTCCTCTACTCACAATTACTCACAACCACTCTATATAATATAGAGGACACACTCACATAATTATAAATGATCAAATGTGATTGCTCTAAAGTTTTTTTTAATTGTGAGAATCTTTAACTTGTTGTGAGGGAGAACTTATACCCTCCTTAATAGATGGCTCAAACCCAACTCTGGTCAGACTATGCTGTCTTAATCAGGCTCACGCTGGCGTCAGAGTTTGGCTAACGACGTTCCCCGAGAAACCATAATCCACTGCCAGTAGCAGGGGCTTGCGCCGCCACAAGAGAGAATCTCTCTGGCGTAACACGTGGTGGACTAAAACCCAGGGTGGCTCGGGCTCAAACTCTTGACATAGGATCTGAAAGAACTAGCATTTATTGTCTTTATCCATCAAATGTGGCACTAGTGAGGATTAAACTTGAGTCGCCAAGGAGAACCCAAATCTTTCCAAACCACTAGACCGATATGAATACTCTAAAGTTGGAAAACTTATCATAGACATTTTTTAAAACGTATTTAATTTATTTCAATTAAAATTCATTTGTTTATCTTTATTTTTTTGAAAGATAATATTAATTTAATTGATTGGCGATATCTTTACAAAAGTAAGAATACAAATTTATTTGAGAGCAGATGGAATTATTAATGATGAAAGGGACATGGTAGGAATAAGAAATGATTAGTAGAAGCAAGGCGTGGCGCGTGGGGTTGAAAACTGTCTAGTTTTATAGACGTAAAATGACGTTCACACGAAAATTAACGGATATATAAAGCCGAAATTATCGCCTTAACTTGCATTTACTAATTTAAATTGGTCTTTATTTATAAGTTTTGTTAACGACAAACTTTCATTAAAAGTGCTAGTTTTGAATTTAAAGTGTTAGTTGCTATTATCTTGATATCACATACAAATACGGTTTTTAAAACCGTCAAAACCATGTTTAATCGCCAGTGAATAAACATGATCCAACTATAGCTTCCGACGCGGGGACTTGATAGGGAATAGGTCTGCACCCCAATGAGCTGAAAGCTCGGGATGAGAACTCAAAGAAGAAAAACATTGTCTCGTCACAGAGAAATGGTTTTTCTTATGATCACCATCCAACGTGAAAATAAGTATATATATAAACGAAAAACCTCAGTACCGAGAGATAGAGAGAGAATGACCCGAGCTCCTTTTATCCTAAGGTGCATCTCCTGGGTCGTGGCAACCGAATGATTGCGTCACCTTCTCTCCTCTTAAGCCTTGGGCAGTGGCGGACCTACCCACAGTCGTGGGTGGGCGGCGCGCACCTCTTGAAAAAAATTAGTGTATATTTTAGGCAAAAACCCGACCGCACCCCTTGAAAATATGGTTAAACGTTTTATCCGCCCGCACCCCCAGCAAATAATTTCTGAGTCCGCAACCGGCCTTGGGGTATACTTTAACCCTTTTTAACTCCAACTAGGTGCCACATCACCCATTTTTCCTAATTTCATTTTACCTTACGTTAAGGAAATAGTTTAATCATGTTAACTCGATCCAACCTTATTTTTTAGTGGTTTTTTGGTTTAAAAAAATAATAATAATTCAATAGTCATAAGGTATATCTTAACCCACATTCTCCTATATATTAATAATACAGTGTTTTGAACAGTAAAAGTTACAATAATATATAAGGTGTTTTTTAATAGTTTTATTATCTTCTTTACTTTTTAAGTTAGATAAGCTTTTGTCAACCGGTACTGGTATTGAAAATACCAGTACGGTTATCGGTACATAAAGGTAAAAATCGACACCAGACTGGTACAGAAAACACTAAAAGTCGGTATCGAATTCTCCTATATATTAATAATACAGTGTTTTGAACAGTAAAAGTTATAATAATATATAAGGTTTTTTTTTTAATAGTTTTATTATCTTCTTTACTTTTTAAGTTAGATAAGCTTTTGTCAACCGGTACTGGTATCGAAAATACCAGTACGGTTATCGGTACATAAAGGTAAAAACCGACACCAGACTGGTACAGAAAACACCAAAAGTCGGTATCGAATTGATTTTGAAAATCTTTGGGTGCGGAAAATTCGGTACTGCTACCCGATACCATTTGCTTATCCCTGATCACGGGTGCCGTATGAACAACAACGGTATCGTACATCTTTTTTTTTCTTCAACTTTTAATGATTTCTTTTTTTTAGTTTCAGGGGTAGGGATGAGCTCGGTGGTACTGGTACCCAAAATACCAATTACGGTACCTGTATATGATGGTAAAAAACGGCAGCGAACCGGTACCAGGGACGCCAAAAGTCGTACCGAATTGGTACTTAAGATTTTTCGATTTGGGAAATTCGGTACCGGTACCCAGTATCATTTGCTCATCTCTGACCACAGGTTTCATACGAACAACATTATTACCATACAACTTTTTTTGTTGATTTTCTTTTGGTTATCTTTTAGTGTTTTTTATATATTTCCTTTTTATTCTTGTCAGTGGTTTTTATGCGCAACGCATTCGTAGTGATTTCAAAACACATGTAAACACAGACTAAACAACAAAAGACGTTCGCCGCAACGCGACGATAGTAAAAAACTAGTTAACTTGACGCCACATCACCTACAAGGAAATGGTTTAACGCTCTTTAGCTCCACCTTATCCATTTCTTTTTTCTTTCTTTTCAATATTACACATTTAATCAAGAGTAAATTACAAGTTTTGTCCTTTATGTTTGTCCCAAATTGCAGGCGCTGTCCTTTGTCTTTAAAATTGACGAGTTTTGTCCTTAATGTTTGCAAATCTTGCACGTTATGTCCTTTAGGCCAAACCCAGTTAGATTTTTTGGTTAAAACTGATCATGTGCAAGGCACATGAGGGCATTTTAGTCATATCATCTCTTCAGGGACTATTGTGTAAAATACTTATATGTAGGGACTAGTATGTAATAACTTGAAAAGTCAAAAAAATATAGCATCTTTCTCTCTCTCACAACTGCAACTCTGCAAGTCCCCTCTCTCTCTCTTCTCTCCTCTCTCTCTCTCTAACATGATCTGAAGCGACGACTGAATGTGGTGGTGGGTTAGGTGCGGTGGCGTTTGGTGGTGGGTGGAACCGGAGGTAATTCTCCGATGGCGACGGTGATGCTGGTGATCCGGCGTGACGGTTGTTAATGGAGATGAACGACGGTTGTTAATAGGTGCGGCGGGGGAGGTTGTCGGATTACGGTCCCAGATCCGACAAAGTTATATCAGCCTTCATCTTCTTTGTTTCTGATTCTTTGATGAACGACTGTTGTTAATGGAGATGAAGACCAGAGGTAGTGATGACGATGATAGTGAATGATGGTGCTCGGTGGTCAACAGTGACGGTGATGCTGGTGATCCGGCGTGACGGTTGTTAGAATTTTGTAAATTTCTTAGAATTTTTTTGTGGGTTCATATCTTTTTAGGTTAATTTTTTTGTGGGTTCTTGAAATGCTGAAAATTTCTTGTAAACTTTTGTGGGTTCTAATCTTTTTGGATTAACTAAGGTCTGAAGATTCATAAAATGGTGTCTATTGAGTTTGGTGAAGCTGGAACAGGGGATTTGAAAGTTGTGTTGTTTGGTAAACAAGGGTTTATTGTGAAGTTGAGTGTTCATAAAAGTTCTGTCAAAAAATGACAAATTATATACAGAAATCGGCGACAAAGTTGTGTTGGTGGTGTGCGGTAGTTGGAGATCTTGATGACAGTGGTGGTGGTGGTCGCGGTGGAAGGTGGTGGCGGATATTTTTGGGGGTTTTTTTATATTTTTGGTTTTGGGGATTTTTGGGGGTTTTTGATTTAGTATTTAGGTTTTTGATTTTTGGGGGTTTTTTATGCAAGTAGCAGAGAGGAGGTGGAGGGTGGCGGTGGAGGGTGGTGGCGGTGGAGGGTGCTGGTGGTGGTGAAGGGTGGTGGTGATGGAGGTTATATATATATAGTTAAAATAATAATAATATTTTTAACTATTTTTTTATTTTTTAAATACTATTAAATAAACGAAGTAAAAAGACTAAAATGCCCTCATGTGCCTTGCACATGATCAGTTTTAACCAAAAAATCTAACTGGGTTTGGACTAAAGGACATAACGTGCAAGATTTGCAAACATTAAGGACAAAACTCGTCAATTTTAAAGACAAAGGACAGCGCCTGCAATTTGGGACAAACATAAAGGACAAAACTTGTAATTTACTCTTTAATCAAAGTATAAAAATAAATAATAATATTAATATTTAATTAATCTTTCTTTCTATACTAATAAACAAAAATCATTTTTGGACACGTGTCATTCTCTTGTAATTTCTCACCTTTATTTTTTTATTTATCTCTTTTATTAAATAAATTATATTAATATTAAAAATCAATTTAACTAAATCTATTTATCTCTTTTGTTTTCATAATTTGAAATTGATTTATTTTTATACTAATAAACAAAAATCATTTTTGGACACGTGTCATTCTCTGGTAATTTCTCACCTTTATTTTTTATTTATCTCTTTTATTAAATAAATAATATTAATATTAAAAATCAATTTAACTAAATCTATTTATCTCTTTTGTTTTCATAATTTGAAATTGATTTCTTTTTTAACTCTAAAGTTTCAATCTTTGGCAATTTAAGTCTAAAGTTTCAATCTTTGGTATTTTAACCCCTTTGATTAATTTGATTTTTCACTTCTAATTCAAAAGTTTTCATCTTTTGCAATTTAACCCCTTTAATTTTTTTTTACTTTCAACCCAAAGCTTTTCATCTTTCGCAATTTAATCTCAACACTTTTTTACTTTCAACTTTAGTCTCTTATATACTTTTCATCTTTCATAATTCTCCGTTTAACGTGTCGTTCTAAATTTCCGAGTTAACACGTCGCAACGTGCGCTTGGGGTTCAACGTTTTTTCATCTATTTTTTTCCTGTTTGACATGTCTGTCGCAGCGCGTCTATTTTTCCTGTTTAATAGGTCTGTCGCAACGTGTGATTAATTATTTTTTTATCGGTTTTACACATAGGCTCGTGGTCATGTGAGAAATATTTGCCTTTCATCTAACATGATATATAACTAATGAATCCCCGCCGCATTGCGGCTGGTGGTAATTCTAGTTTCTTTATTAAAAACAAACATTGACAATAATAAATAAGACATTAAATATATAAAAAAAAAAAAAAGAAAAAATCACGTATGTGTTCGTTATGTCTTATTTTCTTTCTTCTGTCAATTGACTGTTTAAATTCGTGAGAAATTGATTAAATATTAATATTAATACTATTAATCTAAATATTAATAAAAGATTACATAAAATGCCACATGGCAGTTTCTCCTACACCCTCAAACATTCTAATTAAAAATTATTTATTTTATTATAGTTTAAACATTAAAGATAATACTGAACTCAAACCAAATTTCTTCGATAATAGATATTATATTCTAATTTTAAATTCTTTAAATTTCCTAATATTTTTAAGCTTATGATATAGATATATTATAAAACCTGTATCATTTAAACAAATGGAGCTATTATAAAGTCTGTTATAAAACCTGTATCATTAATAGGATGAGTTTAGTTTTTTTAGTTATTAACAATAACAAATATATATTCTAAAGTTATAAATAGTGGAACCCCTCGTACAATGCGGCAGGAATTAGCTATGATCGGTAGCAGTTTGTTTCGTTATGATGCCGTCACTCGGTATAACAACCTAACGAAAAAACAAATGGAATAAAATCCTTAAGCCTTAGTATAAAAATCTTGTGGTAACTTATTTTTTTTTACTATTCCTTGCACAAAAAACAAAACATGATATCAAAGTGAAACTCATTAATGAAATAAGTGTTCTAGCTAATATTAAGAGTTAGGGGCTGTTTGGCAACTTCTGAATGTGTAAGTGCTGAATTAGTAAGAGGTCTGAACCATTAAGAGGCAGTATAATGCTTAACTGTTCAGAGGCAAATGTCTGGCCAATACAGATAAGATGTCTTACTCATTCAGACTCAGAATAATGCTTACCATTCAGAGACAAATGTCTGAATCATTCTGACATCTGCTCGCAAAACAAACAGTCTGAGCCATCAAATGCTGAACCAGTAAGATGTTTGAACTGTTAAGAACCTCATTAAGAGCTAAACAAACAGCCCCTTAGACGTATTAGCAAATTTATCATGTGTAGCTTTCCATTTCAAATTATTCATAATTCAAGTTTTCTAAATTATAAGTTTTAACTTATGTATATATTGATAAATAGCAATAATTATCTATGATATATTAGCATCTTAAATTGTGTTAATTTATTTCATTTTTCTATAAATTTCAAAGAAATTGATGTTTTTCTGATTATGGATGGTCTTAAGCAATTTTTTATGGTATTTGTTATCTTTTACTTACGTGAGATATTTTCTATATTCAACCCGTGTAACATACGGGGTCCATAATCTAGTTATTCTTATAATAACTGTTGACTTATAAATATTTAGTGGCTCTTAGTTAAAAAAGGAAAACGTAATCGATTCAAAGCTTAAAAAGAGTAGTTAGCAACTTTCATGCTCCTTTGCTTTACGTTAACATGTTAACAAATGGAAGCTTTGACCTCCTTTAACACCAAGAGGAAGTGGTTTGTATGACCTGTTAACATGTCATGTCATCTTTAACATCCGAGGTGTTAGAGGTCCGGTTAACATGTTAAAAAGTAACCCCTTTAATGCTCTTTAATACAAGGAGGGAGTGATGTACAACGCCGGTTAACATGTCATGTCATCTTTAACGCCCTAGGTGTTAGGATACACCTCAAAACCTTAATGAATGATTCAACATGCAAAGTGTGATGCCTTTCCACGTCAGCATCCTCACATGCTACATTCGTGATTTATTTAAACAAGGAGTTTGATTATGATTAGGTCTGACCTAACCGACATCAATATGGGGCATGAGGATTTGGTACCCGGATCAATCTATATGGTTAGGGGTCCATACCTCTTCAGCCGATCAGATTAGGAGTGAACCGGTTCTATTTATAGTTCGAAAAGCCGTTATCATGGTTTAATTTACGGTTTAGGGTATACGGGGCACTTCTCGGGGAGGCATGCGGTGACCCTATTCCCCGAGCGGGAACACCGCCGCCATCACCGCGGTGATGCAATTCGGTGAATGGAATCGGTGTGTATTCACCGATGAGGGATTCAAACTTTAAACGGCTATATAGCCGTTATACATTAAAAAAAAAAATTCCTAACCCCTATAAATACTACCTCTTAATCTTTTTATTTTTCAAACCCAAAACAACTCTCACCCATTCAACTCATCTAATTTTTTTAACCAATCTTTAAAAAAAATGGATTCCAAGTTCCCGTTTTTTCTCCCCTGCCCGACTTTCCTGACGATGAAGATTCATCGTCAAGCGATGGTAGTTTAATTTTCTTCCAAAATCTCATCCAACAAGCGGAGCTACTAGACACGGCATCGTCTAGTAGTTTAATTTTCTTCCAAAATCTCATCCAAAAAACGTGGAAGCGAATAACGAGTGGTTTCAAGAGGGCTTGGACGGGAGAATAAAGAAAAGTTTCACGCCGTTGCAAAAGGTTACTTCTGCGATTAAACAACTTGCAACCGGTAACCCACCAGACGAAAACGACGAGTATTTAAATATGGCTGAAAGGACAACCGTTATTTCTTACTCAACGAAACGGAACGGCGCCAAATTGTCCATTTCAAGTGAACGACCACTTATACAAACGCGGGTATTATCTTACTGATGAGATCTACCCTAGCTGGTCCGTGTTTGTGAAGTCTTTTCCATATCCTCACATCCCGAATGAAAAAAAGTTCAAGAGGCAACACGAGGCCGCAAGAAAAGATGTGGAACGGGCGTTTGGTGTGTTAAAGGCGAAGTGGGGAATACTAAATCGTCCAATGCGTTCCAAAACGGTGAAAAAGATAAGGTCCATCGTGTATACGTGCATTATTTTACATAACATGATTATAAAAGACGACGGAAGGGCGATAGCACCGGTACACATTCAAGATCCTCCAGTCGAACCCGTCTTCGATGATACAGCTTATAGCGAGCTCATTGACGAAGAAACGCATTGGAGACTAAAACATGATCTCGTTGCGCATCTCGGACGTTTAGATCTACCTCACCTTGAAGTGAGTTCCGACGACGAGTAGTTTGTTTTTTTATTTTTCTAGTTTGAATGTAATTTTTATTTTTAATTTAATGAAATGTCTTTTATTAAATTTTATTTAATTTTTATTAATATTTGTTTAATTTATAAACATGCATAATTACAACAAATAAAAAAAACAAAAAAATAAAATAAAAAAACAAGTCTCCTAAGAGAGGAGTGCCGCCATCAAATTGAGGGTGTGAGGGGAGTTGACGTGGCGCGTGCTGATTGGCCGTGCGTAAGAGATGGGACTCCCCTAAGAGAGGAGTGCCCCTCTCACCCTTAGGACTTGCCATCAGAATTAAACGGTTAGAATAAGTATATATTCTTAACTTAATCGATTTCATGTTATTACTTATTTTCTGAGTGCCCCTCTCACCCTTAGGACTTGCCATCAGAATTAAACGGTTAGAATAAGTATATATTCTTAACTTAATCGATTTCATGTTATTACTTATTTTCTCACCTTTTTTTAACCCTTTAACAATCAAAAGTAAAAAGGTTTGATATTTTTTGTAGAACTATTATATTTAGAACTTTCGATAATCTAATGGTATGGTTCCGTGCTAAAAAAACGGCCCAAAGCAGCAAACCATCATAACCAAACCGTTTTGGCCGACCAAACCAATCTGGTTGGCTTGGTTTAGTTTTCTCAAAAATTGTACTTTCTAGTTCAGCCAAAAGTTTCGTCAAAAGTCACCTGAACCAGAACCGTGAACAATGTATGATTAAAAAATGTATGATGAATCGGCTATACTCAATTGTCGAATACACGTATAATGCATTAAAATGAGTATCACATACCGTATAGACTCAATTTATTTTGGGTGTTGTTAAATACACCCAAAAAGTCAAACTTTTTTTACTTTTACCCACAAGTCAGCCATTTCAATCAATTTTTCAACTTTTTTCTATAAACAACCTTGATGGAACAAGTTTTCATAAACCAACTTTATTTCATTTTCTTTTCATTTAATTTTTCCCTTTTTTGTTATTGTTTTTCTATTTTCTTTCAATTTCAATTCTTAGTTTTGTTTTTCATTTTAAAAATGAAATCTTATATTATTATTTACTTTTTTTATTCTTTTATTATTTAAAATAATTACAACTAAACAGCTATTTAAATTGTTTTTTTCTTTTATTTTATAATTTAAAACTAATGAAGCAAAGACGGTTTGAAAATATTATAGCTATATTATTTAGATTTTTTATTTTAGTTTTCATGAAAAATATATTAAAACAGACAAAGTTTTCATAAAAAAAGGTGTATTTTAGTGGCCCATTTTTTTCTTTTATTCTTATGTTCTCTTTTTTTTAACAGAGCATATCATTAAAAAACAAACGGGCGAGCCCTCAAAACAAGGACCGCCACAAAACCACTTACAACATATACAACGGGTTACGCGACCATTCTTTCCACTCAATACTACCAAACTTCGTCGTATATTTTAACCATAAGAAAGACCAAGACTTAACCAACGCAACCGCTTCTATCATCTTAGGACTACAATTCTGAAACACTTTCCCATTCCTTAATTTCCATAACACCCAACAGGTAACATAAACTATACCTCGAATGATCTTTTTAGCCCATTTAGCTCCTTGCGCATGCTCTTGAATCTCCAGAAGATCCTTAAAATCAAAGGCTATAATCGGCCCAACTCTACACCACTGCTCCACAGCCAACCACAAGCCACTCGCGAAAAAGCAACCGGTAAACAAGTGCATAACACTTTCCCCTCCTGTACCACATAGCGGACACGAGTCATTTTGAATATTTATCCTCCTTCGAATCAACGCCTCTCTAGTTGGAATACTATCCTTTTCCGCTCCCCATATAAAAAGGTTCACTTTAATTGGTATCCAAGATTCCCATCTCATAACCTGATCGCTCCTGACTTTGCAAACCTGTCTAATCCAGTCTTTGACCGAAGCGACAGTCATCACTTCATTATTCTCTACCCCCCAAAACCATTTGTCCCGCTCTCCTGATAACTTACAATTGTTAAGCAAAAAATCGACATCCTGCATCTCCGAAAGCTCCTCAACCGACGAAAGACGACGTTTCCAATCCGGTTCGAACCTCCATTTACCATCGATCCATAGCAACCTGTCCGCCACTGTGCATTGCTTGTTCCGATCCAAACTGAAAAGATGTGGCCATCTCTCCTTTAAAACTGTTCGGCCCACCCATTGATCATACCAAAATTTAACCGTTTCCCCGTTCCCCACTTTAGCCGAAAGAAGCTCAAAAAAGTTCTTCCCGTTAACCATCCGACCCTCTATCTCCTTCACCACCGAATTCCAGCACCCTTTGAATCTGCGATTAGACGGAATAAACCTCCATCTACCTCTACCCCCATGAATCACTTCCACCACTTTACGCCATATACTATTAGATTGCATCTTAAACCGCCACACCCATTTGGCCAAAAGCGCATAATTAACATCTCTTAACTTCGTTATACCCAACCCCCCATTTTTCTTAGCCTTAGTCACCGAGCTCCAAGCAACCCAACTCATTTTCTTACCTTCGCTAGAACCAGCCCACAAAAACTTTCTCATCAACCTTTCAATGAGATCCAACACCTTAACAGGAGCTTTAAATAGAGACAGATAGTATACCGGTAAGCTAGCGAGGACCGACTTAACTAAAGTTAATCTCCCCCCCTATCGATAACGTCTTAGCCTTCCAAGAAGCCAATCGTCTTTTAACCGTGTCAATCACCGACTCCCAATAGCAACTTTTATTCATATTCGCCCCCACTTTGACCCCTAGATAATCAAAGGGAAACTCACCGGTCCTGCAACCCAGAATGTTAGCCATCTCCACCACCTTATCTTTGTCCACCCCAATGCCAAACAAGAATGATTTGCTAATATTAATTTTTAACCCTGAACAAATATGAAATACCCTTAGTAATCTCGCCGTTTTCTCGATGTTCTCACCGGACCATTCCCCCAATAACACCGCGTCATCCGCATATAGCAAATGAGAGATATTGAGGCTCCCATGAAAGGTCCTAAGATCTTTGATCTCCCCAAGATCACAAGCCTTCCTGATTAAACACGAAAACGCCTCCATGACAATAAGAAAAAGAAACGGAGATAACGGGTCCCCCTGTCTAACCCCCTTTTGACACTGAAAATCGAACGTGGGAGACCCGTTAACCAAAACTGCCGATCTAGCAGAACTCAGAATCCCTTTTATCCATAAACACCACCTGCTCGGGAACCCCATTTGGCCCATCACCGACAAAAGAAAACCCCAATTTACATTATCGTATGCTTTTTCAAAGTCTATTTTCAAAACAAATCCTTGTCTCTCTGTCTTCTTTAACCAACCAAACAACTCGTTGATGATAAGCGGGCCATCCAAAATAAATCTATCCTTGAGAAACGCCGTCTGAGTTTCCGATATAATCTTCCCCAACGACTCCTTCACCCTAGCAGCAAGAACTTTTGAAATAACTTTACTAATAACCCCCACCAGAGTGATAGGCCTATAATCCTTTAGCTCGACCGGGGAACTAATCTTCGGAATCAGAGAAATAAATGAAGTACCACAACCTCTACTAATCACTCCCGTATCATAAAAGGAGCAGAACATTCTAAAGAAATCATCTTCCAAGTCATCCCAAAAATGCTTTATAAATCGAAAATTAAAACCGTCTGGCCCCGGGGCTTTGTCAGAACCACAATCGAAACAAAGTTTAAACTCCCCCAATCTAATATCAGACAACTTTCTCTCCATCTCTCCCTTGTCCTTAACGTCCAATAATGATACAAATCCAAACCGGTTCCCCAACTTATCCCTCTTTCTTGCTATGTATATGTTGAAAATCTCTGCATGGACACGAACCACCTCTGCTAAATCCATCCCGCTGCATCGATCTGGAAGATTTGACCCAAAGAACTTCGTCAACCGTCTTTGAATTGCTTCCGGAATAGGTTTCCGGCGGTCTCCCATAGAGAGAATTCTTTTATTTTTTCTCCTTATGTTCTCTAGTATATACATATGTACTAATTTAAATATACTTATTTCTTTTTTCTAAAATTTAAAACAAACAAGTTTCCATAAACCAACTTTATTTCATTTTCTTTCCATTCAAATTTCGCCAAAGCCGCCATTTGATTTCGCCGGAACCGCCATTTGATTTCGCCGAAGCCGTCGTCCCTTCTTGTCTTTTCGTCGTCCTCATTCATGTCTTTGATTTCGCCGGAGCCGTCATCCATTTAAACGCCACTGGATATACAGAAGCTCTTGTGATTTGTTTATATATAATTAAACGCCACTGGCATACTCTTGTGATTTGTTTTTTTTACGTTAAAGGAAAAGTTTAACAGAATATAATTAAAGTAAAAAAATCATATATACTTTATTTAAAATGATAATACTCTTGTGATTTGTTTATACTAACATGCTCTTATATATAAAGTTGGCATACTCTTGTGATTTGTTCATTATATATAATTTGTTTATATAAAGTTGGCGTCTAGAATTATATACCCAGCTTTATCGCCGTGAAAATGATTTTGTCGATCTAAGTGATTAATTGTTTTAATGTTTGCACGTTTACTTTTATATTAGATGAACTTTTATTTATTTATGATGAACTTTTTCACTTTCATGTTTATAATAAAGTGTCTTGATTATTTATTTATTAATATTGATATTAATACTAATAATAGTATAACAAAATATAAAAAAGTAACAAAAATATTATAAAATAAAATAAGATAAAAAACATAATTATTACTTTTGACTTTATAATAAAACATAATTATTACTTTTAACTTTATAATAAAATAATATAATAAAGTAGTTAATCATTACTAAAGGGGAAATTTTACAGGGTAGCAGTTAGGCATCTTACTAAAGGGGAAATTTTACAGGGTAGCAGTTAGGCCAGCTATGCTTTATGGAACAGACTGTTGGGCTATCAAGAAGACACAAGCGCGTAAGATGGAGGTAGCAGAGTTGAGGATGCTGAGGTGGATGTGTGGTCACACGAGGTTAGATCGGATAAGAAATGAGGTTTTTAGGGAAAGATTAGGAGTGGCTAATATATCGGAGAAGATTAAGGAGGGGAGATTGAGATGGTTTGGGCATGTGAAGCGGAGGGAAACAACGGCACCAGTTAGAGTAGTGGAAACTCTTACTGTGGAGGGGAGGAGAGGAAGAGGCAGACCCAGACTGACATGGGATGAGCAGATCAGGCATGATTTACTAGAGTTGCATCTCTCGGAGGACATGGTCCAAGATAGGACTTCGTGGAGGCGCAAGATTAGGGTTAAAGACTTCTAGAGGATATTGAAGTAAGGTCTTAGGGGTATTTCAGGGACGTAGGATGTTCCTATTCTTTAAGTAACTTTTTCGGTGATTGCCTTCTTGTGTTTATGCCCAAATGATGTTGTATGCTGTTTTACATGATTCACATTATGTGCCACTCTGTTTACTTTCTTGGTATGGGCGACTTCATATTTCTATATATCTACATATCTTTTTCTATATGCTTTGACTTGGTGTGTTGGTTTCATGTTCGTTTTAGAGCCGAGGGTCTCTCTGGAAGCAGCCTCTCTATCCATATGGATAGAGGCAAGGTCTGTCTACATCCCACCCTCCCCAGACCCTATAAGTAGCTTTGCTATTTGTGGGATTTACTGGGTATGGTTGTTGTTGTTGTTGTAGTTAATCATTACTAAATTTGACTTTTGGGTATATTAATCTTTATCTTGGGTATATTTATCACACCCCTTTATTTTAAGATGTATACATCATAATTTACTAATTCCCTTAAAATTATAACCATATCCATATCCATATCCATATCCATATCCCCTCTCGTGGCCCAAGTGGTTTACTCCCATGTGGTTAGGTCGGCCGGTTCCTCCTTTGGGAGGTCACCGGTTCGACTCCCACTTGTGGCATTAGGGGGGACGTCCGAATGATGGATCGTATCCTACCGAGGCATGGTGCGGTCTTGAGGGCAACCCGGTTTTACCCAGCTGTTACCCCAACGAGTATCTCGTGTGGGGGCAGTATGGTTTCCGGGCGGAAGTCAGCTTGCGCGGCGGCCGGGGCCCGATCGAACATCGCGTCCAAGAGTGCGGGGCTGACGGGGGAATGTCTTTGACATGAACCCGGTGACCACTGGTCCAATACATAGAAAGTCACATTCCAAAAAAAAAAACTATAGTTAATTACATTTTAAATTAAATAATCTAAAAATTCACAAATCGCTTCTATACTATATTTAAGTAAGATGCCTTTTTAGATACAATGTTAAAATATATAAAAATACTTTTATATTAGTAATAGTAATATTTTCTAAAACTTTTTTTATCAAAAACTTTTCAAATAAACTTATGTTTTTAATTAATTTTATTGGAACTTCCAACACTCACAAAAATATCAAATAAACAGATCTCAATTACTCCCTACTCAAAACTATTAAATACAGAGAAAACATGTGACAATAAAGTAATTTTCTTCTGTGAAGAAAGTATATGGTTTGTTTTTGTCAAGTTCAAAAGTCTTGGCCTTTTTTGTCCTTTTAATAGTACCGATATTTATTTTTAAGTATATATAAAATGATTACCCATATTTTATGTATTGCGCAATGTGAATTACATGTTTTAGAAAATGATCCCATACAAGAAGGATGTTTATCATGAAATATATATATATATATATATATATATATATATATATATATAGAGGTCTGTTAACGTACAATACAGCTTAACGTACATCACGTACGACAGATAATTACGCACGTTCATTTGAAAATCACGCACGTTATAAACTAAAAAACCCAAATCACGCATGTTGGAAAACATTAATCACGCATGATGAAAGCATGAATCACGCACGTTATACACAAAACACGCACGTTGTCGTACGTGATGTACGTTAAGCCGTATTGTATTTTACACTTTTCCTATATATATACTAGATTAGAACCCCGTGTATTACACGGGCTGAATAAATGTAAATTTAATAATTTATATACTAAATAATATATCTTTAAAAACCTTGTTTATTACACAAATTAAGTAAATGTAATTTTATATACTAAATAATAAAAGTTACATCTTTGAGAACTCGTGTATCGTTGTACGAGTTAAATAAATAAAATTTTATACATCAAATAATAAAAAATACTAAACAATAAAAAATTATATCTTTTAAAAAACCTCGTGTATTGTACGGGTTGAATAAATCTAATTTTATATATCAAATAATAAAAAAATATATTTTTAAAAACCTCATGTAATACATGGGTTGGGTAAATTTAATTTTGCATAGTAAATAAAAATTATATCTTAAAAAAACCCCGTATAGTGTATTACACGGGTTGAATAAATGTAATTTTGTATAGTAAAATAATAAAAAAATTATACCTTTTAAAACGTGTATTACATGTGTTGACTTCTGTTTAATTTTAGATTTTGATTTCCTGTATTTTTCTCTTCTATTAAATTGTAATAATAAATTTCTTTAATTTGACAATAATAAAATTACATCTTAATTCATATTCTTTTTTTTTATAAAACATATTAAAAAATATATAATATTTTATTTAAAATAAATATATTTAAAACATATTACTGATTATAAAGAGTCATATACATTTTGAATATGTTGCTTAAATTTGGATGTAAAAGTATAAACATAAATAAATTTTGATGTTTAACTATAATAAAACTATCATATAACATGTAACACCACGTGTTTCGGAAGTCAAAGTCAAAGTCAAGATTGAAGTCAAAGAAAGAAAAGATTGCTAATTGCGATCTGTCACTCCTTGCTCAACTCCTGCTTTGACTTCTTTGACTTGTAGATAATCTATTTGTTTTATCGCATTAGTTGTATTATGTGGAGTACTTGTTAATAATCGAGGTTTAATCGCATATTAATCGCTAATCGACTTAATCGCTATCGCACTTGCAACTCGAAATTGTGCGTTCAGGAAATTGTTTTATGTGTGTGTTTTACTTATGTGTTACTTGTGCATGTTTATTTATATTATGTTGTGGTAATCAATCGAAACGCAATCGCAACGCTATCGCAATCGAATCGCAAATGCTAATCGCAGGATGTTTAGGATGATTGTATGTTAGATATAGTAGTTGGGATTAAAAGTAATTTAATAAGCAATTCTATCGCATCGCTCGTTCGAATCGCATCGCAACGCTCAACACTCGAATCGAAACGACAAAACTCATCGCGCCGAACTCTAGGGTCGAGTGGCCAACCGATCGGATTGCCATCCGATCGGGCTGCCACCCGATCGGACTGCCACCCGATCGACCAGCCACTTACCACACTTTCCATTTTAGGAAACCCTATAAATACCCCCCATTTGTCACCTCTTTGATGGTGACAGCTCCTTTGTTCGACCAACTCGCTTCAGCCCGCATTTCTTCCGATTTCTCTCAAATCTTGTAAGTTTCAACCTAAATCTTGTACTTCCTTGATCTACACGCACTCCTACACCTTTCTATCTTTTGAATCTCAACTTTTAACCGAGAAATCTGTGGATTTGAGGTGTTCTAGGATGATGTCACCATGGTGTTCTTATGAACTTCATGTTTTGGCTTCAATCCACCAAGAACAACTTAGATCTGGACGATTTCCATATGAATGAACAAAGATCTTGCATAGATCTGAACATGATCACGGTGAAAAGGATTGAAAGATGACTTTCTAACTTTCTTTCAACTCTTTTACACTCAATGCACTCAAACCCGATGGAATCGGAGCTTGTTCTGATCTTCTACTCATTCTTAGTGTTGTATCAGTTCTAGATCTGGATTCTATCCAAGAGACAACTGAGTTCGGGTTTGAACATGAAAAACCGTCTCGAATCGTGAACTGGTCGGACTAGGGTGATTCCTGTTCGATCGGGTCACTTGGGTCGGGACGAGGTTCTGTTGTTCAAGCAAGGTATCAAAACGTCTCATTCAAAGACTACAAAACTTCAAACAGAATTAAGTGGCAAGATGATCTGACCGTTGGGACAGATTGCCGTCCGATCGGATTGCCATCCGATCGACCGACCATCCGATCGGGTTAAACTTAGGTTCCACACTTAAACTTTTATTCAAACTATTCAAGGACTTGGACATTGAACGGATTACCGTCCGATCGGATTGTCATCCGATTGAGCGACCGTCCGATCGTGTGACATCTAGGACTTTGGTACTTAAACAATTTCAACATGTTCAATACACATGGGTTGCCATCCGATCGAGTGACCATCCTGCTGTGAACTTGTTCTCACACTGAGAAGCCTCGCCAATCGGATCGCCGTTCGATCGAACGACCGTTCGATCGACCGACCTGAAGGGTAGAGATACTTCTCTATTTTCAAAATGCTACAACGAAAACTTCAAAAGTCAAACCATCATACACAAACACATCCTCACCAAACGAGGTGACAATCCAATAGAATGGCCACCCGATCGGGTGACCATCCGAACGGATTGCCACCCGATCGACTGGCATCCGATCGGATTGCCATCCGATCGGATTACCATTCGATCATTGGTACACTTGTATCGTTTTATGCGCCGCTTATCGTTATGCTATCGTTAACTGTTCAGGCTAATTCCGCTCTAAGCGCTCCCTTCAATCCACAAACTCTACCGCTGTGAGTATACTCAAACCCTTTTTGCTTTACGCACTTTTAGGTGTTACATACGTTACTTATTCTAAATCACATCAAACACACTACGCAATACTTTAACGCTAACCGCTACTGCATGTATACGTGTTTCGATGAATGCTTGTTTGTTATGTTTACACATAGATTGTTGTCTACCTGCCTTAGCAACGATAATACTATAGTTTGGACTCAGCACCTGTTCACTCAGGGGTTGTTAAGGACAACTAATCACATGGTTCACAGTGGTGAATATGTGTTACGAACTGCCTTGGGCAGTTAACCCGCAGTCATTGGTATCGATAGGATCATGTCGATAACTAACGTGCTTCACATCACACGTTGTACGTACTGGTTACGCGTAATCGATTTCGAACTCTATATGCTATTACTAAACTTGTGTGCTCACCTTTACACTATGTGTATTGACTTTTACTTTAACGTATGTGGCAGGTGCATAAGATGCTAGGACGCCTTGTTTGCTGTGTGATGAAATCGAGGCTAGGAAAGAGTCCTAGAAACAAACAAATAAATAAATTGTCTTTTGTGAAATCTGAGTTGTCGGATCAGTACTTGTTTATGAGATCATTATCTGTAATAACTGTTTTATTTGGATATGTTATGGTATGGTATGGGACGTGACGTTTAAATATCTGGTAATTAATAGTTGTTGTGGATACTCATGAACAATCTGTTTCGCTCAGTGCCGCGCCCCGATGATTCCGCCATCAGTTGGGGTGTGACAGATTGGTATCAGAGCCATAACTATAGGGAATTAGGCCAGACTTGACCTAGTCCGTGTCGATGTCTTAGAAACGACCTAGTCTATAGTTAGGTACCAACAGACCGACTTGTGCAAACCCTATAGGGGTCTTGTGCAAGCTTACTTGCTATTTCTCGCTATTCTCGCTTACGCTACACTATCACTGCACTCTAATTTTTGAAAAAATGAACGAGTGATTGGGTCGAGATTAGGTGTGAAAATCGCAAACTCTCGACTAAATCGCTTGTTCGAATCGCATTTTATCTACAAACAGGAGAATTTGCGTTGAATCAGGGGTGAAATCCGCACTTCGACGCAAATTTCCTCCCTATTTTATCAACAGTAGGAACGAAGTTGCTAAGTTAAGGGTGAAACCCGAATCTTGATGACTTGTTCCGTGTTCTATTTTGTTTTAACAAAGCTCTCTCCAAAGTCTCGACGGACTCCGACGACTTGAAGTCACACTACAACTGGAAGGATGCGTGTCAACTGCCCGAAACCGAGGCAAGAGCACAGTCTAGAAGGCCAAAGTGTGGACCGAAGGTCCTTGTGAATAGTCGAAACACTTTGGGTAGTCAATGTCTATCGAGCTGCAGACAGTCTATTCTCGATTTTATGTGTTTCGATCTTGAGCCCGCAGTTGCTGACTCTGATATTTGTCGCTTTTACGTGAATTTTATGTGCTTTATGTTATTTTATCTGTTTTGTGCTTTGATTTTGGTGGATTATTCGCTTTTCACTCTTCGCTTTGATCGAAACACACGAACCGCACTACACATCTACCTCAAGACGCTGACAAATCGCTGATACTTGTGGATGATCGCATGCTATGTTATACGCTATACTATACTACTCGCTGTGTACTCGCTAATCGCAATCGCTATTCTCGAACGCTCGCGGACTGTGAAGGATAGGTTTCTGTATTCTGACTGCCTCTTGTGCTTTTGTGCCTTACGTGTCTATGTGTTTCGGTGCTCTACTTGACTATGCCTTATGTGCTTATGTGCCTATGTGATTGTATGATTCTGTGAATCTGTGTCTATGTGCCTGTGTGTTTAAGTGATACATGATCGTGTTCCTGAGCTTTAGTAGTATTAGGCATGTGAGGTGAGATTCGATTATATTGTGTCTGAGTCCTATGACGATGTCTGTTGCAGACAATGTCGTCATCTGGACCTCGTCACCCTCGAACTGCTCGCCAAGAACAGAGAGACAAACGCCTTGCTGCACTCGTCACTAGGCAGATAGCAAAAGTCATTCCTCAGGTCGTTAACGATCTACAAGAGCATGCTAGCAAGTCTTCTGAAGATTCTAGGACTGAAACTCCTAAAGATGCTCCTAAAGCTGCTTTTAGCTTCAAGCAGTTTAAAGCTTGCGGACCGAAAGAATTTACTGGCGAAGATTTCAATGGTTTGATTCGATCGAGGTCACCCTGCGCCAGAATGGCTGTCCTCATGATCTCCGCACTCTCAACGCGACCGGCGTCTTTCAGTCCCGTGCCTTAGACTGGTGGACGGCCGAGAGAAACAAACGCGGAAATGATGCAGCTTACAGTTTGACGTGGGATATGAGTTGAAGAACGTCATGTTGGAAGAGTTCTGCCCTCCCCACGAGCGCCAAAAGTTGGAGGACGAATTCTGGCATATCAAGCAGAAGGATGGTGACAATGCTGCTCTAACTGTTCGCTTCAAGAAGCTTAGCATAATCTGTCCTGATCAAGTCAAGACTTCTGCTATGGCAATCAAAAAGTATATCCGAGCTCTGCCGGATTGTGTGGCAGATTTTGTGCAAACTTCCAGACCAGCAACAATCGAGGAAACTTACCTGCTTGCAGCTGAAATCAACGACAAGCGAGTCAAGTCTGGTGTCTGGGATAAAGCTCCCAAGAATCTGCATCAAGCTACCGCCGCACCAACCGCTGAAGCCACCGCTACCCCTTAGTCTTCAAAGGCCTCTCGTCGCAAGAAGAAGAACAACCGCAACTCCAGCAACAAAAACTGTGTTGTAACCATTGCTGCCCCACTCCAGGCTGTACCAGCTCAGCAGCAGATGCAACACCGCCAGACTGTGGCACCGGTAACCCAAGTACCGCCGGCAAAGCGTGCTTATACTGGTCCTCACCCTGCCTGCCCAACCTGCACCTATCACCACCCAGTGGGACTCACCTGCAGATTTTGTGTACATTGCAACATGTACGGCCACTTCACCGCCAACTGCCGTACAGGTCCTCGTCAAGCTCCAGTTACTGCTCATCAAGCTCTACTTCCTGCTCCTCAAGGCCAACAAGCGGCTCAGGCACCCGCGGTCAATGCTAGAGTATGCTTTGCATGTGGTGATCCCAACCACTTCGCAAACATGTGCCCCAATCGGGTTGTGAAGTAAGAGCCCCAGTAGCAGCAGCCCCCGCAACAGCAGCAGCAGCAACAGCAACAAGCCACTCGTTCTCAAACTTTCAACATAAATGTGCGCCAAGCTCAAGCCGACAACAACGTGGTCAATGGTACGTTCCTTGTGAATGGTATTTATGCTTTGTGTTTGTTTAATACTGGAGCCAATAACTGTTTTGTATCGTTTGAATTCGAAAAGCTCCTTAATCGTAAGCGCGCCCATCTCCCCTCGACGTTCGATGTGGAAGTTGCCACCGGAAGAACCATCGCTGTCAACTCTGTTCTTCGTGATTGTACCCTCGAACTCAACAATCACATCTTTCCTATCGATCTTATTCCAATGCAGCTCGGAAGTTTTGATGTCATAGTAGGCATGGACTTTCTTCGTGAAAACCATGCTAAAGTTGTGTGCTTCGATAAGATGATTCGATTTTCGCTCGCTAATGGTGATCAATTGTGTGTTTACGGTGAAGTCGCGTCGAAGAAACTCCAAC
This sequence comes from Helianthus tuberosus, assembly GCA_030545235.1. NCBI lineage: Eukaryota > Viridiplantae > Streptophyta > Magnoliopsida > Asterales > Asteraceae > Helianthus > Helianthus tuberosus. Next base: position 84,616,475 of record CM060394.1, read on the forward strand.
TCATGTCGTGTGTTCAGGCTAGCAAGTATCTCCGCAAGGAATACCAAGCTTTCTTGGCACACATTATAGTAGCAGAGAAAAAGGAAGTTAAGGAAGTAAAGGATGTCCCTGTTGTTCGTGAATTCCCCAACATATTTCCTGATGAACTTCCCGGTCTACCCCCAAGTAGTGATATCGACTTTCGAATCGACCTCATTCCTGGAGCAAACCCTGTTGCTAGAGCTCCTTACCGACTCGCACCGTCCGAAATGCGCGAACTATCGAGTCAGCTCCAGGAATTACTTGATAAAGGCTTCATTCGCCCTAGCACCTCTCCTTGGGGCGCACCAGTCCTTTTCGTAAAAAAGAAGGATGGGTCGTTCTGGATGTGCATCGACTATCGGGAGTTGAATAAGCTGACAATCAAGAACCGTTATCCCCAACCCCGCATCGACGATTTGTTTGACCAGTTACAAGGTGCTACGTGTTTCGCCAAGATCGATTTACGCTCAGGCTACCACCAGTTACGCATTCAAGAGGAGGATATACCCAAGATTGCTTTTCGCAATCGATACGGCCACTATGAGTTCGTTGTTATGCCTTTTGGTCTAACCAACGCACCCGTGGTTTTCATGGATCTGATGAATCGCGTGTGTAAACCTTTTCTCGACCGCTTCGTCATCGTGTTCATCGATGATATCCTGATCTATTCCAAGTCGAAAACCGAACACGCGCAACATCTACGTTTGGTTCTCGAGCTACTCCAGGGAAATCGACTCTATGCCAAGTTCTCCAAGTGTGAATTCTGGCTAGAGGAGGTGCAATTCCTCAGTCACATTGTCAATAGTCAAGGTATTCACGTCGACCCCACGAAGATCAAAGCTGTCAAGAGTTGGGTTATGCCTAAGAACCCGTCTAAAGTCCGTTCTTTTCTCGGACTATGTAAGGACCTTCAAAAATGTCCTAAAACGACCCATAAGTAAAAACCCGGACCCCTGAAACCCTAATCCATATCAAAAACCAAGAAAACAAGAAATCTGGTCTTCAGGCGGGCCGCGTAAAGGTTAAGCATGGCCTTACGCGGGCCGCGTCAACCTTAAGTTGACCGGATAAGCGTTCCCGGTCCACGTGTCACACACGTGGCATGCCTACCAGTGACACGGATGCCCTAATCTACGACTAGACCTCCACGCGGGCCGCGTAAGGGTTGAGCAAGGGTTCACGCGGGCCGCATGAGACCCATTTTCACCTATAAATTGCCTGGACATCGAGCTTTCATTCTGTGTCGAAAACAATTCTTAAAAACGAAGTTATACTGCTCAAAAGTCAAAAATCACATTCACAGTAGTGAAGCGCTGCTACGATACAGGGTATTAACTCGATCGCTGCTACGATTCAATGTCCGATCGATTGAAACTATCCAATGGATGTTTAAGTGCTGCCCACATTAGGGCCAAACTTTGTCATTCGTCGTGAATTCGATGGATGTTTAAGTATTGCACTTTGTCATTCGTTGTGAGGGTTTTAATCTCGTGAGTTATCGTAAATGTTGTATTAGTTACTGACCTAGTTCGTGTGCATTGTTATTTAAATTAGGTTACAAGGCTAATCAGTAGGCTAAACTCTGCCCGTTTAAATCTGCAATGTGAGTCATTCTCTTTTATCAAAAGTATTTTACAATACTCCAATTATTTTCAAAGGTTATAATTACAGGGATTAAGTCATGGTTATCTTGAATCACTGGCTAGTGGGGTATTGTGCACATTACTAATTTCTCACACTTAGGCTAATAAATCCTAACAGTGATAATCATCACTACTTGGGGAAAAAGACCCAATAGTGGTATGACCATCGTCACCAGGAGGTGACACGGCGCCAGATAAAAATAAGATAAAAGCCATTGTAATCGCTCTTACGCTGTAATTTATAACTATGTGTCATTTTATTAAATTTGAGTGACTCGCCAGTATTTCCCCGCTGATAAAATATTTTCAAAACATGTTTCAGGTGACTACTGTGAACCAAGGAAAAGTGCTACGGAGCACTAACAAAGCTTGAAGTAGTGGCTCAATTAAATAAATAAACATGTTTTGTAAATCAGGGAATTTCCTTGTGAAATTCCTCTATTGTAAATTACGGGGGTTTATCCCAAATTATGAAATAAAATAATCAGGCATTTCAAGTTTTAAAAAGATCCTGTAAAATCTTCTGAGGTCAACTCACTTAATAAATTACCACGGGTTTCTGTCCCGCGGCTCCTAGACCGGGTCAAACCGGGGCGGCGGCCGTGACAGACTAGCGGGCTATTATCGCCGATTTATCGAAGGATCCTCATAAATCGCTGTGCCGCTTACCTCTCTCACGCACAAAGATAAGCCTTTTGTTTGGGGAACTGGACAAGAGACTGCGTTTCAAACCCTCAAGTATATGCGTTGCAATGCTCCTGTTCTCACTCTACCCGACGGAAACGATGACTTTATCGTTTATTGTGATGCCTCGAACGTTGGCCTTGGTTGTGTTCTCATGCAACGAGACAAGGTTATTGCTTACGCATCTCGTCAGCTCAAGATCCACGAGAAGAAATATACAACCCACGACCTCGAGCTAGGCGCAGTTGTTTTTGCGTTAAAGATCTGGCAACACTACCTTTATGGTACCAAGTGTACGATCTTCACCGATCATAGGAGCCTACAACATATCTTTGACCAGAAGGAGCTAAATATGCGTCAACGCCGGTGGGTAGAACTTCTCAACGATTATGACTGTGAGATTCGTTACCATCCTGGCAAAGCAAATGTCGTTGCCGACGCTCTCAGCAGACGGAGCTACTTGCATAGCGCCCGTAATATCCAAGCCCAATATGATCTCAAAACCCTTATCCGCGAAGCCCAACATGCTTGCTTCACCGAGCGCACTTTGAAGAAGGAAAGGATTATCAACGACGGAGCCCAGCTAGTGAATAAGTCGAATGGGATATTCCATTATCTGGACCGAATCTGGATCCCTAAGCGGACCGATTTGCGACAAATATTGATGGACAAAGCCCACAAATCCCGATATTCTATTCATCCCGGTGCCGACAAAATGTACTAGGACCTGCGCTACAAGTACTGGTGGCCGGGCATGAAGAGAGATATCGCTCTCTATGTTTCAAAGTGCCTGACTTGCTCGAAAGTTAAGGCCGAGCACCAAAGACCCTCTGGCTTACTCGTTCAACCCGAGATTCCTATATGGAAATGGGAGAGTATAGCTATGGACTTCATAACGAAACTTCCGTGTACGCCATCAAGTCACGACATCATCTGGGTTGTCGTCGACCGTTTGACCAAATCTGCTCACTTTATGCTGATACGAGAAGACTATAAGGTAGAACGATTAGCCCGAATCTACACTAATGAGATCATTTGTCGACATGTGACGCCTCGCGACATCATCTCTGACCGCGATGCTCGGTTTACCTCGCGTCTTTGGGAAACTTTTCAATTTGCTCTTGGTACTACGCTTAATCTAAGTACCGCTTTCCATCCCCAAACCGACGGTCAGACTGAGAGAACGATTCGTACCCTTGAAGACATGCTCCGTTCATGTGTCATAGATTTCGGTGGTAATTGGGACGCATACTTACCTTTAGCCGAATTCTCGTACAATAACAGTTATCATTCCAGTATTCAAATGGCACCATTTGAGGCATTGTATGGAAGAAGATATCGATCGCCTATTATATGGCACGAGATCGGGCACTCGCAATTAACCGATCCTGAGCTATTGCAAGAAACGACTGACAAAATCCTCCAGATTCGAGAGAATCTACTGAAATCTCGGAGTCGTCAGAAAAGTTACGCCGATAGACGACGCAAGCCCTTTGAATTTGACGTTGGCGACCACGTACTCCTAAAGGTATCACCTTGGAAGGGTGTGGTCAGATTCGGCAAGAGAGGAAAGCTCGCGGCTCGATACGTTGGACCCTTTAAGATTCTGGAAATGATCGGCAAAGTAGCCTACAGACTCGAACTACCGGAGGAACTTAGCAACGTTCACCCGAATTTCCACGTTTCGAACCTCAGAAAGTGTCTGGCTGTGGATGATTTACACGTGCCCCTCGAGGATCTTCAAGTGAACGAAACATTACACTTCGTGGAAAAGCCTTCGACATCATGGACCGACAAACCAAGCAGCTCAGGCGCTCACGCATTCCCATTGTGAAGGTTCGCTGGGAAGGCAAACGAGGCGCAGAGTTCACTTGGGAACTCGAAAGTGACATGAAGGTGAAGTACCCGTAGTTGTTTGTTACGGCTTCGGCCTAATTTCGGGACGAAATTCCCTTAAGATGGGGAGGCTGTAACACCCCGTGTTTCGGAAGTCAAAGTCAAAGTCAAGATTGAAGTCAAAGGAAGAAAAGATTGCTAATTGCGATCTGTCACTCCTTGCTCAACTCCTGTTTTGACTTCTTTGACTTGTAGATAATCTATTTGTTTTTTCGCATTAGTTGTATTATGTGGAGTACTTGTTAATAATCGAGGTTTAATCGCATATTAATCGCTAATCGACTTAATCGCTATCGCACTTGAAACTCGAAATTGTGCGTTCAGGAAATTGTTTTATGTGTGTGTGTTACTTATGTGTTACTTGTGCATGTTTATTTATATTATGTTGTGGTAATCAATCGAAACGCAATCGCAACGCTATCGCAATTGAATCGCAAACGCTAATCGCAGGATGTTTAGGATGATTGTATGTTAGATATAGTAGTTGGGATTAAAAGTAATTTAATAAGCAATTCTATCGCATCGCTCGTTCGAATCGCATCGCAACGCTCAACACTCGAATCGAAACGACAAAACTCATCGCGCCGAACTCTAGGGTCAAGTGGCCAACCGACCGAGTGGCCAACCGATCGGATTGCCATCCGATCGGGTTGCCACCCGATCGGACTGCCACCCGATCGACCAGCCACTTACCATACTTTCCATTTTAGGAAACCCTATAAATACCCCCCCATTTGTCACCTCTTTGATGGTGACAGCTCCTTTGTTCGACTAACTCGCTTCAGCCCGCATTTCTTCCGATTTCTCTCAAATCTTGTAAGTTTTCCACCTAAATCTTGTACTTCCTTGATCTACACGCACTCCTACGCCTTTCTATATTTTGAATCTCAACTTTTAACCGAGAAATCTGTGGATTTGAAGTGTTCTAGGATGATGTCACCATGGTGTTCTTATGAACTTCATGTTTTGGCTTCAATCCACCAAGAACAACTTAGATCTGGACGATTTCCACATGAATGAACAAAGATCTTGCATAGATATGAACATGATCACGGTGAAAAGGATTGAAATATGGCTTTCTAACTTTCTTTCAACTCTTTTACACTCAATGCACTCAAACCCGATGGAATCGGAGCTTGTTCTGATCTTCTATTCATTCTTAGTGTTGTATCAGTTCTAGATCTGGATTCTATCCAAGAGACAACTGAGTTCGGGTTTGAACATGAACAACCGTCTCAAACCGTGAACTGGTCGGACTAGGGTGATTCCTGTTCGATCGGGTCACTTGGGTCGGGATGAGGTTCTGTTGTTCAAGCAAGGTATCAAAACGTCTCGTTCAAAGACTACAAAACTTCAAACAGAATCAAGTGGCAAGACGATCTGACCGTTGGGAATGATTGTCGTCCGATCGGATTGCCATCCGATCGGATTGCCATCTGATTGACCGGCCATCCGATCGGGTTAAACTTGGGTTCCACACGTAAACTTTTATTCAAACTATTCAAGGACTTGGATGTTGAACGGATTACCATCCGATCGGATTGTCATCCGATTGAGTGACCGTCCGATCGTGTGACGTCTAGGACTTGGGTACTTAAACAATTTTCAACATGTTCAATACACATGGGTTGCCACCCGATCGGATTGCCATCCGATCGAGTGACCGTCCTGCTGTGAACTTGTTCTCACACTGAAAAGCCTCGCCAATCGGATCGCCGTTCGATCGAACGACCGTTCGATCGACCGACCTGAAGGGTAGAGATACTTCTCTAGTTTCAAAATGCTACAATTAAAACTTCAAAAGTCAAACCATCATACACAAACACATCCTCACCAAACAAGGTGACAATCCAATCGAATGGCCACCCGATCGGGTGACCATCCGAATGGATTGCCACCCGATCGACTGGCCATCCGATCGGATTGCCATTCGATCGGATTACCATCCGATCCTTGGTACACTTGTATCATTTTACGGGTCGCTTATCGTTATGCTATCGTTAACTGTTCAGGCTAATTCCGCTCTAAGCGCTCCCTTTAATCCACAAACTCTACCGCTGTGAGTATACTCGAACCCTTTTTGCTTTGCGCACTTTTGGGTGTTACATACGTTACTTATTCTAAATCACATCAAACACACTACGCAATACTTTAACGCTAACCGCTACTGCATGCATATGTGTTTCGATGAATGCTTGTTTGTTATGTTTACACATAGATTGTTGTCTACCTGCCTTAGCAACGATAATACTATAGTTTGGACTCAGCACCTGTTCACTCAGGGGTTGTTAAGGACAACTAATCACATGGTTCACAGTGGTGAATATGTGTTACGAACTGCCTTGGGCAGTCAACCCGCAGTTATTGGTATCGATAGGATCATGTCGATAACTAACGTGCTTCACATCACACGCTGTACGTACTGGTTACGCGTAATCGATTTCGAACTCTATATTCTATTACTAAACTTATGTGCTCACCTTTACACTATGTGTATTGAATTTTACTTTAACGTTTGTGGCAGGTGCATAAGATGCTAGGACGCCTTGTTTGCTGTGTGGTGAAATCGAGGCTAGGAAAGAGTCCTAGAAACAAATAAATAAATTGTCTTTTGTGAAATCTGAGTTGTCGGATCAGTACTTGTTTATGAGACCATTATCTGTAATAACTGTTTTATTTGGATATGTTATGGTATGGGACTGTCACACCCCGATTTCCACGTGTCACCGGTGGGCCCGGTGGGGGAGTATCGTGACGTGGTTGGCAACATAATAGTCAAACAACACAATATTTAATATGCACAGCGGAAGCAATTTAAAAGATATAATACAACCGAATTTAATATTGTAATATCAAATGTCACAATATTCGGAAGTTTATCCACAGATGGATCGGAAACAAAATGAAACAATAGTTCAACAGACTTCAGGCATCTTAAGCTTGCGAGACTTCTAATGATGCTAAGGAGAAATCCCAGCCAATTACGCGTAGTACCTGCATTTAATCTTTTTGGGAAAATACGTCAGTTTACACTGGTAAATACAATCAACTGACTCATTTTGGAAAATGATTGAAAATTGGTTTGGATGCACGTGGCATAAACATTTTTATTTAACTTGGGAGAATTATTTAAATATATAATCTTGTGAACGAATTACATGTTCCTTGTGCGTTCAGTAGCCCGGATCTTGTCTGGGTTAAAGATCAATAGACACACCACAATATTCTTTTGTGCACTGACGGGTGTACGCCTACACCCCGCGCTTAAGTCATGGCCATTTCGTAAAATGATGCCAAGAATATCCGGGACATGGTCATTAACCCCCCAAAGGCTTTAAGTAACAAGACTGTTTAAACGAGCCGATCAAAATTTTCAATTACCCACCCAACGGTGGAGGATTTGATGCCCGATCAAGCGGTATTCTATATACCGTAACCCAAGCCCGTATAGGGAAAATAAGTTAAAAGTATTTACCTGAGCAATGTATAAATCACAATAAGCAAACGCAAGTAGCTTTTACTGGTCCTCCTAATCTGGAATGAAGGTTTATAATAACCTATTAGAATCCTAACGGGTCTTTAGTTAAGCTTAAGCTTAGACCGGTTAGTTTCAAAGACACGGTTTGTACGCATAATTAAGCGAAGACCGGATAGAATGTGATTTAGACCCGACAAGTTCAGAGACTTGTTTAATATGGGTATTTCATACACATTCTGGATTTTGAGATAAAACCGATAAGGTTTGACCCGTTTAGGCTAATTTATGTAAACTAGTTACATAAACCGAACCGAACGCGCAATAAGCGTAACGGGTATTCATGAGAGCTATTTACAGGTTTACTAAGTTAATATGCTTCATATATGTTGTGACATCAGTAATATGTCTTTTATTATGCCCAAAACGAATTTAATCGCAAACTATGCCCCATAGGGGTAGTTTGGTCATTTTAAAGGTTGTAAAAGAGTTTAAGTGTCAACCTGAGTTACAGGCCTGATGTAATCAGAAAATATACTTAATTTGCTAAGTTATATCAGTAGGTTAAAGTATATAAGTGAAATTTATCAATTATAACCAAACTATGCCCCGTAGGGGTATTTTGGTAATTTCACATAAGCCGAAAAGCTCAAAACTGAAGTCTGAGTTTATCAACCTTTGCTTACTGTTAAAATATTATAATTTACCTCTAATATCAGTAGGTATCAACCCTTGTATGTTTAAAATAGTTTTAGTACATACTATGCGTTAAAAACGCTTAAAAAGGCGATTAGAGGCCATTTCCGGGTTTGATACATAAACCTGATATTTTTATATTTCCAGAAGGCTTAAAATAATTTATTTATCATATGTGATTAGTAGCAAAAGGTTTGGAGTCATTTAGATATGTAAAACTCATTTTATAGCCCGTAAGGGCAAAACCGACAAGTACCGGATTAAGCCTACGACTATGAGTTATGCTCAGCCTAAAATTAATTAAAAATCTTCAAAAATCCCAAAATAATATATTACATCAGTGGGTAAAATATTTGATATCAAAAAGTATGTTTAAGTAGGCTATACGCTAAATACGCCGTTTAATTAACATAAAGCTTTAATTTTACGCTAACGAGCATAACTCTTAACCTACACTTCAAACTGATGTCAAATTTTGCATGCATGTTTATATATCAGTAATTAAGGTTTCTACTCTTTTACATTTCCAAAAATCACGTTTTAAAGTGAAAAGGGCATAATGGTCAACATATGAGCAATTAACGGAATCATGCATATTAATTGGATAACTAATGATCCGAGGTGTATAATCACAGAGGGTCATACTAGCATGTAACCTGGTCCAAATGAAGCTCTTAGGTATTTCTAATTCATACCAAAACGGGTCAGAACTGAAAGTCAAAGTATAAGTCACACTATGCGACTTTCGGTTCCGAACCGGGTCTTTACAGAGAATTGTCGGGTTGAACATGTTTAGACATGTTCTTACACTTATTACCAAGTTATATTAATGATCAAATAGGTTGTATGTGTCCTACATTGCTAATCATGCATAATTTGCAATTTAAACTTTCTGTTGACTTTTTAATTACACGTTTGACCCGACATTAGACCTAGTTAGAGTGGGAATCAGGGGGAACCCTTTTGAGGGTTTATTACCCACATAATTACCAACTTATAACTACTTTTAATTCGAGATTTGACTGAGCCATTATTAATTAATCTCGAAGTCAAATCGTAATTACGACGGTTTGACTTTTAGCTAACAACTAAGCTAAACTTAATTAAAGAAGGTTAAGCCAACTTACAAGGGTCCTATGCACGAAATGTGAACACTTGAGAGCAGACTTGAGCTCCAGAAATGATCAGATTGCTGAAGGAAGGGGTGAGGAACTTGGTTGTAACTTTGGTCCTTTATATAGTGTTTAATCCACCACAATTGTTTGACACATGAGTCTACAACCCACCACAACTGATCAAAACATGTTCCTAGTGCTTAGGGGGTGTCTAGGGGTCGCACAAGATGTGAAAAATCAGTTAAAGGCGCCCATAAAGGCCATTGCAGACAACAGCCATGATTTTCAGAACTGGGAGTCCCTCGCGTGGCGCGAGGGCCCCTCGCGTGGCGCGACGGCGTCTGCAGAAATCAACATTTTAGATTTTTGCGATTTGATCCTTGGCTCTTCAAACTTCGTTTAGACACTTGTTTCTTGCATTATGAACCCTCATAATTGATCTATAAGGGCTTTAAAACATATACCCACTTTGTTAAGTCCCCGGTTAACTTTATTGTTACCCGAAAAGTCCTAACTTTCGACGTTTACGCTTTAATCCTTCGCCCACGAATTTGATCATAACTTTCTCATACGATAACGAAACTTTATGAAATTTATATCGTGCATTCTAGTAAGCATAATTAACAGTTACAAAGCTTCAGGTTTGTCAAAAGGTCACTCAGATGTATAACTTAAACATGTTGACACTTTTAACCCCTGTAGTTTGAAATCTCTCACTTTTAGCTTCGCATGATCCATGATTTACTCGTTTGAAGGTATGAGCATCATGTAGGGTTAATATACATTATATTTATTCACTGTTGACATTTAGAATACGTGTATTCACATACTTTCCATGTTTGTCAACTTTAGTCCTTCTATAATATTCTTTCACACGTTTTAAACATATGACACGTGTCAACACATTATAGGACGTGAATTTTTCGAGGTGTTACATCCTCGCCCCCTTAAAATAAATCTCGACCCGAGATTTACTAAAATAAATAAGGGTACTTTTCTTTCATCGTGGATTCAACCTCCCACGTGTATTCGGGACCTCTACGGGCATCCCATTTGACCTTTACAATAGGTACATGCTTCCTTCGAAGCTTCTTTACCTGTCGATCTTCAATCGACAAAGGTTTTTCCACAAATTTTAAGCTCTCATCTATATGCACATCTGTATGTGGTATAACCAGTGATTCGTCAGCGAAACACTTCTTCAGATTGCAGATGTGGAACACATTGTGAATTCCACAGAGCTCTTCAGGTAAGTTTAACTTATAGGAAACTGACCCGATACGTTCGATAAACTCGAAAGGTCCTATGTATCTCGGGCTTAGGTTGCCTTTCTTACCAAACCGCATCACTCCCTTCCAGGGTGATACTTTAAGCAAAACTTTATCACCTACTTCGAAGTGAAAAGCTTTACGCTTTGGGCCAGCGTAACTCTTCTGCCTATCTCGGGCAGCCTTGAGACGGTCACGAATCTGGACAATCTTGTCCGTCGTTTCAAAGACTATCTCTGGTCCTGATAATTGGACATCTTCAACTTCCGCCCAACAAACGGGCGATCTACACTTTCTACCGTATAATGCCTCGAAGGGCGCAGCCTTAATGCTGGTATGGTAGCTATTGTTGTAGGAGAATTCGATTAACGGTAGGTTCTTATCCCAACTACCACCCAAATCGATCGCACATGCACGTAGCATGTCTTTCAACGTTTGAATAGTACGCTCACTCTGACCGTCAGTCTGAGGATGATAAGCCGTACTAAAATTCAAACGTGTGCCCAAAGATTGTTGGAAACTCTTCCAAAAATGTGACGTGTATCTAGTATCTCGGTCAAAGATAATAGACACAGGTATGCCATGTAAGCCAACAATCTTATCCACGTACAACTGGGCTAACATATCGGAGCTATAAGTCTCCTTGATGGGTAAGAAATGTGCTGACTTAGTCAGTCTATCAACTATAACCCATATTGTATCATTTCCTTTCCTTGCTTAGGTAACTTGGTGATAAAATCCATGGTTACCATTTCCCACTTCCACGTAGGAAGTTCAGGCTGTTGTAGCAAACCTGACGGTTTCTGATGCTCGGCTTTGACTTGCGCACATGTCAAGCATTTAGCTACATGAGTGGTTACAGACTTCTTTAAGCCTATCCACCAATAATTTGCCTTTAGATCCTGGTACATCTTAGCAGCTCCAGGATGAACGGATTATTTGGAACTATGGGCTTCCTGGAGGATGACATCTCGAAGTCCTCCATAAATTGGAACCCATATTCGTCCATTTAATCTTAGAATTCCGTCCTTGCTAAGAGTTAACTGCTCCTCAGTTACTCCTAACTTTTCATTAGGATAGTTAGCTTCTAACACAGCTTCCTTCTGTGCAGCTAACAACCTTTCAATCAAATTATTCTATATCTCCATGCGCTTGGCATTGATTCGGATGGGTTTCACCCTTTCCTTTCGACTCAAGGCATCAGTGACTACATTCGCCTTGCCGGGATGGTACTTGATTTCACAATCATAATCATTCAAAGTCTCCATCCAACGGCGTTGCCTCATGTTTAACTCTTTCTGATTGAACAGGCGCTGGAGACTCTTGTGATCAGAATAGATCACACATTTGATTCCATAAAGATAATGCCTCCACAGTTTTAGTGCGAATACAACGGCACCCAACTCCAAGTCGTGGGTGGTGTAATTCTTTTCATGCACCTTTAACTGTCGTGATGCATAGGCAATAACTTTGCCTTTCTGCATAAGCACACACCCCATGCCAATGTGAGATGCATCGCAGTACACCACAAAATCTTCTATTCCATCTGGCAATGGCAGTACTGGGGCGTTGCTCAACTTTTGCTTTAGGATATCAAAGGACTCTTGCTGCTTAGGGCCCCAAACGAACTTTACTTTCTTCTTGGTCAAGGAAGTTAGGGGTGCAGCAATCCTTTAAAAATTTTCAATGAAACGCCGGTAATATCCTGCCAATCCCAGGAAGCTACGAATCTCCGTAGGCGTCTTTGGCTCTTGCCAGTTCATAACTGCTTCAACCTTAGCGGGATCCACTTGGATACCACGCACACTGACCACATGTCCAAGGAATTGGACTTCTCGAAGCCAAAATTCACACTTGGAGAATTTAGCATAGAGCTTCTCCTGATGCAGGAGCTTGAGAATACAACGAAGGTGTTTCTCATGGTCAGCTTGATTCTTCGAATAGATAAGAATGTCGTCGATGAAAACGATGACGAATTTATCTAAGTACGGCTTGCAAACGCGATTCATGAGATCCATGAATACGGCCGGTGCATTAGTGAGCCCAAAAGGCATTACTAAGAACTCGTAATGGCCATAACGAGTCCTAAATGCTGTTTTGTGCACGTCTTCATCTCTAACCTTCAGTTGATGGTAGCCTGACCTCAAGTCAATCTTCGAGAAATAACTTGCTCCTTGTAGTTGATCGAACAAATCGTCGATCCTGGGTAAAGGATACCTATTCTTTATCGTGAACTTATTAAGCTCACGATAATCGATGCACAGACGCATCGATCCGTCCTTCTTCTTGACAAACAGGACTGGCGCTCCCCAAGGAGACGAACTAGGTTTAATGAAACCCTTGGCTAGCAATTCATCTAGCTGTGTCCTCAATTCTTTCATTTCCATTGGAGCCAATGTAACACCTTGAAAATTTACGTCCTATAATGTGTTGACACGTGTCATAGGTTTGAACGTGTGAAAGAATGTTCTTGAAGGACTAAAGTTGACAAACAGTGAAACTGTGTAAATATAAGGGTTCAAAGTGTCAATAATGAATAAATATACTTTACAATAACCCTACATGATGTTTATAACCTTAAACGAATGGATCATGGATCATACGAAGCGAATTGTGAAAGAAAGTGAGAGATTACAAACTACAGGGGTTAAATGTGTCAACATGTTTAAGATATACCTCTGAGTGACCTTTTAGCAAACCCGAAGCCTTGTAACGCTTAAATATGCTCACTAGAATGTACCATAAAAATTTCACCAAGTTTCATTACCGTATGAGAAAGTTGTGATAAAATTCGTGTGTGAGGGTTAGAATCGTCAACATTGAAATTTAGGGCTTTTCGGGTGATCACAAAGTTACCCGAGGACTTGACAAAGTGGGTATAAGTATTAAAGCCCTATATATAAATATCAAAGCCTTATATTGCAAGAAACATCATGAAAATGACCTTTCGGGGGACTAAGGACCAAAATGCAATTGAAAGAAACATGTTTACTTGATCCGGATGGGCCAGGCGGCCCGCATCAGGATCAACAAAAGCCCAAGCGGGCCGCGTCAGACCTGCAGGTGCAGAAAAAACAGGCAGCTGCCTGTTGATGCATGGAACCGACTCAAATCTCATTTTTTCGATACCTTGGGCTGCCTAAGGTGGTTTTTAGCTAGTAGGGGACTTGTGGATGTTATTGTTTCACTCCTAGACTTAGGTGTTGATGATCCATGCATGTTTGAAGTTATTTATAAAGACCCACATTATGCAACATTGATCATTCATCAACTTCTGAGCATTTCCAGAGCATACAAGCAGGTCACAAGCATTCCACATCATCCATTAGTCGTGTGTAAGTATGCCTAACCTTCTCTAATTCATTTATACTTAGTTCATAGCCTAGAAATCAAACCGTCGTAACTACGGTTTGATTTAGCGATAAAACACAATCGGTCCAGAGTTTAGTCGAATCGAAAGTTGTTATAAGTTGGCATTTATATGGGTAATAAACCCCTAAAAGGTCACCCACTGATTTCAATCTTAACTATGTCGTTTGTCGAGTCAAACTTCTTCCGAAAAGTCAACAGAAATGTTAATCGCATATTTAATGATACAGAAGGCGTGTAATCTGTTTTATCAGTCATACAACTTGAAAATAAGTATAATAACTTGTCTAAGCTTGTTTGATTCGACAACTTTATGTTTTGAACCGATTCGGAACCGAGAGACGCAAAAGTTTGACTTTTTCTTTGACCTCAGTTCAGACCCGATTTATATAGGTTTAGACATGCCTCAAAGTTCCATTAGGACCTAGTTGCATGTGTGTATAAGCCTCTGCGTTTATACCACTCGAATCCCTAATCGTCCGATGTTTCCGTTAAACGCCTAAATATTGACCGTAATGCCCTTATGACCATAAAACGAGATTTTTGGAAATGTGAAAGTGCCATAATCTTAGTTACTAATTTTTAGACTTGTACCTAAAATTTCACCTCAGTTGGAGGTCTAGATAAGGAGTTATGCTTAATGACGTAATTTGAATGCTTTTAAGTAATTAAACGGCGTCATTAGCGTAAAGCCTATCAAAACCCAATTTTGGACACCAAACCTTTTACCCACTGATGTGATATAATATTTTGGGATTTTTGAAGATTTTTAATTATTTTTAAACTGATCATAAGCTAGGTTTATCGCCTCGATTCGGTTAATACCAAAAATACCCTTTTCGGCCATAAAATGAGTTTTACAAATCCTTTTAATGCCAATCCAATTGCTACTGATTTTAAATAATAAATGGAGTACTTTGAGCCTGTTTATTTGATCAGAAAACTCAGAATCGTATTTTAACCCGTACATCGCTTAAAACGACTTTATACGCGTATTTAACGCATAGTTTGGGTTTAAAACTATTTTAGTATATAAGACTTATTACCAAAGGTTATAACCTGTTAAAATAAGCTATTTTACTGATCAACTCAGACCTGGATCACAGGCGTCTAATTAAACCCTTTTATAATCTTTAAAATGACCAAAATGCCCCTGCGGGTCTTATAAAGAGATTAAACTCGTTTTGGGCATCATGGGTGATATCCTACTGATATCACAACTTATTTAAGGCGTGTTAACTTAGGAAACCTGTTTAGGACTCTTACGGATACCCGTTACGCTCCACGCGCGTTCGGTTCGGTTTATGTAACTAGTTTACATAAATTAGCCGAAACGGGTCAAACCTTATTGGTTTTATCTCAAAATCCAGAATGTGTATCATATACCCATATTAAACAAGTCTTCAAACTTGTCGGGTCTAAATCACATTCTATCCGGTCTTCGCTTAATCGTGCGTACGAACCGTATCTTTAAAACTAACCGGTCTAAGCGTAAGCTTAACTAAAGACCCGTTAGGATTCTAATAGGTTATTATAAACCTTCGTTCCAGATTAGGAGAACCAGTAAAAGATACTTGCACTCGCTGATTTTTGATCTATACTTACTCAGGTAAATACTTTTAACTTATTTCCCTATACGGGCTTGGGTAAGGTATATAAAATACCGCTTGGTCGGACATTGAATCTTTAATTGTATATGGTTAAAGTATTGAGATGTTTCGTTTAAATTGTTTTGTTTACTTAAAGCCTTTGGGGGGTTAATGACCGTGTCTCGGATATCCCTGGCATCATTTTACGAAATGGCCACGACCTTAGCACTCAGGTGTAGGCGTACACCTGTCAGTGTCTCATAAATAAAGTGGTGTGTTTATTGATCTTTAACCCGGCTCGATCCGGGCTACTGAACGCATAAGGAACATGTAAATCCTTTACAAGTTTATATATTTAAATAATTATCCCAAGTTATAAAATATTATTGTGCCTTGTGCCTTAAATGCAATTTCTTAAACTCTTTTCAAAATGAGTCGGTTGATTGTATTTACCAGTGTAAACTGACGTATTTTCTTAAAAGGGTTAAGTGCAGGTACTACGCGAAATAGGCTGGCTTGTCTCCTAGCATCCACATTAAGTCTCGCCAGCTTGGATGTCATAAACTGTTGAACATTTGCTTCCTTTTATTTTGATCTTCCTGTGGATTTATATTCGACTATTTGTGATACTTAATATTACAATATCGTTTGGTTGAATTAAATCTATACTTTGCTTCCGCTGTGCATTTAAATATTGTGTTGTTTGACTATTATGTTGCCAACCACGTCACGATACTCCCCTACCGGGCCCACCGGTAACACGTGGAAATTCGGGGTGTGACAGGTTGGTATCAGAGCCAACACTGAGTGAATTAAACACTAGCCTTTTGTGTTTAATCTCAGTTACACAATTGCACATTCCTAAATCTTCGAGTCTAGACAAAGAACTTAGGAATAATCCAAAATGTTTTTATTTTACTTTTAACCTTGTCCTTTATTTTTCCTTGTTATTACCTTTGTTTATATGGACAGGTTTAAAAATGCCGCCAAGATTCAGGCGAGGAAGTCGAGGAAAGGAGCCAATGAGAGCCCCTAACGACCACGAGGCCGGGCCTTCGGGCCAACGAACTCCTTCATCTACAAGGAGTGCAGGTCCACAAGAACCTTGGAGGGTTTACGAGGAGCCTTCCAGACGATCTACTTCACATAGCTCCACGCCTCCATATTATCACTCATATGGGCCTCAGTCCGAGAATGAGCCCAACAATCCGCCACCTTCATACATACCTTTGCAACGATCAGCATCGCACCGTTCCTTCGACGACCCTACTCCTGTCTTTCAGGGTCAGTTTAACCCAGCAGAGTACCTACCAGAGCACGTGGGCTTTAACCCACTAGGACCGGAGGATCACTTTTCTGGTGACCAAGATATGGACGAGGACACAGATCCTGTCGAGGCTTCAACCGGATCCTTGAACCATCCTTTCGTGATCTCAGATGGTTCGTCTTTTCACGGAACACCATACCAGGGTCCGGATAGTCACATGGCACGGTTCGAACGGTGTGAGTGGTACTATACTCCATCTGAACACTCATCACCTCACCAGCAGCCACCACAGCAGTAACAACAAGATCCCTATGGGGATCCACATTATGAGGCAATCACGCCACCGCCGCCAGTGCATCTAGAGCCTCCAGAACCACCAAGACGTAGGAGGACTGGCGCAAGGATCTCAGCACGAGAAGTGGATTTTCGTCTCAACACCCCTCAACACTCTAGCGGCAGCCACTACCCGCCTATATATGAAGGCCCACAGATGGGTGGACCTTCAGTTCCAGTTTCGGAGGTGAATTCAGCACCTATTGCACCGCCATCACCGGGTTTTGGCCACCCTATCCCTGCTTATACGGCTCCGGCAGCTTACAACCCATACGGACCACCAACATACCATGGTTATAACTATGCTGATGATCCTTACAACGTGGCATCAAGCTACCTAGCCCATAATAATCCTGAGGGACCATATGGACCCCCTTGGGGAATGGGGTACCCAGCTCGGGGGTATCAAGCACCTGTTCAGCCGCCACCACAATACCAGCCACCACGGGCTCCCCCTCCTGAGCAGGAGGATCTCCGTCAAAGACTGGCCAAAGTGGAGCGAGACTTCCAGAAGGAACGAAGGAAGAATGAGGGATTCATGAGCGATTTGGCAAATTTGCTGAAGGGAAAGAAGAAACGGGATCGTTAAATCCCAATATGTATTATTGTATTTCCTTGTTTAAATCAAGTCCCTACGTGGACATTTATTTATGTGTGTATGTAGTCCCTGCATGGACATCTACCTTTGTACTTGGTCCCTACGTGGACTTGTCTCTATTAGTCCCTGCGTGGACATTAGCTTTTGTAAACAGTCCCTATGAGGACATGTATTATCTGTATAGCTCCTGCGTGGGCATGTGTTTATGTGAAAAGTCCCGTTTAGGGCAAGATGTACTACTTTTAGTTTTAATGGAATGTAAGTTTATAAATTTCATCTTTGCTATGTTATGCATAATTAAATTATATATGAAATAAATAAATCAGAACCATTCCTTTTAAAAATCTATCTGCCTAAGCTATTTTAATTAAGGATCTTAAAAAGTATAACCTAGTCTGCATGTCATTTTAAGACCTGGCCCAGATGGTAAAACTCGTTAAAAAGATTCAAATCCCTGTTAACATCTGAAAACATGTTAACACTCCTGGCAGACCTGATTCGTTAAAAACACACGTGTTATTATTATATATGAATCTTTTCAAAGATTCTAAACCCAAATAAATGATCTCTGAATCATGGGTTAAATCATTAATAAATATGATCAGTTCTTTTACCATCCATTGGCAATAGAATGCCTACGGGCTCTTCTTATTTTCATATGAGACAAAAGACAGTATTAGTCTGTGACCCTGTCTGATAAAGGTAATGAACTTTGTTCAAACCTTCATGCTGTGATTCTCTGAAATCATAGCTTAAAAATCTATATTGTCCCTGTGACTAGGCCTTATGTGCTAATAAAACTGTTATTGTTTTATAAGAAGGATAAATTATATTAGAAATCCTAAATTTATGTGAGTAATAAATTAACCATATATGGTCTATGTTACCACGGTTAATAAAATTGCCATAAAAGACAATTCTATAATAAACTCACCAATAAATTATTGTCGATATGTTACAGTTCAAGATACATGGCAGACTCAAACGAGGTCAACAGTCACCCAGGGATAGTGAATGATAATGCCCGAGTAAACGTAGAGGGTGCAGAATTGCAAGCAATGATAGATAATGCGGTTAATAGAGCTATGGATAGACAGCTCCATGAATCAGGTGGTACCCATACAAGAACCCAATCTGCACCACACTCTAGAACACCCTCCAGGACCCACACTGCCCATAACAGTAATTCTCACCACTCGTCAAACTGAAGGAGTGTTCCATCCCAAAGAGTCATACGGGATCAAGAACCCCGTAATAGGGGTTGCACCTATAAGTACTTTGTTTCGTGCAAACCCAGGGACTTCACTGGGGAAAAAGGAGCTGTTGATTGCATGACTTGGATGGACGAAATGGATACTGTGGTGGATATTAGTGGTTGCCATAATAGGGATATTGTGAAGTTTGTCTCACAGTCTTTTAAAGGAGAAGCCTTAGCCTGGTGGAGATCTTTGATCCAAGCCACAGGGAAAGTCCCGTTATACGACATGACCTGGGAACAGTTCATGGCACTAATCAAGGAAAATTTCTGCCCTCAACATGAGGTTGAGAGAATTGAATCTGACTTCCTGGTGCTGGTCATGAAAAACCTGGATTGTCAGGCCTACCTTACTACTTTCAATACTTTGTCAAGGTTGGTCCCTTATTTGGTAACTCCGGAGCCTAAACGTATAGCTCGTTTTATCGGAGGTTTGGAACCGGAGATCAAAGCAAGTGTAAAGGCCTCCAGACCAACCACTTTTCGGTCAGTAACGGACATATCGTTGTCTCTGACCTCAGATGCTGTCAGGCTGAGGTCACTGAGGAAAACTGATACCGAGAAAAGGAAGCGTGAGGATGACAACTCACGACGTTCAGATAAGAAGCAGAAGGGAAATAATGACCAAAAGAAGGGGTCATGATTCAAGAAGGATGGTCAGCAGTCGGGTGAAAAACCCAGATGTAAAATCTGCAAGAGGCAGCACTTTGGGAAGTGCAGATATGAATCGAATTCGAACTCACAATCAAAAGCTTTTGCATGTGGGTTGTGCAAGTCCAAGGAACACAAAACCTTGGATTGCAAGAAGATAAAGGATGCGACCTGCTACGGTTGCAGTGAAAAGGGGCACATCAAGAGCAATTGCCCAAAATACGCCAAGAAGCCCGAAGAGACTAGGAAGACTAATGCTAGGGTCTTCAGGATGGATGCTAAGGAAGCCGTCAAGGACGACAACGTGATAACAGGTACCTTTCTCGTAAATGATGTTTATGCGAGAGTGTTATTTGATTCAGGCGCTGATAAGTCGTTTGTAGATAATAAGTTTTGTGAATTGTTGAAACTACCTGTTAGAACTTTAAGTGTGAAGTATGAGGTGGAACTAGCAGATGGCACTTTAGAAACCGCTTCAACCTTATTAGATGGATGTTTCATATCTATTAAGAATCACTCTTTTCCTTTGTCCCTACTTCCTTTAAAACTAGCCGGTTTCGACATATTTTTGGGTATGGACTGGTTATCACATAACCAGGCCCAGATTATTTGCAATAAGAAGCAAGTGATGATCAAGACTTCGTCTGGTGAATCACTTACTATCCAGGGAAATACCCAGTATGGGCTGCCCGAGAAAATGTCTATACTCAAAGACTCAAAGTGTTTGAAGAAGGGCTGTGTCATCTACATGGCACAGGTGATTATTGATGAGCCGAAACCCAAGATTGGAGATTTCCCAGTCATTTCTAAATACCCCGAAGTATTTCCTGAAGAACTACCTGGTTTGCCACCAGATAGGCAAGTAGAATTCAGAATTGACATTATTCCTGGATCAGCACCAGTTGCAAGGGCGCCTTATAGGTTGGCACCAACAGAGATGAAGGAATTGAGAACGCAGCTAGATGATTTGCTAGCCAAAGGTTTCATCAAACCTAGTTCGTCTCCTTGGGGAGCACCAGTTTTATTTGTCAAGAAGAAGGATGGATCGATGCGACTGTGCATCGACTACCGTGAGCTTAATAAGGTTACTATCAAGAATAGGTATCCTTTGCCTAGAATCGACGATCTGTTCGATCAACTTCAAGGGGAAAGTTTCTTCTCGAAGATTGACTTGAGGTCAGGCTACCATCAATTGAAGGTTAGAGATGAAGACGTGCACAAAACAACATTTAGGACTCGTTATAGTCATTACGAGTTCCTAGTGATGCCTTTTGGGCTCACTAATGCACCGGCCGCGTTCATGGATCTCATGAATCGCGTTTGCAAGCCGCACTTAGATAAATTTGTCGTTTTTTTCACCGATGGGAAGGCAAACAAGGCGCGGAGTTCACGTGGGAACTCGAAAGCGACATGAAGGCAAAGTATCCACAGCTGTTTAATGAAGGAGCAACGTCCAGTTAAGAAAGGCAAGGTGACATACATGTAAATAAGGGCCCCTTGGGAGGTTAGAGAGAGAAACTAGAGAGAGAAAGCTTGTACGCGTCATGTGAATCTAGCAAACCCCGCTAAAATTATACATTTTTGTCTGTTCAATCTCACGCGTGCACGGATTCCGCACGTCGTACGAGTCGGAATCGCAAATCGAAACGGATCAAACCAGAACCTAATCAATAGAATCACAATTTATATTGCTGTTTGTGTGTTTGGTCACGATCGTTCACGGATTCCGCACGCCGTACGAGTCGGATCGCAATCGAAGCGAATTCAATTCAGAGCCCACAATAATCAAGGTTTTGAAAGAAAAAGAAAAAGGTCTTGAAATCAAAACTTTATAGGCTTTTAAATCCGGTACTTTCGCTTATCATATCCAAAAATGAGCGAATTTTAACCGTAAAACCCTGGGTAATTTAACGATTCTCAATGCTCCAAACAAAGGACTCTCACACGTGAGTCACGAATTAGTTACAGCTTCCGGCTTAATTTCGGGACGAAATTTCCTAAACAAGGGGAGGCTGTAACACCCCGTGTTTTCACGAGTGAAAGTCAAAGTCAAGGTCAAAGTCAACGACCGATTTCGCGCGACGTGACTCGTAGAATTGTTTGTATGATATTTAGATTATGTGGAGTAAATGTTGTACATTGCAATCGACCTACGACTGTGAAGGATAGGAAGTAACAATGCGATAAAGTTAATCAAGCTATGCTAATCAAATCGACATCAAATCGTAACTCGAGCTACGTATTTTACTTGTCAGTTATACGTGTGTGTGTGCCTTACGTGTTACCTGTGCATGTTTATTTTATGTTATTTTATGTTGTGATAATCAAGCAAACTCAATCGAACTCGAAATCTAACTCGAATATAAAACGAACCCGAACCCGAATCCCGAAACGAAACCTATAAGAAGTAGTTGGGACTGAAAGTAATTTAAATTAGGAAACCCTATCGAACCGCTCGCAAATCAGAGCCGAATCAACATCGCATCGAGCTCACCCAAGGAGGTGGCATCCGCACGGATGGCCAACCCGCACGGATGGCCAATCCGCATGGATTGCCAATCCGCACGGATTGCCAGTCCGCACGGAAGGCCAGTCCGCGCGGATAGCCTACCCGGATGCGTGCCATGTGCATGGCTCACCCCTTTCCCTTTTTGGCATCCTATAAATACACGGGTCACTCTCCACTTTTTCCACTTTTGGCAAGTGACGTCCGAACCACACGCATTCTTCACCTTTTTCCCAGATTTCTCTCAATCCAGGTAAGATCTTGCACTAATTCTTGTACATCTTTGATCACTACACCATTCTACACATTTCTATCTTTCGAATCATCGATTTTAACCATGAAATCATCCGGATTTGAGGTATTCACGGGTGACGTCATCATGAAGTTCGTAAGAACTTCATGCTTGGCTTCATTCCACCAAGAATATCTCAGATCTAAACGATTTCTACAAGTTTTTACAATAATTTCGCCTATATCTAAACTTTTCTAAGGATAAAAGAGTTGAAAGAAATAAACCTAAGTTCTCTCCTTCTTTTACCCTTAAAACCGGTACGAATCCGATCGGTCCTAGTGTTCTACTCGTCAATAGTGATGCTCTAGTTCTAGATCTGGAATCCTACCCACAGACAACTGATTTCGGGGTTAACCGGGATGACCGTTCTGAGTCGCCGACGGGCCGAGTTAGGGTGGTTCCTGACTGGTCTAGTCACGCGGGTGAGAACACAACTCCAAGTGGTTGCCACGTATTCAGAACGTCTGGATAAACGACAACAGAAACCAAGTGTAGACGAACGGAACAACCAGACTAGTTGTCCGCACGGACAAGCTATCCGCACGGACTAGCTGTCCGCACGGACGAGCCGTACGCACGTACAAGCCATACGCACGTACAGGTCATACCCACGGGTTGTCATCCGCACGGACTACCCTTGGGACCCACTTTCCAAGCGAGGTTTGAGTATCGACGAACGAGCAATCCGGACAGACGACCTCTGAATGGATTACTCTTCGGATCATGAGATACTAAGGCCTTAAGATGAAAATCGAACAAACTTCACCCGCACGGCCAAACCGTGTGCACGGACAGGCTATCCGGACGGATTGTCTCTGCCCGCGCGCACAGGCTGTCCGCACGGACTACCATACGCACGGACCGCCATCCGCGCGGCCGGCTTGAAAGGTAGAAACACTTTGGTGTTTTCAAAATGCTACAACGAAAACTCCAAAGCACAAGCCATCATACACAAACACATCTTAGGAAGAAACAATCCACTTGAACAATTATCCACACAAGTAATCTATCCGTACGGATAAGTCGTCCGCACGTACAACTAGTCCGCACGGGTTGCGACCCGCACGGACAGTCACACGCACGGATAACCTATCCGGATGGAACACCATCCGCACGCATCACCATCCGCACGGATAGGTCATGCGCACGGATGACTCCTACTCACGGATGTCTGATCCGCACGATCAGTCATCTTACCCACTCTCACTGTACTGTTTTACGCGTCACTTATCGTTACGTTATCGAATCTATTCAGGCTAATCGTACTCGCTGTAAAGCGCTCCCTTCAATCCATATCACTGTGAGTATACTCGAACCCTTTTTGCTTTTAGCACTTTTGGGTGTTACATACGTTACAATTATTCAAACTACAGCAATCACACTACTCAAGCTATTTTAACGCTAAACCATTAATGCATGTTATACGTGGCTTATGAATGCTTGTTTGTTATGTTTACACATGGAATGCTGTCTACCTGCCTTAGCAACGATAGTACTATAGTTTGGACTCAGCACCCGTTCACACGGGGGTTGTTAAGGATCTTTTACTTGCATGGATTACAGTGGTAATCATGTATTGCGAACTGCCTCGGGCAGTCAACCCGCAGTCATCGGTATCGATGGATCTATGTCGATAACTAACGTGCTTCATTTCACTATGTGTACGTGCTGGTTATGCGTAAACGAATTCGAACTCTATATGCTATTATCAAACTTGTATGCTCACCTTTACATTTTATGTATTGACTTTATTTTAACGTATGTGACAGGTGCTTAGGTTGCATGTTTGCTCTTTGTGCTGTGATGAAACAGAAGCTAGGAATTGGAGTCCTAGAAACCAACGAATAAATTGCTATGTTGAAATCTGAGTCGTCGGAACAGAATATTTGTTTAGTTTTTGTCTGTAATAACTTGTTTTGCTATTTGAGACATGGTATGGGACATGTGAACTTAAATTGAATGGTAATGATAGTTGTTATGGAAACTCCTGGACAATCTGTTTCGCTCAGTGCCGCGCCCCGATGATTCCGCCATCGGTTGGGGTGTGACAGATTGGTATCAGAGCCATAACTATAGGGAATTAGGCAAGACTCGACCTAATCCGGGTCGAAGTCCTAGAGACCTAGACTATAGTTAAGAACCAACAGACCAACTCACGCGTATGCGTAATTTCACCACTATCACTCACTCTTTCCTATCATTACACTCGAAATTTTCAAGTTGCGAACAGGTAATAAGGCCGGGAATAGGTGTGAAAACCGAAAACTCTCGACTAAAGTTGCCTGATCGGCTTGCGTTTTAGCCACCAACGAGGAGAATTATACCAAATCAGGAGTGAAATCCATATTTTGATAAATAATCTCCTCAATTTTTATCAAAAACGAGGGCGGAAGTTGCAAGATAGGGGTGAAACCCTAACCTTGACGACTCGTCCCGCTTTTATACAAAACTCCACCAAAGTTCGATGGACTCCAGCGGTCTAAAGACACAACTTAACCAAAGGGAATTGCGCCAACGCCCAAGAATCGAGGCAAAGGCATAGCCCTGGAGGTCATTGTGCAGGATCCTTGCGAATAGTCGAACTACTTTGGTTAGTCGAAGTCTATTAGCCACAGACAATCTACCTTCGATTTATCGATCTTTATGAAAATTTTATGCATTTTCGGTTATTTGTTAACGTTTTGAGATATTATTGGTCTCGACCCAACACTATTGCTTCTGCTAAAACACAAAAACCTACACATCTCCTCGCTAGCAAATCAGCAATAGGAGCAATTAGAATACTTTGTATGCTCGTAGGTGCTTTTAGTGACTAAGTATATGTGTTCCTAGCCATTGTGCTTATGTGGTTAGGAATGTTGTGATTATGTGCTCTACATGCTTATGTGATTTTGTGCAACTCTGTGATTCTGTGATTATATGCGTTTACGTGGTACGTGTTACTGAGCTTTAGTAGTAGTAGACGTGTGAGGTGAGATTCGAATGCATATGTTGAGTTCCATGGCGGTGTCTATTGCAGACAATGTCGTCTGGATCCCGTCATCAACTCTCTCGTCAGGAAAAGAGGGACAGACGCCTTGCTTCCATCGTCGCGAAAGCTGTAGCAAAGGCTGTGAGCGGTGTCTGCGAGAATGCCAGCAATTCATCCGAGGAATCGAGGACTGAAGGTCCTAAAGCTACCGCGAGACCTTTCAGTTTCAAACAATTCAAGTCATGTGGACCGAAAGAATTCACAGGCGAGGGAGGTCCTACTGCTCTATTCCACTGGTTTGACTCTATCGAGGTTACTCTGCGACAAAGTGGTTGCCCTGATGACCTTCGAACTCTGAACGCTACTGGCGTCTTTCAGTCCCGTGCCTTGGACTGGTGGACGGCCGAGAGGAACAAGAGAGGGAATGATGCAGCTTACGGTTTGTCGTGGGATGAGCTCAAGGAGGTCATGCTGGAGGAATTTTGCCCTCCTCACGAGCGTCAAAAGCTTGAAGATGAATTTTGGCACATACATCAGAAGGATGGAGACAATGCTGGTCTCACTGCTCGCTTCAAACAGCTCAGCATTATCTGTCCTGACCAGGTCAAGACCCCTGAGATGACCATCAAGAAGTACATCCGAGCCCTACCCGACTGCGTTGCTGATTTCGTACAAGCGGCTAAGACTACCACGATCGAAGAAACCTATCTGCTGGCCGCTGAGATCAACGACAAAAGGGTCAAGGCTGGGGTATGGGATAAGACCTCCAAGCATCTACATCAAGCCACTACTGCTACACCAACTGCTGAACCCACGTCATCAAGCAACAAGAGAAAGAATAAGAGAAAGAACAACTCCACCAACAAGAACTGTGCGATTTATGCTGCACCGATCCAAGCTATACCTGCTCAACAGCGTCAAGTAGTGGCGCCTGTGGCCAATGCTCCGCCTGCAAAGCGTGCATATACTGGACCACACCCACTCTGCCCTACTTGCACCTATCATCACCCGACTGCTATTCAATGCCGCTTCTGTGCTCATTGCAACGTCTACGGCCACTTTACTGCCAACTGCCGTATTCGTCAAGCTCCTGCCAATCAAGCTCTACTCGCTGCCCCTCAGGGTCAACAAGCTCCTCCGGCACCCGCAGTCAAAGCCAGGGCATGCTTCACATGTGGCGACCCGAACCATTTCGCCAATATGTGCCCAAACAGGGTGGTGAAACAAGAACCCCAGCAGCCGCAGCAGCAGCCACAGCAGCAACCACAACAGCAACAACAGCAGCAGCAGCAACAGGCCGCACGAGCCAGAACTTTCAATCTCAACGTGCGTCAAGCCCAGGCCGACAACAACGTGGTCAATGGTACGTTCCTTGTGAATGGTATTTATGCTTCATGTTTGTTTGATACTGGAGCCGATAATTGCTTTATGTCACTCGAATTTGAGAAACTCCTTAGTCGTAAACGTTCTCGACTCTCCTCTGCATTCGAAGTCGAAGTCGCTACCGGAAGAACCGTCGCTGTAAACTCTGTTATTCGTGATTGCACTCTCGAACTCAACAATCACATCTTCTCAATCGATCTCATTCCAATGCAACTAGGAAGCTTCGATGTCATAATAGGCATGGACTTTCTTCGCGAAAACCATGCCGAAGTCGTGTGCTTCGATAAAATGATTCGTTTTTCGCTCGCCAACGGAGATTCATTGTGCGTTTATGGTGATACTACTTCAAAGGGTCTCAAGCTTATGTCATGCCTACAAGCCAGCAAGTATCTCCGTAAGGAATACAGGGCTTTCTTGGCTCATGTCGTAGCAGCGGAGAAGGAAAAGAAAGAGAAGAAGAAAGTCAAAGACGTTCCAGTGGTTCGAGAATTTCCTCTAGTTTTTCCAGAGGATCTTCCCGGGCTACCTCCAAAGCGTGATATCGATTTCCGCATTGACCTTATTCCTGGAGCTAATCCTATCGCCAGAGCTCCCTATCGACTCGCGCCGTCCGAAATGCGCGAACTCTCAACCCAACTCCAGGAATTGCTTGAAAAAGGCTTTATTCGCCCGAGCACCTCTCCTTGGGGCGCACCAGTCCTTTTCGTCAAAAAGAAGGATGGGTCGTTCCGAATGTGCATCGACTACCGAGAATTGAATAAGTTGACTATCAAGAACCGCTATCCCCTGCCACGGATCGACGATTTGTTTGATCAGCTACAAGGCGCTACGTGTTTCTCAAAGATCGATTTACGTTCAGGATACCATCAGCTGCGTATACAAGAGGAAGATATACCCAAAACCGTGTTTCGCACTCGATACGGCCACTACGAATTCGTTGTCATGCCTTTTGGCCTAACCAATGCACCAGCAGTTTTCATGGATCTGATGAATCGAGTGTGTAAACCGTATCTTGACCGTTTCGTCATCGTGTTCATCGACGATGTCTTGATCTATTCCAAAACGAGAGCCGAACACGTGCAGCATCTACGTTTGGTTCTCGAATTACTCCAGGGGAACCAACTCTACGCCAAATTCTCCAAGTGTGAGTTTTGGCTGGGGGAGGTTCAGTTTCTGGGTCACATCGTAAATAGTCAGGGTATTCACGTCGATCCCGCGAAGATTGAAGCTGTTAAGAGCTGGGTTACGCCTAAGAACCCGACTGAAGTCCGCTCCTTTCTCGGACTAGCGGGCTATTATCAACGATTCATCGAAGGATTCTCGAAGATTGCTGTACCACTCACTTCTCTCACTCATAAGGACCAGCCTTTTGTCTGGGGAACCAAACAAGAGTCTGCCTTTCGAACCCTCAAGTACATGCTTTGCAATGCTCCTGTTCTCACACTACCCGACGGAAACGATAATTTCATTGTCTACTGTGATACTTCTAACCTTGGTCTCGGTTGTGTCTTAATGCAACGAGACAAGGTTATAGCTTACGCATCTCGTCAGCTCAAAATCCACGAGAAGAACTATACAACCCACGATCTCGAGCTAGGCGCCGTTGTCTTTGCGTTAAAGGTTTGGCGACACTACCTGTATGGTACCAAGTGTACGATCTTCACCGATCATAAGAGCCTACAGCACATCTTTAATCAGAGGGAACTGAATATGCGTCAACGCCGATGGGTAGAACTTCTTAACGACTACGACTGTGAGATTCGTTATCACCCAGGCAAGGCAAATGTTGTTGTCGACGCACTTAGCAGACGGAGCTATCTGCTTAGCACTCGTAATGTTCAAGCCCAGCACAATCTGGAAGCTCTTATCCGCGACGCCCAGCATGCGTGTTTCAACGAGCACTCCTTGAAGAAAGAAAGAATCTACCACGATGGAGCCCAACTTGTGAGCAAATCAAACGGGATATTCCACTTCTTAGACAAAATCTGGATTCCCAAGCGAACTAACCTGCGACAGATCATCATGGACGAAGCCCACAAATCCCGATACTCTATTCATCCTGGTGCTGACAAAATGTACCATGACCTTCGATATAGGTACTGGTGGCCGGGCATGAAACGGGATATCGCTCTCTACGTCGGAAAATGCCTAACCTGTGCTAGAGTCAAGGCTGAACATCAACGACCCTCTGGCTTGCTCGAACAACCTCCAATCCCCATGTGGAAGTGGGAGAGCATAGCTATGGATTTCGTAACCAAGCTTCCAACCACGTCATCAGGTCACGACAGCATTTGGGTTGTTATTGACCGTTTGACTAAATCAGCCCACTTTCTGCCGATACGAGAAGACTACAAGGTGGAACGATTAGCCCGAATCTACACCGACGAGATCATTTGTCGACATGGGACGCCTCGTGACATCATCTCTGATCGTGATGCTCGATTCACTTCGCGATTGTGGGGAACCTTTCAAACGGCACTCGGTACAACGCTTAATCTAAGTACCGCGTTCCACCCACAAACCGACGGTCAGACTGAAAGAACGATTCGTACGCTTGAAGACATGCTCCGTTCGTGTGTTCTAGACTTCGGTGGTAATTGGGATAGACACCTTCCGTTAGTCGAATTCTCGTACAACAACAGCTACCAGGCTAGCATCCAGATGGCACCTTTCGAGGCCTTATACGGAAGAAGATGTCGATCGCCTATTGTGTGGCACGAGATCGGTCACTCGCAACTAACCGGTCCGGAGCTGCTACAAGAAACGACAGACAAAATTTTCCAAATTCGGGACAATCTAGCGAAGGCTCGAGATAGACAGAAGCTTCTCGCCGATAAAAAGCGCAAGCACCGTGAGTATGGCGTTGGTGACTACGTACTCCTAAAGGTATCACCTTGGAAGGGTGTAGTCCGATTCGGCAAAAAGGGGAAACTTGCGCCTCGATATGTGGGACCTTTTAAGATTCTGGAAAGGATCGGAAAAGTCGCCTACAGACTCGAATTACCGGAAGAACTTAACAATGTCCATCCGATCTTCCACGTGTCAAACCTCCGGAAGAGCATCTACGACCCAGACTTACATGTTCCTCTAGATGATTTACGAGTGAACGAAACGTTACACTTCGTGGAAAAGCCTGTCGAAATCATGGATCGCCAAACCAAGGAACTCAGGCGCTCACGCATCCCTATTGTGAAAGTCCGATGGGAAGGCAAACAAGGCGCGGAGTTCACGTGGGAACTCGAAAGCGACATGAAGGCAAAGTATCCACAGCTGTTTAATGAAGGAGCAACGTCCAGTTAAGAAAGGCAAGGTGACATACATGTAAATAAGGGCCCCTTGGGAGGTTAGAGAGAGAAACTAGAGAGAGAAAGCTTGTACGCGTCATGTGAATCTAGCAAACCCCGCTAAAATTATACGTTTTTGTCTGTTCAATCTCACCCGTGCATGGATTCCGCACGTCGTACGAGTCGGAATCGCAAATCGAAACGGATCAAACCAGAACCTAATCAATAGAATCACAATTTATATTGCTGTTTGTGTGTTTGGTCACGATCGTTCACGGATTCCGCACGCCGTACGAGTCGGATCGCAATCGAAGCGAATTCAATTCAGAGCCCACAATAATCAAGGTTTTGAAAGAAAAAGAAAAAGGTCTTGAAATCAAAACTTTATAGGCTTTTAAATCCGGTACTTTCGCTTATCATATCCAAAAATGAGCGAATTTTAACCGTAAAACCCTGGGTAATTTAACGATTCTCAATGCTCCAAACAAAGGACTCTCACACGTGAGTCACGAATTAGTTACAGCTTCCGGCTTAATTTCGGGACGAAATTTCCTAAACAAGGGGAGGCTGTAACACCCCGTGTTTTCACGAGTGAAAGTCAAAGTCAAGGTCAAAGTCAACGACCGATTTCGCGCGACGTGACTCGTAGAATTGTTTGTATGATATTTAGATTATGTGGAGTAAATGTTGTACATTGCAATCGACCTACGACTGTGAAGGATAGGAAGTAACAATGCGATAAAGTTAATCAAGCTATGCTAATCAAATCGACATCAAATCGTAACTCGAGCTACGTATTTTACTTGTCAGTTATACGTGTGTGTGTGCCTTACGTGTTACCTGTGCATGTTTATTTTATGTTATTTTATGTTGTGATAATCAAGCAAACTCAATCGAACTCGAAATCTAACTCGAATATAAAACGAACCCGAACCCGAATCCCGAAACGAAACCTATAAGAAGTAGTTGGGACTGAAAGTAATTTAAATTAGGAAACCCTATCGAACCGCTCGCAAATCAGAGCCGAATCAACATCGCATCGAGCTCACCCAAGGAGGTGGCATCCGCACGGATGACCAACCCGCACGGATGGCCAATCCGCATGGATTGCCAATCCGCACGGATTGCCAGTCCGCACGGAAGGCCAGTCCGCGCGGATAGCCTACCCGGATGCGTGCCATGTGCATGGCTCACCCCTTTCCCTTTTTGGCATCCTATAAATACACGGGTCACTCTCCACTTTTTCCACTTTTGGCAAGTGACGTCCGAACCACACGCATTCTTCACCTTTTTCCCAGATTTCTCTCAATCCAGGTAAGATCTTGCACTAATTCTTGTACATCTTTGATCACTACACCATTCTACACATTTCTATCTTTCGAATCATCGATTTTAACCATGAAATCATCCGGATTTGAGGTATTCACGGGTGACGTCATCATGAAGTTCGTAAGAACTTCATGCTTGGCTTCATTCCACCAAGAATATCTCAGATCTAAACGATTTCTACAAGTTTTTACAATAATTTCGCCTATATCTAAACTTTTCTAAGGATAAAAGAGTTGAAAGAAATAAACCTAAGTTCTCTCCTTCTTTTACCCTTAAAACCGGTACGAATCCGATCGGTCCTAGTGTTCTACTCGTCAATAGTGATGCTCTAGTTCTAGATCTGGAATCCTACCCACAGACAACTGATTTCGGGGTTAACCGGGATGACCGTTCTGAGTCGCCGACGGGCCGAGTTAGGGTGGTTCCTGACCGGTCTAGTCACGCGGGTGAGAACACAACTCCAAGTGGTTGCCACGTATTCAGAACGTCTGGATAAACGACAACAGAAACCAAGTGTAGACGAACGGAACAACCAGACTAGTTGTCCGCACGGACAAGCTATCCGCACGGACTAGTTGTCCGCACGGACGAGCCGTACGCACGTACAAGCCATACGCACGTACAGGTCATACGCACGGGTTGTCATCCGCACGGACTACCCTTGGGACCCACTTTCCAAGCGAGGTTTGAGTATCGACGAACGAGCAATCCGGACAGACGACCTCTGAATGGATTACTCTTCGGATCATGAGATACTAAGGCCTTAAGATGAAAATCGAACAAACTTCACCCGCACGGCCAAACCGTGTGCACGGACAGGCTATCCGGACGGATTGTCTCTGCCCGCGCGCACAGGCTGTCCGCACGGACTACCATACGCACGGACCGCCATCCGCGCGGCCGGCTTGAAAGGTAGAAACACTTTGGTGTTTTCAAAATGCTAAAACGAAAACTCCAAAGCACAAGCCATCATACACAAACACATCTTAGGAAGAAACAATCCACTTGAACAATTATCCACACAAGTAATCTATCCGTACGGATAAGTCGTCCGCACGTACAACTAGTCCGCACGGGTTGCGACCCGCACGGACAGTCACACGCACGGATAACCTATCCGGATGGAACACCATCCGCACGCATCACCATCCGCACGGATAGGTCATGCGCACGAATGACTCCTACTCACGGATGTCTGATCCGCACGATCAGTCATCTTACCCACTCTCACTGTACTGTTTTACGCGTCACTTATCGTTACGTTATCGAATCTATTCAGGCTAATCGTACTCGCTGTAAAGCGCTCCCTTCAATCCATATCACTGTGAGTATACTCGAACCCTTTTTGCTTTTAGCACTTTTGGGTGTTACATATGTTACAATTATTCAAACTACAGCAATCACACTACTCAAGCTATTTTAACGCTAAACCATTAATGCATGTTATACGTGGCTTATGAATGCTTGTTTGTTATGTTTACACATGGAATGTTGTCTACCTGCCTTAGCAACGATAGTACTATAGTTTGGACTCAGCACCCGTTCACACGGGGGTTGTTAAGGATCTTTTACTTGCATGGATTACAGTGGTAATCATGTATTGCGAACTGCCTCGGGCAGTCAACCCGCAGTCATCGGTATCGATGGATCTATGTCGATAACTAACGTGCTTCATTTCACTATGTGTACGTGCTGGTTATGCGTAAACGAATTCGAACTCTATATGCTATTATCAAACTTGTATGCTCACCTTTACATTTTATGTATTGACTTTATTTTAACGTATGTGACAGGTGCTTAGGTTGCATGTTTGCTCTTTGTGCTGTGATGAAACAGAAGCTAGGAATTGGAGTCCTAGAAACCAACGAATAAATTGCTATGTTGAAATCTGAGTCGTCGGAACAAAATATTTGTTTAGTTTTTGTCTGTAATAACTTGTTTTGCTATTTGAGACATGGTATGGGACATGTTAACTTAAATTGAATGGTAATGATAGTTGTTATGGAAACTCCTGGACAATCTGTTTCGCTCAGTGCCGCGCCCCGATGATTCCGCCATCGGTTGGGGTGTGACAAAAAAGTCCGTAGCCACTCATGTAGCCAAATGCTTGACATGTGCGCAGGTCAAAGCCGAGCATCAGAAACCGTCAGGTTTGCTACAACAGCCTGAACTTCCTACGTGGAAGTGGGAAATGGTAACTATGGATTTTATCACCAAGTTACCCAAGACAAGGGAAGGAAATGACACCATCTGGGTGATAGTGGACCGACTGACTAAATCAGCACATTTCCTACCCATCAAGGAGACTTACAGCTCCGATATGTTAGCCCAGTTATACGTTGATAAGATTGTAGCCCTACATGGCATACCTGTAGCTATTATCTCTGACCGAGATACTAGATACACATCACATTTTTGGAAAAGTTTCCAACAATCTTTGGGCACACGTTTGAACTTTAGTACGGCTTACCATCCACAGACAGACGGTCAGAGTGAGCGTACTATTCAAACGTTGGAAGACATGCTTCGTGCATGTGCAATTGACTTGGGTGGTAGCTGGGATAAGCACCTACCATTAGTTGAATTCGCCTACAACAATAGCTACCATACCAGCATCAAGGCTGCGCCTTTTGAGGCATTATACGGTAGAAAGTGTAGATCGCCCGTTTGTTGGGCAGAAGTTGGAGATGTCCAATTATCTGGACCAGAGATAGTGTTCGAGACGACGGACAAGATTGCTCCTTGTAGTTGATCGAACTAGGTTGATGGTAGCCTGACCTCAAGTCAATCTTCGAGAATTAACTTGCTCCTTGTAGTTGATCGAACAAATCCTCGATCCTGGGTAAAGGATACCTATTCTTTATCGTGAACTTATTAAGCTCACGATAATCGATGCACAGACGCATCGATCCGTCCTTCTTCTTGACAAACAGGACTGGCGCTCCCCAAGGAGACGAACTAGGTTTAATGAAACCCTTGGCTAGCAATTCATCTAGCTGTGTCCTCAATTCTTTCATTTCCGTTGGAGCCAATGTAACACCTCGAAAATTTACGTCCTATAATGTGTTGACACGTGTCATAGGTTTGAACGTGTGAAAGAATGTTCTTGAAGGACTAAAGTTGACAAACAGTGAAACTGTGTAAATATAAGGGTTCAAAGTGTCAACAATGAATAAATATACTTTACAATAACCCTACATGATGTTTATAACCTTAAACGAACGGATCATGGATCATACGAAGCGAATTGTGAAAGAAAGTGAGAGATTACAAACTACAGGGGTTAAATGTGTCAACATGTTTAAGATATACCTCTGAGTGACCTTTTAGCAAACCCGAAGCCTTGTAATGCTTAAATATGCTCACTAGAATGTACCATAAAAATTTCACCAAGTTTCGTTACCGTATGAGAAAGTTGTGATAAAATTCGTGTGTGAGGGTTAGAATCGTCAACATTGAAATTTAGGGCTTTTCGGGTGATCACAAAGTTACCCGAGGACTTGACAAAATGGGTATAAGTATTAAAGCCCTATATATAAATATCAAAGCCTTATATTGCAAGAAACATCATGAAAACGACCTTTCGGGGGACTAAGGACCAAAATGCAATTGAAAGAAACATGTTTACTTGATCCGGATGGGCCAGGCGGCCCGCATCAGGATCAACAAAAGCCCAAGCGGGCCGCGTCAGACCTGCAGGTGCAGAAAAAACAGGCAGCTGCCTGTTGATGCATGGAACCGACTCAAATCTCATTTTTTCGATACCTTGGGCTGCCTAAGGTGGTTTTTAGCTAGTAGGGGACTTGTGGATGTTATTGTTTCACTCCTAGACTTAGGTGTTGATGATCCATGCATGTTTGAAGTTATTTATAAAGACCCACATTATGCAACATTGATCATTCATCAACTTCTGAGCATTTCCAGAGCATACAAGCAGGTCACAAGCATTCCACATCATCCATTAGTCGTGTGTAAGTATGCCTAACCTTCTCTAATTCATTTATACTTAGTTCATAGCCTAGAAATCAAACCGTCGTAACTACGGTTTGATTTAGCGATAAAACACAATCGGTCCAGAGTTTAGTCGAATCGAAAGTTGTTATAAGTTGGCATTTATATGGGTAATAAACCCCTAAAAGGTCACCCACTGATTTCAATCTTAACTATGTCGTTTGTCGAGTCAAACTTCTTCCGAAAAGTCAACAGAAATGTTAATCGCATATTTAATGATACAGAAGGCGTGTAATCTGTTTTATCAGTCATACAACTTGAAAATAAGTATAATAACTTGTCTAAGCTTGTTTGATTCGACAACTTTATGTTTTGAACCGATTCGGAACCGAGAGACGCAAAAGTTTGACTTTTGCTTTGACCTCAGTTCTGACCCGATTTATATAGGTTTAGACATGCCTCAAAGTTCCATTAGGACCTAGTTGCATGTGTGTATAAGCCTCTGCGTTTATACCACTCGAATCCCTAATCGTCCGATGTTTCCGTTAAACGCCTAAATATTGACCGAAATGCCCTTATGACCATAAAACGAGATTTTTGGAAATGTGAAAGTGCCATAATCTTAGTTACTAATTTTTAGACTTGTACCTAAAATTTCACCTCAGTTGGAGGTCTAGATAAGGAGTTATGCTTAATGACGTAATTTGAATGCTTTTAAGTAATTAAACGGCGTCATTAGCGTAAAGCCTATCTAAACCCAATTTTGGACACCAAACCTTTTACCCACTGATGTGATATAATATTTTGGGATTTTTGAAGATTTTTAATTATTTTTAAACTGATCATAAGCTAGGTTTATCGCCTCGATTCGGTTAATACCAAAAATACCCTTTTCGGCCATAAAATGAGTTTTACAAATCCTTTTAATGCCAATCCAATTGCTACTGATTTTAAATAATAAATGGAGTACTTTGAGCCTGTTTATTTGATCAGAAAACTCAGAATCGTATTTTAACCCGTACATCGCTTAAAACGACTTTATACGCGTATTTAACGCATAGTTTGGGTTTAAAACTATTTTAGTATATAAGACTTATTACCAAAGGTTAT
This sequence comes from Helianthus tuberosus, assembly GCA_030545235.1. Taxonomy (NCBI): domain Eukaryota; kingdom Viridiplantae; phylum Streptophyta; class Magnoliopsida; order Asterales; family Asteraceae; genus Helianthus; species Helianthus tuberosus. Next base: position 84,653,161 of record CM060394.1, read on the forward strand.
AACCTGTTAAAATAAGCTATTTTACTGATCAACTCAGACCCGGATCACAGGCGTCTAATTAAACCCTTTTATAATCTTTAAAATGACCAAAATGCCCCTGCGGGGCTTATAAAGAGATTAAACTCGTTTTGGGCATCATGGGTGATATCCTACTGATATCACAACTTATTTAAGGCGTGTTAACTTAGGAAACCTGTTTAGGACTCTTACGGATACCCGTTACGCTCCACGCGCGTTCGGTTCGGTTTATGTAACTAGTTTACATAAATTAGCCGAAACGGGTCAAACCTTATCGGTTTTATCTCAAAATCCAGAATGTGTATCATATACCCATATTAAACAAGTCTTCAAACTTGTCAGGTATAAATCACATTCTATCCGGTCTTCGCTTAATCGTGCGTACGAACCGTATCTTTAAAACTAACCGGTCTAAGCGTAAGCTTAACTAAAGACCCGTTAGGATTCTAATAGGTTATTATAAACCTTCGTTCCAGATTAGGAGAACCAGTAAAAGATACTTGCACTCGCTGATTTTTGATCTATACTTACTCAGGTAAATACTTTTAACTTATTTCCCTATACGGGCTTGGGTAAGGTATATAAAATACCGCTTGGTCGGACATTGAATCTTTAATTGTATATGGTTAAAGTATTGAGATGTTTCGTTTAAATTGTTTTGTTTACTTAAAGCCTTTGGTAATGACCGTGTCCCGGATATCCCTGGCATCATTTTACGAAATGGCCACGACCTTAGCACTCAGGTGTAGGCGTACACCTGTCAGTGTCTCATAAATAAAGTGGTGTGTTTATTGATCTTTAACCCGGCTCGATCCGGGCTACTGAACGCATAAGGAACATGTAAATCCTTTACAAGTTTATATATTTAAATAATTATCCCAAGTTATAAAATATTATTGTGCCTTTTGCCTTAAATGCAATTTCTTAAACTCTTTTCAAAATGAGTCGGTTGATTGTATTTACCAGTGTAAACTGACGTATTTTCTTAAAAGGGTTAAGTGCAGGTACTACGCGAAATAGGCTGGCTTGTCTCCTAGAATCCACATTAAGTCTCGCCAGCTTGGATGTCATAAACTGTTGAACATTTGCTTCCTTTTATTTTGATCTACCTGTGGATTTATATTCGACTATTTGTGATACTTAATATTACAATATCGTTTGGTTGAATTAAATCTATACTTTGCTTCCGCTGTGCATTTAAATATTGTGTTGTTTGACTATTATGTTGCCAACCACGTCACGATACTCCCTTACCGGGCCCACCGGTAACACGTGGAAATTCGGGGTGTGACAGCCAACCTATAGGGTGCTCTGGCAATTGGTGCTGCTCCGGGGATGATATCAATCCTGAATTCCACTTGCCTATCTGGTGGCAAACCAGGTAGTTCTTCCGGAAAAACTTCTGGGAATTCAGAGATGACAGGGATGTCTTCTATCTTCGGTTTAGGCTCATTTATAATCACTTGTGCCATGTAGATGACACAACCCTTCTTTAAACATTTTGAAGCCTTGATCATAGTCGCTTGCTCAGGTAGCCCATACTGGGTATCTCCCCGAATGGTAAGTGATTCACCAGATGGAGTCTTTATTACCACTTGTTTCTTGTTACAGACAATTTGGGCCTGGTTATGAGATAACCAGTCCATACCCAGAACTATGTCAAAACCAGCTAACTTAAATGGAAGTATAGACAGAGGAAAAGAATGGTTCTTAATGGATATAACACATCCATCTAACACAGTTGAGACGGTTTCTAGGGTGCCGTCTGCTAGCTCCACCTCGTAATTCACATTTAAGGTTTTGACAGGTAATTTCAACAATTCACAAAACTTCTTATCAACGAAAGACTTATCAGCGCCTGAATCAAAAAGTACTCTAGCATAGACGTCATTTACAAGGAAAGTACCTGTAATAACGTTGTCGTCTAGAACTGCTTCCTTTGCGTCCATTCTGAAGACTCTAGCATTAGTCTTCTTGGCCTCTTCAGGCTTCTTGGTGTATTTAGGGCAGTTGGTCTTAATGTGGCCCTTTTCATTGCAACGGTAGCACGTTGCGTCTTTCATCTTCTTGCAATCCAAGGTTTTGTGATCCGTGGACTTGCATATACCACAATCATAGGTTTTTGACAGAGTCTGTGAGTTCGACTCAAGTCTGCACTTTCCAAAGTGCTGCTTCTTGCAAATTTTGCATTTGGGCTTTTCACCAGAATTATGCCCATCTTTCCTTGACTCCGATCCTTTCTTGTTGTCACCGTTCCCACGGTGCTTCTTGTTCGATCTCCGTGAACTATCATCTTCACGTTTTCTCTTCTCAGCCTCCTTATTCCTCAGCGACCTCTGCCGGACCGCATCCAAGGTGAGGGACAAGGATATGTCAGCTACAGATCTAAAAGTAGCTGGCCGAGAAGCCTTCACGCTTGCCTTGATTTCCGGGGCTAAACCACCGATAAATCGAGCTATTCTTTTTGGTTCCGGGGTCACCAGATAAGGAACCAACCGGGACATTGTGTTGAAGCTCGTTAGGTAAGCTTGACAGTCAAGGTTTGTCATCACCAATGATAGAAAATCAGACTCTATCTTCTCCACCTCATGCTGAGGGCAGTAATTTTCCCTGATAAGGGCAACAAATTGTTCCCACGACATGTTGTACAATGGGATTTTTCCGGTGGCTTGAATCAGAGATCTCCACTATGCTAAAGCTTCACCCATAAAAGACTGCGACACAAACTTGACCACGTTTCTCTCAGCGCATCCGCTGATATCCACAACCGTATCCATCTCATCCAGCCACGTCATACAGTCAATGGCTCCTTTCTCCCCAGTGAAATCCCGGGGTTTGCAGGAAACGAAATATTTATAAGAGCAACCCTTCTCACGGGGTCCTTGGTTCAGTACAACCTGCTGAGATGGAGCACTGTGGTTCGAGGAGTGTCGATCATCATCTTTCTTCGGTTCGTCCTTCTTGGACGGTGGCTTTGAAGGCGGCTTAGATAGGGTCCTACTACGAGTCCCACTATACTCTTCGTACTGCCTTTCCAATGCCTGTGTAACTGCGCCGTCTATTATCGCTTTCAATTGAGCACCCGTTAAATTAATTCGGGCGTTCTCGTTATTCTCCACTGGATGACTATTACCCTCGTCCGAGTTAGCCATTTTGATTGAACTGTTGCAGAAAACAAGTACAATAGTTTATTTGGGAGTTTATTATGGAATTGCTCCTTAGGGTAATTCATTAACCATGGTAAACAGAGACCATATTTGGTTAATTTATTAATCAGATTTATTTAGGATTTCTATCATAATTTATCCTAATTATAAAACAATAACAGTTTTATTTGTGGCACAAAAGGCCTAGTCACGTGGACATTTTTAATCTATAAGCTATGATTTCAGAGAATCAAAACCTGAAGGTATATTGGCATAATAGGCCTAGTCACAAGGACGTTTATAAATTTTAAGCTATGATTTCAGAGAATCAAAGCATGAAGGTTTGAACCTAGTTCATTACCTTTATCTGACAGGGAGTCATCGCTACCACTGTCTTTTGGCTCATATGGAAATGAGCAGGGCCCGTAGGCACCATATTACCACGTATGGTTTAATTATGATCATCTTAATTGATGACCTAAACCCATGATTCAGAGATCATAAAATTGGGTTAGGAATCTTTAGAAAGATCCTTTTATATAAAAATGACGTGTGTGATTTTAACGAATCACTTCTGCCAGGAGTGTTAACATGTTTTCCGATGTTAACAGGGATACGAATCTTTTAAACATGTCTTACCATCTTGGCCCGGCCTTATAATGACCTGAAGGCTAGGTTTCACACTTTAAGATTCTTATTTAAAAATTTTACATAGGCAGATATTATTTCAAAAGGAATGATTTTAATTTATTTATTTCATATATAATTTATCTATGCACATAATGGCAACATGAAATTTATAAAACAAACATTCCATTAATTTATTAAAATATTACACGCTGCCCTAAACGGGTCTTTTCAAATAACAAACTTACCCTTGTAGGGGTTTAAACAAGTACTTACCCACGCAGGGGCTTAATAACATAATAGTCCACGCAGGGACTTACACAAATAACATACCCTCGCAGGGGTTTACAAATAGATAGACCCACGCAGGGGTCAAAACAAACAAGCATACCCTCGCAGGGGTTTATACAGCTAATACAGGCCCGCGTAGGGGCTTAACTGATACAAGGAAAAACAACAGTGGAAGGATTCAATGATCCTTCTTGCTCTTCCCTTTGATCAAGCTTGTTAATCCTTGGAAGAAAGTCTGTCTCTCCCTGCGGTCCCTGTGAACTTCCCGTTCAACTTGATTCAACCTCTGAAGGAGTTCTTCATGCTCAGGTGGGGAGAACCTAGGCGGCTGCGATTGAGTCCGAATAATAGGCCTAGGAGGTATCTGGTACCCATGAGTTGGGTACCCTACTCCCCATGGATCTCCATAGGGTCCTTGGGTGTTGTAGTTAGCCGCTACCATGTAAGGATCGGCTTCGGCGTAGTTGTAGTTGGTGTGCACTGGCTGTTCAAACGGGTTATACGCCATGGAACCCGTGTATGCCGGAATTGGGTTATCAAAACCCATAGGCGGTGGTTGCGGTGCAACTGGGTTAGAAGGTCCACCCATTTGTGGGTCCTCCAGATGTGGCGGATAGTGGCTGCCACTGGATTGACGTGGGGAACTGAAATGGAAATCCCCTGCTCGTGACAACATGCGCGCACCGGTTCTCCTTCGCCTCGGCGGTTGCGGAGGTGCCGGATGCACTGGCGGCGGTGGAGGCGGTGGCGTGACTGCCATGAATCTGGAATCCACAGAGGGATCCTGTTGTTGCTGCGGCTGTTGCTGCTGAGGCGACGAATGGTGAGGAGGTGTATAGTATCATTCGTGCCTGGTGAACATAGCTTGAAAGCTATCTGGACCAACATAGGGTGATCCGTGGAAGGAAGATCCGTCAGAGATCTCTATCGGGTGGTTTGGTGTACCACTGGCAGGCTCGACGGGGTCCGTATCCTCGTCCATGTCGTCCGCATGATCGCCAGAGAAATGATCTTCTGGCCCCAATGGGTTAAAACCCACTGGTTCTTGTATATAATTTGCCGGGTTAAACCGGCCCCTAAAAACTGGTGTAGGGTCACCAAAAGAATGATGCGATAGGGATCGCTGCAACGGTATGTATGAGGGTTGAGGGTTGTTGGGATCATTTTCCGAGTATGGCCCATATGAGTTATGCACGGGAGGTGTCGAACTGTGTGAGACCGACCGTCTAGCCGGCTCAAAGAGGTTTCTCCGGTTCTGCCGGGGATCATCACTCTCCGTGGTAGATGGAGCTCGCACATTTGAAGGTCCAGCTTCATTATCATTGGGGGCGGTGATTGGCCCCTTACCTCTCCCTCTCCTCCTGAAGAATCTTGGCGGCATTTTGTTAATCCTGTCAATATAACATGAGATAACAAAACAAAAATATATGCAAAATAAAGGACAACACTAACAAAGTGGAATTTGTCCTATGTTATATGTCTAGACTCGAAAGTTTAGAATTGTGCAATTGTGTAACTGAGATTAAACACAAAAGGCTAGTGTTTAATTCACTCAGTGTTGGCTCTGATACCAACCTGTCACACCCCGATTTCCACGTGTCACCGGTGGGCCCGGTGGGGGAGTATCATGACGTAGTTGGCAACATAATAGTCAAACAACACAATATTTAATATGCACAGCGGAAGCAATTTAAAAGATATAATACAACCGAATTTAATATTGTAATATCAAATGTCACAATATTCGGAAGTTTATCCACAGATGGATCGGAAACAAAATGAAACAATAGTTCAACAGACTTCAGGCATCTTAAGCTTGCGAGACTTCTAATGATGCTAAGGAGAAATCCCAGCCAATTACGCGTAGTACCTGCATTTAATCTTTTTGGGAAAATATGTCAGTTTACACTGGTAAATACAATCAACTGACTCATTTTGGAAAATGATTGAAAATTGGTTTGGATGCACGTGGCATAAACATTTTTATTTAACTTGGGAGAATTATTTAAATATATAATCTTGTGAACGAATTACATGTTCCTTGTGCGTTTAGTAGCCCGGATCTTGTCCGGGTTAAAGATCAATAGACACACCACAATATTCTTTTGTGCACTGACGGGTGTACGCCTACACCCCGCGCTTAAGTCGTGGCCATTTCGTAAAATGATGCCAAGAATATCCGGGACATGGTCATTAACCCCCCCAAAGGCTTTAAGTAACAAGACTGTTTAAACGAGCCGATCAAAATTTTCAATTACCCACCCAACGGTGGAGGATTTGATGCCCGATCAAGCGGTATTCTATATACCGTAAACCAAGCCCGTATAGGGAAAATAAGTTAAAAGTATTTACCTGAGCAATGTATAAATCACAATAAGCAAACGCAAGTAGCTTTTACTGGTCCTCCTAATCTGGAACGAAGGTTTATAATAACCTATTAGAATCCTAACGGGTCTTTAGTTAAGCTTAAGCTTAGACCGGTTAGTTTCAAAGACACGGTTTGTACGCATAATTAAGCGAAGCCCGGATAGAATGTGATTTAGACCCGACAAGTTCAGAGACTTGTTTAATTTTGGTATTTCATACACATTCTGGATTTTGAGATAAAACCGATAAGGTTTGACCCGTTTAGGCTAATTTATGTAAACTAGTTACATAAACCGAACCGAACGCGCAATAAGCGTAACGGGTATTCATGAGAGCTATTTACAGGTTTCCTAAGTTAATATGCTTCATATATGTTGTGACATCAGTAATATGTCTTTTATTATGCCCAAACCGAATTTAATCGCAAACTATGCCCCATAGGGGTAGTTTGGTCATTTTAAAGGTTGTAAAAAAGTTTAAGTGTCAACCTGAGTTACAGGCCTGATGTAATCAGCAAATATACTTAATTTTCTAAGTTATATCAGTAGGTTAAAGTATATAAGTGAAATTTATCAATTATAACCAAACTATGCCCCGTAGGGGTATTTTGGTAATTTCACATAAGCCGAAAAGCTCAAAACTGAAGTCTGAGTTTATCAACCTTTGCTTACTGTTAAAATATTATAATTTGCCTCTAATATCAGTAGGTATCAACCCTTGTATGTTTAAAATAGTTTTAGTACATACTATGCGTTAAAAACGCTTAAAAAGGCGATTAGAGGCCATTTCCGGGTTTGATACATAAACCTGATATTTTTATATTTCCAGAAGGCTTAAAATAATTTATTTATCATATGTGATTAGTAGCAAAAGGTTTGGAGTCGTTTAGATATGTAAAACTCATTTTATAGCCCGTAAGGGCAAAACCGACAAGTACCGGATTAAGCCTACGACTATGAGTTATGCTCAGCCTAAAATTAATTAAAAATCTTCAAAAATCCCAAAATAATATATTACATCAGTGGGTAAAATATTTGATATCAAAAAGTATGTTTAAGTAGGCTATACGCTAAATACGCCTTTTAATTAACATAAAGCTTTAATTTTACGCTAACGAGCATAACTCTTAACCTACACTTCAAACTGATGTCAAATTTTGCATGCAAGTTTATATATCAGTAATTAAGGTTTCTACTCTTTTACATTTCCAAAAATCACGTTTTAAAGTGAAAAGGGCATAATGGTCAACATATGAGCAATTAACGGAATCATGCATATTAATTGGATAACTAATGATCCGAGGTGTATAATCACAGAGGGTCATACTAGCATGTAACCTGGTCCAAATGAAGATCTTAGGTATTTCTAATTCATACCAAAACGGGTCAGAACTGAAAGTCAAAGTATAAGTCAAACTATGCGACTTTCGGTTCCGAACCGGGTCTTTACAGAGAATTGTCGGGTAGAACATGTTTAGACATGTTCTTACACTTATTACCAAGTTATATTAATGATCAAACAGGTTGTATGTGTCCTACATTGCTAATCATGTATAATTTTCAATTTAAACTTTCTGTTGACTTTTTAATTACACGTTTGACCCGACATTAGACCTAGTTAGAGTGGGAATCAGGGGGAACCCTTTTGAGGGTTTATTACCCACATAATTACCAACTTATAACTACTTTTAATTCGAGATTTGACTGAGCCATTATTAATTAATCTCGAAGTCAAATCGTAATTACGACGATTTGACTTTTAGCTAACAACTAAGCTAAACTTAATTAAAGAAGGTTAAGCCAACTTACAAGGGTCCTATGCACGAAATGTGAACACTTGAGAGCAGACTTGAGCTCCAGAAATGATCAGATTGCTGAAGGAAGGGGTGAGGAACTTGGTTGTAACTTTGGTCCTTTATATAGTGTTTAATCCACCACAATTCTTTGACACATGAGTCTACAACCCACCACAACTGATCAACACATGTTCCTAGTGCTTAGGGGGTGTCTAGGGGTCGCACAAGATGTGAAAAATCTGTTAAAGGCGCACATAAAGGCCATTGCAGACAACAGCCACGATTTTCGGAACTGGGAGTCCCTCGCGTGGCGCGAGGGCCCCTCGCGTGGCGCGACGGCGTCTGCAGAAATAAGCATTTTAGATTTTTGCGATTTGATCCTTGGCTCTTCAAACTTCGTTTAGACACTTGTTTCTTGCATTATGAACCCTCATAATTGATCTATAAGGGCTTTAAAACATATACCCACTTTGTTAAGTCCCCGGTTAACTTTATTGTTACCCGAAAAGTCCTAACTTTCGACGTTTACGCTTTAACCCTTCGCCCACGAATTTGATCATAACTTTCTCATACGATAACGAAACTTTACGAAATTTATATCGTGCATTCTAGTGAGCATAATTAACAGTTACAAAGCTTCGGGTTTGTCAAAAGGTCACTCAGAGGTATAACTTAAACATGTTGACACTTTTAACCCCTGTAGTTTGAAATCTCTCACTTTTAGCTTCGCATGATCCATGATTTACTCGTTTGAAGGTATGAGCATCATGTAGGGTTAATATACATTATATTTATTCACTGTTGACATTTAGAATACGTATATTCACATACTTTCCATGTTTGTCAACTTTAGTCCTTCTATAATATTCTTTCACACGTTTTAAACATATGACACGTGTCAACACATTATAGGACGTGAATTTTTCGAGGTGTTACATCCTCACCCCCTTAAAATAAATCTCGACCCGAGATTTACTGAAATAAATAAGGGTACTTTTCTTTCATCGTGGATTCAACCTCCCACGTGTATTCGGGACCTCTACGGGCATCCCATTTGACCTTTACAATAGGTACATGCTTCCTTCGAAGCTTCTTTACCTGTCGATCTTCAATCGACAAAGGTTTTTCCACAAATTTTAAGCTCTCATCTATATGCACATCTGTATGTGGTATAACCAGTGATTCGTCAGCGAAACACTTCTTCAGATTGCAGATGTGGAACACATTGTGAATTCCACTGAGCTCTTCAGGTAAGTTTAACTTATAGGCAACTGACCCGATACGTTCGATAACCTCGAAAGGTCCTATGTATCTCGGGCTTCGCTTGCCTTTCTTACCAAACCGCATCACTCCCTTCCAGGGTGATACTTTAAGCAAAACTTTATCACCTACTTCGAAGTGAAAAGCTTTACGCTTTGGGTCAGCGTAACTCTTCTGCCTATCTCGGGCAGCCTTGAGACGGTCACGAATCTGGACAATCTTGTCCGTCGTTTCAAAGACTATCTCTGGTCCTGATAATTGGACATCTCCAACTTCCGCCCAACAAACGGGCGATCTACACTTTCTACCGTATAATGCCTCGAAGGGCGCAGCCTTAATGCTGGTATGGTAGCTATTGTTGTAGGAGAATTCGATTAACGGTAGGTTCTTATCCCAACTACCACCCAAATCGATCGCACATGCACGTAGCATGTCTTTCAACGTTTGAATAGTACGCTCACTCTGACCGTCAGTCTGAGGATGATAAGCCGTACTAAAATTCAAACGTGTGCCCAAAGATTGTTGGAAACTCTTCCAAAAATGTGACGTGTATCTAGTGTCTCGGACAGAGATAATAGACACAGGTATGCCATGTAAGCCTACAATCTTATCCACGTACAACTGGGCTAACATATCGGAGCTATAAGTCTCCTTGATGGGTAAGAAATGTGCTGACTTAGTCAGTCTATCAACTATAACCCATATTGTATCATTTCCTTTCCTTGCTTAGGTAACTTGGTGATAAAATCCATGGTTACCATTTCCCACTTCCACGTAGGGGGTGTCTAGGGGTCGCACAAGATGTGAAAAATCGGTTAAAGGCGCGCATAAAGGCCATTGCAGACAACAGCCACGATTTTCGGAACTGGGAGTCCCTCGCGTGGCGCGAGGGCCCCTCGCGTGGCGCGACGACGTCTGCAGAAATCAGCATTTTAGATTTTTGCGATTTGATCCTTGGCTCTTCAAACTTCGTTTAGACACTTGTTTCTTGCATTATGAACCCTCATAATTGATCTATAAGGGCTTTAAAACATATACCCACTTTGTTAAGTCCCCGGTTAACTTTATTGTTACCCGAAAAGTCCTAACTTTCGACGTTTACGCTTTAACCCTTCGCCCACGAATTTGATCATAACTTTCTCATACGATAACGAAACTTTACGAAATTTATATCGTGCATTCTAGTGAGCATAATTAACAGTTACAAAGCTTCGGGTTTGTCAAAAGGTCACTCAGAGGTATAACTTAAACATGTTGACACTTTTAACCCCTGTAGTTTGAAATCTCTCACTTTTAGCTTCGCATGATCCATGATTTACTCGTTTGAAGGTATGAGCATCATGTAGGGTTAATATACATTATATTTATTCACTGTTGACATTTAGAATACGTATATTCACATACTTTCCATGTTTGTCAACTTTAGTCCTTCTATAATATTCTTTCACACGTTTTAAACATATGACACGTGTCAACACATTATAGGACGTGAATTTTTCGAGGTGTTACATCCTCACCCCCTTAAAATAAATCTCGACCCGAGATTTACTGAAATAAATAAGGGTACTTTTCTTTCATCGTGGATTCAACCTCCCACGTGTATTCGGGACCTCTACGGGCATCCCATTTGACCTTTACAATAGGTACATGCTTCCTTCGAAGCTTCTTTACCTGTCGATCTTCAATCGACAAAGGTTTTTCCACAAATTTTAAGCTCTCATCTATATGCACATCTGTATGTGGTATAACCAGTGATTCGTCAGCGAAACACTTCTTCAGATTGCAGATGTGGAACACATTGTGAATTCCACTGAGCTCTTCAGGTAAGTTTAACTTATAGGCAACTGACCCGATACGTTCGATAACCTCGAAAGGTCCTATGTATCTCGGGCTTCGCTTGCCTTTCTTACCAAACCGCATCACTCCCTTCCAGGGTGATACTTTAAGCAAAACTTTATCACCTACTTCGAAGTGAAAAGCTTTACGCTTTGGGTCAGCGTAACTCTTCTGCCTATCTCGGGCAGCCTTGAGACGGTCACGAATCTGGACAATCTTGTCCGTCGTTTCAAAGACTATCTCTGGTCCTGATAATTGGACATCTCCAACTTCCGCCCAACAAACGGGCGATCTACACTTTCTACCGTATAATGCCTCGAAGGGCGCAGCCTTAATGCTGGTATGGTAGCTATTGTTGTAGGAGAATTCGATTAACGGTAGGTTCTTATCCCAACTACCACCCAAATCGATCGCACATGCACGTAGCATGTCTTTCAACGTTTGAATAGTACGCTCACTCTGACCGTCAGTCTGAGGATGATAAGCCGTACTAAAATTCAAACGTGTGCCCAAAGATTGTTGGAAACTCTTCCAAAAATGTGACGTGTATCTAGTGTCTCGGACAAAGATAATAGACACAGGTATGCCATGTAAGCCTACAATCTTATCCACGTACAACTGGGCTAACATATCGGAGCTATAAGTCTCCTTGATGGGTAAGAAATGTGCTGACTTAGTCAGTCTATCAACTATAACCCATATTGTATCATTTCCTTTCCTTGCTTAGGTAACTTGGTGATAAAATCCATGGTTACCATTTCCCACTTCCACGTAGGGGGTGTCTAGGGGTCGCACAAGATGTGAAAAATCGGTTAAAGGCGCGCATAAAGGCCATTGCAGACAACAGCCACGATTTTCGGAACTGGGAGTCCCTCGCGTGGCGCGAGGGCCCCTCGCGTGGCGCGACGGCGTCTGCAGAAATCAGCATTTTAGATTTTTGCGATTTGATCCTTGGCTCTTCAAACTTCGTTTAGACACTTGTTTCTTGCATTATGAACCCTCATAATTGATCTATAAGGGCTTTAAAACATATACCCACTTTGTTAAGTCCCCGGTTAACTTTATTGTTACCCGAAAAGTCCTAACTTTCGACGTTTACGCTTTAACCCTTCGCCCACGAATTTGATCATAACTTTCTCATACGATAACGAAACTTTACGAAATTTATATCGTGCATTCTAGTGAGCATAATTAACAGTTACAAAGCTTCGGGTTTGTCAAAAGGTCACTCAGAGGTATAACTTAAACATGTTGACACTTTTAACCCCTGTAGTTTGAAATCTCTCACTTTTACCTTCGCATGATCCATGATTTACTCGTTTGAAGGTATGAGCATCATGTAGGGTTAATATACATTATATTTATTCACTGTTGACATTTAGAATACGTATATTCACATACTTTCCATGTTTGTCAACTTTAGTCCTTCTATAATATTCTTTCACACGTTTTAAACATATGACACGTGTCAACACATTATAGGACGTGAATTTTTCGAGGTGTTACAGGGACGTGACGTTTAAATATCTGGTAATTAATAGTTGTTGTGGATACTCATGAACAAGCTTAGGTTTGATTAAAACATAGATTGTTCCAAAACGGAACTTTGACTGAACCAAAGTGGTCGAAAATTCTTCTGAATTTGAGAAACATGCTTTGAACTAATAGGTGGAATACTCTCGCCGATACCTCGGTTAACGATATTCACCCTTCCAGTTACTACATGTTCCAAATCAATCAGAAATTCGAGACTTGGCGGGATTTTTGAAAAACAGTGGAACTAATCGACAAGGTGCGGGTTTCACCCCTAACTTGACGACTTTGTGTCCTAAGTGTGGTTGTTACTCGTCGAGTCAAAATTTAATTTCAACACTTTGACAAGGGTCCACTAGAATTTGAAATGGAAATTCTCTATCAAGGTGAGGATTTCACTCCTAGCATGGTGGCGAATTCCGCGTAAAAAGAATAGATGGATTGAGAGTCGTTCACCAAATTGTGGGTTTCACGCCTATTTTGGTGAAGTCATCTCGCTTATGAAATACGAGCGTTTTTGAGTTTATTATAAACGAGTAAAAAGACGCATATTCGAAATTATAATAACAAGTATGAGCACATAAAGCATTTCAAGAACATAACATGTAAGAGACATTTCGAGAATAGCATGTAAACATGTTTCATAAAAGTAGCATGTGAAGCAAGTATGGTCGAATTTGGTACTTAGCTATAGACTAGGTCAAAAGCATGGCAATTTTCCTAATTCCCTATAGTTATGGCTCTGATACCAATCTGTCACACCCCAACCAATGGCGGAATCATCGGAGTGGGACTTGTTCAAGATTTTAAGAGACTTCATAACACTAATTGTGACAATAATTAATTCAACCGATTTCATTTCATAGATAAATTGTCAAACATTACAAGAAGATCAAATAACAACATTGCTCAACATAACGTTAACAAAATTGATACAACACTTTAAACCTAAACATCTAAGTGAGTATCTAGGCATCTTTGCTATCCATTTTCATAGCATCATCAATCATCAACCTGTAACATGTTTAAAATACAATTCAATGCAAAAGCAAAGGCGTGTATACAAGTTTAAGAATAAGTATAAGTATAAAAGTTTAAAAAGAATCCAGATGGCAACTTAGTTTATACAAGATCAACCTAACATGGCATGCAATATTCCTAGCCAATCCTCTGTTTACGCAACAATGATATAATTCAACATGACCACTAGTCTACGGGCGGTGCGTTACTCCTATAGCGCTATACATGTCAAATGGAGGCTCGTGAAAGCTAATGACTAAAACATATCACATAAGTATGGTCCATGTAAGCATCAAGTATCATAACATAGTATTCATGTATAAGGATTGTTTTCATGCATTGCATAAAGAATAAGTTTAAGTGTAGTTTAATAGTTAAACATGTTACACCCCAAAAAGTGGTAAACATAAAAAGGGGGTTGCGAGTACACTCACAGAATCGCTAAGTCTTCCGATTATCCAATTGTTGACGAGTGTATGAGATTAGGAGGATGGAACACCGAGGTCACCCTATATGGGCAAACGCAGGCGTATGAGAAATCAGAATTTTGACGGGGGATTGGAATTAGGAACTTAAAGTATAAATCGCGGATATATATGCATATATATATATACATATATCTATATTATATAGATTACACGTTAATTCTAAATTAAGTTTATCGAGAATATTATAGAAGTAACGTCAAAATAAATATACTTTTTCAATTATTGTTATAAAAATTATTTGATTCGTTACATTTTCATTTTCATTAGTGGTTCGTCTAAAAAGTGTATATACATACATATATATATATATACATATATATATATATATATATATATTACGAAAATTGGGCAGAGCTTCCTCTGTTTTTGGACGATCCCGACACTCCAAGTTGTCGTGTTAATTTTCAAAATTCAACAATTACACATAATATAAGTATAAACAATGTATATAAGAATGTGCTAGGAAAATGTAATTAGTTACTAACTATATCAATTCGAGTTCGGTTTTACATAAATAATACTTATTTAAAACATAAAAGAAAATGATAAGATTCGCGTTGTTTAAATTTTTACCAAGTCTCGAAGGAATCGTCGACCCATTAGTTGACCGGATTTGACCCGCATTGACTGTCTGACCGTTGCTGACCGGTTTTGACCCGACAAAACCCGAATCAAATCTGAAACGAAACCCGAACTAAAATGAACCGAATAAATCAAAATGACCCGAACCGAAACATGAAACTGACCTGATAGTCTGATCGGGTGAACATGAAACTCAAACTTGAACTGAAAATCCCAAGCTGATCCACCTCCACTGCCGACGCCGGCTACCGCCGCGCGACGGTTCTGTGGTTCGTTGTAGACCCGAGCCAAACAACAAAACTCAAACTCATTAATCCGAACCTTAAACATGTGGAACCGAAACCCGCATCAACCGAAACCAGGATAATCTGAACCCGAAATTCAAGAAACAGAACAAAAGAATGAAAAAGCGGTGAACTAACCGGAGAAGATGACTAATTCGACGTGACTGTTTGGAGGTTTGTCGGAGAACCATCGCAGGCCGTCGCACGTCATCTCCTCCGTCGATTGACGTCGGAACACCGCCGTCGCCGTTTGCGGCGGCTCTCCCTCTCTTTTCGATCTCTGAACTTCTCTGATTCTTGTCGCTAATCATCGCTCACCACCACCCAACGGTTGTGGTGGTGGTCTGTCTTACTGCTCGAGGGGGGGGTCGTCTGCTGGTTGATGTTGTCGGAAAGGGGAACCGGCTCCTCCCTTTGACTTCGCCGGTCAGGGAGTGTGTGAGGAAGGGATGAGGGTGTTTGTAGGTAGTTTGTGAAAGAGAGGGTTGAAGGGTTTGTATGTTTAGCTCTTGCTTTGCAGACCAAGAGAATAAAAGGGAAACACAAAAAAAAGTAGCGGCCGATGATATGTGAAAAGATAGCTTTAGGGTTTTGATTTTCTCATATAGGTAGGTTTAATCTAGTGGGCTTGGGCCCAAGGCCCACAAGCCCACCTCGTGTGTTTTAAGAGGCCCGAAAGCTCCTACGAACTCGTTTTCGAAACCCGATCGTCGTAGAATGTCGTATAATATTATTTTAAAGTTTAACTACGTGAGATAGCGTCGGTGTTCGATATTGGTCGCGTTTGCTTGTCGGTCACGTAAAAAGTGCGTAAAAAGCGTAGTTTACCGTTTTAAAACCGTTTTTCGATCATAATTCAATTGCGTTTCTAAAAATAGGAACCGAACTCGTATTTTATAAAAATATGGAAATATGGAAATACGAGGCGTTACAGTCTCCCCTCCTTTAGGAAATTTCGTCCCGAAGTTTCTTCAAGAGGAAGACTTGAAAGGATTTTGGCAAACAAAAGAGGTTTGTTTAAAATTGAGGCTTTGGAGTTTGGGACAATAGAGAATGATTGAGCTATAAGGGTGAACGATTGATCTAATAACGATTATGAGTATAAGAATAGCATAAGCATCGGATAGACAAAAGCAGCGTACTAAGAATGGAGTTTCGTCGTGGTTAATCGGGTATCTTGCGCTTAGCAATGCGTTTGTGAGTTGTTTAAAGTTTGTATAAGTCCAAAAGGTCTGCAAAACGCCGAATTTCTCATGGCACGTTTTACGAATGTTTGGTAACATGGTGAAAACACTTATATATAGGAAGTACCAGCGGCGTATCCACCATGTTTTGACCATGTTACGTCCGTCTCGTATTCGGTGTCATGTTACGTTCCGTGTTTTTACCATACGCAGTAGTACACTCTATGGTTCTCATGCGCTTATTACTATTATCCCGTGTGCACCCGCGATTATACCAATCGTCGCATAATCCGCATAGCTTGTACCAGTTGCGTATGAATCAAGGTATACATAAATTTTGAAAAATAAGATTGTGTGCGTATAGAAATGTAGCATATAGCATGTTTGCGTTCCAAATAGTATAAGGTCAACGTAAGAGAATCCCTCGGGTTTCGCTCGCGTATAGGCGCGAAAGTATGAATTTTGAGTAAGAAGCATGAGCATAGTATAAGTTTAAATACGAATACGTATGTGAGCATAAACACAAAACGTATGACAAGAGTGTGAGCATAAGTATAAGCATAACGTGTATAAAAGTGAGTATAAAATGTGAATACAACCATGAGTATAAGTATAAACACAAAGCGTATGAATACGAGTATAAGTGTGAACATAAGATGTATGAGCATAGATGTGAACGTGAATATAGGTGTAAAACATGAAGGTTTAAGTATGAATAAAATATATGTGTATGAATATAAGTGTAACAAAGTTGTGCAAGTGTAAATGAAAACATAAAATGTCTGAATCATGAATATGAATGTAGTATAAACATGAATGTAAGTACAACGTAAATATATAATTGTGAGTGTATGTATAAACGTGAAACGTATGAATTTTGAATCATGAGTATAACATAAATGTGTAAGTGTGAACATAAGTAAAGACATAAAATGTATAAGTATGGATGTAGGAAATAATGATTTTGTTTATAGTATAAATCGAAATGCACGAGTTTATGCGCGTAAAAGATCCAAAGTTTCGAGTATGAAAGAGAAAGGGAACGAGTGACACGCGTGAGATTGTTGTGAGATATTGACTAAAACGTGTAAAATGGTATGCATATATAGTTGTTTAAATGAGACGTTGAGTTTATCGAATCAAAATTAGATTGAGCTTGGTTTGAAGGGTAGAATATAGTTTGCATATGTAAGAGGATATAAAGTACTCATTGGTTAAGCATAATGTAATTTGTAATGAATAGAAATGTTATTTTTGTTTTAAAAGAGTTTACGTAATCCGAAGATGGTCGGTCCCCATGAAGTCTTCTTGCCCACATGTTTTGTAAATTGGTGTAGGAAAAAGGTTTTCGATAAAAAGTAAGTTCGTTTCATCAAACAAAAAATTATGAATTTAGGAGGTTCATGTGAAAACGAGGACCCTTAGAAAAGAAATTTAGCAAAAGGACTTAGTGATTGTTAAAAGTTTTAACAAATGGTTTGTAGATGTTGAAAAGAGTATTTGGTAAAACGATCATATAGCATCTATAAGATCTTATAAGTAATTGAGAAAGGTTGGTTTTGATTTCGATTAAGAATGGAAGTCTCTAGCATGATGATATAACGTGTACATGTTTTAGGGATTAAGTTGAATATGAAGTTCATGGGCCAGAGATTCATTGGACCGATTAAATTGATAGATAGCATTTCGTAAGGTTTTGAAATTCGGGAAATTAAACGTTTTAAGGTATGATTAAGAATTTCGTGTATGTGAGTTATGTGAAAATAGATTGTAGGATAAGAAGTACGTTTGATAAAACAATGTATTTTGAAATCGTATAAGTACGTATTTTGAATAATGATAAACAATTTGGGTATAAAACATGATCGAGTTTGCATAATAAGATATTTTGAAGAGGCGTTTTGGTAACGATCACCTAGGTAAGGGAGTCACCCCTAACTCGTTGGTGAAATCGTTTTAAGAAAAGGGGAGTGGAGTTAATCATCAAGGTAAGGAAATCACTCCTATCTCGATGATATGTCTCCACTTGTCGTTACAAGGAATATGAATTTAAATTATATGAAATCATGTATATGTATAATGTATGAAAAGACCTAGTATGATGTGTGTGTGAGAAGAATGATCTTGAAAATAAATTTAAATTTGAAACGAGAGAATGGTATCAAATAAAAGCGATGATAGTAAAGCATAGGTTTGATTAAAACTTGGATTGTTCCAAAACGGAACTTTGACTGAACCAAAGTGGTCGAAAATTCTTCTGAATTTGAGAAACATGCTTTGGCCTAATAGGTGGAATACTCTCGCCGATACCTCGGTTAACGATATTCACCCTTCCAGTTACTACATGTTCCAAATCAATCGGAAATTCGAGACTTGGCGGGATTTTTGAAAAACAGTGGAACTAGTCGACAAGGTGCGGGTTTCACCCCTAACTTGACGACTTTGTGTCCTAAGTGTGGTTGTTACTCGTCGAGTCAAAATTTAATTTCAACACTTTGACAAGGGTCCATTAGAATTTGAAATGTAAATTCTCTATCAAGGTGAGGATTTCACTCCTAGCTTGGTGGTGAATTCCGCGTAAAAAGAATAGATGGATTGAGAGTCGTTCACCAAATTGTGGGTTTCACTCCTATTTTGGTGAAGTCATCTCGCTTATGAAATACGAGCGTTTTTTGAGTTTATTATAAACGAGTAAAAAGACGCATGTTCGAAATTATAATAACAAGTATGAGCACATAAAGCATTTCAAGAACATAACATGTAAGAGACATTTCGAGAGTAGCATGTAAACATGTTTCATAAAAGTAGCATGTGAAGCAAGTATGGTCAAATTTGGTACTTAACTATAGACTATGTCAAAAGCATGGCAATTTTCCTAATTCCCTATAGTTATGGCTCTGATACCAATCTCTCACACCCCAACCAATGGCGGAATCATCGGAGTGGGACTTGTTCAAGATTTTAAGAGACTTCATAACACTAATTGTGACAATAATTAATTCAACCGATTTCATTTCATAGATAAATTGTCAAACATTACAAGAAGATCAAATAACAACATTGTTCAACATAACATTAACAAAATTGATACAACACTTTAAACCTAAACGTCTAAGTGAGTATCTAGGCATCGTTGATATCCATTTTCATAGCATCATCAATCATCAACATGTAACATGTTTAAAATACAATTCAATGCAAAAGCAAAGGCGAGTATACAAGTTTAAGAATAAGTATAAGTATAAAAGTTTAAAAACGAACCCACATGGAAACTTAGTTTATATAAGATCAACCTACCATGGCATGCAATAGTGCTAGCCAATCCTCTGTTTACGCAACAATGATATAATTCAACATGACCACTAGTCTACGGGCGGTGCGTTACTCCTATAGCGCTATACATGTCAAATGGAGGCTCGTGAAAGCTAATGACTAAAACATATCACATAAGAATGGTCCACGTAAGCATCAAGTATCATAACATAGTATTCATGTATAAGGATTGTTTTCGTGCATTGCATAAAGAATAAGTTTAAGTGTAGTTTAATAGTTAAACATGTTACACCGCAAAAAGTGGTAAACATAAAAAGGGGGTTGCGAGTACACTCACAGAATCGCTAAGTCTTCCGATTATCCAATTGTTGACGAGTGTATGAGATTAGGAGGATGGAACACCGAGGTCACCCTATATGGGCAAACGCAGGCGTATGAGAAATCAGAATTTTGATGGGGGATTGGAATTGGGAACTTAAAGTATAACTCGCGGATATATATGCATATATATATATATACATATATCTATATTATATAGTTTACACGTTAATTCTAAATTAAGTTTATCGAGAATATTATAGAAGTAACGTCAAAATAAATATACGTTTTCAATTATTGTTATAAAAATTATTTGATTCGATACATTTTCATTTTCATTAGTGGTTCGTCTAAAAAGTGTGTGTATATATATATATATATATTTTACGAAAATTGGGCAGAGCTTCCTCTGTTTTTGGACGATCCCGACACTCCAAGTTGTCGTGTTAATTTTTAAAATTCAACAATTACACATAATATAAGTATAAACAATGTATATAAGAATGTGCTAGGAAAATGTAATTAGTTACTAACTATATCAATTCGATTTCGGTTTTACGTAAATAATACTTATTTAAAACATAAAAGAAAATGATAAGATTCGCGTTGTTTAAATTTTTACCAAGTCTCGAAGGAATCGTCGACTCATCAGTTGACCGGATTTGACCCGCGTTGACTGTTTTACCGTTGCTGACCGGGTTTGACCCGACAAAACCCGAATCAAATCTGAAACGAAGAACTAAAATGAACCGAATAAATCGAAATGACCCGAACCAAAACATGAAACTGACCTGATAGTCTGATAGGGTGAACATGAAACTCAAACTTGAATCGAAAATCCCAAGCTGAGCCACCTCCACTGCCGACGCCGGCTACCGCCGCGCGTCGGTTCTGTGGTTTGTTGTAGACCCGAGCCAAACAACAAAACTCAAACCCATTAATCCGAACCTTAAACCTGTGGAACCGAAACCCGCATCAACCGAAACCGGGATAATCTGAACCCGAAATTCAAGAAACAGAACAAAAGAATGAAAAACCGATGAACTTACCGGAGAAGACGACTAATTCAACGTGACTGTTTGGAGGTTTGTCGGAGAACCATCGCAGGCCGTCGCACGTTATCTCCTCCGTCGATTGACGCCGGAACACCGCCGTCGCCGTTAGCGACGGCTCTCCCTCTCTTTCCGATCTCTGAACTTCTCTGATTCTTGCCGCTAATCATCGCTCACCACCACCCAACGGTGGTGGTGGTGGTCCGTCTTGCTGATCGAGGGGGGGGGTCGTCTGCTGGTTGATGTTGTCGAAAAGGGGAACCGGCTCCTCCCTTTGACTTCGCCGGTCAGGGAGTGTGTGAGGAAGGGATGAGGGTGTTTGTAGGTAGTTTGTGAAAGAGAGGGTTGAAGGGTTTGTGTGTTTAGCTCTTGCTTTGCAGACCAAGAGAATAAGAGGGAAACACAAAAAAAAGTAGCGACCGATGATATGTGAAAAGTTAGCTTTAGGGTTTTGATTTTCTCATATAGGTAGGTTTAATTTAGTGGGCTTGGGCCCAAGGCCCACAAGCCCACCTCGTGTGTTTTAAGAGGCCCGAAAGCTCCTACGAACTCGTTTTCGAAAACCGATCGTCGTAGAATATCGTATAATATTATTTTAAAGTTTAACTACGTGAGATAGCGTCGGTGTTTGATATTGGTCGCGTTCGCTTGTCGGTCGCGTAAAAAGTGCGTAAAAAGCGTAGTTTACCGTTTTAAAACCGTTTTTTTATCATAATTCAACTACGTTTCTAAAAATAGGAACCGAACTCGTATTTTATAAAAATATGGAAATATGGAAATATGAGGCGTTACATAGCGGAGGCTACTCCTTATTGTAAGGTAGGTCCGCCACTACACCCCAGTTCGAGCAAGAGTAAGACAACGCTCAAATGGATCTGAAGTCTTGAACTAGTTATCGAGTGAGTTCTTTGGTGAAGATATCAACATATTGAGATGAAGACAACACTTTAAGCTCCCGAACATGACCAATTTGCACTTTCTCATGAACAAAATGAATATCAATCTCTATATGTTTTGTTCGTTGTTGTTGATTGTATTCTCTGAAAGATGGACAATAGATTCATCACCATAGTAGACAATGGTAGCTTTCCTAATAGGAACATATATTTCGCAAAGCATATTACGTAACCAACTAGCTACATCCACAACATTAGCCACCCCTTATATTCATCTTCAACACCAGACCGAGAGATGGCGTGCTAACGTTTCGATGACCATGAAATCAAGTTGTCGCCGAGAAATATGTAGTAACAGAAGTGGATTGGTTAGAGTATGGGTATCTCCCCAAATTGGTGTTAGAATAGGTAATGAGATCCTAACTCAGTGATTTTTATTTCATAACCGATTGTGCTTTAGATGTATCAAATAATTCGCTTCATGAACAGAAAGAGGGGTTCCCTTGGGAATGCATGAAAAAGGCACCCTTACTCTATGAAATAAGAGATGCCAGGTTGGGTGAATGTTATGTATTGAAGATCACAGGCAAGACTACATTATATGTCACATCTTGCTAAGGCGGAAACGCGCGAGTGTAACCAAAAAGGTTTTCGGAGCATATGATTAAGTAAACACTTACATGATAGAAAACCAACGTTTACAAAACATTTTACAATCCCAAACATGAGGATTCTAATACAAGCCTACACTAAAGGCTAACATGAGACTCTACCGAGAGTTTAGTATCCTATCATGCATGTAGTGTCCCACTTGGGTTTAACGTCTAAAAACATGCTTAAAATCGTCAACATAATGTTGGTGAGTTATCATGTTTACCTCACAAATTATTTTCATGCAATTCATTGTATGAAAGTCTAATAGCTATGGGAAGAAGTAACTCACAACCACTTTTCATGCAAAATAAATGTATAAAAATCTATTGCCAATATTAGGTCCTACCTCATAATCCCATTTTCATGCAAAATAATTGTATAAAAATCATATAGTTATTAACCATAGTACATGAAATCATGTCCCCCTGATCAAATCATTGTCTTGCAAAACAATGACATATGTGTCGACATAAGCCCGTAACCAAACCATAACAAATGTTGTCTTGTCACATTACTAATCAAGGGAACATAGGACATAATTGCACTCACACAAGGCCATGATTGACCAGGAGCGTCGCTTGTTAAACCCAATAGATCTATTCGACTGTTCCGCATTCACATAGGACTAATATTTACTAAATATAAATGCCAATACAAGGGCTTCCCGAGCTCAAAATCCACCTAACTTATGCGCACATAATAGATAGATCTAAAAGATTCCATCCATAACTACCGTACCATGTAAATGAAAAACATGAATACTTCATACCTTTCACTATGAAATCGACAAAACCCAACCTTTATGTTCATGTTTTGTAACATTCTATAACCTTTAAAACTATCGTCGTCCAAAAACTCAGTTAAGTTACCTCACATGCTTTGCACATGAGGGTACTATGGTCTTTTTTAACATAAAGGTTGATTTGTGCAAAAAGATTAGAGTAAACTGCCAAAATGGTCCCTGACGTTTGGTCACTTTTGTCACTTTAGTCCAAAACTCAAACCTTTTGAATCTTGGTCTTTGTGGTTTCAATTTTGTTACCATTTTCATCTAAAATCAAAATATTGTCAGATTTTTCAGTTAACATCCAGTTTTTTTCTTTTTCCTCTCTTTTAATGAAGGGCAAATGGTATTTTAACGTTTTATTATAACAAATTTAAAAAAATCAGACCATTTTGCCATTCATTAAAAGAGAGGAAAAAGACAAAAAAGTTGAATGTTTACTAAAAAATATGATTTTGCTTTTGGATGAAAATGGCAACAAATTGAAACCACAGGGACCTAGATTCAAAAGGTTTGAGTTTTGGACTAAAGTGGGAAAAGTGACCAAACCTTAGGGACCATTATAGCACTTTACTCAAAAGACTATTTATAAGATAAAGGTTGATTTGTGCAAAATGTTATTATATATATACTAAAATATTTTTTTGCAAAAACGTTATTATTTGTTAATAATTATATATTTATATATATAAACATATATAAAACATAGTTTTAAATTTATTTTATAAAAATTCTGATTTTAGTATTTTTATAAAGTAAATAACAATGACAAATAAGTTACTTTTTATATAAAGTATAATTAAAACACAAATTCTTTTAAAATAAAGTTACTTTAATATCCGGAATATTTTTATAATTATATATATTATAACGAACGTTTTAAAACTACTCAAACTAAAAGGTATTTTTATTTATATGTAAGAATGAGTTTATAAAATCATAATATTAGACAATTTTATATCGATAAAAGAAACTAATAAATTAATTTGATGTTTGAAAAAATCTTTAATAAACTTCAGTAAAAAAATCTAAATATATAATATGTAAATAATACTAATACAAATGCAATAGGAAATAATAGAATGTCTTAAACTGCAAATATATATTTTTAATATTGCATTTGTATTATTTACATATTATATATATAGAATTTGTTTACTGGAGTTTATTAACGATTCTTTTAAACGTCAAATTAATTTAGTAGTTTCTGTTATTGATATAAATTTGTCTGATATTTTGTTTTTATAAACATATACGTAAAAGAATACCTTTTAGTTTGAGTAGTTTTAAAACATCCTTTAAGTTATTGTAGTTTTAAAACATCCTTAAAAAATTCTTGGTAATCGTATTAAGAAGGTTATGGGAGATGTTATTTCAGAATCACAATCGGCGTTTTTGAAGGACCGGTTTATTCTTGACGGGCCGTTAATGGTGAATGAGGTTTTGAAGTGGTTGAAAAAAAGAAAAAGAAAGGTGTTCCTCTTAAAAATAGACTTCGAGAAGGCATACAACAATGTCAACTGGAACTTCTTGATT
Organism: Helianthus tuberosus; assembly: GCA_030545235.1. Taxonomy (NCBI): domain Eukaryota; kingdom Viridiplantae; phylum Streptophyta; class Magnoliopsida; order Asterales; family Asteraceae; genus Helianthus; species Helianthus tuberosus. The sequence continues at coordinate 84,678,105 of CM060394.1, forward strand.
TCTATTTTGGCACAAATGGGATTTCCTCCTAAATGGTGTGTGTGGATTAGAGGGGTGCTCGATTCGGCTCGTTCGACAGTATTGGTGAACGGTTCTCCTACCTTTGAATTTAAGTGCGAGAAGGGTCTTCGACAAGGTGATCCGCTTTCGCATTTTTTATTTTTGATTGTTATGGAGGCTCTTTCATGGGTGTTGATTAAAGTTAAGGAGGTGGGTGAATTCAGAGGTATCAACTTCACAGATAATGAGGTAGATATTTCACACATTTTTTATGCTGACGATGCTTTGATTTTGGGAGAATGGTCCCGTGAGAACTTGGAGAAAACGTCTCGTATTCTTCGAGTTTTTTTACTTATGTTCGGGTCTTTGTATTAACCTTACAAGTCTAACTTGTTTGGGGTGGGTACGGAAGATTGGGAGGTGGATAATATGATGGAGGTTTTGGGGTGTAAACGGGGTGTTATCCTATTCGATTACTTAGGGATTAAGGTGGGAGCTAATATGAATCGTGTTAGCAATTGGGCGTTGGTCGTTGAAGTGGTTAAGTCGAGACTTGGTTCATGGAAAGCAAAGACTTTATCTATGGGTGGTAGACTTACGCTCATTAAGTCGGTGCTTGAAAATCTCCCAATTTATTACTTTTCTCTATACAAAGCTCCTATGGCGGTGATTGAGCAAACTGAAGGCATTATGAGAAGATTTTTGTGGGCGGGATCTAGTGAGGAAAAAAAGATTTGTTAGGTTGCGTGGGAAGATATTACCCGTCCTAAAAAAGAGGGGGCCTTGGTATCAACAAGCTTCATCATACAAACGATGCTCTCCTTCTTAAATGGGCTTGGAGATTTAAAAATAAAGAGGGTAGTTGTTTATGGAAAAAGATTGTGATTGGGTGTAATGGGTCAAACCGTGCGTGGTCTATGTTGTCGTGTAGTTATTCATCAAGTGGATGTTGGAAAAATATTGTAAAACTTGGTGAAAAAAAAGATCTCGGATGGAAGACAGCTCAACAGTTTGTTCGTCGGGATTGTAGGGGTCGGGTCTGCAGTTAGCCTTTGGACTGACGTTTGGCTTGCTGCTGAATCGTTAAGAGCTAAATATCCAAACATGTTTACACTTGAGAAGAACAAGTGGGTAAATGTGGCGAACCGAGTGATGTTGTCTAACAATGTTCGGAATTTGGTTTGGGATTGGCGCAGAGCTCCTTCCACCCCTGAAGAAGTCGCAGAACTGTTTAATTTGTTACAGGAGATATACGAGTATCAATGGAAAGAAGGAAATGACAAATGGGAATGGAGATGCGACAAAGATGGATTGTTTATAGTTCGTAAAGCCAAACAGCTTTTTGTTAACAGAAGAGATAATGCAGCCGGTGCGAAAGTGAAATGGAAGGGCTGGACTCCACTGAAATGTAAGATTATGATATGGCGAGCCGTTCAAAATCGCCTTCCTACGAAACAGGAGCTGCAGAAAAGGGGTATAATGCTGGCCGATTCAAGCTGTCTGTTGTGTAATGAAGCTGCAGAAATAGCTATGCACCTTTTTCACAGGGTGTTGGTTTGCTTCTGAGATATGGTTTCGTATTGGAAATTGGTGCCGTTTGCAACCGTTTTATGCCTTTCATGTTAGTAACTTATTGATGCTTTCGGAAACAGGTTCGAAGAATAAAGATCAGCAACAACTTATCAGGGGTATCATTTATACTTCAATGTGGTGTATTTGGAATGAACGAAACGCTAAAATATTCACGAGTAAGTGTCGAAGAGCGGTTGAAGTCGTCGAAAACATAAAGTCGTCCACTTTCTTTTGGGTTCGTCACAGATCTAGATTAAAAGTTAGTTATTGGAATGTTGGTGTAAATATCCTTTAGCTTGATGTAATCCCGCTTGTTCGAGGGTCTCTGTTTTGGGGACGCTTGTGGCGTTTTTGTGGTTTAATGAAATTTATCTTTCAAAAAAAAAAATTTAATAAATAATTCCAACTAATTAATTAACTAAAAAGATTTAGTAAGTTTAATTAATTACAAATCATTACACATGTTTGTGTACTACTTGAAAGTTATTTACATATTTATAATATTTACGCACAAATATTAACGTATCAATATAACATAATGAGTAAGGAATATATTTAATTGAAATATGTTATTAATTGTAATACAGTGTGACAACTGGCCCAAACCGGTAATTTCCGTACACATTAATTATTGCTTAATGACTGCAATTATGAGTTTAAGTGTCAGCAATGTCTGAACACATGATTAAACAAGTGAATTCATGCATGTTGTATACTACAAAATATTGCTTTATGCATAAACGAGAGCGTTGCGTCAGAATAATAGTAAACTCACCGGTAAGACACTATGTGTCAACGGAACTGCAGAAAGCAGCCAGACAATAAAATTGGAACCTAGGTGTAGGTCCGACAACAAGAATGCATTAAAACCCAAGAGTACATACAAGGGTTAATATATATGCAATACGAAAGCAAATATAAGCACTAAAAAGCACCCGAAACGCACTTTAAGTGCAGAATTTATAAAATTCAGCAATAATTCAGCATTTAGACACATGAATATTATGCAGAAATGTCGTTTTATCATCCAGAATATTTCCCTAAGTGTTGGGAAGTGAAAGGTTACAAAAAGGGTACTTAAAAGACCCTAAAAAGTGTAATTTAGCACTTTAACGAATCGGTATGTAACTGAACGACCGGACTATACCCGGAACATGAAAATATTGTTATTTTCATTATTTATCTTTTTCCGAGCTAGTTAGGGCCCCTGATTACCCTAACACCCGTCATAACACGCTACACATTAGTAACGGGGTTAAACACTTAACTTAACTTAGTTTAACCTAACTAATACTTGGAACCGAACTAGACCCCCCCCCCCTTTCTCTAACCGGCCCCAAACTAAGGGGGACACCCCTTGTACCACTTTGATTATTTTATTTCCTTTGTCTCATATCTAGAGAACATGAAATCCTTTGGATAATAAGGTTGTAATTGTCTATAAAATCTAGAGGTTACACATCATGATCATCCATTAGACTTCTCAACTCAAACACACTCTCTCTTTCTCCTTAAAAGCTCACGGCCAAACATCCCTATTCCATCCATCATATTTTCAATCTTGGTCTTCATATTTCAAACATCTACAAGTGTTAAGGGTCGCATATTAGGAACCTTGGTGCAATCGGAAGGCGAGGGACCTCTCTACCTTGCTTTTATCCACTCGATTTGTGCTTAGATTCTTCCCTAGCCTCGAGCTAGTGGTATGTTGCTTAAATCACTCTCTTGAACTATATTGAAGTGGTTAAAATGATTCGTAACGGTTAAAGCTCGTTAACTTACAAGATGATACTTTAAAGTCTACTAAAAATGCTATAAATGGTGGTTAAAAGCACATATGTTGTGTAAATCATGTAGTATTTGACTTGTGTGATTATTTGGACCCGATCTATGTTATGGTAGCTCGGATCATCATTTAACCCAGTTTAGTCATAATCTTGGATTATGACATAAAGCTCGTTTAAGAGTAACAAAGGTTAAATGATGAAACTCTACCACACACATCATGAACTTGTGTAAAAGCAATTTAACTTGTGAAATAGTGTTTAAAACTAGTAGATCTACGTATCTACAAGCGGTATTTTCAAAGGACCAAGTGTCCAAGAAATCACATGTTCTAAACCGGATCTTACACAAACAAAAGTGGTTTTTGTGAACAAACAAGTGTATGGATACTTGTGTAACAAAAGTTTTAACAAAGAAATAATTTTCGTAAAAACCGACTAGAAGTTGTAAAACTTCATATTCTTTAAAAAGGAAGTTTTTAAGAAATTAAACTTATTTTTAAAGATAACAAGACTCACTAAATGTGCTAGTAAGTTACTACACATTTTTGTAAATATTCAAGTTCATGAAATTGGTGATTATTGTTGACGATTATTGCTGATAATTGTTGTTGATGATTGATGACGATTTAAAAGAAAATAAACACATGTTTTGAAAACATGGGAAACCTCCATTTTTAGGGGAAATTCTGTCAAAATTTTTATAAACTTTGACACTTAGAAAAATATAAGTTTTGAGAAACTTATTCCCTAAAAATGTGTTTAAAAGTATTACTAAGGTTTCCCTAATTTTTGGTGATAAGAAATGAGGATTTCTTCAAGAATAAAATGGATATTAAGTATATATTTTTGAAAGAAAAATATATATTATTTGATCACCAACTTTTGTGCTAAGTGTATATAGTATGTGTTATACGTGCTAGTGTATTAAGACTTAAAGAAAAATACACTAATAACTCATGATGAGTAGAAATATAAAAAAAAATACACATACAACATACAAGATACATAATTCGGGTGCAAAGTGCAAAACACAAAAGACTTATATTTATTTTTGGAGAAAATAATATAAGTAAGATGCGTAGTTAAAAATATAAGAATATTTTTAACACAAGAATATATACAAAAGAGAGTGACTGTACTTGTGCGACGCAAGTCTAGTGACTAACGTTAAGAAAACGCGTATAGGTTACGACGTTAATTAAGCAAATCCGGTGGAGTTTACGACGCTAGGAACGCAAAGTTGTGAGTTCATGCTCCCCCTTTTCTCTTTAACTGTTTTCAGTTTTTATAACTTCGGGGGTGAAATACATGTACAAATGTACAAAATTTATAATTGGTATGATATAAATACAAGAAGTACACTTGGTGAGAACGAGAACCAAGTGTGACGAAATATAAGAATACAAGAAGTACACTTGGTGAGAACGAGAACCAAGTGTGACGAAATATAAGAATACAAGAAGTACACTTGGTGAGAACGAGAACCAAGTGTGATGAAATATAAGAATATGAGAAGCGCACTTGGTGAGAACGAGAACCAAGTATGAGGCGCTATGAGAAATGATAACAAGAAACGCGCTTGGTGAGAACGAGAACCAAGTAGGATGCGTTATGAGAAATAGTGTCACGAATAGGGTTCAGAAGCACCATTAATCGTGTACATACTTAGACCGCAGAACAAAAGGTTAGATCTAACGGGTGCCTGGCAGCCACACTCCCGGTCGGGGCGAGAACCGAGGAGTGCTTTTGTGTCTCAGAATATACCAATTAAATGCCTTAGGTTTGGTGACTTCCTATGTCGTGCCACATGTTAATGGCCTTGCAACCCATTAACAATCCTGATATTTACAGGAATATTTTAAATACATGAAATTCATACCATACTAAAAATTGATGAATACTTGAGTACGTGGGGTACTCAAGAAAATGAGAATTATACTTGAGTACGTGGGGTACTCAAGAAGAAATTGAATTATACATGTGTACGTGGTGTACACATGAAACTGAATTTATATATGAAAACTTGATTTACTCACAAACTATGTTTTCATACAAAGTATACAAACATGAAATACAAAACTGCATGAATTCACACCAACTTTATGTTGACGATTTTCCAAAAACTCACATGTATTTCAGGTAACTAGGATGGATGTGCGCGTGGTCTTGCTTATGCTCGTGGATGTCGCTTGTGTTTAACTTTAAATAAAGTTGTAAACTTTTAAGACAATGCTTTATGCGACGTAGCGATGTAAACGCTAACGTATGTTTTCAAATTATGGTATTTGAAGTTATTTTCTTGAGCATGTAGCATGTTTACTCTTCGTATGCAATGAGAACCTTTCATGATCACACCTCGTGCTTCCGCCGTAGAAAGGGGTGTGACAGATTGGTATCAGAGCTGCGATTGTAGTGAACCAGGATTCCTTCTCGAGTCTAGTCTACAATCTCTAGGATCCATTCACGAAAACAATTTTCAAAGAGTTTTCATTGCATAAAACGTCCCGCGACATCCACTGCCTGAAACTGTCTACATGAGTCTAGAAAAGACATTACGAGACTTAGAGTGCACTTGAGTAGCACTTGTCGTTGGCTAGAGATTACTTGCAATTATGTGTGATAATTAGCATGTACTAGAAGTAGAATGTCACGAGTATACGTGATTTTACCTGAAAGCAATGGCCTACCTGAAGGAAGAGACACGAGGATGAAACGAACTGTGCGGACTGTGCAAGGAGTTACGTAATTATGGATGCATACATAATTATGGAATTCAGTGCACAGAAACCACAGCAAGTCTTGTCACGTGTAGATTCCCTCAGTGCAAGCCTACTAAGTACTCTGCTAGAGTAATGATTGTTTGATGTCACTTATGTGATATATACCTGCGAATATATATATACTACTACTGTCTAGGGTGACGATATCAAACAAATGCCTAACCCTGCTGTGTTATGTTCTGTCAGAACATGGCACCCAGGAAAGCTGTGAATGCTCGCAATGACGATCAACCTCCTCCTCCCCCACTGCCAAGAACCGCTGATGAGCTGAACGCCCTGCTAGAGGAAAGGATCTCCGCTGCTATCGCCCAGTACGAGGCAAACCGAACTCAAGACAGTGGAGGACCAAGCAACGCTAGGCGTAATGGGAATGGAGATTCGTCTGGAGGCAATGCAGCTCAAGGTAACCTTAAGACACTGTGCTAAGCATGAGGAAATTTATGAACGGTCCTTGTTTCATTATTTCTTCGATTGCTCACATGTGAATTGGTTGAATCAATTCCAGGCTGCACTTTCAAGCAGTTCCTCGACTGCAAGCCGATGAACTATGATGGCACAGGAGGTGCAGTAGCATTTGTGCGCTGGACGGAGAAGACTGAAGCTACTTTCCGCATGAGCAAGTGTACCGCGGATCAACAAGTCACTTTTGCTACTGGGTTATTCGTCGATGAAGCTCTGACTTGGTGGAACCTGCAAGCCCAAACTTTGGGTGATGACGCCGCTTATGGCCTAACTTGGGAGGAACTGAAGGAAAGAATGAGAGAAAAGTACTGCTCTCGTGCTGAACTCCAAAGGCTGGAGACGGAGTTCTGGCACTTGACCATGGAAGGTGCTGACATTAATGGTTATACTCGAAGGTTCCACGATCTGTCCAGAGTGCTTCCCTACATGGTGACTCCCGAATTCAAGCGTGTTGAACGTTACATTTGGGGACTGGCCTCAGAGTTTCGTGGCATGGTGACGTCGGCCAAACCACAAACAATCACCGAGGCTGTAACTCTGGCTGTCAGCCTGACTGAAGATTGTGTTCGTATGAAGAAGTTATCACTAAACCCAACAGAAAAGACCGAGACACATGCTGAGTCGTCCAGTGACAAAAAGAGAAAGCATACAAGTTTGAACCAAGCTACTCGCAACAACAAGGGTTTTAACAAGAAGCGCGACACTAATCCGCCTCAGGATACGAAAACCCATGCAACCAAAGCATACCAAGGCTCCATGCCTAGATGCCAAAAATGTAAGTATCATCATGATGGAGCTTGTCGCATTCCAAGGTGCGACAAATGTGGTAAATTGGGTCATCAAACAGAAGACTGTTGGGGAAAAGGAAAGAACCGAAATGGGAACGGTGCTGGTAACAAGAATGGCAACGGGAAAGGGCAAGGATGCTTCAAGTGTGGAAGCAATGATCATTTTATGAAGAACTGCCCAGAGAGAAACAACGCTCCGGCTCGAGCATTTGTGATTGGAGCAAGAGACGCACGCGAGGACCCTAACGTGGTCACCGGTACGTTTCTCATTAACAATCACTTTGCATCCATGTTATTCGACACTGGCGCCGATTATAGCTTCATGTCTGTGGAATTTAAACGCATACTCGGAATAGAATCTAGTAGATTAGAAATTCCTTATTCCATAGAACTAGCCAATGGTAAACTTGTTGAATCGGGCGAAGTTGTCAGAGGCTGCACACTAGAACTTGGCGAACGAAATTTTAGCATCGACCTCTTACCTATTCAATTGGGTAGCTTCGATGTAGTAGTCGGAATGGACTGGTTGTCCAAGAACAAAGCTGAAGTCATTTGTCATGAGAAAATCATTCGCATCCCTCTGGCGAATGATGAAACTCTCATAGTACATGGAGAAAGACGAAACGCGCCTCTACGAATCATCAGTTGTATGAAGGCACAGAAGTGCTTAAGGAAAGGATGTGTTGCTTTCCTAGCACACGTTATAGACAAGAAGGCTGAGGAGCCGAAACTCGAAGACATTCCTGTGGTGAAGGAATTTCCTGATGTGTTCCCTGAAGATCTGCCAGGACTACCTCCGCAACGACAAGTCGAATTCCGTATAGATTTGGTTCCAGGAGCTGCTCCTGTAGCCAAGGCACCCTATCGACTTGCGCCATCCGAGATGCAAGAATTATCTACACAGCTTCAGGAGTTGTTGGATAAAGGATTCATAAGGCCAAGCTTCTCACCCTGGGGAGCTCCAGTATTGTTCGTGAAGAAGAAGGATGGAACACTGCGGATGTGTATCGATTACAGGGAACTGAACAAGCTCACTATCAAGAATCGGTATCCACTACCGAGGATTGATGACTTATTTGATCAACTGCAAGGATCAAGCTACTATTCCAAGATCGACCTTCGATCTGGATACCATCAGCTGAGAATCCAAGATGAAAGTGTGCCAAAGACTGCATTCAGAACACGCTATGGGCACTACGAATTTCTTGTGATGCCATTTGGATTGACGAACGCGCCAGCGGTCTTTATGGACTTAATGAACCGCGTATGCAAACCATATCTCGATAAATTCGTGATTGTATTTATCGATGATATCCTGATTTACTCGCGAACGAAAGAAGAACATGAGCAACATCTCAGAACCATCTTGGAGCTACTGAAGAGAGAGAAACTTTATGCAAAGTTCTCGAAATGCGAATTCTGGATTCGCGAAGTACAATTTCTTGGTCACGTGGTGAATGAGAAGGGCATTCATGTAGACCCGTCCAAGATTGAAGCAATAAAGAATTGGGAAGCTCCCAAGACCCCGACCGAAGTCCGTCAATTTTTGGGCTTAGCGGGCTACTATCGGCGATTCATTGAGAATTTCTCGAGGATAGCTCAACCGCTAACGACCCTTACTCAGAAAGACAAGAAATACGACTGGGGTCACAAACAGGAAGAAGCCTTTCAGCTACTTAAGAACAAGCTCTGCGATGCACCGATACTATCGTTACCCGAAGGCACTGAAGACTTCGTGGTATACTGCGACGCCTCACGACAAGGCTTGGGTTGCGTGCTCATGCAACGCCAAAAAGTCATCGCTTATGCTTCAAGACAATTGAAGGTTCACGAGAGAAATTATACCACTCACGACCTGGAACTGGGTGCAGTGGTATTCGCCTTGAAGATTTGGCGACATTATTTATATGGTACTCGATGTACAATCTTCACAGATCACAAAAGCTTACAACACATATTTGATCAGAAGGAATTGAATATGCGCCAGCGACGTTGGGTCGAGCTGCTGAATGATTATGACTGTGAGATTAAGTACCATCCTGGAAAGGCGAACGTTGTAGCGGACGCGTTGAGCCGAAAAGAAAGGGTTAAGACCCTAAGGGTTCGAGCATTGGAAATGACCATTCGAACGAACCTCACTGCACGCATTCGAGATGCACAACAAGAAGCTCTTAAAGAAGAAAACCGTAAAGCTGAATACCTACGGGGTATGCTGAAATACATGGTGCCAAACGAAGAGGGAGCCTTATACTTTAAGAAGCGTATTTGGGTTCCACTCTATGGTGGCATACGAGAAGTCATCCTTAATGAAGCCCACAAATCGAGATATTCGATCCATCCAGGATCGGACAAAATGTATCAAGACTTAAAGGAATATTATTGGTGGCCGAGACTCAAAAGCGATGTTGCTGTCTATGTTGGAAAATGCCTAACCTGTGCTAAGGTTAAGGCGGAATATCAGAAACCGTCCGGCCTACTGCAACAACCAGAGATTCCCGTGTGGAAGTGGGAACAAATCTCGATGGACTTCATAACGAAATTACCCAGGACCCCGAGAGGGCACGATATGATATGGGTAATAGTTGATCGATTGACGAAGTCTGCGCATTTCCTACCAATCCGAGAGAAGGATAGCACTGGAAAGCTGGCAGAGATATACTTAAGAGAAATTGTGGCACGTCATGGAGTGCCAATCTCAATCATTTCAGACAGAGATGGACGCTTTGTCTCAAGAATCTGGCAATCATTTAAGGAAGCCTTTGGATCTCAGTTAGATCTGAGCACGGCATTCCATCCGCAAACAGACGGCCAGAGCGAACGGACAATACAAACGTTAGAAGATATGCTTCGCGCATGTGTCATGGATCTAGGCGGTAGCTGGGATACTCATCTACCTTTAGTTGAGTTTTCCTACAATAACAGCTATCATACGAGCATAAAAGCCGCGCCGTTCGAAGCTCTGTATGGCCGCAAATGCCGATCGCCCTTATGTTGGGCAGACGCTGGAGATAAACGTATGGTTGGTCCTGAACTTGTACAAGAGACAACCGACAAGATTGCACAGATCCGAGAGCGCATTAAGGCGGCTCGAGAGCGACAAAAGAGCTACGCTGATCCAAATAGAAAATCGGTAGATTTCAAGGTGGGAGACAAAGTGTTGTTAAAAGTCTCACCATGGAAGGGCGTAGTCAGATTTGGAAAGCGTGGAAAGCTGAATCCACGATATATCGGACCATTCAGAATACTGAAGAGAATTGGTACCGTGGCATACAAGTTGGAGTTACCGGAAGAACTTAATGGAGTACATGATACGTTTTATGTATCCAACCTGAAGAAGAGTCCAACACAAGAAAACGTGACCATCCCGATGGATGAAGTGCATATTGATGAAGCCCTCCGATTTACAGAACAACCCGTTGAGGTTACCGACTGGAAAGTCAACAAGACCAGGAGGAGCAGTGTGAAGCTTGTCAAAGTACGTTGGAGCTCTAAGCACGGACCCGAGTACACATGGGAACGTGAAGACCAGTTCAAGAAAAAGTATCCCCACCTATTCAAGAAGACTCCAGCGAGAGTGAGTTCAGTCTGAATTTCGGGACGAAATTCTTTTAACGGGGGGAGACTGTGACAACTGGCCCAAACCGGTAATTTCCGTACACATTAATTATTGCTTAATGACTGCAATTATGAGTTTAAGTGTCAGCAATGTCTGAACACATGATTAAACAAGTGAATTCATGCATGTTGTATACTACAAAATATTGCTTTATGCATAAACGAGAGCGTTGCGTCAGAATAATAGTAAACTCACCGGTAAGACACTATGTGTCAACGGAACTGCAGAAAGCAGCCAGACAATAAAATTGGAACCTAGGTGTAGGTCCGACAACAAGAATGCATTAAAACCCAAGAGTACATACAAGGGTTAATATATATGCAATACGAAAGCAAATATAAGCACTAAAAAGCACCCGAAACGCACTTTAAGTGCAGAATTTATAAAATTCAGCAATAATTCAGCATTTAGACACATGAATATTATGCAGAAATGTCGTTTTATCATCCAGAATATTTCCCTAAGTGTTGGGAAGTGAAAGGTTACAAAAAGGGTACTTAAAAGACCCTAAAAAGTGTAATTTAGCACTTTAACGAATCGGTATGTAACTGAACGACCGGACTATACCCGGAACATGAAAATATTGTTATTTTCATTATTTATCTTTTTCCGAGCTAGTTAGGGCCCCTGATTACCCTAACACCCGTCATAACACGCTACACATTAGTAACGGGGTTAAACACTTAACTTAACTTAGTTTAACCTAACTAATACTTGGAACCGAACTAGACCCCCCCCCCCCTTTCTCTAACCGGCCCCAAACTAAGGGGGACACCCCTTGTACCACTTTGATTATTTTATTTCCTTTGTCTCATATCTAGAGAACATGAAATCCTTTGGATAATAAGGTTGTAATTGTCTATAAAATCTAGAGGTTACACATCATGATCATCCATTACACTTCTCAACTCAAACACACTCTCTCTTTCTCCTTAGAAGCTCACGGCCAAACATCCCTATTCCATCCATCATATTTTCAATCTTGGTCTTCATATTTCAAACATCTACAAGTGTTAAGGGTCGCATATTAGGAACCTTGGTGCAATCGGAAGGCGAGGGACCTCTCTACCTTGCTTTTATCCACTCGATTTGTGCTTAGATTCTTCCCTAGCCTCGAGCTAGTGGTATGTTGCTTAAATCACTCTCTTGAACTATATTGAAGTGGTTAAAATGATTCGTAACGGTTAAAGCTCGTTAACTTACAAGATGATACTTTAAAGTCTACTAAAAATGCTATAAATGGTGGTTAAAAGCACATATGTTGTGTAAATCATGTAGTATTTGACTTGTGTGATTATTTGGACCCGATCTATGTTATGGTAGCTCGGATCATCATTTAACCCGGTTTAGTCATAATCTTGGATTATGACATAAAGCTCGTTTAAGAGTAACAAAGGTTAAATGATGAAACTCTACCACACACATCATGAACTTGTGTAAAAGCAATTTAACTTGTGAAATAGTGTTTAAAACTAGTAGATCTACGTATCTACAAGCGGTATTTTCAAAGGACCAAGTGTCCAAGAAATCACATGTTCTAAACCGGATCTTACACAAACAAAAGTGGTTTTTGTGAACAAACAAGTGTATGGATACTTGTGTAACAAAAGTTTTAACAAAGAAATAATTTTCGTAAAAACCGACTAGAAGTTGTAAAACTTCATATTCTTTAAAAAGGAAGTTTTTAAGAAATTAAACTTATTTTTAAAGATAACAAGACTCACTAAATGTGCTAGTAAGTTACTACACATTTTTGTAAATATTCAAGTTCATGAAATTGGTGATTATTGTTGACGATTATTGCTGATAATTGTTGTTGATGATTGATGACGATTTAAAAGAAAATAAACACATGTTTTGAAAACATGGGAAACCTCCATTTTTAGGGGAAACTCTGTCAAAATTTTTATAAACTTTGACACTTAGAAAAATATAAGTTTTGAGAAACTTATTCCCTAAAAATGTGTTTAAAAGTATTACTAAGGTTTCCCTAATTTTTGGTGATAAGAAATGAGGATTTCTTCAAGAATAAAATGGATATTAAGTATATATTTTTGAAAGAAAAATATATATTATTTGATCACCAACTTTTGTGCTAAGTGTATATAGTATGTGTTATACGTGCTAGTGTATTAAGACTTAAAGAAAAATACACTAATAACTCATGATGAGTAGAAATATAAAAAAAAATACACATACAACATACAAGATACATAATTCGGGTGCAAAGTGCAAAACACAAAAGACTTATATTTATTTTTGGAGAAAATAATATAAGTAAGATGCGTAGTTAAAAATATAAGAATATTTTTAACACAAGAATATATACAAAAGAGAGTGACTGTACTTGTGCGACGCAAGTCTAGTGACTAACGTTAAGAAAACGCGTATAGGTTACGACGTTAATTAAGCAAATCCGGTGGAGTTTACGACGCTAGGAACGCAAAGTTGTGAGTTCATGCTCCCCCTTTTCTCTTTAACTGTTTTCAGTTTTTATAACTTCGGGGGTGAAATACATGTACAAATGTACAAAATTTATAATTGGTATGATATAAATACAAGAAGTACACTTGGTGAGAACGAGAACCAAGTGTGACGAAATATAAGAATACAAGAAGTACACTTGGTGAGAACGAGAACCAAGTGTGACGAAATATAAGAATACAAGAAGTACACTTGGTGAGAACGAGAACCAAGTGTGATGAAATATAAGAATATGAGAAGCGCACTTGGTGAGAACGAGAACCAAGTATGAGGCGCTATGAGAAATGATAACAAGAAACGCGCTTGGTGAGAACGAGAACCAAGTAGGATGCGTTATGAGAAATAGTGTCACGAATAGGGTTCAGAAGCACCATTAATCGTGTACATACTTAGACCGCAGAACAAAAGGTTAGATCTAACGGGTGCCTGGCAGCCACACTCCCGGTCGGGGCGAGAACCGAGGAGTGCTTTTGTGTCTCAGAATATACCAATTAAATGCCTTAGGTTTGGTGACTTCCTATGTCGTGCCACATGTTAATGGCCTTGCAACCCATTAACAATCCTGATATTTACAGGAATATTTTAAATACATGAAATTCATACCATACTAAAAATTGATGAATACTTGAGTACGTGGGGTACTCAAGAAAAGATTGAAATATACTTGAAGTACGTGGGGTACTCAAGAAAATGAGAATTATACTTGAGTACGTGGGGTACTCAAGAAGAAATTGAATTATACATGTGTACGTGGTGTACACATGAAACTGAATTTATATATGAAAACTTGATTTACTCACAAACTATGTTTTCATACAAAGTATACAAACATGAAATACAAAACTGCATGAATTCACACCAACTTTATGTTGACGATTTTCCAAAAACTCACATGTATTTCAGGTAACTAGGATGGATGTGCGCGCGGTCTTGCTTATGCTCGTGGATGTCGCTTGTGTTTAACTTTAAATAAAGTTGTAAACTTTTAAGACAATGCTTTATGCGACGTAGCGATGTAAACGCTAACGTATGTTTTCAAATTATGGTATTTGAAGTTATTTTCTTGAGCATGTAGCATGTTTACTCTTCGTATGCAATGAGAACCTTTCATGATCACACCTCGTGCTTCCGCCGTAGAAAGGGGTGTGACATACAGTGCAATGGGTTCATCATATAGTGGAGAGTTCAAATGAGAAGAAATTTTTTGTAAGAAGAAAAAAGAAGAAATTTCAACCAATAAGAATGTTTTATTTAACTTCATTTAATATAAGTATTTAATGTTACTATAAGGGTACATTGGTAAATCTACATAGGTCATTAATTTGTAGTCTTCCTCTTTAATAGCTAACTACATTAAATTTTTTGTAACTTATCTTCAAAATATATATTTTTTCAAAAAAATAAAATAAAATAATTTAAAGTGTAAAATAAAATTACGAGTTGTGTAGGATAAATTACGAGTTGTGCAGGATAAATTTCAATGTATATGATGAATTTCGAAATATGTAGGATAACTTTTGATGTGTGTAGGCAAAAAAGTTAGTGTGGAGGATAATAGTCTTTATGACTAATTAATTAGTCAAAAATGATAGTAAATGAGATAAATGAAAAAAAACTATTTAATGTTTTACAAAATTGCCCTTTATTCTTTTTCTTCTCAATTAAATTTTATTCTCAAATGAACCTTCCCCTCATCATATATTACAACTAAAAAATATTTTTTAATAATTAATTTAAGAAATCTACCCTTTTTGAATAGTTAACTAATTATCGATTTCAAATAATGTCAACCCGTGTAATAGATGGGTTTGTAATACACATGTAATAATTAATTAAAACAATTATAATTTATATTTTTCTTTCCTTTTTTATATTTAACCTTTGTAATATACGGGTTTACACAGAATGTTACATATCACTCACTTTTATATTAGTAACAAAATATTAATCTACTTATTTATTTATCAATCTCATAATAATTATAAGCAAAGAATTAATGATATTATATTTCTTAAAACTATTTGTTTACGATAATATTTATTTATTTAACCCGTGTAATACACAGGGTTCTAACCTAGTTATATAAAATAACGTAACATGTCTTTTATGATAGATGTCGTGTTATATCGTCTAAAAATATATAAAAATAATGTAAATCAGAAAGATGTCAATTTTAAATGGTTAGGATTATATAAAATTTTCCTAATCCAGTCTATCACGAAAGAGACATAATTTGTTATTTGCTTGTAGTCAAAATTAGGCGAGCTGATTATGTTTTATGTGTTAACTTTTATAAAAATAAAGGTGATATTACCTTTTTAAATAAAGTCAGTCAAAACATCATTTTGTGTCTTTCTCTTCCTGTTCCCACTTTCTCTCTCTAAACTCTAAAAGTCTTAATTTTAAAGTTTTATTGAATTCCATATACACAAGCTGAATAATTGTTGTCTTCTACTGTTTTAGTCAAATACTTTTTTTTTAATATTGTACCACAATATTCTCTACTAAATGCAGTGTGCCCCATTATTAACTATTTAATTTTGAAATCCCTTTTGCCAGACAGTTAAGATACACCCGTTTCTAATTCTTTTGCTGCCGATTCTAATTCTAATTCTAATTCTCATCATCAGGTCAGACAAATATTTGATCTTTATTGTGTTTTGATCATGGGTTTTGTTTGGGTCATTCAAATTCTTTGTATTTTTGTGAAAGTTTGCATCTTTATGCCAGAATTGTAATGAATTTTGGTTGGGAGGCTATTATCTGTTCTTGGGGATTTTGTTCATTTTGAAGAACCAAAAATGGGTATTTTTTGAAGTGTGATTTTACTAATTGTAATGTTTTGGTCCTGGGTTTTTGTTGTTTTAGTGAGAAATTTGAAGAATTTTGAGTCTGTGTTCATAGGTATAGTTGTTATATTTGATGTGGTTATCTCCTTTTTCAAGAATCTATTGAGGTTTGTTATAGGGAAAGATGCAAACTTTGGATTCTGTTAAGTGTCTTTTCATTTGTTGTTTTTTTCTTTTATAAATTTGTACTTTAAATGGTTGAATTCTGTGGTGGCTGCTTTAACAACCAAATCTTGAACATATATATTTTATAAAATTGAAATGGGAAAATAGCTTAAAATGTTGATTGGTACTAAGAAGAATCCTTAAGAGCATCAGGTGTTGGTGTGTGTGTGTGTGTGTGTGTGTGTGTTTGGTTTGAAAAGCAAGTATTTTGTATTGTTTCAGGAAATGGAGACACTAACCTCGTCCGCAGCGTTGGCTGTCTTTTTTTTGTGTGTGTGTGTGTGTGTGTGTGTGTGTGTGTGTCTGTGTGTGTTTGGTTTGAAAAGCAAGTATTTTGTATTGTTTCAGGAAATGGAGACACTAACCTCGTCCGCAGCGTTGGCTGTCCCACGCGAACCAGCCAACTACGATGAGATCGCGATGCAGCAAAGCTTGCTATTTTCCGACAGTCTCAAGGCATCTTCATCTTCACATGGGTGTTTTTCTTTACTAAACTATCATCTTGTTGTATGCTTAATCCTTTAATTGATTGTGTTTCAGGATTTGAAGAATTTGAGAAAACAATTGTATGCAGCTGCTGAATATTTTGAATTATCTTACACTAATGATGACCAAAAGCAACTGTGAGTAATTGGTTAAAGAAAGTAGTTTTGTTCTAAATTTTATATAAAAAAGTTGTGTTTCCACCTGAAACTACCTCTTTGAACTACTGCAGAGTGGTAGATACATTAAAAGATTATGCCATCAAAGCTCTAGTCAACACGGTTGACCATTTGGGGGCAGTGTCCAGTAAAGTTAATGACTTGTTAGGTGAAAAGGTGAATGAAGTATCCCAAACCGAGCTCCGCGTATCATGTCTTCAACAGGTGCGTTACATATCAATCCATATTTAAGTGCGTATCACATCTGGATCGCGGTTTTACAACCTTTACAAGATGATTTGTGTTACAGAGATTAGGTATATGCCAGGGGTGTTTCGATCACGAAGGTCTTGCCCAGCAGTCTTCGTTAATAAATACTCCTAAGTACCATAAAAGATACATTTTGCCAGGTATTCAAAACTTAAAACATATATCCTTTTTGGTCATTAAATGAGATAACTATAGTCTAATAATGAACTCAAAACACTTCAGTTGGAGAGACGATGCAAGGTGGTATTAGAGCTAAATCAAAGTACCAAGGATGCAGTTTGGATGACGAAGATGACTGGCGTGAATTCAAGAATGGTAACAAATTTGATCTTTGTAAAATAATTTACTTTGATAAATATGTTTATATTTCTGTTTTTGAATTTTGATATCCAGCTGTTCGGGCTACAATCAAAGAAACGCCTCCATCTTCATTCAGGTGTGTGTGTGTGTGTGTGTATATATTAAGTTTTTTTGTAATATATTCAAGATTCAACTTGTGAGTCTAACTTGAAGAATAAACGGATTAAAAATGTAGAAAAGGGCGATCCCTGTCTCCTTCTCCACGAGGTTCCCAGCAAGCTGGATCGTTTGCCTTCACAGGCGCAGTGACCCGAAAAGATTTAGGTATGAGTGCTTTCGTTTCATCTTTTTTCTTGATATTTTGTCTGCATACACGGGTGTTTTTGAAAGTGATTATGTGATGTTAACGATAATTATCGGTGGGTTTTGTTTGTATTGCTTCTATTGTTGGAAATTTATAATAATCAGAATGTTTGAGTGTTTAGAAAATACATGGTTTTTAAGGATTTATTTTGATAGAATGAAACGATATTTTGTGAAAGAAAAAATGGCTGATGTTTTTTGGATGATGGATCAGAGAAGAGATCGGTTTCACCACGGAGATTTTCTCTGTTGCGTATTGGATCTCTGTCTAGTAGACCAACCACCCCCAATTCAAGAGCAAATTCAAGGCCCACAACGCCCAATTCTCGTAGGCCCACAACGCCAAATTCAATTGTCCAACAAAGGGTAATTCTCACACTTTGACTTTTAAGGTCAAACATTCTAAATTCAACAGTCAAATGGATTCTGGTATAAATTGATTTTTAAGAAATTAAATTTGTTGCAATGCTCTAGATCATAGTTTCTTCTAACTAGTCATGAAACACTAGTTGAAAACATAAAGAATTCTACTGATTTTGAAAGTGGAAAGCAGTAGGTTTGACCTACAAAGTCAACCATTTCTTGTTTTGAAGCTAAAAGACCGCTCTTTTTCAAGTTTTGAGTAGTAATCTTTTAAAAACAACGGTTTGTTTTTGTGTAGTTTTCAGAGTCTCCAAAATCAGCTTCAATGCGTGTTCATAGTGATAGAGACAGATATAAAGAGAGCGATCAAAATCAGATACCAAGCAAAAGTAAACGTCTACTCAAGGCATTGCTTAGCAGACGCAAGTCGAAGAAAGATGACACGCTATACACTTATTTGGATGAATACTGAATCTTATTTATCCCCACATGGTCAGTCGGGATCCTTTTCATCATCAAAAGCTAAGCCACACCCGATCCGAATGCATGAAGTTACCCATGGACCGGATGGTAACAGCATATAGTGGTGTAATCAAGTCGGTTTTGTAGATGATTTTGTTATGGTTGTTCAAGCCACATGTTAAGTTTTCTTGGTTTGTAGAGCATATGCAAGATGCATTTGTTATATTTATCTTGTAACCTGTGTATCATGGGTTGTTAAAATAGACTACATGCAAAAAAACAAATAGGCCCAAATGGGCCATGGTTAGTTAACAGTAATACATTACCAATTTTAAGTAGACAATCGTAAGAATCATATAAGTACATATTTATACGTAATTTTAAGCGAAAATAATGAGAAAGAACTGCCTTGTATATCACAATTACAATAATTATTTATACGATACTTGCACTTCGTTACTAAAAATTGATCATCTATTTAGCGCCCTCTTATCTATCTTTTAAGACCCTACTAATATCTGTTATGGCTATGGGTGGGATTATACCGAGTATGATTGATTGATTATCTATCTTTTAAGAAATGCATGAATGTTTTGTGGGGTTTTTCCAATTTAAAGTGAAAAATGAGTCCAACACTCCAACCCATAGATAAAGTCGCTACAACTCAATTATGACTGTTTTCATTCAAGTGGCCAAATTATTGGTCACCCAAATTGTTCTCAAATGTCTTAACTTTCAACTAAGTTAGTTGGAAACAGAATGATGACAAATAAAGCAAAGCTTTAGGTACTGTTAAAAATAATACTTCTTATTATGTCACTTTTATATATTTGTTATGTTTATATTTGATACTTATCCTTATGTTCTTTTATGTATTATGTCACATGTTCATTATAACGGGATGTGTGTACAGGGTTCCCGTCTAGGCCGGGACACGGCCCAACGCATCCTCCAAATGCTAATGGGCTGATCGTGGGCTAGCAGGTTAAGGATTTCATCATGGGCTATAGCTGATTAAAGGACTCCTCATGGGCTAGGTATTATGAAGTCTAGATGGGCTACTGAAGACTTGATATGTTCGTGGGCTTGTGGACTTATAATTAGCCGTGGGCTCAGGATAAGAGGATGATGATATAAAAGGGACGAGTTTGATTCATTTGTAAAAAAACTCTCAGACATTTTTTTAACATTTTCTCTCTAGTTCAAGAACGTTCTTCCAGTAGATCTAGGGTATCACTTCTTAGAAGTTGGTTTCTTCCATTATGTAACACCTCGAAATCGGGTTTGTTAATCAAACTCCGTTAATACTAAAAGATGGGTAAAGTACTGTTAGTAGTAGATATAACCCGGCAAATATTTGGATTTAAATAAGAAATCCTAATATTAAATACAAGCGAATCCAAGTTTTAAGGAATTGAGTTTATAAGAGCCGAGTTAACGGGACTTAAAATAAGCCGAGTCATAAATTCCCCGAACCCACTAAATTAACTAGGAATATTTAACCTAGTTAATTAGTGGGAATATTGTTGAAAATAATTAGGTTGTGACCTAATTAATAATAAACTAAACTGGAGGGACCAAAGCTGCCAAAAAGGATACTTGTTTTATTAAAACATAAAAAAATCAACACATATCACACACTTAGTGTGTATATGTCGATCATCAGGAGAAGGAACAAGGGGAAACCTTGTTTAACCTAAATCCATCAAATTGGAGGGTAAATCAAGACCCAAATCGATGCATGAACATAAATAAACGATCACTAAGTCAAGGGGATAGTAAGGTATGTCAAATTTTTTATATTTATGAAGTTGGGATTCTTGATTAACTTATGAAAAATCGAAATTGAAGCTTGAATGTTAGATGTTTGAATGAAACTATGATAAATTCATGGTTAGGAATGAACCCTAATCAATAATTTGATGTATTGATGTTCATACACATGAAATTGAGAATCACCCACATATGTGTTAGATGGGTTTTGTAGAGAGATTAAGAATACTAGAATCTTGATCATGAAACGGGTGTTATTGATTTTTGTGAAACGAATCTAGGTGTTGTTATGCATGCTAGATGTAAAGAACTTGAAAATAATGTTAATCTTGGCTAAGTAGTTAGTCATGAGCTTGATTGCTAGTAGTAAAAATTTCATGCCCATAAGGTGTTCGATGTAATGCCTAGGTGAACATGGTGAATTAATGTGTTTTGATGATAGTAGAAATACCTTTCACTATCATAGTTATTAATTATGTGAAATATTTAGCACATGGTTTATACATGATTGTTGCTTGAGTAGCTAAGCAAATGAGTATATTAAGTTCATTAGTTCAATTGCATATGATATAAGCAGTTTGACCTTTAAGAGTCAAACCGGTCTATAATAAAAATCGTATGCGGAAAATTGTAAAGAGAGTCCATAAGTATAATAGTCATAGTATTGATGACTAATATAACTATCTTGTGGATGATCGCATTATAGCTTGACGTTTGACAAGCTAGGAGGAAGCTTGAGAAGAAGCGGGTCAAGTGGGACGATTATGTAAGAAAAGTATAAGCGGATGCAAGGTAAGTAAAACTTACACATTTTTGTAGAATATTTAATTATTCTATAAGCTATAAACTCGATAATGATAATATTGGAAATATGGATTCCGACGCGATTGATACGAGTCGGAACATATATAAAATTGATATAAACCATGATTAATGGTAAACATGGGTAAATGGTAATATAGACGCGAATTGATGAGCATGCAATGAACCTCAGGATGTTACCGTATAGGGTAACACATGATAAGGATAGGGATAAAATGATCATTTAGTCGCGTGTCGACAAACATAAGTTAAAGCTATAAGACACCCTACGGTATAAGCCGAAATGGGTTAAATAACGAAACGGTAGATATATATATATATATATATATATATATAGGGGCCGCTAGAATGAGAACCACCACGAGTTGTAAGAACCACGAGAACCGCGCCCCGCGGGTGGCCGTTGACCACGAATTTTTTTTTACACCTAGATCCGTATATTTTAAGACCGGGTGTAAATTTTGGGTTCAAACGGCGCGCCCGAGGGGGTAGTTTTTTACGCCCAAAGTTTGGTTAAAAAAAAAAAGAAAAATTAAAAAAACCCAAACTTTGGGCGTAAAAAACTACCCCCTCGGGCGCGCCGTTTGAACCCAAAATTTACACCCGGTCTTAAAATATACGGATCTAGGTGTAAAAAAAATTTCGTGGTCAACGGCCACCCGCGGGGCGCGGTTCTCGTGGTTCTTACAACTCGTGGTGGTTCTCATTCTAGCGGCTCCATATATATATATATATATATATATATATAGGAATAAGTTAAAATGAGAACCACCTCGAGTTGTAAGAACCAGCGAGAACCACCCCCGCGGGGGGCCGTTGACCACGATTTTTTTTTACAACTAGATGTGTATATTTTAACACCCTACGCAAAGTTTGGGTTCAAACGGGGCGCCCGAGGGGGTAGTTTTTTACGCCCAAAGTTTGGTTAAAAAAAAAAAGAAAAATTAAAAGAAATTAAAAAAACCCAAACTTTGGGCGTAAAAAACTACCCCCTCGGGCGCGCCGTTTAAACCCAAACTTTACGTAGGGTGTTAAAATATACACATCTAGTTGTAAAAAAAAATCGTGGTCAACGGCCCCCCGCGGGGGTGGTTCTCACTGGTTCTTACAACTCGAGGTGGTTCTCATTTTAACCTTCCCCTATATATATATATATATATATATATATATATACATATATATATATATATATATATATATATATGGCATTCTAAATACAAACGCAAGTTGTTTGGTCGTTTAGACCAAATGGGTCAAAGGGTGACATTTTAGCGCCAATTGACAAATGACGACTAATAAGTACTTACCAAGTCTTATGCTTATAGGATAATAATGGTTTATGGATTTAAAATGCTACGAATTAGCATATTTTGGATGCAAGGTATTGAAACGGGTCAATATATTGATCCGAATCAGGTATGTATAATATAGATTAACTACTCAATAGGAACTAGAGGCTCCTTGATAGTTAAATGCAGTCATATAGACATTTGGTTACTTTACTAAGCAAACCGAATGATTCATATGATGAACGTTGTGTTTTGAAAACATAATGACTTTTCGAATCAAATGCATAGTTTAAAACAGGGCTTTTGGGTCGAAAATGCTTTTAAAAGTCCTTTATATTAATGAAAGGACTAAATGGACCAAAATGCCCTCGTAAGCTAAATCGAGCGAACGACCCATAAAGGTTGTTCGGAAAAGAATAGTATGCATAATTAAACACTTAGAATGAGTATACAAAAGCGAAAGATGTGAATTCTTAGTCATTTGACTCTATAATAGTCTTTGCCGTAAAATAATGATTCGAGGGGTAAAACTCAGAGTTTAGGAATTTCCACATCTAATACAACACAAATATAGTTGTGAAGAAAGATTATTTGATAAGAAATGTGGTAGTATAATGTTTGATGTGAGTGAAAGAGATTCATGCTTAAAATAGGCTTAATTACCCTTAACGGGTCAAATAAGCATATGAGCGAAAACAGGTTGAGAATGCGTAAGAAACGCGTGATTCGAACCTAATATGATGGTCAATATTGAAATGATGAATCTCATGAGTTTATAGATCAAATAAACATGTTTGTTTGATAAAAACACGAACGGGTCAAGATTTGGTAAAAAGGGTAATAAGTCGAAGACTTAAAAGTCTGAAATTTTATTAATCCGGATGTTGGATTTTAACTCCATAAGATGGAGAATTAAATTACGGACGCGTAGGAAAAAGAATCGCGTAAAACGGACTTGTATAGTGAAAGTTATGCAAGTTCTAAGTTAATATTTGGTGAATTTTCGTAGCTGGGCAAAGTGCTGCAACAATAAAGGAACTTGCTGTCAAAAAAGGGGCTAGGTGGGGCGCAAAAGCCCTTAGGTGGGCCGTCTAGCCCCCCCCCCCCCCCTGAATCCCAAAATTGTTTAATTTTGATTGTTTGACCCACATAACTTGTTTAAACTTGTTATTTAACTATCAAAACTAACTTTTAAGTTGGTTTTGATCATAGGTGAATGTCAAGAGTGCCTGGATGAAGATCAAGCTCGATGAGAAACCGAACACGATAAAATACAAGCTTCCGCGCGGCGTTTCGTCGTATCTTTTAAACGACGAATTCAATTACATTAAGTTGTATATTCTTTTAAATTGTAAAAGTTTTAACTAACCTTATTTATCAAAATTACATGTTTGTTTTCGTAAACTATACGAAAACCGTAAATTAATAACAAGGGTGTTACAAGTTGGTAATCAGAGCTCAAGGTTAAAAGAATAAAGTGTTCGGTTCGAGGCTTGATCGCAAATCCGGTAAGTACATGTATGTTAATAGTTTAGCATGCTAAAGTGTTGTAAACAACACATAGGGCTTTCATGTGATACACGTTACCCCAATTAAAATGATTGATATGGTTGACGAAAATACGCGCGTTGACGCGTATAGTAGAAAAAGCCTTGTATTATAATACGGGTGATTATTGAAGTTGACATTACTAACTCTTGTGAATGTTTTAATTGAAGGACACTCGCGTCTGAAGATGACGAGAGTTGAACGAATTGTGGATATGATGATGGAACGGTCCGAGATATGACAAGAAGAGCATACTCATCAAGGACCTAAATCGCGTAACGATCGCAAATAAGTAATGGAAAGAAAGCCCGTTAGGGCAAGCATTTACCAGGTGCACGTTTAAATTATTGCGTGAATAGAAATATGCAACAAATACGTAGAAACTGATAGTTGCATATGTAGATTGAAAACTTGGAAAAACCTGAATAGAATACCTATCCAGGATATTGTTTCCAAGAGAAATAAATAGAGGTGTTACTTACATGGGGTGTGATGTGAAAGTTATAAAAAGGTCATGTATGTCATGTGTTGATCGCCTACTCTGGCCAAGTAGGTAGTGAACACATGATACCATGAACTTTTTATGATGGACATGCTTACAGCCAATGTAGTAAGGACGAGGTGAGCGGGACAAATTAAAAAGTACCCAAATGAATCAGATAGGCAAAATATTTGATAATAATGTAAACGCACAGCCGAGTGACGGAAGCATATTATATTAGGATAATGAGCCTGAGAGTAGGGACAAAGAAACATGTAAAATGATTAAGATATGCACTGGGAGGGGGTGTACTTACACTCGAACCCAGAGAATGCAAACACGTAAAATGATTAAGATATGCACTGGGAGGGGGTGTACTTACACTCGAACCCGAAGAATGCAAACATGTAAAATGATTAAGATATGTATCGGGAGGGGGTGTACTTACACTCGAACCCGAAGAATGCAAACATGTAAAACGATTAAGGTATGCACTGGGAGGGGGTGTACTTACACTCGAACCCGAAGAATATAAACATTTAAAATGATCAAGATATGCATTGGGAGGGAGTGTACTTACACTCGAACCCGGAAAATGCGAATATGTCTCTTAACGGGTCGTTTTTGTAAAACGTCAAACTTGAGGACAAAGTCGGAATATAAAAATAAAGCGAGGTCTTAATGCATACCGGGAGGGTTGCAATAATAACGACTTCGGTAAAACAACCGGTTGATGGGTAGGAATTTAAACACATGTGAAAAATCAAGAGACGTGAACGCGGGTCGAAAAATCAAAGGACTTGGATTACGAGTTATGACTATAAAATCTCGTATATAGAAATTGTGAGTAAATATGTTCAACTATTCGAGGTCGAATGGGTTGAATAAAGAATAAAGTTGATTGTTTATAAGTGATGGATTTCACATTAATAGGTCAAACAGGTTGAATACAATATAGCGTCGAATGGCACAAATAAGCGCTAGCCAGATAAAGGTAGCGTTAAATGCAAGAGAATAATGAGACCGGAAATGGGATATAACCAAATAAGAATATATGCAAATCAAATAACAGTAAGCATAAGAAGAACTGACGCATAAATGACGTAAGAAGTCATAAAATCAGAAAATTGTCCGAAAGAAAACAATTGTAGCCATGAAACTACAATTAAGGTTAACGGAACCTAAGCTTGAAACCAAACGATTCTTTGAACAAAAACAGGGTGCCTTGACACCAAACATGTATTTTAAGAATGACATGAGTAAGGAGTGATCTACGGGATCAACATAACCTTTAGGGTTATAAACAAATGAAAGGTCTACGAGACTAAAACGACCCACGGGTCATGATTAGAAAGAAGTTATAAGGACTTCGCCCTAAAGAGGTGAAAGTCTAATCAAAATAGCCCATAAGGCTAAGTGATAAAAACCTACGGGTTAATTAGATAAAGCGAGGGAATCGGTTGAGAATCCCCGCATAAAACTAAGACTGTAAAAGAATAAATTATGGACTGTCAATATCCTGGTATGGATAATTGACAAAAGTTAAAGAGAAGATCCTAAAACTAAAACTTCGGTTTTAGTAAGAAATAACGTTTTTACAAACATAAATTCTGATAGGAATTTAAATAGTAAGCATGAAAGATACAAGTCTTGACACTGATAGGCGCAAGACGATATATTCGAAAAGTGATATTTTCGAAAATGAAAGGTTGATATAAATTAAATATGATGTGACACGATCACGGTCAAGAAATGCAATATGAAGTAGAATCACATTATAACCAAGTGAGCGGTAAAAAGTAACTAGACTAATAAGTCTAGTTAGTGAGTCCGGTTAAGGTCAGCAATTCAAATCAAGAAATTTGGGTTGCTTGAAAGCGATGGATTCGGTATAACTGAACCGAATAAATAAATTTTAAAACAAAAGAATTTGTTGCTAAAAGTGAAAGATTTCACTAAAGACCTTTAAACGGGTCAAAGTAACGGATTCATAAAGAATTCGATAGTATATGAAAGCGATGAATATCGCTAAGTTAACTAAACTAGTGGAAATAACGAGATTACGTTATTTCGAGTTGCACTATGTCGTATGAGATACGTAGACAATTAGTAACCAAAAAGATGTTACCATACTTTTCTGGTAATACTAACAATTGGTTAAAAGTGTAAGTAATGTTTAAAAGATTTCTCGGCTCAAATACATTGAGTTTAAACTCAATGAATTATGTAAGAAAAGGTTTCGAGGACGAAACCTCTTTAAGGGGGGTAGACTTGTAACACCCCGAAATCGGGTTTGGTAATCAAACTCTGTTAATACTAAAAGACAGGTAAAGTACCGTTAGTAGTAGATATAACCCGGAAAATATTTCGATTTAAATAAGAAATCCTAATATTAAATACAAGCGAATCCAAGTTTTAAGGAATTGAGTTTATAAGAGCCGAGTTAACGGGACTTAAAATAAGCCTAGTCATAAATTCCCCGAACCCACTAAATTAACTAGGAATATTTAACCTAGTTAATTAGTGAGAATATTGTTGAAAATAATTAGGTTGTGACCTAATTAATAATAAACTAAACTGGAGGGACCAAAGCTGCCAAAAAGGATACTTGTTTTATTAAAACATAAAAAAATCAACACATATCACACACTTAGTGTGTATATGTCGATCATCAGGAGAAGGAACAAGGGGAAACCCTTGTTTAACCTAAATCCATCAAATTGGAGGGCAAATCAAGACCCAAATAGATGCATGAACATAAATAAACGATCACCAAGTCAAGGGGATCGTAAGGTATGTCAAATTTTTGATATTTATGAAGTTGGGATTCTTGATGAACATATGAAAAATCTAAATTGAAGCTTGAATGTTATATGTTTGAATGAAACTATGATAAATTCATGGTTAGGAATGAACCCTAATCAATAATTTGATGTATTGATGTTCATACACATGAAATTGAGAATCACCCACATATGTGTTAGATGGGTTTTGTAGAGAGATTAAGAATACTAGAATCTTGATCATGAAACGGGTGTTATTGATTTTTGTGAAACGAATCTAGGTGTTGTTATGCATGCTAGATGTAAAGAACTTGAAAATAATGTTAATCTTGGCTAAGTAGTTAGTCATGAGCTTGATTGCTAGTAGTAAAAATTTCATGCCCATAAGGTGTTCGATGTAATGCCTAGGTGAACATGGTGAATTAATGTGTTTTGATGATAGTAGAAATACCTTTCACTATCATAGTTATTAATTATGTGAAATATTTAGCACATGGTTTATACATGATTGTTGCTTGAGTAGCTAAGCAAATGAGTATATTGAGTTCATTAGTGCAATTGCATATGATATAAGCAGTTTGACCTTTAAGAGTCAAACCGGTCTATAATAAAAATCGTATGCGGAAAATTGTAAAGAGAGTCCATAAGTATAATAGTCATAGTATTGATGACTAATATAACTATCTTGTGGATGATCACATTATAGCTTGACGTTTGACAAGCTAGGAGGAAGCTTGAGAAGAAGCGGGTCAAGTGGGACAATTACGTAAGAAAAGTATAAGCGGATGCAAGGTAAGTAAAACTTACACCTTTTTGTAGAATACTTAATTATTCTATAAGCTATAAACTCGATAATGATAATATTGGAAATATGGATTCCGACGCGATTGATACGAGTCGGAACATATATAAAATTGATAAAAACCATGATTAATGGTAAACATGGGTAAATGGTAATATAGCCGCGAATTGATGAACATGCAATGAACCACGGGATGTTACCGTATAGGGTAACACATGATAAGGATAGGGATAAAATGATCATTTAGTCGCGTGTCGACAAACATAAGTTAAAGCTATAAGACACCCTACGGTATAAGCCGAAATGGGTTAGATAACGAAACGGTAGATATATATATATAGGGGAAGGCTCTATGCAGAACACTAAATATTGCGAGAACACGCAGAACACAATGAATCACCTAGTTTTTCAATCCTAAAAACCTTAAAAGTAAATGAAAATGTTGCAAATGTAAGATTTTTTGTTTCTTACACTAGAATTCAAAACAAAATATGGAAACTTTTCACGTTTTGTATAACCTACACATATGTAGGTCATGTGTAGGTTAAATTACCAACATGTATGTAAGCTACGTGTAGGTAAAAATATGGTTTTTTATGAATATATAATACACATATGAATGTAAGAAACATAAAATTTATAAAAACATGAAACTTAAATCCCAAAATTTAGTGTTTTAGAGTTGTTCTTTTTGTTCTCGCAATAGTTAGTGTTCTGTAATGATCCTCATCCTATATATATATATATGCCACTCTAAAGACAAACGCAAGTTGTTTGGTCGTTTAGACCAAATGGGTCAAAGGGTGACATTTTAGCGCCAATTGACAAATGATGACTAATAAGTACTTGCCAAGTCTTATGCTTACAGGATAATAATGGTTTATGGATTTAAAATGCTACGAATTATCATACTTTGGATGCAAGGTATTGAAACGGGTCAATATATTGATACGAATCAGGTATGTATAATATAGATTAACTACTCAATAGGAACTAGAGGCTCCTTGATAGTTAAATGCAGTCATATAGACATTTGGTTACTTTACTAAGCAAACCGAATGATTCATATGATGATCGTTGTGTTTTGAAAACATAATGACTTTTCGAATCAAATGCATAGTTTAAAACAGGGCTTTTGGGTCGAAAATGCTTTTAAAAGTCCTTTATATTAATGAAAGGACTAAATGGACCAAAATGCACTCGTAAGCTAAATCGAGCGAACGACCCATAAAGGTTGTTCGGAAAAGAATAGTATGCATAATTAAACACTTAGAATGAGTATACAAAAGCGAAAGATGTGAATCCTTAGTCATTTGACTATATAATAGTCTTTGCCGTAAAATAATGATTCGAGGGGTAAAACTCGGAGTTTAGGAATTTCCACATCTAATACAACACAAATATAGTTGTGAAGAAAGATTATTTGATAAGAAATGTGGTAGTATAATGCTTGATGTGAGTGAAAGAGATTCATGCTTAAAATAGGCTTAATTACCCTTAACGGGTCAAAATAAGCATATGAGCGAAAACAGGTTGAGAATGCGTAAGAAATGCGTGATTCAAACCTAATATGATGGTCAATATTGAAATGATGAATCTCATGAGTTTATAGATCAAATAAACATGTTTGTTTGATAAAAACACGAACGGGTCAAGATTTGGTAAAAAGGGTAATAAGTCAAAGACTTAAAAGTCTGAAATTTTATTAATCCGGATGTTGGATTTTAACTCCATATGATGGAGAATTAAATTACGGACGCGTAGGAAAAAGAATCGCGTAAAACGGACTTGTATAGTGAAAGTTATGCAAGTTCTAAGTTAATATTTGGTGAATTTTCGTAGCTGGGCAAAGTGCAGCAACAATAAAGGAACCTGCTGTCAAAAAAGGGGCTAGATGGGGCGTCTAGCCCCCCTAAATCCCAAAATTGTTTAATTTTGATTGTTTGACCCACATAACTTGTTTAAACTTGTTATTTAACTATCAAAACTAACTTTTAAGTTGGTTTTGATCATAGGTGAATGTCAAGAGTGCCCGGATGAAGATCAAGCTCGATGAGGAACCGAACACGATAAAATACAAGCTTCCGCACGGCGTTTCGTCGTATCTTTTAAACGACGAATTCAATTACATTAAGTTGTATATTCTTTTAAATTTTAAAAGTTTTAACTAACCTTATTTATCAAAATTAGATGTTTGTTTTCGTAAACTATACGAAAACCGTAAATTAATAACAAGGGTGTTACACATTAGATCTGTATATCAAATTAAGATAATCTGATTGTGATTGTCTTGAGAGTTTTGTATTGATTTGGTTTCATTACTTTGTTGTAATCGGTTTGAGATTCTTGTGTTTAAAAGATGTTTTGAGGTTTTTTGTTGATTTGTAAGTTAATAAAGATCTGATTAACATTTTTTGACATGGTATCAGAGCCTGGCTCTGATTTACTTTCGTTGAAGATTCTTGTTCTTTCGCTGATTTTAAAGGTGTCTAGGGTTTCCTATGGCAAACTAGCTATAATACAAATTAACAATTAGGGTTTCGAAAATTTAGGGAATTCTATGTCAGTCATCTTGCTTACTCGGTTAATCTTGCTATTGTTTTCAAGATTGGGTTTAATGTGTAGATGTTTCGATGGGTTCTCGCTAGGTCTAATATCTATTCCTCTTCCTGTGATTGTTGCATTCGTGATATATTAGGGTTTTTTTTTTCAAACCTTAGATCTGCTATGAAGAAGGAACTTGTCATCGTTTGAGTGTCTATAAAAGGTAGCGCTATTGAAAATCCTGATGCTTATTGAGCCGATTAGGATTCTTTGAAGTCTGTAGATAGCATGTCTTTATTCATTCAAGGTAAGGTCTGTTGTTGTCTGTTGAAGGCAGGTGATTGTTTAATCAAGATCTGTAACGTTAGTTCAGATCTGTTTACTCAAGATTTGTTGTGATATCTTTGCTATTGGGGTTGATTTGGTTCGGAATATGTGAGATATAGATGTATTTTGGAGCTATTTTTATTTAGAATTGGCGTCCAGTTCTTGTCATATCGACCCTATGGTTTTGGATTTGGGGATTTCGGGTGTTACTGCAAGGATCTTAGGTCAGATCGGAGATTCGAAAGTTGTGGATTCTTGAAGGTCGCCTGATCATCAAAGCCAGATCTTGGATCAAATGGTTGTTGTTGGCTTTGAGGAAAGATGTGGAAACGCTCTTTGAAGAACTTATGCTGTAGAGGCAGAGTAATTTTTTCTCAACAATAATGCGTCGTTGGGTTCACTGGAAATGCCTAAATCGATTTGTCTAGTTATGAAGTATTCACCCATCTATACGGAGAAGTTCTACAGTTTTTTTGAAAGATGTTACAGATGAAGGTCTTAGTTTAGATCTTGTTTATAGCATTGTAAGACTTTCTTGAACTCTTTGGCTGTTGGAGTACTCTGTAAGGATATTCCTCCCTACTCTCAGTTTTTTTTATCACACTTTCTTTACTTTTTAGGCATTCCTCTGTATTTGCAACTAAGTATCTATTTTGGATGCGTTCTTGGATTTCTCTGTTTTCTAATCTTGATTGTTAGTTGTTGATCGAATTGATTATCGGGAAATAATATTTGGTTGACTGTTTTTACAGTAACATGAAAACTATTTTTTTTTTCAAAAGCTTAGTTGGATTGCATCTATCTTTGGTATATGTAAGTTCTTGGTTATTCTGGTTATTTTAATCTTCATGTCCTTTGAGCTCTTTGATAAAGGTAAAATTGATATATATTTTTTTCAACAAAGTAGCTTTTAAGGAAAATTAGAGTACAATGCATAACATGTGTTATTCTTAATTTTGTAACTGGAGATCTTTTGTGAACAAGATATTTTAACAAAATAGTAAAATAAAGATGTTATTTTTTGTTTGAATTACATGTTGAAAGAGTTGCCCAGATCTGTTACGTCTTAGTCTTTGTATGTTCATTTGTTTGTGGTCTTGGTTTGTTTACAAGCGAGATTGTTAATTCATTCAGAAAAGGTCTTCACACTGTCACTTTCTCTTTCTAGATATGCGATTAAGGTTTCATCTAAGTTGATTAGATCTGTGATGAATCTGATCATAACTTTGATTATTCTTGTTTTTGGTAGTGTAGATTATCTGTTTGATAATCTTGTGTAAATGTTTAAAGAAGTTAGGGTTCATACGTTTCTGATCTGTTTGTGTATTTGGTTGTTTGGGTCATAAACGTTCAGATTTGGTAATTCGGTTGTTTTGAATCTTAAATCTGTGAATGACGCCTTGTTTAGATATTTTTTTCTCTCTATATCTAGGATTTCATTTCTGAAACTCGTGCTTTAGGGTTGTTGATCGAGTATGTTCGTAGCCTGTTAGATCTGAGATTAGAGAGTGTCTACAAATTATTGTGTTGATGATCCGTAACATGAGATTATGAGTATTTTAGCTGTATTCGTGTTAGATTTGTTTGGGTATGATTTTAAGTGTCTTTGATCTCGAAGTTTTATCATATTCAATTTAATAAAACAAAGTTAAATGCAAATCTTTTGTCTTGTTTTGATTTGTCAAAATGGAAACTAAGGAAGGGTTATGTTGTTTTGGAATTCTTCTTTTTTAGAGTTTGTTCTCTCTTTGTTGCACAACAGTTCTCTCAAATTTGTTCTCGGATCTGAACGTATTGTGTTCGTTATCCGTTAGTTCGAGAGTTTTGACTGTAGATCATCATGTTGATGTTCTAATAGGTGAGCTGAGTGTTTTTTGTCGAGAGATCCTAGTAATTTAAACAAATTGGTTTATGTAAATTGTTTATGATCTTGTTTGTGTGGTTAGTCGAATCTTGTGGTTTGAGTGTTTCTAACCAGTTGTATGTCAAGATTGTTCTTGCATATATTGAAAAGCCTTGTATGTCTTCTCTTGTGAGAGTTTTTTTTTTTTTTTTTTTTTTTTGTTGCAAGCTGTGTGATTTGTTTTCTTGTAATTGTTATGCTATCTTGAAGATGTATTCTTCGATAGTGTTTGCCTTTGTCTCACTGTCTTGGATTCTTCATGTTTTGAGTCCGACCGTAGTGAGGTTTGTGTAGGATCATTGTGTTGGAGATCTTATTTGTTTCTTATCTGTCTCTTTGAGACTTCATCGCCGATCATAGTGATGTTAGTTCACTAGTCTAGGTGATGCTTGTCATTTTTCTTCCACACTGGTAAAAAACTCTCAGACATTTTTTTAACATTTTCTCTCTAGTTCAAGAACGTTCTTCCAGTAGATCTAGGGTATCACTTCTTAGAAGTTGGTTTCTTCCATTAGATCAGTATATCAGATTATGATAATCTGATTGTGATTGTCTTGAGAGTTTTGTATTGATTTGGTTTCATTACTTTGTTGTAATCGGTTTGAGATTCTTGTGTTTAAAAGATGTTTTGAGGTTTTTTTGTTGATTTGTAAGTTAATAAAGATCTGATTACCATTTTTTGACAGATACCTTTTTTATGTAGAAAAAGAGGACAACAATAATACCTGAAGTATCAAGCATGTACGGAAACCGTACGTACTGAGCCATTTTTGTACCAATTTGGTATCCACTTTTGCTTTTTTTGGGATCGGTACTACCAGTTCGGTACTTTTGGTCAGTTTACAATTGAATATCATATCAGTACTATACTAGTTAATCCAATCAAAACAAATAACTTTTGATCTTTTTAGGGATCATGTCCAATCAATCATAGGACATAGGTCTAGGTCTTATAATAATGAGTCTAATTCTAGTACTTGAATATACAGGTTGATCATAGGCTCTAGCTATAACTTTTTGCTATATGAGGAACTACTTGATTAATTTCAACTCATATTTCAAAGTTAACATTCGGATTCATTCTGATTGATTTAATGGCATCCAAGAACTTGAAAATGGTGATTTTTCCATTTCAATGTATGTTTATCATCTTTTGCCGATAGGCTTCATTTACTTTACTAACCACTTTTATTTATACATATATAGTTGAGAATTCTGTTAGATGAAAAGTTTTTCAATTCATGTTTGGTACATGAATAAGAAAAGAAAAATGACGAGAACTCCTTCTGTATGGATTGCTGCTTCAGTTTGTGCTGCCATTGTGTGATCCATCACAAGTGTCACAGGATTTTACATGTTGTTTTTAAGGATTAATTGTTTTTTTTTTGTTACTTAGTTAAGAAGCTTTTTCAAAGTACTAATTAATATATACATACATGTTGTTCATTTTAGATAAGGAGGTATATGTATAATGATGTTTTACGCTTGAAAGAAGCACAGAAGATTTTTGATTGCTCTCTAATTCAAGTAAGTTGAGATGATATGTATCGTTTATATTTGTGTGTTTACTTTTTTGAATTTTCGCATTTAAAACTGATACTCTATATTTTGAAAACAAAATTACCATTACAACTTCGATTTTCTATAGATTATTTACAACTTTTCATCTAACAGAATTCTTAACTGTATATGTATAAATAAAAATGGTTAGTAAAGTAAATGAAGCCTATCGGAAAAAGATGATAAACATACATTGAAATGGAAAAATCATCATTTTCAAGTTCTTGGATGCCATTAAATCAATCTGAATGAATCTGAATGTTAACTTTGAAATATGAGTTGAAATAAATCAAGTAGTTCCTTATATAGCAAAAAGTTATAGCTAGAGCCTATGTTCAACCTGTATATTCAAATACTAGAATTAGACTCATTATTATAAGACCTAGACCTATGTCCTATGATTGATTGGACATGATCCCTAAAAAGATAAAAAGATATTTGTTTTGATTTGATTAACT
This sequence comes from Helianthus tuberosus, assembly GCA_030545235.1. Lineage (NCBI taxonomy): Eukaryota > Viridiplantae > Streptophyta > Magnoliopsida > Asterales > Asteraceae > Helianthus > Helianthus tuberosus. The sequence continues at coordinate 84,713,297 of CM060394.1, forward strand.
AGTACAGTACCGATATGATATTCAACTGTAAACTGACCAAAAGTACCGAACTGGTAGTACTGATCCCCAAAAAAGCAAAAGTGGATACCAAATTGGTACAAAAAATGGCTCAGTAAAGATCTAATATTCCTCCCTACTCTTAGTTTTTTTATCACACTTTCTTTACTTGTTAGGCATTCCTCTGTATTTGCAACTAAGTATCTATTTTGGATGCGTTCTTGGATTTTTCTGTTTTCTAATCTTGATTGTTAGTTGTTGATCGAATTGATTATTGTGAAATAATATTTGGTTGATTGTTTTTACAGTAACATGAAAAATATTTTTCTTCAAAAGCTTAGTTGGATTGCATCTATCTTTGGTATATGTATGTTCTTGGTTATTCTGGTTATTTTAATCTTCATGTCCTTTGAGCTCTTTGATAAAGGTAAAACTGATATATTTTTTTTCAACAAAGTAGCTTTTAAGGAAAATTAGAGTATGATGCGTGCAGTGTGTTATAAGTTTTTATGTATATTTTTAGCGCTTTTTAACCACTTTTACTCAAGTTTTAAATTTATAAAACACGATATTTTACTAACACCAAACACACATATGGGTAAGTGCACCCATCGTGAGCGTAGTATGGTGTTGGTAAGATACCGAGGTCGTCCAAGGACACAAGAGCTTTTAATACCGATTTATCCTCAACGTCTAATTAAATAAAAAATTTAGAAAAAGGTTTTAAACTAGAAAATAAAAACTAAAATGCTGAAAATAAAATAAAAACTGATAGACAAGATGAATCACTTGGATCCGATTCGCCTTTAGTGTAACCTTTGATTATTTCCGCACTTTTGCACTTTTTAAGAGATTATCTTAGTTATAGTAGTAGGCCCCTCTTTTGAAGGTGACGTTACCCTCAACCCAGTAGTTTGAGTCAGCAAGGATACAATCCTAAAGGGTTGGATTATTGGAAGATAATTAATTAAGTTATTAATGCATAATGTGGTAGGCCCCTCTTTTGAAGGTGACGTTACCCTCGGCTAAGTAGTTTGAGTCAGCAAGGATACAATCCTAAGTAGTCGGGTTAAAGTTTTAATAGTAGTTTACGTATGAGGGGATCAAGAAATTCGGACCCCCGCCATCCAATACCAGTGGGTATTAAAGGAGGTCCTACTAAGCTTGACCCAGGTCCTTGCAGGATCTATACACTGAACAAGGCAAGACTCTTACCAAACAACTCCCTTAACCCCCGACCAGGTAGCCAACATATCTCCATATAGACCGTGGAGATATGAATGGTGTAAATCTTTTATTTTATATAGACAGTAAAATAACGCCAAGACACCACAGACAAATGATAAGGAAGACTCACCTTTAACATAAGAAACTAGTTATTAAAGTCATTAATACATAACCAAATAAAAAGTGCGAAAATATTAAAAATAAAAAGTATTACACTAAATGCTTGTCTTCACCAAGTGATGTAAGAGACTTAGGCAAACATGGCCTTTGATTGTCAAGAACTCATACGATCAATCTTGGATCCCGAGACTACTACACACTCTATGATGGATGATGGATGATGGATGATGGTGGTGGATGTGGGTTGTGATGGTGGTGGTGGGTGGGTGTAGTGTGAGAGAGGTGGTTTGTCAAGGGATGGTTTGCAAGTGAGCCAAGCACCCCTATTTATAGCCTGCACAGAAGCCCGGACACGGCCCCGTGTCCATCCCTCTTCTCTTTCTTCATTAAATGCAGTTTGTCTGCACTAGTTGACCACGCCCCCGTGTCCGCTGGGCACGGCCCCGTGTGCAGAAGCGTATCTGTACTATCAAGATTTTCTTGGATTCTGCGAATCATATAGTTGACCACGGCCCCGTGTCCGCTGGGCACGCCCCCGTGGTGGGTGATAGAAGCTTCTACAACTTTGTCTTTTCTGCAGACACTTGGGCACGCCCCCGTGTTCATTGAACACGGGGCGTGTTCAGCCTTCTGTTCTCTTGTTTTTTCTTGGGAAGATGCTGTCGAGGGGTCGGGCATGCCACGTTTATTCCTTTTCTTGTATTTATGTTAGATTTAGCTGTCTTTTTGCTTCCTTTGTTCATTTGAGCTCATTTAATCCTGAAAATACAAAAGGAAGACAAAAACATACTTTTTCCAACATTAGTACTTAAAAAGGGTTAGTTTTATGCTACATTTGATGTAATTTATATGTTGCATTTTACACACATCAAATACCCCCACACTTGAATCTTTGCTTGTCCTCAAGCAAAATTCTTTATAATTTGGCTTTACACTCCCAAATGGAATGGGTAGAAGAGAAGGTTTTGGGCTTGTCTTGAGTGTCGGGAATCCAAGATTCTTATTAGGTTTTATTTTTATGCTATTTACAATCCTATTCGTCATGATTTATTTAGAACATTACATAAGATAAATTATTTATTTGGGCATAACATGCCTCTTTAAAATTCCATTTATATACAAGTTCACATACCTCACGGGAGATCACTCAACACTCGGCCGAAGGTGTATTTTTGTGAAACACTCGGGACCGGCATGGAACTTACTTCTACCATATGCTTGCCAAGCAATCAATCCTCCTCCTTTTTAACTATAAACCTTTGAAAATATCAAAAGGACTTTTGGGGGAAGGGTTAGGCTTGTGTTAAAGGTAGGTGGTTGGGTTAGTAGTTAGTAGAAAATGGCGAAAAGCGTAAAAAGCGTCGGTTTTCATAAGACTTTTTATTTTTGTGACTTTTTATTCTAATGAAGCATTTCTTTTAAACAAAGTTCTTTTTGATGAACTTGTTTGTTTATTTCTTTTGGCTTCATCATCAAATATTTTTTTATAAGGATGTCACATGAAAAACCGAGCTTTTCACTAAAACAAAGGGTTTAAAAAAGAAAAAAAAGTTTTGGTGGGTAAAAGGGTGTTTGTTTTGTGGGTTAAGAAATGAAAATGTTTAGGCTCAAAGGGGTTAACTAGGGGGATTTTGGGTAGGTGGTAAAAAAAAAGAAAAATAATGGTGTTGAAAGAAAAAGGGTTAGTCCTAATGCCTCCATCATTTACTTACTTGGGTTTAAGTTGGTAAGGACCGGGAATGTATCGTCGTGGCAAGTTCCAGAGTCGTAAGAAACCAAGCGGCTATTCACACAAGAAACGAAAAATGAGCATTTAGTTTAAAGATGTGTATTTGTATGCTCAATAAATGCTCAAAACTCACTTTTTGTGGGAATGGGTTTTTATGTGATCAAGTATATATAATCAAATTTTAACTAGATTTGTCATGTCGTTTCATAATTTTCTTATGTTGGTTCTTTTTATCACGACGCTATCGGGTGTAAATTTATAAAAATATAACCTTTTTCGAACTTATAATTCCCAAATTAAACCAAGACAAGTAAAAAAAATGAAAAGTTTTTGAAAAAAAATTGGGGTGATTAGCGGTTCCAATAGAATTTTGTGTAAGGCTTGTAATTAGGACTTGCAAAATTCAAGGTTTTAGCATCCCCCCACACTTAAATTACACATTGTCCTCAATGTGTCCCAAAAATAAGTTTTTAGATTGATTGAATGTGTAATAGGTGTGTTAAAAACAAATTTTAATGTTACTGGGCGTCTGGACACGGGCCCGTGGTGTCTGGGAACGGCCCCGTGTTCAGGTTGCCAGTAACAAAAGTAACAGAAGCATGGGCACGGGGGCGTGTACAGCGAACACGCCCCGTGTCCAGTTACCTGATCTGGGCGATTTTCTGCAGATTGTTCAGCACGGGGCCGTGTTGGGTGGGCACGACCCGTGCCGAACTTGCTGTAACGAAGAAAATTTGTCGGGAGGCTTTGTTTATGTGCATGGGGTGTTGGTTCAAGCTTCCCTTAGTATCCTTCACCATCCCTAGTGTGTTTTACCCATTACAACATCATCCAAACACCAATTTAATTAAAACCATCATTCCATTAAAGATAACACATTACATAGGGTCCTAGAAATTTAAAAATAAAGCAGAAAAATAAAAATTAAAAGTCCTAAATTAGATAGGTCAAGTGATACATAAAATCATCCTAAGGAGTTCTACTCTTACAATAGGAATCAAAATCCAGAAATAGCTTTCCGGTATTTAAAGGCTTCGTAGAACTCCGAACCGAGAGGTGTCCCCTAGACGTTGCTAAAGCCATTCTTCTATCTCTCTCGGGAGGAAGAAGGCGGACTCATTTTCCTCAACATCTTATGGAGGGGGAGTGACACCAACCGGAACCCCTTGTAATATGTCTCGAGGGGGCTCCGGGTGTATGGCGTACCATTCGGCCGGTATGATGACTTCCGGTACCACATTCCATGCCCTTTGGGTTATGATTGGTACCAAAGGAGGAGAAGCGAGAATGTTCAACCTTTGGTGCAAAAGGTGAACCTCTCGAAGACATCCTTCTAGCCCCACCGTTAAATGATTGATACGGTCGACCAATGCTTCTTCCACTCCCGTCATCTCATCAATAGCTTCTCTTAAAGCGTACGGGAGTTGCTTCAATTGAAGACCTTCTTTCCCTTCGACTGTTTCTGGAATGTGCAAAAGAGGTTCCACTGTTTTGGCTCGACATTCTACGAAAATAAACTGAAAAGAGTTCATTTTAATGAAACAGTAACCTCGGACACGGCCCCGTGCTCAATGAGCACGGCCCTGTGTTCACCTTTCTGCAGATTTTTGGAACAAGGAATCTTGGATTTTTAAGTTATTTTTATAACTTTTAAAGCTTTTTTAAACAAAAATAACCTAAAACAATGTTGTAGCACTTATTTTTAACAAGATTCCTTGAATAAAAATATAACAAACATCACAATAAAGCTTGAACCATGTTGATTTCAAGCTTTAATGGAGGTGTTTTGAGGTGAAAATGGAGAAGAAGGCAATAGACAAGAGAGGAAAGGACAAGATGGTTGTTGAGAACCTTCTTTTAGAAAATACCTAGGATGGTATGTGTGAAGATCCCACCAAATCTCTGTCCCTGGAATGGTCCGAATGTACAGGATTCTTGGCTGCGTTTATAGAAAACGACAGCACGCTGGACACGGCCCCGTGTGCAGACAAGATCCTGACACATTTTGTCCGTATTCTAATAAAAAGTCAGAAAGGAATCTTTTGGTGGACACGGGGGGCGTGCTGACCTGGGCACGGCCCCGTGTCGAGAGACTGTTTATGAAGTTTCGTCTGTTTCTAAGGAATTTATCCAGATCGGGTGGTTCCTTACTGGACAGAACAACACCGAAGTGCCTGAGATACCTTAATTGCTCTAGATTTAGACGTGAACGCAAGAGGTTATCGGTGAGGGTGATTCCTATGCTAAATGTAGGTGGACAAGTCCAACCCTTTCCCGGGCTCTTGTTAAAGAAGGTGTATGTCGAATCGCTCGGGTCTCTGTATGCATCGAACGAAGTCGATGGGGAGTCCTTCACGGCACAATCGACACAGGGACGACTATCGCTCAAGTCTTCGCCAGAGTTAGAGGTGATATCAGGAACAACGAAGTTGTTTTTATCTGAATGTGATCTCAATAATTCTTCTTGGGTGTCGTCTTGAGATGAATTAATGATATCCATCTCAAGTTCTTTTACCCAACTAAGAATTAGATCTTCCATTTGAAATAGTTCATCAAGAAGCATTTCTCCTAGAAGGTTCGATTGAGAGCATTCGAGGGAGAGATAGGGATTATTTTTACTTTCGCCCCTCTTAAGGCTACAGGAAAACAGTGGGTCTATATAGTGGGGCTTGTAATTTAGAAAATAACATTCTAAATCTTTATGAGGGCCACCACATATTTGACACCACGTACCATAAGAGGGCCGATAGTAAAAAAAAATCAGTATCGCTCATGTTTGTGTCAGAAATTACCAACCGTCGGGATCTTACGGTTCTGTTTTCAGTAACTGATACTTGGGCACGGGGCGTGTTGAGTGGGCATGGCCCCGTGTTTAGGTACTGTCTAACTTAAAACAGGATTGCCAGTACCAAACATTGGGCACGGGGGCGTGTTCAGCGGGCACGGCCCCGTGCTGAGCTTTTGCAGAAACGGAAAATCTAAGAAAAATTCTAAAAAACAGAAAAATAAGAAAAACGATTAGGCCGTTGATTCCCAACTTTCTTAAAATCCTTGTGTCCCAGGCAACGGCGCCAAAAACTTGATGCGCGCGGTGTGTTATAAGTTTTTATGCATATTTTTAGCCCCTTTTAACCACTTTTACTCAAGTTTTAAATTTATAAAACACGATATTTTACTAACACCAAACACACATATGGGCAAGTGCACCCATCGTGAGCGTAGTATAGTATTGGTAAGATACCGAGGTCGTCCAAGGACACAAGAGCTTTTAATACCGGTTTATCCTCAACGTCTAATCAAATCAAAAATTTAGAAAAAGGTTTTAAACTAGAAAATAAAAACTAAAATGCTGAAAATAAAATAAAAACAGATAGACAAGATGAATCACTTGGATCCGACTCGCCTTTAGTGTAACCTTTGATTATTTCCGCACTTTTGCACTTTTTAAGAGATTATCTTAGTTATAGTACTAGGCCCCTCTTTTGAAGGTGACGTTACCCTCAACCCAGTAGTTTGAGTTAGCAAGGATACAATCCTAAAGGGTTGGATTATTGGAAGATAATTAATTAAGTTATTAATGCATAATGTGGTAGGCCCCTCTTTTGAAGGTGACGTTACCCTCGGCTAAGTAGTTTGAGTCAGCAAGGATACAATCCTAAGTAGCCGGGTTAAAGTTTTAATAGTAGTTTACATATGAGGGGATCAAGAAATTCGGACCCCCGCCATCCAATACCAGTGGGTATTGAAGGAGGTCCTACTAAGCTTGACCCAGGTCCTTGCAGGATCTATACACTGAACAAGGCAAGACTCTTACCAAACCATTCCCTTAACCCCCGGCCAGGTAGCCAACATATCTCCATATAGACCGTGGAGATATGAATGGTGTAAATCTTTTATTTTATATAGACAGTAAAATAACGCCAAGACACCACGGACAAATGATAAGGAAGACTCACCTTCAACATAAGAAACTAGTTATTAAAGTCATTAATACATAACCAAATAAAAAGTGCGAAAAGATTAAAAATAAAAAGTATTACACTAAATGCTTGTCTTCACCAAGTGATGTAAGAGACTTAGGCAAACATGGCCTTTGATTGTCAAGAACTCTTACGATCAATCTTGGATCCCGAGACTACTACACACACTCTATGATGGATGATGGATGATGGATGATGGTGGTGGATGTGGGTTGTGATGGTGGTGGTGGGTGGGTGTAGTGTGAGAGAGGTGGTTTGTCAAGGGATGGTTTGCAAGTGAGCCAAGCATGTGACAACCCTCAAATTTACATGTATTCCGTACAATTTATTAATGTTAATTAAAGTGCTTGACGACTGTGTGGAAGTACTTAACTGCTTTCTGATATCTGTGTTATACTTACATATGCATGTTAACGTACTAGTAGTATACAGAAAAGTTACTAAAAAGTCCTGTGTGCTTTCCTGAGTATTGAAAAGTAAAAAAAAAAAGGTTACAAATATATATATATATATATATATAGGACGCTCTACGGATTAATTAAGCAGTTTAACGAAACAGTATCGAGCCGAACAACCGGAGTTTACCCGGAACATAAAAATATTGTCAAATACATTGTTTTTCCTTTTCTGAGCCAGTTAGGGTCCCCGAATACCCTAACACCCGTTATAAATTACAACACACATAATACCCTATTTTTAATTCCTAACTAAACTAATATCACCTAACTATCTCAGTACTATACTAGTTAATCCAATCAAAACAAATAACTTTTGATCTTTTTAGGGATCATGTCCAATCAATCATAGGACATAGGTCAAGGTCTTATAATAATGAGTCTAATTCTAGTACTTGAATATACAGGTTGATTATAGGCTCTAGCTATAACTTTTTGCTATATGAGGAACTACTTGATTAATTTCAACTCATATTTCAAAGTTAACATTCGGATTCATTCTGATTGATTTAATGGCATCCAAGAACTTGAAAATGGTGATTTTTCCATTTCAATGTATGTTTATCATCTTTTGCCGATAGGCTTCATTTACTTTACTAACCACTTTTATTTATACATATATAGTTGAGAATTCTGTTAGATGAAAAGTTTTTCAATTCATGTTTGGTACATGAATAAGAAAAGAAAAATGACGAGAACTCCTTCTGTATGGATTGCTGCTTCAGTTTGTGCTGCCATTGTGTGATCCATCACAAGTGTCACAGGATTTTACATGTTGTTTTTAAGGATTAATTGTTTTTTTTTTGTTACTTAGTTAAGAAGCTTTTTCAAAGTACTAATTAATATATACATACATGTTGTTCATTTTAGATAAGGAGGTATATGTATAATGATGTTTTACGCTTGAAAGAAGCACAGAAGATTTTTGATTGCTCTCTAATTCAAGTAAGTTGAGATGATATGTATCGTTTATATTTGTGTGTTTACTTTTTTGAATTTTCGCATTTAAAACTGATACTCTATATTTTGAAAACAAAATTACCATTACAACTTCGATTTTCTATAGATTATTTACAACTTTTCATCTAACAGAATTCTTAACTGTATATGTATAAATAAAAATGGTTAGTAAAGTAAATGAAGCCTATCGGAAAAAGATGATAAACATACATTGAAATGGAAAAATCATCATTTTCAAGTTCTTGGATGCCATTAAATCAATCTGAATGAATCTGAATGTTAACTTTGAAATATGAGTTGAAATAAATCAAGTAGTTCCTTATATAGCAAAAAGTTATAGCTAGAGCCTATGTTCAACCTGTATATTCAAATACTAGAATTAGACTCATTATTATAAGACCTAGACCTATGTCCTATGATTGATTGGACATGATCCCTAAAAAGATAAAAAGATATTTGTTTTGATTTGATTAACTAGTACAGTACCGATATGATATTCAACTGTAAACTGACCAAAAGTACCGAACTGGTAGTACTGATCCCCAAAAAAGCAAAAGTGGATACCAAATTGGTACAAAAAATGGCTCAGTAAAGATCTAATATTCCTCCCTACTCTTAGTTTTTTTATCACACTTTCTTTACTTGTTAGGCATTCCTCTGTATTTGCAACTAAGTATCTATTTTGGATGCGTTCTTGGATTTTTCTGTTTTCTAATCTTGATTGTTAGTTGTTGATCGAATTGATTATTGTGAAATAATATTTGGTTGATTGTTTTTACAGTAACATGAAAAATATTTTTCTTCAAAAGCTTAGTTGGATTGCATCTATCTTTGGTATATGTATGTTCTTGGTTATTCTGGTTATTTTAATCTTCATGTCCTTTGAGCTCTTTGATAAAGGTAAAACTGATATATTTTTTTTCAACAAAGTAGCTTTTAAGGAAAATTAGAGTATGATGCGTGCAGTGTGTTATAAGTTTTTATGTATATTTTTAGCGCTTTTTAACCACTTTTACTCAAGTTTTAAATTTATAAAACACGATATTTTACTAACACCAAACACACATATGGGTAAGTGCACCCATCGTGAGCGTAGTATGGTGTTGGTAAGATACCGAGGTCGTCCAAGGACACAAGAGCTTTTAATACCGATTTATCCTCAACGTCTAATTAAATAAAAAATTTAGAAAAAGGTTTTAAACTAGAAAATAAAAACTAAAATGCTGAAAATAAAATAAAAACTGATAGACAAGATGAATCACTTGGATCCGATTCGCCTTTAGTGTAACCTTTGATTATTTCCGCACTTTTGCACTTTTTAAGAGATTATCTTAGTTATAGTAGTAGGCCCCTCTTTTGAAGGTGACGTTACCCTCAACCCAGTAGTTTGAGTCAGCAAGGATACAATCCTAAAGGGTTGGATTATTGGAAGATAATTAATTAAGTTATTAATGCATAATGTGGTAGGCCCCTCTTTTGAAGGTGACGTTACCCTCGGCTAAGTAGTTTGAGTCAGCAAGGATACAATCCTAAGTAGTCGGGTTAAAGTTTTAATAGTAGTTTACGTATGAGGGGATCAAGAAATTCGGACCCCCGCCATCCAATACCAGTGGGTATTAAAGGAGGTCCTACTAAGCTTGACCCAGGTCCTTGCAGGATCTATACACTGAACAAGGCAAGACTCTTACCAAACAACTCCCTTAACCCCCGACCAGGTAGCCAACATATCTCCATATAGACCGTGGAGATATGAATGGTGTAAATCTTTTATTTTATATAGACAGTAAAATAACGCCAAGACACCACAGACAAATGATAAGGAAGACTCACCTTTAACATAAGAAACTAGTTATTAAAGTCATTAATACATAACCAAATAAAAAGTGCGAAAATATTAAAAATAAAAAGTATTACACTAAATGCTTGTCTTCACCAAGTGATGTAAGAGACTTAGGCAAACATGGCCTTTGATTGTCAAGAACTCATACGATCAATCTTGGATCCCGAGACTACTACACACTCTATGATGGATGATGGATGATGGATGATGGTGGTGGATGTGGGTTGTGATGGTGGTGGTGGGTGGGTGTAGTGTGAGAGAGGTGGTTTGTCAAGGGATGGTTTGCAAGTGAGCCAAGCACCCCTATTTATAGCCTGCACAGAAGCCCGGACACGGCCCCGTGTCCATCCCTCTTCTCTTTCTTCATTAAATGCAGTTTGTCTGCACTAGTTGACCACGCCCCCGTGTCCGCTGGGCACGGCCCCGTGTGCAGAAGCGTATCTGTACTATCAAGATTTTCTTGGATTCTGCGAATCATATAGTTGACCATGGCCCCGTGTCCGCTGGGCACGCCCCCGTGGTGGGTGATAGAAGCTTCTACAACTTTGTCTTTTCTGCAGACACTTGGGCACGCCCCCGTGTTCATTGAACACGGGGCGTGTTCAGCCTTCTGTTCTCTTGTTTTTTCTTGGGAAGATGCTGTCGAGGGGTCGGGCATGCCACGTTTATTCCTTTTCTTGTATTTATGTTAGATTTAGCTGTCTTTTTGCTTCCTTTGTTCATTTGAGCTCATTTAATCCTGAAAATACAAAAGGAAGACAAAAACATACTTTTTCCAACATTAGTACTTAAAAAGGGTTAGTTTTATGCTACATTTGATGTAATTTATATGTTGCATTTTACACACATCAAATACCCCCACACTTGAATCTTTGCTTGTCCTCAAGCAAAATTCTTTATAATTTGGCTTTACACTCCCAAATGGAATGGGTAGAAGAGAAGGTTTTGGGCTTGTCTTGAGTGTCGGGAATCCAAGATTCTTATTAGGTTTTATTTTTATGCTATTTACAATCCTATTCGTCATGATTTATTTAGAACATTACATAAGATAAATTATTTATTTGGGCATAACATGCCTCTTTAAAATTCCATTTATATACAAGTTCACATACCTCACGGGAGATCACTCAACACTCGGCCGAAGGTGTATTTTTGTGAAACACTCGGGACCGGCATGGAACTTACTTCTACCATATGCTTGCCAAGCAATCAATCCTCCTCCTTTTTAACTATAAACCTTTGAAAATATCAAAAGGACTTTTGGGGGAAGGGTTAGGCTTGTGTTAAAGGTAGGTGGTTGGGTTAGTAGTTAGTAGAAAATGGCGAAAAGCGTAAAAAGCGTCGGTTTTCATAAGACTTTTTATTTTTGTGACTTTTTATTCTAATGAAGCATTTCTTTTAAACAAAGTTCTTTTTGATGAACTTGTTTGTTTATTTCTTTTGGCTTCATCATCAAATATTTTTTTATAAGGATGTCACATGAAAAACCGAGCTTTTCACTAAAACAAAGGGTTTAAAAAAGAAAAAAAAGTTTTGGTGGGTAAAAGGGTGTTTGTTTTGTGGGTTAAGAAATGAAAATGTTTAGGCTCAAAGGGGTTAACTAGGGGGATTTTGGGTAGGTGGTAAAAAAAAAGAAAAATAATGGTGTTGAAAGAAAAAGGGTTAGTCCTAATGCCTCCATCATTTACTTACTTGGGTTTAAGTTGGTAAGGACCGGGAATGTATCGTCGTGGCAAGTTCCAGAGTCGTAAGAAACCAAGCGGCTATTCACACAAGAAACGAAAAATGAGCATTTAGTTTAAAGATGTGTATTTGTATGCTCAATAAATGCTCAAAACTCACTTTTTGTGGGAATGGGTTTTTATGTGATCAAGTATATATAATCAAATTTTAACTAGATTTGTCATGTCGTTTCATAATTTTCTTATGTTGGTTCTTTTTATCACGACGCTATCGGGTGTAAATTTATAAAAATATAACCTTTTTCGAACTTATAATTCCCAAATTAAACCAAGACAAGTAAAAAAAATGAAAAGTTTTTGAAAAAAAATTGGGGTGATTAGCGGTTCCAATAGAATTTTGTGTAAGGCTTGTAATTAGGACTTGCAAAATTCAAGGTTTTAGCATCCCCCCACACTTAAATTACACATTGTCCTCAATGTGTCCCAAAAATAAGTTTTTAGATTGATTGAATGTGTAATAGGTGTGTTAAAAACAAATTTTAATGTTACTGGGCGTCTGGACACGGGCCCGTGGTGTCTGGGAACGGCCCCGTGTTCAGGTTGCCAGTAACAAAAGTAACAGAAGCATGGGCACGGGGGCGTGTACAGCGAACACGCCCCGTGTCCAGTTACCTGATCTGGGCGATTTTCTGCAGATTGTTCAGCACGGGGCCGTGTTGGGTGGGCACGACCCGTGCCGAACTTGCTGTAACGAAGAAAATTTGTCGGGAGGCTTTGTTTATGTGCATGGGGTGTTGGTTCAAGCTTCCCTTAGTATCCTTCACCATCCCTAGTGTGTTTTACCCATTACAACATCATCCAAACACCAATTTAATTAAAACCATCATTCCATTAAAGATAACACATTACATAGGGTCCTAGAAATTTAAAAATAAAGCAGAAAAATAAAAATTAAAAGTCCTAAATTAGATAGGTCAAGTGATACATAAAATCATCCTAAGGAGTTCTACTCTTACAATAGGAATCAAAATCCAGAAATAGCTTTCCGGTATTTAAAGGCTTCGTAGAACTCCGAACCGAGAGGTGTCCCCTAGACGTTGCTAAAGCCATTCTTCTATCTCTCTCGGGAGGAAGAAGGCGGACTCATTTTCCTCAACATCTTATGGAGGGGGAGTGACACCAACCGGAACCCCTTGTAATATGTCTCGAGGGGGCTCCGGGTGTATGGCGTACCATTCGGCCGGTATGATGACTTCCGGTACCACATTCCATGCCCTTTGGGTTATGATTGGTACCAAAGGAGGAGAAGCGAGAATGTTCAACCTTTGGTGCAAAAGGTGAACCTCTCGAAGACATCCTTCTAGCCCCACCGTTAAATGATTGATACGGTCGACCAATGCTTCTTCCACTCCCGTCATCTCATCAATAGCTTCTCTTAAAGCGTACGGGAGTTGCTTCAATTGAAGACCTTCTTTCCCTTCGACTGTTTCTGGAATGTGCAAAAGAGGTTCCACTGTTTTGGCTCGACATTCTACGAAAATAAACTGAAAAGAGTTCATTTTAATGAAACAGTAACCTCGGACACGGCCCCGTGCTCAATGAGCACGGCCCTGTGTTCACCTTTCTGCAGATTTTTGGAACAAGGAATCTTGGATTTTTAAGTTATTTTTATAACTTTTAAAGCTTTTTTAAACAAAAATAACCTAAAACAATGTTGTAGCACTTATTTTTAACAAGATTCCTTGAATAAAAATATAACAAACATCACAATAAAGCTTGAACCATGTTGATTTCAAGCTTTAATGGAGGTGTTTTGAGGTGAAAATGGAGAAGAAGGCAATAGACAAGAGAGGAAAGGACAAGATGGTTGTTGAGAACCTTCTTTTAGAAAATACCTAGGATGGTATGTGTGAAGATCCCACCAAATCTCTGTCCCTGGAATGGTCCGAATGTACAGGATTCTTGGCTGCGTTTATAGAAAACGACAGCACGCTGGACACGGCCCCGTGTGCAGACAAGATCCTGACACATTTTGTCCGTATTCTAATAAAAAGTCAGAAAGGAATCTTTTGGTGGACACGGGGGCGTGCTGACCTGGGCACGGCCCCGTGTCGAGAGACTGTTTATGAAGTTTCGTCTGTTTCTAAGGAATTTATCCAGATCGGGTGGTTCCTTACTGGACAGAACAACACCGAAGTGCCTGAGATACCTTAATTGCTCTAGATTTAGACGTGAACGCAAGAGGTTATCGGTGAGGGTGATTCCTATGCTAAATGTAGGTGGACAAGTCCAACCCTTTCCCGGGCTCTTGTTAAAGAAGGTGTATGTCGAATCGCTCGGGTCTCTGTATGCATCGAACGAAGTCGATGGGGAGTCCTTCACGGCACAATCGACACAGGGACGACTATCGCTCAAGTATTCGCCAGAGTTAGAGGTGATATCAGGAACAACGAAGTTGTTTTTATCTGAATGTGATCTCAATAATTCTTCTTGGGTGTCGTCTTGGGATGAATTAATGATATCCATCTCAAGTTCTTTTACCCAACTAAGAATTAGATCTTCCATTTGAAATAGTTCATCAAGAAGCATTTCTCCTAGAAGGTTCGATTGAGAGCATTCGAGGGAGAGATAGGGATTATTTTTACTTTCGCCCCTCTTAAGGCTACAGGAAAACAGTGGGTCTATATAGTGGGGCTTGTAATTTAGAAAATAACATTCTAAATCTTTATGAGGGCCACCACATATTTGACACCACGTACCATAAGAGGGCCGATAGTAAAAAAAAATCAGTATCGCTCATGTTTGTGTCAGAAATTACCAACCGTCGGGATCTTACGGTTCTGTTTTCAGTAACTGATACTTGGGCACGGGGCGTGTTGAGTGGGCATGGCCCCGTGTTTAGGTACTGTCTAACTTAAAACAGGATTGCCAGTACCAAACATTGGGCACGGGGGCGTGTTCAGCGGGCACGGCCCCGTGCTGAGCTTTTGCAGAAACGGAAAATCTAAGAAAAATTCTAAAAAACAGAAAAATAAGAAAAACGATTAGGCCGTTGATTCCCAACTTTCTTAAAATCCTTGTGTCCCAGGCAACGGCGCCAAAAACTTGATGCGCGCGGTGTGTTATAAGTTTTTATGCATATTTTTAGCCCCTTTTAACCACTTTTACTCAAGTTTTAAATTTATAAAACACGATATTTTACTAACACCAAACACACATATGGGCAAGTGCACCCATCGTGAGCGTAGTATAGTATTGGTAAGATACCGAGGTCGTCCAAGGACACAAGAGCTTTTAATACCGGTTTATCCTCAACGTCTAATCAAATCAAAAATTTAGAAAAAGGTTTTAAACTAGAAAATAAAAACTAAAATGCTGAAAATAAAATAAAAACAGATAGACAAGATGAATCACTTGGATCCGACTCGCCTTTAGTGTAACCTTTGATTATTTCCGCACTTTTGCACTTTTTAAGAGATTATCTTAGTTATAGTACTAGGCCCCTCTTTTGAAGGTGACGTTACCCTCAACCCAGTAGTTTGAGTTAGCAAGGATACAATCCTAAAGGGTTGGATTATTGGAAGATAATTAATTAAGTTATTAATGCATAATGTGGTAGGCCCCTCTTTTGAAGGTGACGTTACCCTCGGCTAAGTAGTTTGAGTCAGCAAGGATACAATCCTAAGTAGCCGGGTTAAAGTTTTAATAGTAGTTTACATATGAGGGGATCAAGAAATTCGGACCCCCGCCATCCAATACCAGTGGGTATTGAAGGAGGTCCTACTAAGCTTGACCCAGGTCCTTGCAGGATCTATACACTGAACAAGGCAAGACTCTTACCAAACCATTCCCTTAACCCCCGGCCAGGTAGCCAACATATCTCCATATAGACCGTGGAGATATGAATGGTGTAAATCTTTTATTTTATATAGACAGTAAAATAACGCCAAGACACCACGGACAAATGATAAGGAAGACTCACCTTCAACATAAGAAACTAGTTATTAAAGTCATTAATACATAACCAAATAAAAAGTGCGAAAAGATTAAAAATAAAAAGTATTACACTAAATGCTTGTCTTCACCAAGTGATGTAAGAGACTTAGGCAAACATGGCCTTTGATTGTCAAGAACTCTTACGATCAATCTTGGATCCCGAGACTACTACACACACTCTATGATGGATGATGGATGATGGATGATGGTGGTGGATGTGGGTTGTGATGGTGGTGGTGGGTGGGTGTAGTGTGAGAGAGGTGGTTTGTCAAGGGATGGTTTGCAAGTGAGCCAAGCATGTGACAACCTTCAAATTTACATGTATTCCGTACAATTTATTAATGTTAATTAAAGTGCTTGACGACTGTGTGGAAGTACTTAACTGCTTTCTGATATCTGTGTTATACTTACATATGCATGTTAACGTACTAGTAGTATACAGAAAAGTTACTAAAAAGTCCTGTGTGCTTTCCTGAGTATTGAAAAGTAAAAAAAAAAAGGTTACAAATATATATATATATATATATATATATATATAGGACGCTCTACGGATTAATTAAGCAGTTTAACGAAACAGTATCGAGCCGAACAACCGGAGTTTACCCGGAACATAAAAATATTGTCAAATACATTGTTTTTCCTTTTCTGAGCCAGTTAGGGTCCCCGAATACCCTAACACCCGTTATAAATTACAACACACATAATACCCTATTTTTAATTCCTAACTAAACTAATATCACCTAACTATCTAAGTTAAAATCAAACTAATAACCCCCCCCCCCATTACAACCGATCGGATTTTCCCCTAGGGACACACACCTCCCATTTTGATTATTATATTAAGTTTGTTTAGTATCAAGGTGACATGTTATCTTTTGGGTAATGAGGAGATTTAATTTATAAATAAACACATGTGATAAGAACTTCCATTTACACAAGATCACCCAACTCAAACTCTTTCTTTCCTTCCTGCTACCTTCTGCCGAGAACCACAAGTCACCTCCACCCACTTTCAAATTTTTATCTTGCCATTTTATATACATACCAAGGTGCTAGAGTTCATACGAGGAGACCCGGCGCTTACGGAATCGCAAGGACCTCTCTACATCGCTATTAACCACCTTGTCTTCGCCTTGATTCTTCCCTAGCCTTGAGCTAGTTGTAAGTGATTCTAAACACCCTCTTGATCTTGTCTAAAGTGGTTAATAAGTGATTTAATGGCTAAAAATCAAGAACACACAAGATCATAACTTAAAGACTTGAAAGTAAGATGAATATGTTGGATAAAGAGAAGTTATGTGTGTAAATCATGTAGATCTTGTGTTGTTATGATTCTTGGTTGATTATCTGATGTGTTGCTGATTAATATTGATGTTTGATGTTGTTATGATCACTAAACATGCTAACGGAATCAATCGAACGCGTCTTAGAAGATTAAAGAATGAAAACAGAATCTGTCCAAGTTTTACAGCCAACTTCAGTTGGCTGTAAACAGGTCATAAACTCTACGAAAAACTGATATTTTGAGTCTAAAACGTGTTATTATGAAATACAGTTCTAATGGCACCGGAATCGTAATTTTTGGACTTCGTTTACTATTTTTAAAGCGTCATTTCGTAACAGCAGCTAGAGCTGCATTTTTCTGTTGAAAATATGAGTTTTGTTTTCTATCATAACTTGGGTTTGGTGTAGAGTTGGATCATGAAACTTGTACTGTAGATGACCACCGATGTATTTGTAATTAACCCACTGGAATTTCGTAAATCGGACGCTCGATGAATTTTAAATAAATTATCCCGTGGACTGTGGTCAGAAAAATATAAATCTGAGTTCAGCCCGAAAAATAAATTTTTATAAAATATTGATAATGAACCGGACCCCGATACTTTTACACAATAAAATTTGGAACGTTTAAGACATTCTGTAAAAATTTGGGAATTTTTGGAATAAGTTAACTATTTTATTAAAATGTCCGAAAACAGCCCGGTTTTGAATATTTATGCTGAAATGACATAAGCTGTAATTTGCGTGTCTAAATGTCGAGTATGCTATCTGTGAATGATCTAACATGTTATATGTGTTACGAGCATTATCGTATGTTTGATTATGAGTGGGGAATGGATGGGAAACTTAGATGGGCATAAACCGTTAAAGTGATGCATGTTATGTGATAGATACGTGTAAGAACTTTGTGCTCTATTTGAAAATCACTAAATGACTAACTGGTAATCATATTAGGGCGTGATTGACCAACCTTGACTGTTAGCTATATTTGAGAATCTAACCGAGCAAACCGAGGTGAGTTCACACGCTTTCTAAGGCATGGGATTCCCGGTGGTTTGGGAATGGGTTAAAGAATTAAAAGCTAAATCTACATATCCCCTTGGGAGGATATGTACGGCCATCCTCCATAGGTAGGGTGCCATTATTAATCCTACGAATTCTCCTTGTGTAGAATACGTACATTCGTCCTCCTTGGGTAGGACAACAACCTTAAAACTAGCTAGACAAAACTCTATCATGAAGTCCCTCAATTTATATCGACTTAATCGCCGAGGCCAATGGCGAGCGGGTCATTAGTTAATAGCGCTATTAGGTTTAACAAACCTCACACCGTGCCAGTCGGACGGGCGTGTACTAATGGACTATGGCAAACTGTCAGTGATGATAGACACTGATGTAGGGCACAACTATTGTTCGTAGTAGTCGATATCATACCGTCTAGTAGTTCACACGGGGAAAGCCCCCACTGATTATGGTTATGGTTTGGGTAATGAAAAAGGAATTGGTTAAACATACTTTCATCTACGGGGTAACCCCCACGACAATTAAGCCAACGAAAGTCAAACCACGTTTTTCAGAAACAACTTAAAACTAAACAACCAAACGTGAACTCACTCAACTTTGTTGTTGACTAGTTGTTACATGCCTTACAGGTCGCTAGGTGCTTTTGGAGCTTGCATGAGGAGAAGGTTGTTGTGGAATATGGGTTGTTGTATCACATACTTAATAATTGAACTTTATAAACCTATGGAACTTATGTTTGAGACTTTAAACTTATGAACTGTGAACTTATGTTTTGAACTTACGTTTTATGCTTCCGCTGTTATCTTAAAATCGGTCACCTTCTTTAGGTCACCAATCGTATTGTAGTTGGTTTCATTTACTTAATTGTGTTGTTCAATATGATTGATGGTTCGATCCTGTTCATGTCACGCCTCCAAGCGGTGATACTCTGCATGGTGGATTTTGAGGGTGTGACAAAGCACCCCTATTTATAGCCTGCACAGAAGCCCGGACACGGCCCCATGTCCATTGGGCACGGCCCCGTGTCCATCCCTCTTCTCTTTCTTCTTTAAATGCAGTTTGTCTGCATTAGTTGACCACGCCCCCGTGTCCGCTGGGCACGGCCCCATGTGTAGAAGCGTATCTGTACTATCAAGATTTGCTTGGATTCTTCGAATCTTATAGTTGACCACGGCCCCGTATCCGCTGGGCACGCCCCTGTGGTGGGTGATAGAAGCTTCTACAACTTTGTCTTTTCTGCAGACACTTGGGCACGCCCCCGTGTTCATTGAACATGGGGCGTGTTCAGCCTTCTGTTCTCTTGTTTTTGCTTGGGAAGATGTTGTCGAGGGGTCGGGCATGCCACGTTTATTCCTTTTCTTGTATTTATGCTAGATTTAGCTGTCTTTTTGCTTCTTTTGTTCATTTGAGCTCATTTAATCCTGAAAATACAAAAGGAAGACAAAAACATACTTTTTCCAACATTAGTACTAAAAAAGGGTTAGTTTTATGCTACATTTGATGTAATTTATATGTTGAATTTTACACACATCAGAGTACAATGCATAACATGTGTTATTCTTAATTTTATAACTGGAGATCTTTTGTGAACAAGATATTTTAACAAAATAGTAAAATAAAGATATTATTTTTTGTTTGAATTGCATGTTGAAAGAGTTGCCCAGATCTGTTATGTCTTAGTCTTTGTATGTTCATTTGTTTGTGGTCTTGGTTTGTTTACAAGCGAGATTGTTAATTCATTCAGAAAAGGTCTTCACACTGTCACTTTCTCTTTCTAGATATGCGATTAAGGTTTCATCTAAGTTGATTAGATCTGTGATGAATCTGATCGTAACTTTGATTATTCTTGTTTTTGGTAGTGTAGATTATCTGTTTGATAATCTTGTGTAAATGTTTAAAGAAGTTAGGGTTCATACGTTTCTGATCTGTTTGTGTATTTGGTTGTTTGGGTCATAAACGTTCAGATTTGGTAATTCGGTTGTTTTGGATCTTAAATATGTGAATGACGCCTTGTTTAGATATATTTTTCTCTCTCTATCTAGGATTTCATTTCTAAAACTCATGCTTTAGGGTTGTTGATCGAGTATCTTCGTAGCCTGTTAGATATGAGATTAGAGAGTGTCTACAAATTATTGTGTTGATGATCCGTAACATGAGATTATGAGTATTTTAGCTGTATTCGTGTTAGATTAGTTTGGGTATGATTTTAAGTGTCTTTGATCTCGAAGTTTTATCATATTCAATTTAATTAAACAAAGTTAAATGCAAATCTTTTGTCTTGTTTTGATTTGTCAAAATGGAAACTAAGGAAGGGTTATGTTGTTTTGAAATTCTTCCTTTTTAGAGTTTGTTCTCTCTTTGTTGCACAACAGTTCTCCCAAATTTGTTCTCGGATCTGAACGTATTGTGTTCGTTATCCGTTAGTTCGAGAGTTTTGAGTGTAGATCATCATGTTGATGTTCTAATAGGTGAGCTGAGTGTTTTTTGTCGAGAGATCCTAGTAATTTGAATAAATTGGTTTATGTAAAAGATGTTTTGAGGTTTTTTTGTTGATTTGTAAGTTAATAAAGATCTGATTACCATTTATTGACATGGTATCAGAGCCTGGCTCTGATTTACTTTCGTTGAAGATTCTTGTTCTTCCGCTGATTTTAAAGGTGTCTAGGGTTTCCTATGGCAAACTAGCTATAATACAAATTAACAATCAGGGTTTCGAAAATTTAGGGAATTCTATGTCAGTCATCTTGCTTACTCGGTTAATCTTGCTATTGTTTTCAAGATTGGGTTTAATGTGTAGATGTTTCGATGGGTTCTCGCTAGGTCTAATATCTATTCCTCTTCCTGTGATTGTTTCATTCGTAATATATTAGGGTTTTTTTTCAAACCCTAGATCTGCTACGAAGAAGGAACTTGTCATCGTTTGAGTGTCCATAAAAGGTAGCGCTATTGAAAATCCTGATGCTTATTGATCCGATTAGGATTCTTTGAAGTCTGTAGATAGCATGTCGTTATTCATTCAAGGTAAGGTCTGTTGTGGTCTGTTGAAGGCAGGTTATTGTTTAATCAAGATCTGTAACGTTAGTTCAGATCTGTTTACTCAATATTTGTTGTGATATCTTGGCTATTGGGGTTGATTTGGTTCGGAATATGTGAGATATCGATGTATTTTGGAGCTATTTTTATTTAGAATTGGCGTTCAGTTCTTGTCATATCGACCCTATGGTTTTGGATTTGGGGATTTCTGGTGTTACTGCAAGGATCTTAGGTCAGATCGGAGATTCGAAAGTTGTGGATTCTTGAAGGTCGCCTGATCATCAAAGCCAGATCTTGGATCAAATGCTTGTTGTTGGCTTTGAGGAAAGATGTGGAAACGCTCTTTGAAGAACTTATGCTGGCAGAGTAATTTTTTTCTCAACAATAATGCGCCGTTGGGTTCACTTGAAATGCCTAAATCGATTTGGCTAGTTATGAAGTGTTCACCCATCTGTATGGAGAAGTTCTACAGTTTTTTTGAAAGACGTTACACATGAAGGTTCTTAGTTTAGATCTTGTTTATAGCATTGTAAGACTTTCTTGAACTCTTTGGCTGCTAGAGTACTCTGTAAGGATATTCCTCCTTACTCTCAGTTTTTTTTATCACACTTTCTTTACTTGTTAGGCAGTCCTCTGTATTTGCAACTAAGTATCTATTTTGGATGCGTTCTTGGATTTCACTGTTTTCTAATCTTGATTGTTAGTTGTTGATCGAATTGATTATCGTGAAATAATATTTGGTTGATTGTTTTTACAGTAACATGAAAACTATTTTTTTTTTCAAAAGCTTAGTTGGATTGCATCTATCTTTGGTATATGTATGTTCTTGGTTATTCTGGTTATTTTAATCTTCATGTCCTTTGAGCTCCTTGATAAAGGTAAAATTGATATATTTTTTTTCAACAAAGTAGCTTTTAAGGAAAATTAGAGTACAATGCATAACATGTGTTATTCTTAATTTTGTAATTGGAGATCTTTTGTGAACAAGATATGTTAACAAAATAGTAAAATAAAGATGTTATTTGTCGTTTGAATTGCATGTTGAAAGAGTTGCCCAGATCTGTTACGTCTTAGTCTTTGTATGTCCATTTGTTTGTGGTCTTGGTTTGTGTACAAGCGAGATTGTTAATTCATTCAGAAAAGGTCTTCACATTGTCACTTTCTCTTTCTAGATATGCGATTAAGGTTTCATCTAAGTTGATTAGATTTGTGACGAATCTGATCGTAACTTTGATTATTCTTGTTTTTGGTAGTGTAGATTATCTGTTTGATAATCTTGTGTAAATGTTTAAAGAAGTTTGGGTTCATACGTTTCTGATCTGTTTTTGTATTTGGTTGTTTGGGTCATAAACGTTTACATTTGGTAATTCGGTTGTTTTGGATCTTAAATCTATGATTGACGCCTTGTTTAGATATTTTTTCTCTCTCTATCTAGGATTTCATTTCTGAAACTCGTGCTTTAGGGTTGTTAATTGAGTATCTTCGTAGCCTGCTAGATCTGAGATTAGAGAGTGTCTACAAATTATTGTGTTGATGATCCGTAACATGAGATTATGAGTATTTTAGCTGTATTCGTGTTAGATTTGTTTGGGTGTGATTTTAAGTGTCTTTGATCTCGAAGTTTTATCATATTCAATTTAATGAAACAAAGTTAAATGCAAATCTTTTGTCTTGTTTTGATTTGTCAAAATGGAAACTAAGGAAGGGTTATGTTGTTTTGAAATTCTTCTTTTTTAGAGTTTGTTCTCTCTTTGTCGCACAGTAGTTCTCTCAAATTTGTTCTCGGATCTGAACGTATTGTATTCGTTATCCGTTAGTTCGAGAGTTTTGAGTGTAGATCATCATGTTGATGTTCTAATAGGTGAGCTGAGTGTTTTTTGTCGAGAGATCCTAGTAATTTGAACAAATTGGTTTATGTAAATTGTGACAACCCAAGACTTCAAGGCCTTTCCCCTACACATTGCTGGTTTCACAACTGTTTTCATATTTCATCTTGAGTTGTAATATGTGCATGTATCATTATGCTTGGTTATCTAATGAAAACTTAAGAATAATTATGTTACCTAAGGTTTTTCGTCCCAAACCCAACCTGACAAAACTTGGGTTCTTCGTCGACCTTATGCTCGACGAAACATAGGTCTTTCGTCAGCCCAGTTTGTCTTTCGTCGGCGCAGTTTCCTTCGAAGCCCAGTATGGGCCCAGTGCATTTACTCATATATATATTACGTAAAACAGTTGTAATTCGTCACGTAACTGATCAACTGAAAACCCTAGAACTCTCTCTTCTGTGCGGCGACAACTTTGAGTTCTCGAAGCTCTCAATATCGATCAAACTTATCGTTCCCTTAACTCGGTCAGTGCCCAACCACTATAGTCTGTTTGCTTTGAAATCATTATTGATTGTTTGTTATGTAATGCATGGATCATGATTAGTTGATGATTTTGATAGTAATAAATCACTAGATCTATGTGATTATCAGTTACAGTTGTGTATGATGTGTGAAATTAGGGTTGTATGTTAATGAATGAAATCATTGTACTAATGATCTGATTAGACGGTTTAGGTATGATGGTCGATTAGACTGATTGTTGTTGATGAAGTTGATTGCTTACGACAGTTACCATAACGTGTTGATTGATCTGATTTAGGTAAACTATAACCTGTAACTGATAGGAGTGCGACGAAGAACTGGCTCTTCGTTGATTGGACTTCGACGAAAAATGATAGTTCGTCATGGAGGTCTTTCGTCACACTCATGACCGACGAAAAATTATGGTTCGTCGCGTGGTCTTTCACCGTGAATAAAACAAACAGGACAGCAGGATCAGTGTAAGGACCTGCAAAATTGTCCATAAACGACCCGTAAGTGAAAACCCGGACCCCTGAAACCCTAATACACATGAATAACCAAGAAAAATCAGATTTCTGGTTTCACGCGGGCCGCGTAAGCCATAAGGAAGGGCTACGCGGGACGCAACAACTTATGAAACCTCTGGATAAGCTTTCAAGCCACGTGTGTCACACCCCCAAAATCCACCATGCGGAGTATCACCGCTTGGAGGCGTGACATGACCAGGATCGAGCCACCAATCATATTGAACAACATAATTAAGTAAATAAAACCAACCACAATACAATTGGTGACCAAAAGGGAGTAACCAATTTTAAGTTAACAGCGGAAGCATAAAACGTAAGTTCAAAACATAAGTACATAGTTCATAAGTTTAAAGTCCAAAGCGTAAGTTTAATAAGTTCATAAGGATTTAAATATTAAGCACGGAACATAACAGTCCGTATCCCACAACGACTTCCTCCTCGTGCAAGCTCCATAAGCATCTAACGACCTGTAAGGCATGTAACAACGAGTCAACAACAAAGTTGAGTGAGTTCACGTTTGGTTGTTTAGTTTTAAGTTTTTTTCCGAAAACATGGTTTGTCTTTCGCTGGCTTATTTGCCATGGGGGTTACCCCATAGTTGAAAGTATGATTAACCAGTTCCTTCTTTATTACCCAAACCATATCCAAAATCAGTGGGGGCTTCCCCATGTGAACCACTAGACCGTACCATATCGACAACTGACGAACAATAGTTGTGCCCTACGTCAATGTCTATCATCATTGACAATTTGCCATAGTCCATTAGTACACGCCCGTCCGAACGGCACGGTGTGAGGTTTGTTAAACCTAATAGCGCTATTACTAATGACCCGCTCGCCATTGGCCTCAGCGATTAAGTCGATATAAAATGAGGGACTTAATGATAGAGTTTTGTCTAGTAAGTTTTAAGGTTGTTTTCCTAGCCAACGAGGACGAACGTACGTATTCTACCCAAGGAGAATACGCAAGATTATTATTGGCATCCTACCCATGGAGGATGGCGGTACATATCCTACCCAAGGAGGATATGTAGGTTTTGTTTTTATTCTTTAACCCATTCCCAACCACCGGGAATCCCATGCCTTAGAAAGTGTGTGAACTCACCTTGGTTTGCTCGGTTAGATTAGTTACTCTATTAATCAGAAATCAAGCACGTCCTAATAAGGTACGGATAACAATCAGTTTCTCATGCATAACACGTATCCTACGTACGGTTTATTTACTCATTACTTCTATCACATACCACACAATTCAAATGTCAAGTTATATTGTTAAGTTACATTATTTTACCCTAAAATAATATAACTATCTCACCAAAATAAACAAGTATCCACACAAGTGTTCTAATATAAAATATATATTCTAAATATATATTTATCCATTTTACTTGTAAAAGTCAACCTCTGATACTTTGTATTTTGTAACAAAACCTTTGGCGAAGTTTATTTTGAAAACAAAGCTAAAAATATACTTGTAACACTTGTTTTAGAAAATATTTTCTAAGTGTTGGAATTTTAGAAAAATTTCGCCAGAGTTTCCTTTGTAAATGGAGGTATCCATGCTTATTAGCATATCATTTTCTTTTCGGAAATCATTCAATCAATCAACAAGTTACCAAACAACATTACACTAGTCAAGTGCAAAAACAATGCACTTTACATAACAACATGAACTTGGTTTTTCATAAAAACGCGTAGTAACTTAGTGGGGTGTTTAGTGGGTTTAGTTACCCTCCAAAGTGTGTTTACTTTTGTTAAAATCTCATCTTCGGGATTTTTAGATGTTCACAACTTGTGAACAATATTTTACAAAAATATTTATTTACAACATTTTCATGTGTCACTAGTATCCATATACTTACTTTATTTCCAAAAATAGTGTAAGGATCATGATCTTTCAAAACCGTCTTTTAAACTTGGTTTATTTAGGAAAATCATTCACAAGTTTTAGATCTACAAGATCACTAGTTCACTTTGTTTATTATTTTTCGAGAACAATCATTTTTCTTTCAAGTTCATGTGTAGACTAGAAGATGATTATTTCATACAAGCACATAATCACTTCTAACTTGTTAAACCATGTTTTTAATCACGCTTTAACAAGTTCCATATGATGATCAATCATCATATTACTAGTAATAACCAAATAAACATCAAGAAATCAACAACATGACAAAACAACTTCATACTTAACATTACTTCTTCATTTTAACAATATTTCATCATTAAGTTAGCTTTATGTTCAAGACTTTTGCACGTGATCTTTTAGTGTTCTTGAGATATCATCTTAATATAACTATTAACCACCATAAACATGGAATAAACAAGGATTCAAGAGACTTACTACTAGCTTTTAAGCTAGGGAAGATCAAGAGTAGAAATGAGGTGGTTAATAGCGAATAGAGAAGGTCCTTGCTGATCCGAAAGCTCCTAGCTTCCTTATGCAACCTCTAACACCTTTGTATACTCTTGAAATGGTTGAAGATGATCAAATGATGATGATGATGATGGTGGTGCCTCTTGGGGTCGGCCGAAACAAAGAAGAGGGGAAGAAGAAAGTGTTTGGGTGATGTGAAGATAAGAATGAGTGAAGGTCTTGTGGTTAAATAGAAAATTTTCCAACATCCTTTTATCCTCTAGGTCTAATGTTCCATTAGTACAAGACATGCATAATAAACAATTCAAGAAAACAAGGGTGTGGAGCCACCCCTTGTAACCGTAAGGTGGGGGGTTCTAGTTGGGTTTCAACTAGTTAGTTGGTGATCTAGGTTGAAATCAAATGTTAAGTTAGTGCTTTAGGTGTGTCATGTAATATATAGTGTGTTAGGGTGTTCGGGGACCATAACTAGCTTAGAAAAATAAAAACAATGCTTATAGCATTATTTTGGTGTTCCGGGTAATGTCCGGTTGTTCGGTTTGATGCCGTTCCGTTAAAGTGCTAAGTTATCCCGTTTAGTGTCCTATATATATATCTTTTTGTAACATTTTTAATTCCCAACACTTGGGAAAGCATACATGATTATTTAGTCAATTTTCTGCACAAGACTAGTGTGTTTACAAGCACATGTAAGTACGACACAGTAATCAGAAAGCAGTTAAGTAATTCAGCACAGACATCAAGCACTTTAATTAACATAAATAAATCGTACGGATACATGAAATTTTGAGAGTTGTCACAAGTGTCGTACACATGACAACCCTACCTGTGACACGCTAGCCCTAGTTATAGACTAGGTGGCCCTCGCGGGCCGCGTAAGATCCAAGAGTGGGTTTACGCAGGCCGCGTAAAACCCAATTTCAGGCTATAAGTAGCATGTGCATGGGGCTTTCATCTGTGTACGAAATCTCACTCTCAAAACATCTCAATTCTGCTAAAAACGAGTTTTCCGGTGTCACGACGTTGCTACGATACAGGGTACTAACTCGATCACTGCTACGATATAATGTCCGATCGATTGAAACCAATCTGATGGATGTTTAAGTGATGCCCGTGTTTGGGCTATGCCTTTGTCATTCGTCGTGAGGGTTTTGATTTTGTGAGCGTATCGTAAATGTTGTATTCAGTTACTGACCTAGTTTCGTGTGCATTGTTGTTTAAATTAGGTTATCAGGCTTATCAGTAGACTAAATTATGCCCGTCTAAACTTACAATGTGAGTCATTCTTCTTTTTACCAAATTGTTCCAAAACCCTATTTATTTTCAAAGTTATAATTACAGGGATTAAGTCTTTGTAATCTTCAATTACTGCCGGTATGTGGGGTTTTGTATACATTACTTGATACCCGTCACCATTGGACAACGGGTTAGCCAATGGGTGATCTGACCATAGTCACAGACACTGTCAAGTGACAAATACCGATTTGGGGTAATTGGTTGATAAAAACATTGTAATCACCCTTAATACTGTAGATTATAACAATGTGTCATTTTGTGCAACTTGAATGACTCGCCAGTATTTCCCTGCTGATAAAACCTTTTTAAAACATGTTTCAGGTGATCTGCTGTGATCCAGGAAAAGTGCTGTATAGCACTACAAGCTTGAGAAGGTGGCTCAATAAAATAAAGAAACATGTTTTAGTAAAACAGGGATTTCTCAGTGAAATAACCTTTATTGTAAATTATGGGTGTTATTCCCAATTTATGAAATAAAATAATTGGGCATTTTCAAGTTTTAAAAGATCATGTTAAACTTCCGCTGTCAACTCAAATAATAAATACCACGGGTTTCTGTCCCGCGGCTCCTAGACCGGGTAACACCGGGATGGGGGCCGTGACATAAAAAGGTGGTATCAGAGCCACTGATTTAAGCCAATTAAGTATTTAGAAATACTTAATTTTTCTGATTTCCATTCTGTGATTCTGTGAAAATTTAATTTACAAAATTTTAACTTAGAATTTTGTATGTTTCTTCATGTCTGCTAATACCATGAATGAATTGTCGGAGGCACTCCGAAATATTTCTATCCATAGCACAGATATGGATACCACCGATACCTTTACTGGCTACCAAGCTGATACTGAAGAGCCAATGGTATTCCAAGCCCAACCTCAGGAGAAACCAAAACCGAAAAAGAGAAGAAAACTTGTAGGCTGGAGGCGTGTGCGAAGGAAGAAACCAGCAACACAGAAAACTATAAAGACTGAGGAACCGCAGGATAAAGGCAAAGGAAATGAGATCGGGGAAAGTTCAAGGCAAGCCCAGGAAATGCCATCATAGGAAGAGCTGGATCGTAAACTGGCACTTAGTGACCTTATCGGACCTGCCGATGAAAACCTCTTCAATTACCCAGTTGAATTACAACTTCCAGTTAATCTGGAACCTGCTATCCCATATCCTATTATCCACCCTCGACCTCTACCAGGAGAGCTAGAAAAATGGTGGACAACTGACTGGCAATTTCAGAATCTTTTGAATAACCCTAATACCTTTTTCCCCCAGTTTGACCCTGAGCCTACACCAAACCCACCTATGAGCACAGAAAACCTGGCTGAACTCCGCCACTATGGCGAGGAATTGGTGGACGCAGGAAATAGAATCCTAGAAGTGGGGGAGAGGATATCATGGAAATACGATGAGAGGGAACGTCATTTCTGAAGTGCCAGCTGACATGGATCGTTTGTGGTTATGTGGCTACATGTTTAATAATAATAAAATATTAATAAATATTAATAACAATATAATCATGTAAAATAACTTAAAATAAAACTTTTGTAAGATATTTGGTGTGTACGGATGCATACTAAAATATATAAAAATATGGAAGTCGCAAAGACGACAATTTTGACTATACGTGCTTATGTGTGATTGCTTTACTATGTTTGGTTGTTATTTATCCTGTGCTAATAACTTATATATATTAATTACCAGATGGAACACGCTAGTAATGAACCAGTTAATGAGGTTAACCAATCTGAGCAAAACAATGGAGACCAATTTCTTAATAGGCAAGATATAGAAAACATCGTTGCCCAAGGAATAGCTAATGCTATTCCAGCAATCATTGCTGCTACCCGAAATCCAGTTGAACCTCAACCAATTATTCCCAGCAAATGTACTCACGGTGACAATTTCAGTAATAGTGTAAATGGAGGCGGCAACATTAATAATAACGATAATGATGTGATGCAAGCCCCATTTCTTAAGAAAATGAAAGTTGCAACACCTGGTTGCACGTATAAGGAATTTCTTGCCTGTAAACCAATCGAATTTGTAGGCAATGAAGGGGCAACTGCTGCACTGCGTTGGTTAGAGAAAACCGAAGCAGTAATTAAAATAAGTAAATGTGCCGAGAAAGACAAGGTCATGTACGCGTCGCATCTTTTTAAAGAAGGGGCACTCGAATGGTGGAATACGGTACTACAAGCCAAGGGAAGCGATGTGGCTTATGCCATGAATTGGAAAGAATTTAAAATTCTGGTAGAAAGAAAATTATGTCCCGAATATGAAAAGGAACAAATGGCAAATAAGTTCCTGAACCACCGGATGGTGGATGTGGACTGTCGAGGGTATACTTTGACATTCTTTGAGTATGCTAGAGTTGTACCAACCCTGGCTTCGCCAGAACCGGTACTTATATCTCGCTATATTTGGGGTTTAATTAGCGAGATTCGTGACATCGTTAAAGCTGCAAGACCCCGCACAATCGACGATGCGGTGGAATTAGCCAACACCTTGACTGACTGACTGGTGCGTACGCGGGAAGAAAACAGGAAAAAGGAGTTAGCCCAAAAGATTACCCAAGGATTCCGTGTGGGTAATAGTAGTAATTTCAAGAAAAAGGGAACTGGGCAATCTTCCACCCCGCCGTTCTGCAGGAACTGTAAAAAGAAACATTTTGGGAAATGCAATGAAACCTGCAACTTTTGCAAAGCTCTAGGACATCGTGAAGAAGAGTGCAGAAAGAAAACAAGGATCTGCTATAACTGTGGAGAAGCTGGGCATTTCAGACCAGAATGCCCTAAATTGGTCAAACCAGCAGATAACAATGCCAAACATGCTGAAGGAACTAATAAGAAGAACACAAGGGCCTTCCAATTGACCACGCAGGAAGCCGAACTAATTCCTTATGTAATACCTGGTACGTTCCTAATTCATGACGTTTATGCAAAAGTATTATTTGACTCTGGTGCAAACCAAAGTTTTATAAATACTTCGTTCTGCCAAGCTCTTAAACTACCCTTAACCAACCTTAGACAATTTTTTTACGGTAGAAACTGCAGATGGGAATTCTGTTAACATAGATAAGGCCTTGCGAGAAGAAAATATAGAACTTTTAGGCCATAAATTTTCTGCAAATCTGTTACCTATGAATTTAGCCGGATTTGATGTTGTGTTAGGAACGGATTGGTTAGTAGCCAACCATGCTCGAATTCTCTGTGATAAGAATTCCATAGAAATCCGTGCACCTACCGGAGAAGTAATTATGATTACAGGGGATAAGCCGCGTAAACCAATGAAGTTCATTTCAGTAATGAAAGTTGCTAGTTATGAACGAAAGCGAGGAATAGTGTATATGACTTCGGTAAGCATTAGCACTAAGGGTAAGGAACTTAAGGAAATTCCAGTAGTATCAGAATACTTGGATGTATTCCCAGAAGAACTACCTGGACTACTACCCGATAGGGAAGTAAAATTTAGAATTCATCTAATTCCTGGAACTACACCGATAGCTAAGGCACCTTATCGGTTAGCACCCACAGAAATGTTAGAATTGAAAAAGCAATTAGATGAATTGCTTAGCAAAGGATTCATACAACCTAGTTCATCCCCTTGGGGAGCACCAGTGTTGTTCGTAAAGAAGAAAGATGGGTCGATGCGAATGTGTATCGATTACAAGGAATGGAATAAAGTTGCAATTAAGAATCGATACCCATTACCTAGGATTGATGATCTTTTTGATCAACTTCAGGGAGCTAGATATTTTTCTAAGATAGATTTACGCTCCGGATATCATCAATTGAAGGTACAAGAAGAAGACATACCTAAAACTGCTTTCTGAACTAGGTATGGTCATTACGAGTTTACAGTCATGCCCTTTGGGTTAACAAATGCTCCTGCAGCATTTATGGACATGATGAATAGGATCTGTAAACCATACTTGGATAAATTTGTAATTGTCTTTATCGACGATATACTCATTTATTCCAAAAGTCAGGACGAGCATTGTGAACACCTACATGTACTCTTGACTTTGTTAAGAAGAGAGAAGCTTTACGCCAAATTCTTGAAGTGTGAATTTTGGCTACAAGAGATACAATTTTTAGGAAACATGGTGAATTACGAAGGTATTCATGTAGATCCCTCCAAAATAGAAGCAATTACCAAATGGAAGGTCCCGCAAATCAGCTATGGAAGTTAGAAGCTTTCTAGGGTTAGCCGGATACTATAGACGGTTTATTAAGGATTTTTCTAAAATAGCTGTACCATTAACTAAGCTAACCTGTAAGGCAGTGAAGTTTGAATGGGGATCTAAACAAGAAGAGGCTTTTAAGATCTAAAAGCAAAGGTTAACAAACGCCCCAATTCTTGCCTTACTAGAAGGGACAGAAGATTTTGAAGTTTACTGTGATGCTTCTAAGTTAGGATTAGGATGTGTGCTAATGCAACGCAAAAAGGTAATTGCGTATGCCTCAAGACAATTGAAAAAGCACGAGGAAAACTATACGACTCATGATTTAGAATTAGGAGCCATAATTTTTTCCCTTAAAATTTGGAGACACTATCTGTATGGCAGTAAGTTTACAGTCTATACAGATCATAAAAGTTTAAGATACATATTTGATCAAAAAGAATTAAACATGAGGCAAAGAAGATGGATGGAAATTCTAAGTGACTATGACTGTGATATTCAATATCACGAAGGAAAGGCAAATGTAGTAGCAGATGCCCTAAGTCGTAAGTATCATGAAAAGCAAAAGCGAGTTCGTGCTCTTAGATTAAGTTTACAATTAGACTTAATGGAACAATTGAAACATATTCAAGAAACAGCAATCAAGGATGATGCTGAAGGAATGAAAGGACGAATAAAGGAATTAGAACAAGGAAGTGATGGAATTTGGAGATTCCATAAGAAAAGGATTTGGGTACCTAAACAAGGAGACTTAAGAAGTAAGATTCTAGAAGAAGCCCATAAATCTAGGTATACCATGCATCCTGGTAATAATAAGATGTACCAAGATTTAAGGAATAATTTCTGGTGGATAGGAATGAAAAAGGACATAGCTAGATATGTATCTAAGTGTCTTACTTGTTCACAAGTTAAGGCAGAACACCAGAAACCCTCAGGCCTACTACAACAATTAGAAATGCTTGTATGGAAATGGGAGCTTATAACCATGGACTTTGTTACTAAGTTACCCAAAACCAGAAAAGGTAACGATGCGATTTGGGTAATTGTGGATCGATTAAAAAATTAGCTCAGTTTCTACCTATGAAAGAAACCTTTAGCATGGAAAGATTAGCCAAATTATATGTAGACGAGGTAGTATCCTTACATGGAGTCCCACTCTCCATTGTATCGGATAGGGATAGTCGTTTCACTTCACATTTCTGGACAAGTTTCCAAGAAGCAATGGGGACCCGATTAAATTTAAGTACAGCCTATCATCCCCAAACAGATGGACAAAGTGAAAGGACGATCCAAACTCTGGAAGACATGCTCAGGGCATGTGTGATAGATTTTGGAGGGAACTAGGATAACCATTTACCTTTAATTGAATTCTCCTATAACAATAGTTATCATTCCAGCATTGAAGTTGCCCCGTTCGAAGCACTATATGGACGAAAGTGTAGAACTCCAGTTTGCTGGGCAGAAATAGGAGAAAGTCAATTATCAGGTCCCGAGATCGTGCAAAAAACCACTGACAAAATCACTCAAATCAAGGAAAGACTAAAGATGGCTCGAGATCGCCAGAAGAGTTATGCAGACAATCGACGCAAGCCACTAGAATTTCAAGTTGGAGACAGAGTACTCTTAAAAGTTTCTCCTTGGAAAGGAGTGGTTCGGTTCGGAAAGAAAGCAAAGCTAAGTCCAAGGTACGTAGGACCATTCCCAGTAATCCAGAGAATAGGACCGGTCGCCTATTGCTTGCAACTACCAGAAGAGCTAGCAGGAGTACATGATGTATTTCATGTATCTGACCTCAAGAAATGTCTATCGGACGAATCACTAGTAGTCCCTCTTCAAGACATACAGATGAATGAAAAGTTGAAGTTTGTGGAGAAACCGCTCCAAATAGAAGACAGAAAGATTAAGTTTCTCAAACACAAAAGATTGGTACTTGTCAAAGTCAAGTGGGATTCAAAGACAGGACCCGAATACACCTGGGAGCGGGAATCAGAAATGAAGCGAAAATATCCTCACTTATTCCAGTAAATCTCGAGGACGAGATTTTAAATAAGGTGGGGAGGATGTAAGGACCTGCAAAATTATCCATAAACGACCCGTAAGTGAAAACCCGGACCCCTAAAACCCTAATACACATGAAAAACCAAGAAAAATCAGATTTCTGGTTTCACGCGGGCCGCGTAAGCCATAAGGAAGGGCTACGCGGGCTGCGACAACTTATGAAACCTCCAGATAAGCTTTCAAGCCACGTGTCGTACACATGGCAACCCTACCTGTGACACGCTAGCCCTAGTTATAGACCAGGTGGCCCTCGCGGGCCGCGTAAGATCCAAGAGTGGGTTTACGCGGGCCGTGTAAAACCCAATTTCAGGCTATTAGTAGCCTGTGCATGGGGCTTTCAACTGTGCACGAAATCTCACTCTCAAAACGTCCCAATTCTGCTAAAAACGAGTTTTCCGGTGTCACGACGTTGCTACGATACAGGGTACTAACTCGATCACTGCTACGATATAATGTCCGATCGATTGAAACCAATCCGATGGATGTTTAAGTGTTGCCCGTTTTTGGGCTATGCCTTTGTCATTCGTCGTGAGGGTTTTGATTTCGTGAGCGTATCGTAAATGTTGTATTCAGTTACTGACCTAGTTTCGTGTGCATTGTTGTTTAAATTAGGTTATCAGGCTTATCAGTAGGCTAAATTCTGCCCATCTAAACTTGCAATATGAGTCATTCTTCTTTTTACCAAATTGTTTCCAAAACCCTATTTATTTTCAAAGTTATAATTACAGGGATTAAGTCTTTGTAATCTTCAATTACTGTCGGTATGTGGGGTTTTGTATACATTACTTGATACCCGTCACCATTGGACAACGGGTTAGCCAATGGGTGATCTGACCATAGTCACAGACACTGTCAAGTGAAAAATACCGATTTAGGGAAATGGTTGATAAAAACATTGTAATCACCCTTAATACTGTAGATTATAACAATGTGTCGTTTTGTGCAACTTGAATGACTCGCAAGTATTTCCCTGCTGATAAACCTTTTTAAAACATGTTTCAGGTGATCTGCTGTGATCCAGGAAAAGTGTTGTATAGCACTACAAGCTTGAGAAGGTGGCTCAATAAAATAAAGAAACATGTTTTTGTAAAACAGGGATTTCTCAGTGAAATAACCTTTATTGTAAATTATGGGTGTTATTCCCAATTTATGAAAAAAAATAATTGGGCATTTTCAAGTTTTAAAAGATCATATTAAACTTCCGCTGTCAACTCAAATAATAAATTCCACGGGTTTCTGTCCCGCGGTCCTAGACCGGGTAACACCGGGACGGGGGCCATGACAATCAGTGGACAGTAGGATCAGTGGATGTGTTCATGACATAGAGTTGCAAATAATTCTTGATGCCCATGATGATGAATGTACTGATTATACAATTGATGCATGTTAACAACTACAGTTCAAAATGAAGAACTTGAATTAACCTTTGTGAATAACTAATTTACTTGTTAAATGCCACTAAGTGATATGCACATGAGTATGGACCTGTATGGATTGAGTAATCTGTTATGTGATATACGATGGTCTTTTCTATGACTGTGAACTGTGAAAATGCATGACTTAATTGATTTCGGAACTGATGTCATTGGTAACCACGGTAGGGTTTGTTGATTAACTGGAACGGGTAACTGTTAAATACCGAGCAAATCTAAGGTGAGTTCACTGCTCTTTTTCCAAGCATGCGTCTCGGGGAGGGACATCTGGTAAACATTCCGGGGAGGAATGTCGGGTTATTGGGATGTTGGTTAATACACTCATATCTATCACTTAAGTCCCTTCTACCGATCAGTTGCCGGGGAGGCAACGGGGCATTAGTTAATAGCGTTATTTAGGTTTGGCACCCTCACACCGCACCGGGGAGGTCGGGAGTGAACTAATGACCCCAGTCTTGACAATTGCTTTGATAGAGGCTTTGGGGAATAGGGCAAATAATCTGGAGCCATCGGCGGTAATCGAGTTATTAACAACATCAATCTCTGAACTATTTTATACTTATATCTGGTAACTAAAACGTGTGAACAAACTTTGAACTCACCAGCGTCGTCTGACACACTTATCTGCATGCTTGCAGGTCGTTAGAATCATGGATGGGACTTGCTATCTGGGAGTGCTGGAGTGGTCATGGGTCACAACTCTTGGATATTAATTCTTGGTTTATCACATTGTTTTGAAACATTTGAATAACGATTAATCTTAGGCTTCCGCTGAACGTTTACTTTGGTTTTAACTTATGATTTGGAATTATGTTATGAAATAAATGGAATGTTTTGCTTAAATATTATTTATAGTTCACTGTGATTGGTGGCTTGGATCCTGGTACGTCACACGTCCTGCGGTGTTTCCGCATGTGGTATTTTGGGGGTGTGACAGTTTGGTATCAGAGCCACTGGTTATAGTGAACTAGGTTTTAAAACGTTTTCATAAAACCAGACTATAACCGAACAACTTCGAAATCGACCATGACACTCAGCTCCAGATTGCAAGGTTCGTCTCTCGTTTACTTATTGCATAGTATATCTAGTATACATTCATGTATGATGTTGCATGTGATTGCACGCTTAGCATTACAGACCAAATTCATGCGTATTTACCTGAGTTATGTGATTGATAGAGTCACAGTGCGATATCTCATTAGATTTTCGTGGTTATGTTTGAGGTGTTTTGTCTCGTTGCGAGAACTTGAGGAACCTTTTAGCATGAGTTGGGAAGAGATGAGATAAACATGCAAATCGCATTATTATCATGGGTGCACACATAATAATAATGTGGGGTGCATGTGAGTCCCAGTGAAGCTTAACAAGTGTGAAAGGGGTTCCGCTCTGTTGTTTGATGTAAACTTAGTAACCTGTAGAAGTCTTCGTGAGCTTTGACTCCTACCTTATCTCGACTCCTAACCTGTCCTCTTTTCTTATATAGAATCATGAGCGGACAAGGTCATGGGCGTGGTCACGTTGCGATGACACAGGCCAAACTGACAAATCTGATTAACACATGTGTGGCTGAGGCTTTGGCAACCTACCAAGCTGGTACGATATGTGCCAAATACCCTTTATTCTTGTGTCGCGTACTCAACTCTTACATGTGTATTGTATCTTCTTTCGTCCTTAGGTCAGCAAGCGCATCAGAATCAGAACAATCCGCCTGCTTGCACGTTTAAGACATTCATGGATTGTAAACCACAGACATTCAGTGGGACTGAAGGGACTGTGGGGTTACTACGTTGGTTTGAGAAGGCTGAGTCAGTGTTCGCCATGTGTAAATGTCCCGTGGGGGACCGAGTGAAGTATGCTACAGGCACCTTGGAGGATGGTGCCTTGACCTGGTGGAATGCCCAAGTGCAGATGTTGGGTATCGAGATGGCTAATGCGACTACTTGGGACGATTTCAAGGAGTTGATGCGGGAGGAGTACTGTCCTCGTGTCGAAATTCAGAAACTTGAGAACGAGTACTACAATCTGAAGATGGAGGGGTCCGAAATTGAAGCGTTCACAAAGAGGTCACATGAGCTGGCAAACATGTGCCCTAACTTGTCTTGACCCCCACCTCGAAGAATTGAACTGTACATCAAGGGCCTAGCACCAGCAGTAAAGAGTTTGGTCACTGCTGCAAACCTTAACAATCTGCCTCAGATCATCCGTCTAGCACACAAGATTACTGACCAAGAGGTCGAGCGTCGTGCGTTGCCGCCACGTGTTTCAGCTACCACCCCTGCTGCTACAGCTACCACACCTGCTAGTGATAACAAGCGTAAATGGAATGATGCTGACAATGCAACCAGCGCAAGTCAATCGCAGAAAAGGCCTGACAATAATAATAATCGTAGTTTCAGTCAGTCGTCCTCAGTTAACCAAGGCCAGAACAGCAATCAGAGTCAAGGCTCCTATGTTGGTAGGAAGCCAAAGTGCAACAAGTGTGGGTATCATCATCATGGACTGTGTGTCCGAGCCTTCCATAGGTGTGATAAGATGGGCCATACGGCAAGAGACTGTAGAGCCCCATTCTCAAAGCAACAGCAGCAGTAGAACCAGCAGCAGAATCAGCAGCATTAGCAACAACAGAGGCAGCAGCCCCATCAGAACCAAGGCAATAGGAAGGGGTGCTTCCAGTGTGGGGATGAGGGTCATATTAAACGGGATTGCCCTCAACTGAATCAGAATGCCAACGACAACAACAACCGTCAGAACAACAACAACAATGCAGGGAATAATAATAATAATGGCAACAATGGGGGGGTGGTGCTCGCGGAAGGGTATTTACGATTGGTGTTGGTGATGCTAGGAACGACGATAATGTCGTGACTGGTACTTTTTCTGTAAACAACCTCTTTGCTTCTGTATTATTTGATTCTGGTGCCGATTGGAGTTATGTGTCCCTAGAGTTCAGTCAACAATTAGGGTTAGCTCCAACACCTTTAGAAGCTAAGCATGTAGTAGAATTAGCTGATGGCAAAACGATTGAAGCTTCGCATGTCCTTTTTGGGTGTAAATTAGACCTTGTTGGTCAAGTGTTTAACATTGACCTCCTTCCTGTTACCCTCGGTAGTTTTGATGTAGTGGTTGGTATGGATTGGCTGTCTAAGCATCAAGCTGAGATTCTATGTAAGGAGAAGATCGTACGTATTCCCCTCCCTAGTGGAGAATCTTTATCGGTTCAAGGGCATCGCAGTGGTGCGATGGTTGGTATTATCTCAGCTATGCAAGCACAGAAGTGTCTATGAAAAGGGTATCCTGCTATCCTAGCACTTGTTACAGATACTCCGTCTGAAGAACGAAAGATCGAAGACCTGCCTGTTGTTCGTGAATTTCCTGATGTATTTCCTAAGGAACTACCTGGTTTACCTCCTCACCGTCAAGTGGAATTTCAGATTAATCTTGCACCAGGAGCAGCCCCGATTGCTCGTGCTCCTTATCGTCTTGCACCTGGAGAGTTGCAAGAGTTATCAAATCAACTTCAAGAACTGCTGGATAGAGGTTTTATCCGACCCAGTTCTTCGCCTTGGGGAGCCCCAGTTTTGTTTGTAAAGAAGAAAGACGGGTCCTTTTGTATGTGCATTAGGGGTGTTCACGAACCGATCCGATCCGATCGAGGGTCTGCTCGAGATCGGTTCGAATTACAACCGATCGGATCGGTTCGGTTCGAATTTATAAAACCGAGCATAAAAGTGGTGCTCGAGATCGGTTCGAATTTAAATCAATCGGATCGATTTCGATCGGTTTCGCTCGGTTTCTTCCTTCGTCTCTCTCTCATCTCCAGTAAACAGAACCGACCGGCGGTCCGAGCTTTTGACCGCCGGTTCTTCATCTCTTCTGGCCTCTCTCTCTCTCGGTCTCTCTCTCTCTCCCGCTTCTGCCTTCAGCCTCCGCTCACCGGTCGCCGGAGTGCTCAGCCACGCTCCGGCCGTGGGTGGGTGTTTAGCCATGGTCAGTAGATGAGTGTAATTAGGAGGGGATAGGGTTTTGTTTGTGAAGATGGGGATCTCCCTGTGTTGTCTGTATGTTATTGAGAGAGAGAAAAAGAATCCTATGAGTCTATGAGATAATTTTTGTGGTTTGTCTGTGTTTGTATAATCGAGAGAGAGAGTAATAATTGTGTGTATTTGAAAAGCAGGTCCATGTATGTGAGGATCCTATGTGTTTATATTATAAAAATTTTCATATGCATAGGAGTTTGGATTGTAGTTGCCCAATATGGTTGTCGATTATTGTTGGTCAACAACACAGGTAAAATAGTGTGGTCTTTGATAAGATTTGACTAGAGAATAGTTTTAGGTATGCTAGTTTATAACTTGGGTAGGCTTTTGGTTAAAATATGACATCTAGTTACGGGTTGTCACATTAAATTTGGTTGGGCTATTATATTTTTTTTTGGGTTTTAATCTACAAAATTTATAATATATATATTTATATATGTATATATATATTAGTTATTAATAAAAATAATTCGAGCAAAACCGAGCGATCGTCGAGCGAGCGGAGCCTTGCTCATGCTCGGATTGAATTTGAATCGAACCGATCCGATCGGCTCATTTACAAACTGAGCGGGAATCGAACGAGCATTTTTCGATCATTTTTCGAGCGATCGTCGAGCGATCTTCGATCGTCGAGCAGTTTGGACAGCCCTAATGTGCATAGATTATCGGGAACTCAACAAGGTGACTATTAAGAACCGTTATCCTCTGCCACGTATCGACGATCTGTTTGACCAGTTGCAAGGGTCAAGTTTTTACTCGAAGATTGACTTAAGATCGGGCTATCATCAGATGAGAGTCCGAGAGGAGGATATACCAAAAACAGCTTTCCGGACGCGATATCGACATTATGAGTTTCTGGTTATGTCGTTTGGATTGACGAACGCACCAGCGGTCTTCATGGATCTCATGAACCGTGTGTGCAAGCCGTATCTTGAAGATTTTGTTATCGTGTTCATCGACGACATTCTGATCTACTCTAAGAACAAGGAGGATCACGAGTGACACTTACGACTTATCTTGGAGCTCCCGAGGAAGGAGCAACTCTACGCGAAATTCTCTAAGTGTGACTTCTAGATTCGAGAGGTACACTTCCTTGGCCACATTGTGAATGAATCAGGAATACACGTGGATCCTGCAAAGATTGATGCTATCAGAAATTGGGCGGCACCAAAGAATCCTTAGGAGGTGCGACAATTTCTCGGTCTCGCTGGGTACTACCGCCGGTTTATTAAAGACTTCTCAAAGATCGCTCAGCCTCTTACCTCGTTGACACAGAAAGGCGTTGCATACTCTTGGGGAACGAAACAAGAAGAAGCTTTCCAGTTGTTGAAACAGAAACTTTGCAGTGCACCGATCTTGTCTCTACCTGAAGGTACCAAAGATTTTGTGGTATATTGTGATGCTTCCATTCAGGGTCTCGGTTGTGTGCTAATGCAACGCGAAAAGGTGATAGCTTACGCTTCTCGGCAGTTGAAGGTTCATGAGAAGAATTACACGACTCACGACTTGGAGTTGGGGGCCGTGGTCTTTGCGCTCAAGATTTGGAGGCACTACTTGTACGATACTAAATGCACTATTTATACCGACCACAAGAGCCTTCAGCATATCTTTGATCAGAAGGAATTAAATATGCAACAACGTCGCTGGGTAGAACTCTTAAACGATTATGACTGTGCAATCAAGTATCATCCATGAAAGGCTAACGTAGTAGCTGATGCCCTTAGTCGAAAGGAAACGAAACCCAAACGTGTTCGCGCATTGCAGCTCACCATCCATTCTAATTTTCCAGATCAGATTCGTTCTGCACAAACCGAAGCGTTGAAAGAAGGAAACGTTGAAGCAGAGTACTTAAGGGGTATGGAAAAACGACTTATAGAGAGATCTGATGGTATACTCTACTTCATGGAGCGTGTATGGATTCCTTTGTTTGGAAATCTTAGAGAACCTGTGATGGACGAAGCGCACAAGTCTCGATACTCTGTTCCTCCGGGTTCGGATAAGATGTATCAAGATCATGTATTAGTAGCCGAAGATGAAAGCTCACATTGCGACGTATGTGAGTAAATGCTCGACGTGATCAAAGGTCAAGGTGGAATATCAGTAACCGTCTGGATTGCTGCAATAACCAGAAATACCCATGTGGAAATGAGAGCAGATTGTCATGGATTTTGTCACGGGGCTACCGAGAACTCAAAACAGAAACGATACCATTTGGGTAATCGTTGATCGTCTCACGAAGTCAGCACATTTTCTAGCAATCAAGGAAATGGATAAGTTCTCACAACTTGCCGCTGTTTATCTTAAAGAGGTGGTTTCTAGGCACGGGGTGCCGACCTCTATTATCTCTGATCGTGACCCGCGTTTCATTTCGGAATTGTGGCAGTCGATGCACAAATCGTTCGGCTCGCGTCTTGACATGAGCACTGCTTATCACCCGCAGACGGATGGTCAAAGTGAACGAACCATCCAGACACTTGAGGATATGTTACGAGCGTGCGTGATTGATTTTGGCAAG
Source organism: Helianthus tuberosus (assembly GCA_030545235.1). Classification (NCBI taxonomy): domain Eukaryota; kingdom Viridiplantae; phylum Streptophyta; class Magnoliopsida; order Asterales; family Asteraceae; genus Helianthus; species Helianthus tuberosus. The sequence continues at coordinate 84,755,394 of CM060394.1, forward strand.
GGTTGGGAGAAACATCTACCTTTGATAGAGTTCTCTTATAACAATAGTTACCATACCAGTATCCAGGCAGCTCCATTCGAATCATTGTACGGACGAAAATGTCGTTCACCTCTTTGTTGGGCTGAGGTGGGTGACAGCCAGATCACAGGCCCGGAGCTGGTACTCGAGACTTCAGAAAAGATTGTTCAGATCAGGAATCGTATGGCAGCAGCACGCGACCGTCAGAAAAGCTACGCCGACAAGCATAGGAAACCTTTGGAGTTCGCAGTTTGTGATCGTGTCATGTTGAAAGTTTCACCCTGGAATGGTGTGGTATGGTTTGGGAAACGCGGCAAGCTTAATCCTCCTTATGTAGGGCCTTTCAAAATTCTGGAACAAATTGGTAAAGTGGCCTACAAGCTAGAGTTACTTGCTGAATTGGGAAACGTTCATGATGTTTTCCACGTGTCGCAACTAAAGAAGTGCTTGTCTGATGAAACACTTGTAGTACCGTTTCAGGAGCTGAAAATCAACGACAAGTTGCAGTTTGTTGAGGAACCTATTGAAATTATGGACCGAGAGGTCAAGGTCCGTAAGCATAGTCGAATCCCAATTGTGAGAGTTCGTTGGAACTCGAGACCTGGACCGGAGTTCACGTGGGAACGCGAAGATCAGATGAAACTCAAGTATCCTCATCTATTCCCAACTGACCAGTCTAATCCTGTTACAACTGGTGAATTTCGAGACGAAATTCCCTTTCAAGTTGGGGATGATGTGGGACCCGCAGAAAATATACAGTCATCCTGATTTAACGCCGTGCTATTTTGGATTGCTTATCAAATTTCGGGACGAAATTTCTTTCAAGTTGGGGATGATGTGACAACCCGAGACTTCAAGGCCTTTCCCCTACACATTACTGGTTTCACAACTGTTTTCATATTTCGTCTTGAGTTGTAATATGTGCATGTATCATTATGTTTGGTTTTCTAATGAAAACATAAGAATAATTATGTTACCTAAGGTTTTTCGTCCCAAACCCAACCTGACAAAACTTGGGTTCTTCGTCGACCTTATGCTCGACGAAACATAGGTCTTTCGTCGGCCCAGTTTGTCTTTCGTCGGCCCAGTTTGTCTTTCGTTGGCCCAGTTTCCTTCGAAGCCCAGTAAGGGCCCAGTACACTTACTCATATATATATTACGTAAAACAGTTGTAATTCGTCACGTAACTGATCAATTGAAAACCCTAGAACTCTCTCTTCTGTGCGGCGACAACTTTGAGTTCTCGAAGCTCTCAATATCGATCAAACTTATCGTTCCCTTAACTCGGTCAGTGCCCAACCATTATAGTCTGTTTGCTTTGAAATCATTATTGACTGTTTGTTATGTAATGCTTGGATCATGATTAGTTGATGATTTTTTATAGTAATAAATCACTAGATCTATGTGATTATCAGTTACAGTTGTGTATGATGTGTGAAATTAGGGTTGTATGTTAATGACTGAAATCATTGTACTAATGATCCGATTAGACTGTTTAGGAATGATGATCGATTAGACTGATTGTTGTTGATGAAGTTGATTGCTTACGACAGTTACCAAAACGTGTTGATTGATCTGATTTAGGTAAACTATAACCTGTAACTGATAGGAGTGCGACGAAGAACTGTCTCCTCGTTGATTGGACTTCGACAAAACACCAGGATGTTTCGCTGACGTCTCTTCCTGACGAAAAATGATAGTTCGTCATGGAGGTCTTTCGTCACACTCATGACCGACGAAAAATGATGGTTCGTCGCGTGGTCTTTCGCCATGAATAAAACAAACAGGACAGTAGGATCAGTGGATGTGTTCATGACATAGAGTTGCAAATAATTCTTGATGCCCCTGATGGTGAATGTACTGATTATACAATTGATGCACGTTAACAACTACTGTTAGAATTGAAGAACTTGAATTAACCTTTGTGAATAACTAATTTACTTGTTAAATGCCACTAAGTGATATGCACATGAGTATGGACCTGTATGGATTGAGTAATCTGTTATGTGATATACGATGGTCTTTTCTATGACTGTGAACTGTGAAAATGCATGACTTAATTGATTTCGGAACTGATGTCATTGGTAACCACGGTAGGGTTTGTTGATTAACTGGAACGGGTAACTGTTAAATACCAAGCAAATCTAAGGTGAGTTCACTGCTCTTTTTCCAAGCATGCGTCCCGGGGAGGGACACCTGGTAAACGTTTCGGGGAGGAATGTCGGGTTATTGGGATGTTGGTTAATACACTCATATCTATCACTTAAGTCCCTTCTACCGATTAGTTACCGGGGAGGCAACGGGGCATTAGTTAATAGCGCTATTTAGGTTTGGCACCCTCACACCGCACCGGGGAGGTCGGGAGTGAACTAATTACCCCAGTCTTGACCATTGCTTTGATAGAGGCTTTGGGGAATAGGGCAAATAATCTGGATCCATCGGCGGTAATCGAGTTATTAACAACATTAATCTCTGAACTGTTTTATACTTATATCTGGTAACTAAAACGTGTTAACAAACTTTGAACTCACCAGCGTCGTCTGACACACTTGTCTGCATGCTTGCAGGTCGTTAGAATCATGGATGGGACATGCTATCTGGGAGTGCTGGAGTGGTCATGGGTCACAGCTCTTGGATATTAATTCTTGGTTTATCACATTGTTTTGAAACATTTGAATAACGAATAATCTTAGGCTTCCGCTGAACGTTTACTTTGGTTTTAACTTATGACTTGGAATTATGTTATGAAATAAATGGAATGTTTTGCTTAAATATTATTTATAGTTCAATGTGATTGGTGGCTTGATTCCTGGTACGTCACACGTCCCGCGGTGTTTCCGCATGTGGTTTTTTGGGGGTGTGACATAAATTGTTTATGATCTTGTTTGTGTGGTTAGTCGAACCTTGTGGTTTGAGTGTTTCTAACCAGTTGTATGTCAAGATTGTTCTTGCATATATTGAACAGCCTTGTATGTCTTCTCTTGTGAGAGTTTTTTTGTTGCAAGCTGTGTGATTTGTTTTCTTGTAATTGTTATGCTATCTTGAAGATGTATTCTTCGATAGTGTTTGCCTTTGTCTCACTGGTCTTGGATTCTTCATGTTTTGAGTCCGACCATAGTGAGGTTTGTGTAGGATCATTGTGTTGGTGATCTTATTTGTTTCTTATCTGTCTCTTTGAGACTTCATCGCCGATCATAGTGATGTTAGTTCACTGGTCTAGGTGATGCTTGTTTCTTTTCTTCCACACTGGTAAAAAACTCTCAGACATTTTTTAACATTTTCTCTCTAGTTCAAGAATGTTCTTCTAGTAGATCTAGGGTATCGCTTCTTAGAAGTTGGTTTCTTCCATTAGATCTTTATATCAGATTAAGATAATCTGATTGTGATTGTCTTGAGAGTTTTGTATTGATTTGGTTTCATTACTTTGTTGTAATCGGTTTGAGATTCTTGTGTTTAAAAGATGTTTTGAGGTTTTTTTTTTTGTTGATTTGTAAGTTAATAAAGATCTGATTACCATTTTTTGACATGGTATCAGAGCCTGGCTCTGATTTACTTTCGTTGAAGATACTTGTTCTTTCGCTGATTTTAAAGGTGTCTAGGGTTTCCTATGGCAAACTAGCTATAATACAAATTAACAATCAGGGTTTCGAAAATTTAGGGAATTCTATGTCAGTCATCTTGCTTACTCGGTTAATCTTGCTATTGTTTTCAAGATTGGGTTTAATGTGTAGATGTTTCGATGGGTTCTCGCTAGGTCTATTATCTATTCCTCTTCCTGTGATTGTTGCATTCGTGATATATTAGGGTTTTTTTTCAAACCCTAGATCTGCTACGAAGAAGGAACTTGTCATCGTTTGAGTGTCTATAAAAGGTAGCGCTATTGAAAATCCTGATGCTTATTGAGCCGATTAGGATTCTTTGAAGTCTTTAGATAGCATGTTATTATTGATTCAAGGTAACGTCTGTTGTGGTCTATTGAAGGCAGGTTATTGTTTAATCAAGATCTGTAACGTTAGTTCAGATCTGTTTACTCAAGATTTGTTGTGATATCTTGGCTATTGGGGTTGATTGGGTTCGGAATATGTGAGATATCGATGTATTTTGGAGCTATTTTTATTTAGAATTGGCGTTCAGTTCTTGTCATATCGACCCTATGGTTTTGGATTTGGGGATTTCTGGTGTTACTGCAAGGATCTTAGGTCAGATAGGAGATTCAAAAGTTGTGGATTCTTGAAGGTCGCCTGATCATCAAAGCCAGATCTTGGATCAAATGCTTGTTGTTGGCTTTGAGGAAAGATGTGGAAACGCTCTTTGAAGAACTTATGCTGTAGAGGCAGAGTAATTTTTTTCTCAACAATAATGCGCCGTTGGGTTCACTTGAAATGCCTAAATCGATTTGGCTAGTTATGAAGTGTTCACCCATCTGTATGGAGAAGTTCTACAGTTTTTTTGAAAGACGTTACACATGAAGGTTCTTAGTTTAGATCTTGTTTATAGCATTGTAAGACTTTCTTGAACTCTTTGGCTGCTGGAGTACTCTGTAAGGATATTCCTCCCTACTCTCAGTTTTTTTATCACACTTTCTTTACTTGTTAGGCATTCCTCTGTATTTGCAACTAAGTATCTATTTTGGATGCGTTCTTGGATTTCTCTGTTTTCTAATCTTGATTGTTTGTTGTTGATCGAATTGATTATCATGAAATAATATTTGGTTGATTGTTTTTACAGTAACATGAAAACTATTTTTTTTTTCAAAAGCTTACTTGGATTGCATCTATCTTTGGTATATGTATGTTCTTGGTTATTCTGGTTATTTTAATCTTCATGTCCATTGAGCTCTTTGATAAAGGTAAAATTGATATATTTTTTTTCAACAAAGTAGCTTTTAAGGAAAATTAGAGTACAATGCATAACATGTGTTATTCTTAATTTTGTAACTGGAGATCTTTTGTGAACAAGATATTTTAAGAAAATAGTAAAATAAAGATGTTATTTTTTGTTTGAATTGCATGTTGAAAGAGTTGCCCAGATCTGTTACGTCTTAGTCTTTTTATGTTCATTTGTTTGTGGTCTTGGTTTGTTTACAAGCGAGATTGTTAATTCATTCAGAAAAGGTCTTCACACTGTCACTTTCTCTTTCTAGATATGCGATTAAGGTTTCATCTCAGTTGATTAGATCTGTGATGAATCTGGTCGTAACTTTGATTATTCTTGTTTTTGGTAGTGTAGATTATCTTTTTGATAGTCTTGTGTAAATGTTTAAAGAAGTTAGGGTTCATACATTTCTGATCTGTTTGTGTATTTGGTTATTTGGGTCATAAACGTTCAGATTTGGTAATTCGGTTGTTTTGGATCTTAAATCTGTGAATGACACCTTGTTTAGATTTTTTTTTCTCTGTTTATCTAGGATTTCATTTCTGAAACTCGTGCTTTAGGGTTGTTGATCGAGTATCTTCGTATCCTGTTAGATTTGAGATTAGAGAGTGTCTACAAATTATTGTGTTGATGATCCGTAACATGAGATTATGAGTATTTTAGCTGTATTCGTGTTAGATTTGTTTGGGTATGATTTTAAGTGTCTTTGATCTCGAAGTTTTATCATATTCAATTTAATAAAACAAAGTTAAATGCAAATCTTTTGTCTTGTTTTGATTTGTCAAAATGGAAACTAAGGAAGGGTTATGTTGTTTTGAAATTCTTCTTTTTTAGAGTTTGTTCTCTCTTTGTTGCACAACAGTTCTCTCAAATTTGTTCTCGGATCTGAACGTATTGTGTTCGTTATCCGTTAGTTCGAGAGTTTTGAGTGTAGATCATCATGTTGATGTTCTAATAGGTGAGCTGAGTGTTTTTTTTGTCGAGAGATCCTAGTGATTTGAATAAATTGGTTTATGTAAATTGTTTATGATTTTGTTTGTGTGGTTAGTCGAACCTTGTGGTTTGAGTGTTTCTAACCAGTTGTATGTCAAGATTGTTCTTGCATATATTGAACAGCCTTGTATGTCTTCTCTTGTGAGAGTTTTTTTTTTTTTTTTGTTGCAATCTGTGTGATTTGTTTTCTTGTAATTGTTATGCTATCTTGAAGATGTATTCTTCGATAGTATTTGCCTTTGTCTCACTGGTCTTGGATTCTTCATGTTTTGAGTCCAACCGTAGTGAGGTTTGTGTAGGATCATTGTGTTGGTGATCTTATTTGTTTCTTATCCGTCTCTTTGAGACTTCATCGCCGATCATAGTGATGTTAGTTCACTGGTCTAGGTGATGCTTGTTTTTTTTTCTTCCACACTGGTAAAAAACTCTCAGACATTTTTTTAACATTTTCTCTCTAGTTCAAGAACATTCTTCCAGTAGATCTAGGATATCACTTCTTAGAAGTTGGTTTCTTCCATTAGATCTGTATATCAGATTAAGATAATCTGATTGTGATTGTCTTGAGAGTTTTGTATTGATTTGGTTTCATTACTTTGTTGTAATCGGTTTGAGATTCTTGTGTTTAAAAGATGTTTTGAGTTTTTTTTTATTTTTTTATTTGTAAGTTAATAAAGATCTGATTACCATTTTTTGACAGGTACTTTTTTATGTAGAAAAAGAGGACAACAATAATACCTGAAGCATCAAGCTTGTTTATTAATATTAAACATATATATTTTGCGAGGATATCCGATAAACATAAATACTTTTGATTAAAGAGAATGCCTGTCCAACATAATCATATCTTGATGTAGAGGTACAGTCGATAAAAATTATCCACGTTCGTGATGATGGTGTAAAGTTCAGTATTGCTGAGTGGGAACATTAATGTTCTCAACGCTTTTATGGTTCGTTTGCTTTGTGGTTCGGCTATCCAATGTAGTGATTGCAATGATTTGGTTGTGTCACAGCAGGTCAGAACTGAGGAGAGATGGTTAGGAGTCGAGTTGTCCGCTGATGAAAGCCTCGAGATGTTTTTAATCTGATCGAATTTTTTTCTCACCCATATTTTTTATATTTGATATTAAACTTAAATTTATGGCACGCAAACGTCCATAACCTATCTTTCCTGTTTTGATCTTTAGGTTATGCCAACCAATATGTCCTCAACACAATTAAAATGTAAATTACAGTATCTATAGCATATATGTAGTTGATTTAGCATGGTATCTATATTATAAAAAAAGAGTAAATAGAGTTAAATGCTTGTTTGGTCCCTGTTGTTTGCAAAAATTTCATACTTGGTCCTAGTGGTTTACTAATTACACGCGTGGTCCCAAAAGTTGTCAAAAATGAACTCGGTTGGTCCCCTGACCTAACCTCTGTTAAATTTCTCAATTAACTATGTATAAAATGACTATATTACCCTTGAACAATTAAAAGAAATAAAAAAAAGTTAAATGCTTGGTCAACAACCCATCTTTTTCAGCCCACCCTCATCATCTTCTTCAACAACCCCCCTCTCTCTCTCACTCGGCCACCATCAGCCATCATCTTTGGCCACCACAGAGACCAACCAAGCATTTAACTGTCACAACGTAAGTAAACAAACAAAAAAGACACCCTAAAATTTTTTTTAGTGTTTCTTTATGTACCAGATGGGAATCTTCAAAATCAAAACTCATCCAAGTGCCAATAGGCAACACATGCTGCATTTGATGCACCCCAAGTTCACTCACGGTGCTGCCACATTACAACTTCAGATCATCACATATCTATAGTTCAGAAGTCGAACGTACAATTATATAATCCCTATAAGAACCTTGCATATACAAGAAGTGGCCCCAACAGGAAAGAATTTTCAATTATTCTTAATTGGGGATCTTTGGGATCTGCAAAATAATTATGAAGTTTAAGCAACGCAAAGTCAAAATTAAACTCTAATAAACGGAATGTAGCGTTAACGCATACCAGCAAAAAAAGCAGGCGTTGCCAAAGATGATGGCTGATGATGGCTGATGGTGGTCGAGAGAGAAAGAGAGGGGGGTTGTTGAAGAAGATGATGAGGGTGGGCTGAGAAAGATGGGTTGTTGACCAAGCATTTAACTCTTTTTTTATTTCTTTTAATTGTCCAAGGGTAATATAGTTATTTCACACATAGTTAATTGAGAAATTTAACAGAGGTTAGATCAGGGGACCAACCGAGTTCATTTTTGACTAACTTTTGGGACCACGTGTGTAATTAGTAAACCACTAAGACCAAGTATGAAATTTTTGCAAACCACAGGGACCAACCAAGCATTTAACTCTATAAAAAAAATAAAAACCAAAACACATCAAAACAGACTCATAGTTTAAAAGCACAACTAAGCTACCAATATGGTCACTTGCATACAGGGGCGAAGCATAGTGGGGGTCGGAGGGGGCGGCCGACCCCTCGAACTTTTTGCTTTGTAATGGAGAATATGTAGTTTTTGTATAGAAATTTTTGGATATATACATTTTTGACCCCCCCCCCCCCCCCCGGTTTTATAGAAATTTTTTGGTATATACATTTTCGACCCCCTGGTCGGAAATCTCAAGCTTCGCCAGTGCTTGCATATCTTTAGAAAATGTCACTTGGTGTAGGGGTGAGCATGGTGCGGTTCGGTTCGGTTATTACCTATAACCGAAACCATAACCGCACATTGCGGTTATCAAAAAATCATAACCGTTCGGTTTCGGTTAATGCGGTTTCGGTTAATCGGTTATTGCGGTTAATGCGGTTTCGGTTCGGTTATAGGTCGGTTATTTTCATTGTTTCTAATGTTGGACTTTCATTGTTTCGGTTATTTCGGTTACGGTTCGGTTAATTCGGTTGTATGTTCACCCCTAACTTGGTGTATGTTTCGTTTATGAATACCCTATGCACTCATCTTCGCAAAGAAAGCTCCTACTTCACTAGTTCTTCGCAAAATTACTAAAGATATATTCAAAATCCTTACAAGCTTATTTCCATGAACACATGTTGCAATTAAGCGATTTAAGGCTGTAGGGTGTGGTATATAAAGCCCCTAGGGGCTTTACCACGCCACATCAGTGCCATGTCACATAGGGGGTTTTAAACCTCCCCCTTTAACTTGCATGAAGTGGTTTAAAAACCCCCCTATTAAACAAAATAAAAAAAGAGAAGAGATTTGATTGGTTGAAAAGACTGGGCCCCACCTTCTTTCCCCTTTAACATGTGTTACTACAATGGAGCCCCCCCCCCCCCCCCCGGTTGGCGCCCAGTGGTGGCTATGGGGCGCTATAGATGGTGATGTAGCGGGGGGTTTATACCACACCCCCTGGCCTAACCATACATGATTAAATAAACTCTAATTACTTAATATAATATATTGACATCCATTTAGGGGCTGTTTGGCAACATCTGAATGGTTAAGTGCTGAAACAGTAAGAGCTCTGAACCATTAAATGCTGAACCAGTAAGAGGTCTGAACCATTAAGAGTCTGTATAATGCTTAAACGTTCAAAGGCAAATGTCTGACCAATTCAGATTAGAGGTTTTAACCATTCAGACTCTGTATAAATCTTAACCATTCAGAGGCAAATGTCTGAACCATTCAGACATCTGCTCGTGAAACAAACAGTCTGAACCAGTAAGAGGTCTGAACCATTAAGAGCCTCATTAAGAGGTAAACAAACAGCCCGTTAATCATGATTAAACACATAGTTGTAAGTGATATTGGATTTTAATAACCCCAACTTTCACCAATTGACCGATAGCACTAGGGATGAGCACGGTATTGAACCGATACCGAACCGATACCGATCCCGACAATACCGATCCCGATTTTCCTCAAAAATTGATCCCGATCCCGATCCCGAATACAAGCGGTATGGTATCGGTATGGTACCGGTATCGGTACCGGTTTTTCGGTATGATACCGAAAAATACCGAATTCTAAAAATGATAAATTGCCACCAAAATCATCAACACTATGGCCCTATGTCAATCATCAAGTCACTTATAAAACTGTCATATATATATCACAATTATAAAAGTTAAAGAAAAGGATCCTAAACAATACTTCAAACGCACAAATGTATAGAAAATTGTCATATATATATCACAAAATTAGGGCACTTACAAAACACCCACAAGTCCAGCAGGAAAGAACGCACAAATGTTTTGTTTCTGAAGTTGGATTTGGAATTTGATTTGGATTAGGTAAGGGATATTAGATAAGGAGAAGGACTTACAGTTCACCACCCTAGTTCTAAATTACATTTCACCACCCTACTACCACCCTACTTGAAACTTGAAAGTTTCAACTTCTTCAGTAGGCAAAGCATGGGAATTATGGGTGGGAAATGGGAATAAGGGGCTGTTTTAATACGTCATCACTTACATAATAAAACTCTTGGATTTTTGTTAAGGTTTTAATATATTTACTTATATTGTTTGGAAGGTTCATAATTTTTAAATAAGCTAACCTCACAATCGGTATTAAGTCGGTATTACCGAAAAATACCGGTACCGATCCCGAAAAATGGTAAAACGTAATACCGATACCGATACCGAATACAAGCGGTATGGTATCGGGACAGGACGGTATCGGGATGGTATCGGTATGGTATGGTATCGGTATCCGGTACCACATGCTCATCCCTAGATAGCACTCCTAACTTTCAATTTATACTATACAACTCCCAACTTTCAACTTATTTTTTCTGACACTTCCAAACTAAATAGACCCTAACCCAGTTAGCTGACTCAAATGCCACACCATCAAACAAGTGTCACATCTGTTGTCATGTCACCAAAAAACCCACGTTATACGTGACGTCACTAAATAAGTGACACATCGCCACGTTAGCAAAAAAATGACACGTCATTAAACAAAGTGTCACATCAGCAAAAAAAAACTAACTGGGTTAAGGTTCGGTTAGTGAAAGTGGCATAGGAAAATAAGTTAAAAGTTTTATCAGTCAATTAATGAAAGTTAAAGTTATTTAAATCCAATATCTCTACTTGTATTTATGAGGTTGATTGTCTTCCATACTAATTTATAAGTTGTAAAATGCTTGTAGATGTATTTTAGTTATTTAAAAGAGTTAATAGCCAAAATGGTCCCTGAGGTTTGCTCACTTTTGCCACTTTAGTCCAAAATCCAAAATTTTTAAATCCGGGTCCCTGAGATTTGCATTTTGTTGCCATTTTAGTCCAAATTTCAAAAACCCTTTTTTTTTACTGTTGCAACCAGCCTATTTTGTCCTTTTGCGCAGTGGTATTTTGGTCATTTTTATGAGTTATTATAACAACCCCAGATCATCTCTCTCAAAGCAGATCAAGAACCCAAATAAACTCTCTCTCTTCTCTCTCTCTATAGCACCACCACCTTCTCACCACCGCCACCATCAACACCCACCCCACAAGCACCACCTCTTCAGAGCACAACCACCCCCGTTCCCCCCCCCCCCCCCTCTCTAAAACCCTAGCTTTTACCCTCTCTTTCTCTCTCTAAACCTCGCCGGAGGCGATGATGATACAACAACTCTCTGCACCTCCTCTCTCTCTCTAAACACACCTGACTCTCTCTCTCTCTCTCTTCTCTCTCTCTCTCTATAGCTTTTACTCTCTCTTTCTCTCTCTAAACCTCGTCGGAGGCGATGATGATACAACAGCAACGATCAGAGGGTTTTGACTTGATATGAGGTACAACAGCAACGATCAGAGGGTTTTGACTTGATATGAGGTACAACAGTAACGATCAGAGGCAATGATGATTTTTTTCATTGTTTGAGTGAATCGAGTGAAGCTTGAGACTTACCGTATCCTGGCGGGGTAATATCCGGCTGTTGAAGCAGCCGCGATGTTTGCAGCCATGGCGGTTGGTTCCTCTTTGTTTTGATTATTATTAACAGATCTGAGCCTCTTCTAATTCTTCTTTTTCATATTTTTGTTTTTTTATTTTTATCAAGAGTTTTGACTTGATATTTTTGTGAATGGAGGTAGAAGAGGTGTTGATGGGTGGGTGTTAGGGGTGAGCATGGTGCGGTTTGGTGCGGTTTTAGCATAAAACCGCAACTCATACCGCGAGGTGCGGTTTTTATTTTTTTAAAACCACATGTTGCGGTTTTTTTGCGGTACGGTTTTTGCGGTTTATTTGCGGTTGCGGTTCGGTTTCGGTGCGGTTTCGGTTTTAATAGTTGAATACATCTAAAAAAAACTCTCAGCAATACTTGAATACATCTAAAAAAAACTCTCGGACATCAATTGAAGAGCATATGTATGGGCTAGAGGACATCAATCAAAACAAGAGTTTGTACTAGAAACATGTCTAGAATAATAGTTGCTAGATAGAAAACCATATCTTGTGACATCAATCAAAACAAGAGTTTAATACTGGAATACATTTAATACTGGAACTCATTCTTGTTTCCAACTTTCAATCTTTCCAACTTTCAATGTTTCCAACTATCATTTGCCATTAGTGTTTCCTAGATAGAAAAAAAAAACAAAAAATATATGTTAGTAGGTATTTGAAATATAAACTCACACATGTAAAGAAAACCTTACCAATTTTTAAACCCGCCATCTTCTTATTAAATTCATCTATGTCTTTATTCTTCATAGAACATCCGAGCTCAAGATCAACCCTTGTACACCTTATCCAATCTTGTGCACAAATCAAAGCTTCCGCAGTTTCGGTGTTAAGTGAACTTCTATACTTGTCGATAACTCTACCACCCGTACTAAACGCCGATTCTGATGCAACTGTCGAGATCGGCATTGCCAAAACATGTCTAGCTATTTTGGATAGTATAGGAAATTTGGTTGAATTTGCTTTCCACCATCCCAAAAGATCAAACTTTTGGTCCCTTTTTTCCCTTAAATCCGTTAGATAGATCTCCACCTCACTCTTGATGTCTTGACCTCCATCATCAAGTTTGTCAAACTCTAGCTCCAGATTAATATCCACATATAATTGATATTTTGAACGGATGACCATGTGTCGGTAGTGAGGCACACTGTTTGGCCTTTCAACAAATGTTTGACCTTTTCTGCTTCTTGTTCAAAAATAGTTATACAATCTCTAGCAACCGTCCATCTAGATGGCATAATAAACTCGGAATTCAATTCCCACGAGTACTCCTTAAATCCTTCATCATCGACAATACTAAAAGGTCTATTGTTTTTAATGCACATTTTAGCGAGGCCTAGTCTACACTTCTCCTGGCTAAATGAATGCTTAGTCAATGACCCACCCCCCTGCGTATCCTTTGGCTTGAAGTTTAAGGTTGACTGATTTTTTGGATTATTCTTTTTTGCTTTATAAAGGGGTGATCTTACACAAGTATTTCTTAGATGATTGAGTAATCCGGAGGTACCATTAAGTCTAGTGCCACAAGCTAAAACCTTTTTACAATGCTTGCATTTTGTCGATTTAGCGCCTTTCTTATACGGAAAATGTTGCCAAACAACGGACTTCAACTTTGGCTTATTTTCTTCTCCGGGTACTTCAACCTCATCATCATTTTGATCATCCACATCAATTACAGTTTCATTAGTAGCCATTCTGAAAACATAAAAGAACTAAAATCAAACAAACCAAACTTCCGTATTCCCATCCAGTATCGTTAGAACAAGTAATTTAACATATCTAGGGCCAAGTAACACAATGGCTAAGAAGTAAGAACCCTACATCAATCAATAGTTAAAAACTCTTACTGAATCACACTTTAGAAGTGTGTGCGTGTATTTTTTAGCTATTAATTAGTCATAATTCTGAAATTCTGCATCATTTAGAGCCAAAATAATCAAACTGTTAACATGATTTTCAATCTTCGGTCATTCAAATCGTAATAATCACTATAAAAAGGCTTAAATTCACAAACTAAAACATTAAGAACTGAAATCGATTTGGAACTTATACTAATTTTGACCGATGAATCCAACAAGTCAAATCACAAGTCTTCCCCGAATTAGAGTTAGTTTAACAAACAGATTCAAAAACTTTAACATATTTCGATTATTACTTTGATTCGTTCAAAGATAACCTTAAATTAACGATGAAAAGGAGAAAACGAAGGGTTTGAATGGAGAAATTACCTGGTGAATCGATTAGGATTTCTGGAACTAGGGTTAATTGCTTCAATTGTTTATGCAACAAGAACAAAACGACCCTGATTTTTTTCGAGATTGTTTCTTGGTTTAAGAAAGGATTACCTGTCGCCGGCGAAGAAGCAGGAGCCGGAGAAGGAAGCAGAGCAGGTCCGCCGGAGAAGCAGCGCCGCCGGAAAGCAGAGCAGGTCCGCTCGGTCGCAGCTGTCGCCAAGTCGCCTGATGTCGCTGATGATTTAGGGAGTTAGGGCAACGATCTGATGAGCTGAGTTAACCGTATAAGACTATAAGTGTATAACTGTATAAGGAATATAAGGAATTTGGGCTAAATTTTTAATTTTGGGCCACTTTTTTAACTGTTTTAAGTTTTAACTGGGACAGACAATAGTTAACTTAACAAAGTCAAGTCTTTACTTTTTTTTTAACAAACACAGATTATATAATATATAGGGAATTTTATATTTAAATCTTTAAGTATATTATATATATATAATATATATATATATAATAATTTTGCGGTGCGGTTTCGGTTTTTTGGTGCGGTTTTTAAAGCTAAAACCGAACCGCACCATACCTTTGCGGTTTCGGTTTTTGCGGTTTCGGTTTTTACGGTTTTTGTGTCGGTTGCGGTTTTGCGGTTTCGGTTTTTACGGTTTTTGGTGCGGTTTCGGTTTTCGGCTCGGTTTTTGCTCACCCCTAGTGGGTGTTGATGATGGCGGTGGTGAGAAGGGGGAGGAGGTGGCGGTGGTGGTGGTGCTTGTGGCTGCAGAGAGGAGAGAGGGAGAGAGAGGGGTTAATTAGTGTTGTTGATTCGTTGTAGTTGCAGGTGTTGATGTTCAGCTGTTTGAGAAGATGATGATGATGATTCAGTAGTTTGATGATCTGCTTTGAGAGAGATGATCTGGGTTTGTTATAATAACTCATAAAAATGACCAAAATACCCCTGCACAAAAGGACAAAATAGGCTGGTTGCAACAGTCAAAAAGGAGGTTTTTGAAATTTGGACTAAAATGGCAACAAAATGCAAACCTCAGGGACCCAGATTTAAAAATTTTGGATTTTGGACTAAAGTGGCAAAAGTGAGCAAACCTCAGGGACCATTTTGGCTATTAACTCTATTTAAAATCACCGTTGACCAATTTGTTAACCAATTCACAAAATCACAAATAAAATCAGTTATAGTTAAAATTATCATTTTTACCGAGCCACAATATATGCAATTTAAACATTATAAATAAACAACAAGTTTTAGCTTAGTTGGTTGTACTCTTAGCTTTGAGTGATTTTCAAAAAAAATTAAAGAGTAAACTGCCATTTTGGTCCCTGTGGTTTGAGCATTTTTGCCATTTTAGTCCAAATCTCAAACTTTTTTAAATCTGGGTCCCTGTGGTTTCAACTTTATTGCCATTTTAGTCCAAAATTCAAAATCCCCCTTTTTTACTGTTCCAAAAAGTTTGAGATTTGGACTAAAATGGCAATAAAAGTGAAACCACAGGGACCAAAATGACAGTTTACTCTTAATTTTGGACTAAAATGGCAATAAAAGTGAAACCACAGGGACCCAGATTTAAAAAGTTTGAGATTTGGACTAAAATGGCAAAAGTGCCCAAACCACAGGGACCAAAATGGCAGTTAGATCCAAATATATAACTTTATGTTTTAGAAAATAGTTATGTAATTATAATTAAATAAAATATGTCTACTTAATTGTAATTACCCAATAAATATTGCCAATGAGTGGAGTGGTTGGAGAAAGAATTGGTGTTCTTTATGACTTGGTTCGATTCTCACTCTACTCATTATTTTCTGCGGCATCCAAGTGAGGAGCAAATACGGGTGGCGCCGGTTCGACTTGGATGAGAGGCAAGATTTTACCGATTATTCCACTGTCGTGCCTTCGGGCGGGTGGAGGTCGGGTTTCCGCGCATCTGGGGAGAGCCAAGGGGCTAGCGGCAGTCGAGTAGTCCGCCTTGGCCATAACGCCCGGTGTCATGGAAGAAATACAAGATGAGAGGAGCAGGACATTGTCATGTGTAGCTGTGAGCTGTGTGTGTCCGCCACTCTGCTCGACTCCGCATCATTGTCTGATCTTGATAATGGGATCAAGAAAGTACACTGGTCGTTATACAATGGGAGCTCACACTATGACACGACTCAGTACAACGAAGACATGATCAAATTCAGAAAAATGGCTTTGGGCACACAAGACTAGGCCAACAGTGAGTACAATCGGCCTAGGAGTGAATACATATTGCACCCATATGGGTTAAGTAGTGAAGCGCCGAATACTTGCAAAATGGAGACGGTTAGGTTGCGGTATGACAATCGTGGCTCGAGCAAGGGGTTCTAATGATAATTGTACAAAAAGTATGCTAATTTTTTTTTGTTTATTTTTTAATTCGATTTAATGAGTTCGTGTACGATTATTGAAGTTGAAAGATTCAAAGGGTTTTGGTTAAATTGGTGAGATTTATGGTCATTTGACAATTGGTTTGAAGGTTATTTTAAAGGTTTGACAAAATAACGTGTGTACACAATGGATTTATTATAATCGGCACCACATTGGCACCAACTTTGACAAAATAGTTGTCGTTTGGCATGTTTGCTCTCAATGGCACCACATTTTTCGGTTACTAGATGATATGTAGAATATTATGCCACGAATAGTTATTCTTACTAATATGTGTACACAATGGATTTGTTATAATCCGCACTAAATAAAGGCTGAGAGGCGCAACGACTCGGCTCGATTTAGTGTGACGTCCGCGCACGCTTTAACGTGATGTCCGCGGCGCAACACCCGCGGGGTATTATCCTAGTTTATAATAATGATCATCAAGTTTACATGGTAATTATAATCAATTTTACATTACATGGTGATTATAATCAACTTTACATGTAAGCTTCATTAGAGTAACAGAATTAATGGCAAAATCCAAGGCTTGTCTTAATCATTATTTGGTGTGTTTACTTATTTTTGGATGATTACTTGTTTAGGGCACTTCATCTTAAGTCTTGTTTTATAAATTAAAATTTAAGTGGTATAATACGACTCTGAATGTGCCAACACTTTTGGCTGCATTTTTTTATAATCCCTCCCGGGAAGAGAATCTCACATTATAACATGGCGTTTGGTCTATCTAATTGTTCTTTTAAAATATTAAAATAACTGGTGTGAGTGAAGGATAATTGAGAAAGATTCAGTTTGTACAATCTGTGGTAAGCCTATCTTTTGTTGTTAACAAATAATTTCCTTATTTACTACGTAGAAACCAAGATTTTTTTGTTAAAAAATAACAATAATAGCCACAAAAATGAGTTAGGATACATATTATGACAACCATACAAACAAATAAAAAGAAAGAAAAGCAATAAATAAAAATGCTTGCATTTACAGAAATCTATATTGGAAGATGGTGAAGTTTCAGTTTAGAAACCAAAAAAATAAATAATAATAGCCACAGGCAAGTTTTACAAAATGAAATGATGATGATTTCAAATCCTATTTCAATGTCAAGCTGGGACACACATACCATGATGAAAATGATGAATGATAAAACACTATATTTACTTCACCTTTGACCAATGACCCTTTGACTTCAAAACACTGTAGCTGAACCCTTCTTTAGCAAGACGCTATGACTTTGGTGGTAACAAGACACCGAGTGATGCGTGACTCAAAATTGCTCCATCCAAAAATGACAGAAAATATGAAATAAAGAAACATAATCGAATAAAGAAACAATACCAGTGATGTGGTAAAAAGCCCCAAACCGACTTGTGTATATAACAAACAGTAGAAAGACCCGAGTCCTGAACTTGACAGCTGACTAGGACCGATGCAAACACTCAAAATTGACCTAAACACACCATGATGAAATGGGTCATGAGTTGAAATCAGACATTGTCTCTAAATACCCCAACCCGACTCACCCATATATGCATGCGAGGACTAAAAATCAAAGAGAGGGAAAAGTATGTACCAAATAGCAGAACGCTCAAATAGAAATAGCGCGACTTATGGCCTGTTTGGCCCACTCAGCAGCTTCCTTAATCAAATGATCCTCCGAGGATAAACATTCATTCAAAAAGTCTTTGCTTGAAAGAGATTGCTGAATTAACGACCCGGCATTACTTCCAAGAGTATCAGCTAGATCTCCAAGCACGCCAATAGCCGTTTTCATCACCAATTCATCCCTAAAAACCGAACACAAAACTTCAAGTAAGAAACCAAATACAGAAAGTACCACGTTTCGTGTTCGTGGTTTAGCCGGTTCAACCCGACCCGAACCGAAAATCTTGTCATACATATGAACCCAAACACGACCCGAATATTTGCGGGTTGACCTGAACACGACCCGCTCAACCCAAATTTTTTTATTTTTTATTTGCAAATTAATATATTAAAATTTACTTTAAAAACACAAATGTATATTATACGATTACATTTAAATCTTAAATTCTTATGTCAATTTCTCTTTTTAAGTAATAATTATGGCATGAAATGCACACCCATTTTAAATTATGACATAAAAATATTGTAAAAAAATATCATATAATATAAATGGGTTAAACATATCAACCCGCCAACCCGATCGGGTTGACCCGAACCCGACCTGTTTAGCTAAACGGGTTCACAGGTTCAACCTAAAACTGACCCGAACCCATTTAGACTAAACCCAAACCCGCGAATTTTGTGTTAGGTTCGTGTTGTGTCAGAAATTCACACCCGTAGTTTTGACCCACAAAATAAAAATAAGTGAAGATCACAAGTAAAAGCAATTACTCACATGTCTTTCTCCATATAGATCAGATCTAGGAACTGAACGATATGTGGGGCATAAGGAATTAACAACTGAGTTTTAGGAGAGTTCTTAAAACCCTGAAAGATCCCAGAATACGCTTCCAATATGCCGTTCCTCAAAAGATTGGTGTACTCTATCATTTCATCATCGGCACTTGACGTGTGGGCGGATAACTCTGCTGCACTCTGGAGCATAGGCATAGCATACATTAAATATTTCTCGAAGTTCTCGCCTATCGCCATTGCAATATCACCAAAACATGAAAAAATCGGTGGTTTAACAGATCGGTGCAGCTGATTGCTGGAAAGATCTTTAAGAAGCTGAGTCATGATCCCGTCACACCATGGCAATACCTTCTCCTCCAAGGCACGACATATGTCACCCACCACACCTACAGTCACAGCACACACTTGGTACTCTTCATAGTTCTGAAGACCCATTTCCAAATACTTGTAAAACTCGGGCATATATTTTGCAAAATCTGGGCCCATTACGTATGCTAGAGCTCCAATGGCGAGCATTGCTTCTTCATGAACGGTTGCACTTCGAGAAGCGAAAACCCTAAGGAAAAGATTCATGATTTGATCTGCATTTTGCATTAGGGCATACTTGGTTTGATCTAATGAACCTAACTTCTGAATAATCACCTGTAAGCACCCACACAAAAGCCCTTGTAATTCGTTCTGTTTTTGCCTTTCGTCAGACGAAAGGCTATGTTCTTCTAACGTTTTATGGAGTTCCATCATGATAACCGGAACAAGCTGCGACACCATGGAAGCCGTTGCATCTGTAGAACACCTCACAACTTCATTTAACGTCTCATAAGCAGCAGTCCTTAATCTAGACTCTCCAGCATCTTCCCTGTGAGAAACTGATAACAGAGATTGAAGAATTTCTTGAAAGTAGGGGGTCAAAGGAGAGGTTTGACCGATATCCTCATAACCTTGAGCAAGAAAATACAACGCCCCACATGCTTTCTCAGCAACATTTGGAGCATCCCGCATGCTCTGGAGAAGAACTGTTATAATCTGTTGGCAGTTAGCTTGTGTAACGATAGGTGTCTCCATATTTGAACCATGAAGAAACTCAAATATTCTTCCGAGGGTCCAAGCAGTTGTGTCCTTTACATGGCTGTTTGGGTCGTTGGTTAAAGCCGTAAGCATGAAATTGAGAGCAACATTAACAAGTGGTGTTAACTTGTTCGGTGACGGGCCCTCCAAGATTGAACCAAATGCATACGTAGCCGCTTCTCTTTGCCTCCAATCAGGTTTTGTTATATTCTCTTCAATAAAAGGCATCACAAGCGGAACGATATCATCCCCAACAGTTCGAGCCACCAACCCAAGACACGTACCACCAGCCATAGCAAGATTCCACGCACCTTCATCTTGATCTTGATCTTCTTCTTGTTTCAACAACGTCTCCAATAACATCGGCACGAGTGCAGGTAAAGCTTGTTTTATAAAATAAAAGCAGGGAATATCAGAATCGCCAGTGAACTCACCACCGTAGTCTTCTAATATGTCAATCTCTTCATCGCATATCGAGCTCCAAAACTCGATAGCTTGTAGAGCAACCGGCTCTTCATCTTCTTTCACCGCTTTTGCAGTAATGTTAAAGATATCTTGCATGTACGGAGCTATTTTCTCATAGTAACTTGAGGAAATAGACACCAAACACTCAAAAGCCGCCTGCCTGATTTTCACTTCCGGTGATAACGTTGCCTCGCAAACAACTTTCATAATATAATCCCGCTCCATATCATTTGAAAAATTCGCCTGAGCAAAACTAAGTGCGTTATACAACGCACGTGTGGCAGCAAGCCTGACATCGTTACTACCCTCAGACGGATTCATACCTTGGACTACAGCTGTAAGTATCTTATTCACATGATCTTGTTCTACAGCATCTGGAGAAACTTCTTCACACAGATAACCAAGTGTTTCTAAAGTAGCTTGCTTGACATGAACCGGAACCTGGTGAATACTCGACAAAAGCGAACCGATAAGCTCTGGCCATTGTTTCTGCGGTAGCTCAATACCAGCAACTTTCGCTATCACTTGTGATGCAGTCGATCTTGCCTCGTAAACAGGGGAAGTTAGCGTCTGCAACAAACAAGCTTTTATCTGCGCCTTAACCCCCACATCTAGGGATAACCATCTTTGAACAAGCTCAAACTTCCTATGCTGTTCTTTCGCATCCAACGCATTTTTAAGAATCAAACCAGCCAATTTACGGCTGTCAACCGGCTTCTCCTCACTGGAAAGCTCTCCAGACAAAGATAACAAAAAACCAGCAAGATTCTCCTCCTGAAACCGCTTTAAACTTTCTTCAGCATGCTTACGAACCGATCCATCAACCGATTGCGCATTCAACAGAATTTGAGTAACTTCCATTGCCAAAGTTTTGAAATAACCACTCACTGTTCAATCACAAAGTCAACAACTGATAAAAAGTCAACACCTGAAATAGTAAAATCAACAAATTTCTAACAACTATAAGTGAGGAAAACAATTAAACCGATTTTCATCTGTCAAATGAAACATTCAATTTCAGATACAACCAGATAGATGTAACGTATAACATAAATCATTGATCATTCAACAAAATGAGATATTTATATCGAATCAAAACTAGTGTAACCGACGATTAGCAGATAAAAACATCAGTTACAGAGATTACGGATCTGAAACAGTGAGTAAGATCGATCGAGTGACAGTTATATAAAACAGTAAACGAAGATCAAGCATCAACTGAAAAGCAAAGATCGAATGAATACGTGAAAAGAGAAAATGATTGAGAAAAGTAAGAAAGTGAATTACCAGAGGAATTCCGATAAGCGAAGAAACGACCAAACACGGCGCTTCTGGAAACCCTAGAACTGCGAGTGGCATACCTGTCTCTTCTAATTATTATTCGGAAATATATATTATTTTATTATTTTATAATAAATAAATATGCTTTTGCCCATATGTACGGTGTACCCACCCGTTCTTCCGAAATTTAATATTTGGTCAGTCACAAAATTTGATATTTGGTCCGGCATGTAAGAGCATACACGGTTGGTGGTCCATGGAGTGGAAGACAGTAGAGAAGAGTAGTTTTTATCGAGTATTTGTACGGTACTGAACTGATACTGACCGAATAAAATTGGCGTTGGTACGAACATTCATTTTAGGGTTTTCAGTTTTGGTATTTTTGCAGTACCAGTATCGTACCAACATAATCGTCTAATCGGTACGGTATTCGGTTAATATTTTTACTTGTTTTCGATATAGGTACTTTTTAATATGGTAATGGTTCACCGTTCACTACCGGTACATTACTTATCTTATCCCTAGAAGAGAATATGGTTCATGGCCACTAATCGTGACTAGAAGGCCGATTCTATGAGACAAGGAAGAGTGAGAGAAAGGGTTTGTGGTCCAAGAAGAAGGAGAGAGAACGGGGTGGTCTAAAAAGACACATGCGGGGCAGGCTAACAAGAAAGTGATTCACGAGAAGCCCGAGTTCAAAAAGTCTTGAAACTAAGTCTCGTTTGGTTCATGAAATTACTATGAATTGGGATTAAGTGCGTTCAAAAATGAATTAGAGTTTAAAACTAAAGAGAAACATATGCTAAGAATTTTCTCTCGTCATAATATAACTAGTTGACGTTCTTTTCGCACATTCTCTACTCTTTGTTATTAGAGGAGTAGTAATCTCGTATGTTCATATATTAAAACATGTGAAGGTTACGTTAGTGAGTCTAAAATTTAATTTATGTGAACCATACTTTTTTTTATAGCAACATGCTTTGTGTTTGTAGTATTTTCATTCATTAGGTCACCTAAACATGACAATCTCAACCACCACAAGTGGCCTAGTGGTGGAGTGACTTGGGTTCTCCAATGGAGACCCAAGTTCAATTCCCATTAGTGCCACTTTGGTGGCCACCGACACCCGCTTTAAGCCGGACCGAGGACACTCGAGGTCTCGGGTTTGAAACATGTTTCTTACCCCTCTTTGATGGCTATGGGTATTTGCCGCCAGGGATCCTTGTCGGGTGGTGAACTGGGAAGGGAGATCCCTTCCGCGGTCAGGGGTACCGTGCAATTACCCTTAAACATGACAATCTCGTTCATAGTTTCATGATTATCACTTCATCTGCTATTTGACACGTGAGAAACACGAAACTAATTTGAGGTTTATTAGTTGGGTTTATGTTTCAACCATAAAGGTTAATCTTCTTAATCCTTCCTGAGCTTGGTTGTGACCCTTCCTGCAAAACAAACAACACCCCGTTAAGCTCGTTAAGAGGGGAATATGGGGGTTTCCCTCTTAACCACTCTCCGGCATGAGAATAAGTACTTGTTTTGATGAAATAAGTGTGTGTGTTAAGAGTGAGAGAGTAGAGAGCAGAATGGTTTAACATGTGTATGAAGGACCCTATTTATAGCCGGAGTAGTGTAGAAGGAGATGGGCTGATGGGCATTGGGCCTGAAGACGGCAACAAGGAATGTGTATGAAGGACCTTATTTATAGCTGGAGTAGTGTAGACGGAGATGGGCTGATGGGCCTTGGGCCTGAAGACGACAACAAGGAATATCTGTCCTGTCTCTTTGGTGACAACCGTTAGTGTCTTCTAGAAGATCTTCGGTGCTGGCGCACCTTGATTGGAGCCACGTGCCCGGGTTGTCATCCTTGTTGTCTCTCTAACATCAGCAGGCGAGTGGAGATCATGGGGCAGTTGTCTCCGCCCCCTGATTGGTGCCACGTTGGCGTCCTTGTGTACTATTTGTCTCCTGCACGATTGCTAATCATGGAGCACGATAGAATACAGCCTGTTGGATGCTGATTGGTTACTCTTATGCCACTTGTACCTTTCATGCTTCCTGGAATGAACCTGCGCCGCTACCCTCGCGTGGCCCCTGGCATGTGTCTAATCAGTCGGCGCAAGGTCTAGGGGTTGAGGGCTTTCATTCAGGATGTTAAGTGTGGAATCTGATCTTAAATCTCGCTTGGACCTCGCGCGTGGTGTAGGCTCTGCCTAAGTATTCCGCGCGGGGTCTGTAGATTAGTTAGATTAATGTGTAAGGAGTATGGTCCTGCGCGCGACCTGATTGGTCTGTGCGACTTTTGGGACCATACCCCTTCAACATGACATGCATACACCTTCTTTCCTTACACTAGAACATTTTCATGTATTCATTGCCCCTAATGTGTCTAATGGAACGTTTACATTTGTGCATTGGCTCGTTTATACGTTCCATCTTCTTTTGATAACAAACTACCAGCTATCAACTTTGACCTATTTTTGTATTTTCATTGCAACAACAATAAAACTTTAAACTCAGGTGTAATTACATAAGAGTTTTAATCAAGTGATTGACTATTTGATACGTGTAATGTTAACGGAGTTTATCATCTAGTCTGGTTATTATAATTATTTGTTACCATCACCTGTAAGTGTTTTTGTTGGTTTATTTTATCTCTAGTTTGGATGTTAGAATACGTTATAATTCTTTCATATGTTATCACATCCTTCTATCTCGGAACCAACTAGTGTAAAAGATACTCCCAAATAACATAACTCAATTAATTAATACGTATTGGGTTCATCTCTAGATATTCTCTTACCATCGCATCGCATGTTTATTTGAACCAGCTAGAGCTTCTGTAATAGACGCCGTGGACCCTCATCACCCTAACCCGGAAAACCATCACATCCTCTCTATGTTCTCTCTTGAAAAGTTGTCTTCTCCCCTCACGCCCTCCTCTCGCTATATATCCAGGTATGCAGTCCTTGGGTCCAAAAATCGCCCACATCGCAGTCCTTGGCTCTAAAAACTACCCACAACACGCCAACTAAGTCTTAAGTGATTCCTTAAATATTTCTCACACAACTAAATCCCTCAAATTTCTTTATAAAAATTTCATGACAACCAAGTCTTATAAAAGTAACGCTTTTTTGGAAACATGGTAAAAATTATTAATTTTCATGAATTGAAAAAAAGTACATTTATTTGATGTATAAATAATTATTTATTTATACATAATTTACAGTTTGGTTTCTCATAAATTGTTTGCAGCTTGTGTTGGTGTCTTGATTATAAAATCAAAGGAGGGAGGGACTGGGAGATGCATATTCAAAAGGGAATGTTTCGTCTACAGGGGGAGGCCGGGTCTGAGTAGGCCGTCCGGTTAAACAGCCGTAACAGATTCAAGACGTTTATAAAGTGTATCAATTTGGTTTGACTTTCGGTCTGTTTAAGAAATAAAAGTATCAAAACAACCAAATGATTGTTATAATCAGAAGACTTGTGGGAAATATCTAGTCTGTACACATGAATCAGAGATCATCAGTATTTTTTATGGGGGACTATCTAGGGTTGGATTGATTGCCAGTTTGAAGACAGATCAGATGGATACACAGTTCCATCATCATCATCACTGCCTGAAGCATTTTTCTTCACATCAGTGTCATCCGGCTCACAAACAGCAGCAGCATGATGCAAGGGGGTTTGGCCTTCAATGTCCTTTTAGTTCTCATATAATATACACAAACATCAGTTTATGCTAGAAACATAGCTTCTTAGCTTTTTCTATATTCAATTGTATCTAATTAAGTACCTTCGGATTTATATCAGCAGTCCCGCTCGATAGTATCTCTGCAACATCAGTTTGGTCACAACCAACAGCCGAATGCAAAGCCGTTTGATCTGCAAATTTTACAGTATAATTGTGGCAATAAGTAGAGACTTAAAGTGACGAATTGGATATAATATTATAATATGAAATGTCTATACATCTAAGCAAGTTATACCTTCTTTTGTATAGTCATGTATAGCATCCAATTTACTGAAAATTAAAGATGATAATACTATAAGAAGCTAGAACATTACTTCATGAGTACTGTGTACATATACATTTTAAGAGCAATTAAATGACATTGGTAGTTGGACATTTAATAAAGGATGGGCCAAGAATCTTAATCATTAATAATATCATACAAAAAGGTTAAAAGAATCTTACAACTCTTCCTCATGCACAAAAGAGCTAAAATCTGGTCCCATTGGTGTAGTATCCTTTCTGGATGTCTCATTATTACCTCCACCACTTCTCATCTGTGAATTATTATATCAAGAAAAACAGAGAATAAAGGTGACAGAAGTTCCATGATAAAAGAAATGAAAATGTTTATGTTACTTCCAACGGGTCAAACATGTATAGTAAAGGATAGCTTAAAAAAACAGGTAAAACGGGTCAAAACAGGCGAACGGGCCAATAGTATACTAAAGTTTGTGTTTCCTATTTTGTTGTATGAACATCCTATATCTTGTTATCCAAATAATTAGGCTATTATTGACAATCATTAACTAAGTACTAATAACTAACTTGAGATAAAAAGAGTTTTAAGCCACGACTCGAGAACAAAAAATGGTCCGTGTTGACCGGTTACCCAAATCATCATCCATTTTGCCACTTTTAGGTTACACTACATCAGAGAAAGAGTGATGATACTCACAAAAGTTGAACCATCAGCCCAACTAGGGTACAGCTCGGTAATAATCTCAAGATACTTCTTCATTGCTTCTTCTGAAGACATAGCACCTAGCTTATGCCATGCATTCCTGGCCCAAGATCCCCATTAAAACATAATTAAACACAAAATCAACCATAAAATATTCATTAAAAAGCGCTATTATAAATCATCCCATATTTTAAATCTTCATGTATGTTCAAGATTTAGTTAGTCACACATAATCAAATCACATACAACAACTACCAGATTCCAAAAACTAAATCAACACACTAAAATCAAACTTCGATATTATCAAAGAACAGAGGATTTCGCTTTTCAATTTCCACGACAAACTTACCACTTAGCTCGAGCAGTGATCTTAATAGCAGACGGTTGCGGAACTCCACAAGCACCATCAGTCGCAACCTTATACAATCCATACAACTTCAACCGCAAATCATTCGAAACCTTCTGCACCGACCGATCCGCTGCAATCGCCGCCACAAACTCCGTCGCAGCACAAAACGCCGCATCTAACTCCGTCGTCTCCACACCTTCCCAATCATCATCGATATCGCCACCAGTCACCACAGTCTTCTTCTTCTCAAGTTCACCACCAGTAATCCGCTTCTTAGAAACCTCCGCCTCTGATCGTTTATCATTTTCCGCTAATTTCCGACGGTTTTCCGGTGAAACAACATCCGGTAGGGTTCCGTTAGGGTTTCTGGCGGTGGAAATGAGGTTTTCGTCGCCGGAAGAGAAGACGATGGAGAAAAGCTTCGCGAGAAGAAACGAAACAATGAGACCGATAACTACTGATTGCGTAAACTCTACTGCATCCGAAATCGCCATTAACGGTCGGAGAAGAATCAACGGCAGGAGTAGAGGAGTGATTCTGGTTGCTTTGTGAAGTTAATGCATCGATCTTTGAGGAATTTGAGTGAAGTGTTGAGTGATGATTGTGTGAGAATGAGGATGAAACCCTAAGAATCTAGGGTTTTGAAAGGAGAATTGAGAGAATATGATATGATATGGATGCCGGAGAAGGAAGATGAAAAAAAGACGACGTAACAGTGTTTGCGTATTCTCGCCGCGCACGTGACTTAATTCAACTGGATTTCCGTCAATTTTGAAACGGGTAACTTGAATAGAAAGAAAGATACCGTATTTTTAAAATGTTTATATTAGCCCGTGGGGTATGGTTGGGCTTGGGTTGGGGTATTTGTTGACACGTGGAATGGGAGCCCCCCACCGCCTAGTGACGTGTCCGTGGGGTATGGCGGGGCGTGAGTTGGGGGGCATGAGTTGACACATGGAAAACAAATTCAAACCCACGCCCATGGGGTATGGTGGGGCTTGGGTTGAGGGCATGAGTTTGGTTTGGCCATTGAGAGCCCTCCATGTCACCTTACTAGCCCGCCTCACGCCCGGCTTCAAACCCACTCCTCAAGGGCCACGCCCAAACCCAAGCCCCCGGGGTGGTGGCTTGGGCGTTTTCAGTCAACCCACGCCCCAACCCAAACCCCATACCCCATAGCCTTAGGGTGTAAGGAGTGGTTAAACACCTTGGCAAACAAAAAGAACAACCAATCAGAGTGCGTCATGTCAATCAGTCAAAAGTGTTTAAACTTTGCTATAAAGTGTTGGCAATAATTTAAACACTTGCTGAAGTGGTAAACTTTTTTTTTTTGTAAACTAGTATATTTAATATTTAAGTTAATAAATGTAGAATAAACTAATAATAACATTAAATTAAAAACATAAAAATTACATTAAATAAAAAAAACAATAAAATTACATTAACTTGAAATAAATTAAACTAGTCTTCGTCGGAATCGACCAAAACATGGGGTAAATCTTGACTTGCGAGATGATTTATAAGATCGTGTTTTAGTCTCCAATGCGTGTCTTCATCCATCAACTCGCCCAACACCGTATCGTCTAGAGCGGGTTCGACCGGATGATCCCGAATGTGCACCGGTGCTACCGCTCTTCCTTCATCTTTTAAAATCATGTTGTGTAAAATGATACACGTGTACACAACACTCCTAATTTTTTTTAACGGATCTTGCTCGCGTCGGTCGACTCAATACACCCCATTTCGCCTTCAAAACACCAAAAGCCCGTTCGACGTCTTTTCTTGCCGCCTCATGTTGCCTCTTAAATTTCTTTTGGTCTACTTCGTGAGGGTAAGGGATCGACTTCACAAACACGGACCACGAAGGGTAGATTCCATCCGCGAGCAAATAACCACGTTTGTATAAATGGTTGTTAACGTAAAATGGACATTTTGGCGCGGTTCCATTTCGTTCCGTTAAAAATAACGGGGATTGTTGTAGCACATTGATATCGTTTTGAGAACCAAGTGGACCGGCACAAGCATGCCAAAACCATAAGTCTTGAGAAGCAACCACTTTGAGCATAACAATCAGGTATCGGTGATCTCCTCGCATATATTGGCCTCGATACTCTGTCGGACAAAATCGCCAAACGAAATGGGTGTAATCAAGGCTACCGAACATACCTGGAAGGTGATGTTTTTCCTCATGAGCTTGGTATAAAAGTGCCATGTCATGGCTTGTCGGTCAACGTAAGAACTCGGAAGCGTATATTTTGCAAACCGTGTCGCAAAAATATTCTAGGCACTCGCGGGAAGTTCTTTCGGCCATATGCAAGTACTCGTCGTTCTCGTCTGGAGTGTTACCAGTTGCGAGCTGTTTAATAGCCGATGTTACCTTTTGCAACGGCGTAAAGCCCTTCCTACCTCGCGCATCGGGGGCCTCTTCAAACCACGGGTCGTTCTCTTCCACATCGGCCACAATTTTTAGAAACAAACGTTTCGACATACAAAACCTGATATCTTCGTTGTACTTCAGGTCTTCGACAAAATAATCCGCCATGAGTGTCTCATGCCCCTCCTCACGTTGACGTTCAATATATCTCTTTCGGTTAGATGTGTCCATGTCTTGAAGTTCGGCTTCTTCGATGAGATTTTGAAAAAAAAAAAAAGAATGCTACTATCGGATGAATCGTCGCTACTCATGGGTGGGAACCATAACGGGAGTTCATTCGGCATTTTGTTTTGTAAATGTTTGGGAAGAATTTGTGGTATTTTTTAGTTTGGTTGGGGTATAAATTTGAAGGTATTTGGTTATGGTTTGGTTTGGTATTTATAGTTTAATTTTTTAAAGAAAAAATATTTTTTTTATTTTAAACGGCATTATAGCCGTTATAACTCGCCCCAACGTTCAAATTTCTTTCCTTTCCCGAGCGGCATAGTCTCCTCGATTCAGTAACCAAACCGCGTCGGCAAAAGGTCGGCGGCGGTGTTTGCCGCGCGAAAACCACATTTGCCGAACCCTTTGCCGACTCCACACCGTACACCCTTATGAAATCTCCATCGTTTATAAAGTCTAGTTATAGAAAATTAATAAATGTATCTAGAAAGTACGGGTGTGCATGGGTCGGTTTGGGTCGGTTTTGGCCTAAAACCATAACCATAACCGCGATGTCGGTTAATGGAAAACCATAACCATAACCGATCGGTTATGGTGGTTATGGTTAATCGGTTCTGATGGTTATAGCGGGTCGGTTGTGGGTGGTTAACCATGTATTTAGCCTAGCTAAAATAGCTTAATTTTTTTAACATGGAATAAATTGTTATTGTCTATAGTATTAAAAATACATATAATCTATAATATTAATACTAATTATTATCGAATATTCATGGTTAATCGGTTTTGATGGTTATAGCGGGTCGGTTGTGGGTGGTTAACCGTGTATTTAGCCTAGCTAAAATAACTTAATTTTTTTTAACATGGAATAAATTGTTATTGCATATAGTATTAAAAATACATATAATCTATAATATTAATACTAATTATTATCGAATATTCAAATAAAGTGATATAATATATTCCATAAATTCAAATTACCATTCAATCAAAACCACAAAACGATATGAAAAACCCCACAAATACTAAAAATCTTCAGTCAAAAACATCAAATATTAAAAATATGGTGAAAAGTCCTAAATCCTACAAAGATTTATTACATGTCGGTTCGGTTCGGTTATGGTGGGTATGGAAACATTGATAACTATAACCGACCCGCTATTTTTGGTTTTCGAAAAAACCATTAACCGACCCACAGGTTTTTGATTTGGTTCGGTTTTGTCGGTTAATTCGGTTATGGTTCAGTTAATTTGGTTTTTTGCACTCCCCTACTAGAAAGTAGTATATACTAGTTTTAGAGATCTTAGAGCATTCACATTCTAACCATCAAATTATGTGAGGAGGGATTTTTATATTATAAAGGGTATAAAAAGTGGTTGTGAGTAGAGGAGAGAGAAAATGTTACTGTTCATCTGTATATTTGGGGGGACACTGTTCACCCGTTATAATTTTTTAATATATTTTGAAAGTGGTTGTGAGTGGAAGTGAGAGAAAAATGTAATGATAATATTATTTAATTGAAAGGAGAGAGAAAAAGTATTTGTTTTTAGTGGAAATATATTTATATAGGAGTTGTTTTTTAGTGGAATGTATGTATAATTTGATGGTTTGGATGTGAATGCTCTTATGCTACAACTATAAGTTGATTATATGGTCGAAAGAAGGTATTATTTATTTTTTCTTCTTTTAAAAAATGTGATACATAAAAGTATGAGTTGCACGAGTAAATGGTTACCTAAATCTAGTTCATAAATTAATTTATCATGGTAGACGAATAAACATTTTAGTAATACGATCAGAATGTTAAATGACGAAGAGTGATTAAATTTTGTAAGAAGATTTAAACACAGAAGTAGTAATAATACAGTTGATAAAAGTTGTGTAATTTGTCTTTGTCGGATTGGTGTAGCTCTTCAGCATTATTATATAATTTGTTACATTCTAGCTTCTTGGTAGTTTCAAATATAATATATAAAATGGCAAATTTAATTTTTAGTTTTTGTTGGACTTAAACAAATGACTAACTAGTTTAGGTACTCTTACAAGTTTTGTTTTTACAATTGGACCACCAACCCCCAATATATATAAAAAAAATTACATGTAAGTTTAGGAGAGAGCTTCAAGATTTCCTTTGGAGGCAGGCCTGGCCACCTTTGGCTTCCAAGAATAAAGAAACCCCTTTGCGCTTCTGACATCCAAAAATGTATGGACTTAGCTTCATACATGCGAATCTTCAAGAATTAGTTCCATATACGGGTTTCAAGATAAGATTCTCACTAGATATGGATGGATATCTTTCTCTATATATCTAACTAAAATCTTACAAAATTAAACCTTAATTAGTTAATTGTTGTTATGAATAAGCCTAATAGCAAGAAGATGCGAAGAGATATTAGGAGAGAAAGAGATGTTTATTATTAATAGTGCATCTTTTACATTAGAATACATTGAGTATTTAAAGGGGAAAATGCTTGGAGAACAAGTTGGACTATATTAGGAATTGATAATCATAATATCATTAATTATTTATAACACTCCCCCTTGATTATCAATTTCATACGCTTAATGCTGCCTCATTAAAAACTTTGTCAGGAAAACCCAATGGGACAAAACCTTAACTAAGGGAAAAAGAGTGCAGCGCGTATTATCTCCCCTTGATGATGATCACTTAAGCTCCTTGAGTCGATGCATCCCGATTCCATGAACTAACTTCTTGAATGTTGAGGTCGGCAATGATTTAGTGAACAAGTCTGCTAAATTTTCGCTGGAACGAATTTGTTGAACAATAATATCTCCATTCTTTTGTAGATCATGTGTAAAAAAGAACTTTGGCAAAATGTGCTTTGTTCTATCACCTTTGATGTATCCTTCCTTTAGTTGAGCAATGCATGCTGCGTTGTCTTCATGTAAGATTGTCGGTCCCTCATCTCCCGAAGAAATACAACAAGATCCACGAATGTGTTGTATTACAGTCCTTAACCAAATGCATTCTCAACTAGCTTCATGTATCGCCAATATTTCTGCATGATTAGAAGACGTGGCTGTGATTGTTTGCTTTACCGAACACCATGAAATTACAGTACCTCCACTTGTAAATAAATATCCAGTTTGAGATCGCCCAGTGTGAGGATCAGACAAATACCCTGCATCTGCAAAACCAACCAAACCTGTTTTCGATTGATTTGTAAAATACAAACCCATATCTTTTGTACCTCGAAGGTATCTAAATATTTGTTTTACCCTATTCCAATGCCTCTTTGTTGGGCATGAACTATATCTTGCCAATAAATTTAAAGAAAATGATATACCAGGTCGTGTATGGCTAGCAAGAAACATTAGTGCACCAATTGCACTTAAATGTGGTACTTCTGGACCAAGGATATTCTCTCCATCTTTAGGAGGTCGGAGTGGGTCTTTTTCCACATCAAGCGGCCTTACAACCATTGGGGTACTCAATGGATGTGATTTTTCCATATAACATCTTTTTAGTAGTTTCTCTATGTAAGTTTCTTGATGCACAAGGATTCCACCCTTAAGGTGTTCAATTTGTAATCCAAGACAAAACTTTGTCTTCCCAAGGTCTTTCATTTCAAATTCTCTTTTCAAGTATTCAACTGCTTTTTGAAGCTCCCCTGGAGTCCCAATTATATTCATGTCATCAACATATACGACAATTATAACGTATTCAGATCCTGACCTTTATATAAAAATACACGGGCATACATAATCATTTTATAGCCTTCTTTCGACAAATACTCACTAAGGCGATTATACCACATACGCCCAGATTGTTTTAGCCCATATAATGATTTGTTTAGTTTGATTGAAAAATGTTCTCGAGAACTAGATTTACATGAGTTTGGCAATTTGAATCCTTCAGGAAGTTTCATGTAAATATCAGTATCAAGTGAGCCATAGAGGTAGGCTGTCACAACATCCATTAGACGCAAATCAATCCCTTCTTGTATTACCAGACTAATAAGATAACGAAAAGTTGTCGCATCCACCACTGGAGAATATGTCTCATCATAATCAATTCCAGGTCTTTGCGAAACTCCTTGTGCTACTAATCTTGCCTTGTATCGTACAATTTCATTTTTCCCATTACATTTTCGCACAAAAACCCATTTATATCCAACAGGCTTTACACCTTCAGGTGTGTGGGCCACAGGTCCAAAAACTTCTCGTTTATTTAGGGAATTCAATTCTGCCTCTATCGCGTCTTTCCATTTTGGCCAATCATTTCTTTGTTTACATTCCTCAACTGATTTTGGTTCTTGATCCTCATTGTTTTCCATTACTTGTAGCGCTACATTATATGAAAAACTATCATCGACGTCGATTTCGTTTCGGTTCCATACATTTCTAGACATGATATAATTAATTGAGATATCTTCGTTTTCAGGTACTTGAGGTTCTTCTAGAACCATCATGTCTAGTGTCTCTTCTGGAGACTCCTTTTCTTGCGTTATTGTTACCTCGACTTGACCATCTACATTATTTGCTCCCTTTTTCTTTCGAGGATTTTTATCTTTAGAACCGATTGGTCTACCACGTTTTAGGCGTGCATTAGACTCATTAGCAACAAGTGGTTGTCCTTGTGGGACACCTATTTTAACTGGAGCATTAACAGCTGGTATATGTGACTTAGTCACTCTCTTTGGGCCAATGAGTGCGTCTGGTAATTGATTTGCTAATCCTTGTAAATGAATTATCCTTTGAACTTCTAGTTCACATTGTTTAGTTCGAGGATCAAGATGAGATAATGATAATTCATTCCAAATAATACTATTATCCAGCTGCTTTTTGTCTCCCACTAATGTTGGGAATGTTGATTCAACAAAATGACAATCACTAAATCGAGCTGTAAATAAATCACCCGTTGTAGGTTCTAAATACTTAATGATTGATGGTGATTCATACCCAACATATATTCCTAACCTCCTATGAGGCCCCATCTGTGTGCGTTGTGGTGGAGCGATTGGAACATATACAACACAACCAAATGTAACGCTCCGCGTTTTCATAACTTTCCATATTTAGAAACCATTGTTCACATTCCTATTTTTGGAAACTTTGCATCATGGTATTCGTCGTTTCGTTATAATCATCGAAAAATCTTTTTTTTTTTTTTCCTTTAATTTAATTCGTTACAAACATGGTTGTTTATTTATAGTTTAATTAATTAAATTAATTAATTTGACAATTTAAAAGTATTTACTTTAATCGAGTTATTCTCGTTGAGTTTAAAGTTAGTTCATACAAACTAACCTAGTCGAGTTAATTCATAAAGTTAGTTTATTTTAAAAGTCTTATAACATCACTTAGTTAATTAAAGTAATTGATTAAACATTTCAAAGTTTAAGGGTTAGTATGGTCTTTCCTAAAAATAAGGTGCAACAAACCCTAATCCTCTTTTATATCAGCCGATACTTATGTTTTTTTTTTCTATCATTGGTTGTCTGCTCCCTCATCTCCTTCTTCTTTTATAAACCCTAGCCCCATCTTCAACAAAGAACCCTGTCTCTCTCATTCATAGTTACAGGCAACATCACACTCACACAAAACCCTTACACAACTCAGATATTCATACAAAACTCAAGCCAAACACTCTCACGGTTACCCTCACCTGCTCCGATGAAGACCACCGGCTGAACGAAGGTGACCGGCGACCCCTTCTTCTCCGGCGCGACACCAGTACCCCCTTCATCTCCTCCGGTCGGATTTCCGGCAGACACCATCAACCATCCCCCTGTTCTTGACTAATTGAACCGCCGACCACCACCCCTCTGATGGTGGCACACAGCGACGCAGAGAGAGAGAGAGAGATGCGAAGAGAAGACGGCGGCGCCGTCATCTGCGGCGGCGACGACAACCGTTCAGCGACTCAGTTTTATACGGTTCAACTTGGATCCGGTGCGGTCCAGGTCAGTCTTGGTTCCCGGTTATTTTTTTTTTTCAGTTCACCTTGTTCCGGGTTTAATCTTCAACTTGGTTCTGATTCAGTTTTGGGTTCGTGTTTGTTTCGATTCGTGATTCGGGTTCCTGTTCGGTTCAGGTCTCGGGTCAACAGGTTCGAATCCAAGTTGCTTCGTGTTTTTAGTCTCGGTTCAGTCTCGGCTCAGCCAACTCGGGTCAAGCCCGGTCAACGTGGTTAGCAACGGTCGACGCGAACTGTGTCGGTATATTCTTTTTAACCATATGCTTTCTCGATTAAGTATTTATAGAAATCTTATCTCTTTTTTTTTTGCTATTAACCTTTCCATCGAACTGATCATATAGTGCATCATGTTTTGCTCGATGTTATGATTCTGTTGTATTTTGGGATGAAGATGCCAAATCAACTCATATATATATATATTTTTTTTATAAAATACCTTTTAAAGACAAGAATCACAAAGTATATATACACACACAGAAAGAGGGATTGATTTGGTTAAATGAAAAGAGTATCATAATATTTCTTCCAAATCAATCAAGTTTCACCTAGTGTATGTAGTGATTCAAGATTTCAAGTAATTGAAAATGGTAAACTGATTGGGATTTCTGTCGAGTTCATATTTCAAATAAGGAGAATGACAACATGTTAATAAACAAGATTCTTGTTATGAAATGGTACAGTTCCCCTTTTTTTTTGGAATTCACTTTCTTTTATAAATAATTAACAATATATTAGTTTTATAACATTAAATAATGGGAAGGATAATAACTAAATACTTAACATTGTAAAGCATAAATATTAGAAATTTTAATATAAATTTTAACTAGGTCGTTATGTGTTATTTTAAATATTTAGGATAACCGCTACGTTTGTTCTCTTGGAACTCTCTACTCCTTACTCGTGCGTTATTACAAGAAATCACAACGCAACTAATGTGAGTATACTCGAACCCATTTTACTTTTTAAACACTTTTGGGTGCAACATGTATTCTATGTAAAAACACTAAACACTTGAAACTATTTGAATTATATTCTATCCACATGTAAACATGTTCACCTCCCGCTAGTCTATTGGGAGCTATTCTATGAACGATTTGATGCTTGTTAATCTCATATGCTATGTAAACGATTAGTGTCTATATGCTCAATGACTTGGCTCGCCCACCTTAACAATTATAGTACTATGCATATGCTATAGGTTGTAACGCCCCGCCCCTTTTGTACTCGAGGGTATTGTTAAGTTATTCTATTTTACCTCCCGCTAAACTATTGGGATAGGCTATGTTAATTGCGTTGTATTCTAGGGTTTGAACATATAGTGACACTAGCTCAGCGTATTAGTAACTTGCATCATGTCATTTACGTTGGATATGAACTCATTTAACCTTTTATTCTATTATGCTATGTATTCAAACTTGTATACTCGCCAACTTTTGTTGATTTTATTTTAATACATGTTGCAGGTTGTTAGACAAGACGATGAAGAAATCAAGTTAGGATGGACTTAGATACTCATTCAATAATAAACAATGTTGTTGCAATTTGTCTTTATTTGAAACAATGTATTCAAGTTTTAGTCATTAATGAAATTGGATTTAAATTATATTGTCACATAGTGTTATGATGCTTTTGAGCGATTTGTTCGTCTCATCCCGATGTTTCCGTCATCGGTTGGGGTGTGACAGATTGGTATCAGAGCCATAACTATAGGGAATTAGGAAAAGTAGGAATGCTTTAACCTAGTCTATAGTTTTAGAGCTTTATTCTCATGTTTTGTTTGAAACTACTTGCACGCTATCTTATTTGCCTTTATTTATTCTCTTTTCATATTTTAAACATATATGTCACTTATGTGTTAACACTTGACATACTATACTTGTTTTATTATGTATTAATACTTGTTTTATGTGTTAATACGTGTTTCATTGTTCGATTATTTATGTGCTACTCTTAACTTGTTTTTCGATGTGTTAATATTTGTTTTATTGTCCCACTCTTTATGTGCCATTCTTGATATGCTTTCTGATGTGTTTATACTTGTTTGTTCATTCCTTTAACACACGCTCTTCCTTATACATTTTACTCGACTATTCTAAATTCACAAACCCTCGTAATACACAAACGAGACGACTTCACCAAAATAGGCGTGAAACCCACAATTTAGTGAACAACTCTCAATCCATCTACTTTTCTTTTTACATGAAATTCACCATTAAGTTAGGAGTGAAATCCTCACCTTGATGGAGAAATTCAAATTTCAAATTCTAGTGGACCCTCGTTAAAGTGTCGAAATTAACTTTTGACCGGACGAGTACCAACCACACTTGGGATCCTAAATCGCCAAGTTAGGGGTGAAACCCGCACCTTGTCGACTAGTTCCGCTCCTTGATTTTCAAAAGTCCCGCCAAGTCTCGAATTTTCGATGGATGGGGAACATGTAGTAACTGGAAGGGTGAGTACCGTTAGCCGAGATATCGGCGAGAGTATTCCACCTATTAGGCCAAAGCGTGTTTCCTAATTTCAAAAGATCTTTC
Source organism: Helianthus tuberosus (assembly GCA_030545235.1). Lineage (NCBI taxonomy): Eukaryota > Viridiplantae > Streptophyta > Magnoliopsida > Asterales > Asteraceae > Helianthus > Helianthus tuberosus. Next base: position 84,793,164 of record CM060394.1, read on the forward strand.
GACCACCTTGGTTAGTCAATGTTCCGTTTGGAACCATCCAAGTTTTATTCGAGCTTACGCTTTATTATTTTCGATCTTTTTTCAATTTTGAACAATTTTTCGAGATTTCATTTTTTTTGCGTAACATCATACTCCTACTATTCATACGATTATACATTATTAGCATGCATGATTTCACGTAATTTTATCTACGCTTTTATAACGAGCAGAGACATATCATCGAGATATGAGTGATTTCCTTACCTTGACGATTAACTTCGCTTCTTTTATCATCTTACAACGATCTCACCAACGGATTTGGGGTGATTCTCTTACCTAGGTGATCGTTACCAATACTTTCTTTAATAGGCTATATTATTTAAACACGATCATGTTTATATCTGAATCGTTTATCATTAGTCAAACCTCTAATTATTTCAAAATGCATTGTCTATATAAACGGATTTTTTTTTCCTACAATCTATTTTCATGTAGCTCACACACACAAAATTCTTGACTTTTACCATAAACGCTAATTCCTTGATTTTCAAAATTTCATGAAATGCTACTCATCAACTTAATCGGTCCAACAAAATCATTGCCCACAAAATTTTATATTCAACGTTACTATTGAAACAAGCTCACCTCATATCATTAAACTAGGGATTCCTATTTTCAATTGGGAATCAAACCAACGTTTTCGCACACACCTATAAAATATTACAAACATTATTCCATAATTACCAAAAAAAAAAACTTCATTCAAAAGCAATAAAACATTTTATTAAAAGACGCCTTTTCAGCAAACACTAAGTTCATATACCAAATTCCGTTTTCTAAGGATCAACTTTCTCACAAGAATCTGTAAACTTCAAAACTTTATAATACAAAGTTACTTAGAACGGTGCAAACTTGATAACCCCTAGAACTTTTCGAAACCTTACTCGATATGTCAATTAAATTCAAAACACGCGGGCAGGGAAACTACATAAGAACCGACAAATTTTCAACTATGTAAATTCTTTTAAAACCTTAGTAGCATTCCCATACTTTTACAAAGTACTATTTGCATAAATAGTGGATGATTTATACTCTCTTTACATTCATAAATTAGATTCTACATTTTATAACAACTCAACCTGTTTTGATTCAATAAACTCCACGTTTCGCTCACAACAATGCATTATGTTACACTTATGTTCCAATTATTATTCTTATTCATACAATTATACATCTACACTTATATTCGCATTTATGCATTTACGTTACGCTTAGCATATTCATACGATACACGTTCATACTTATATTTATCAAATAGGCATGAACCTATACACTTATATTCATACACCTACATCTTATTCATACTTAAACAAATATGTTTTTACACTTAAATTTATGCTCCCACATTTCAATCATGCTCATACACTTGTGTTTACTCTTATACTCATATTCATGTTTATGCTTGTACAACCTACACTTTCATTTATAGCTATACTCATACATGTATATTTACCCGTATACATTCACACTCACCTTTATACTCACGCAATTTACGTGATACTTACATTCATATTCATACACCTACGTTTTACTTATCATATACACATTCATACGTATGCAATTTGCGTATACGCTTATACCACTATGTTTATACTCGTATTTATATTCAGACACATTCTCCCGTCTTTTATGATCCTCGTATTTATATACTCATAATTACCACGACACGTTTCGTGTCTATACTTTGACTCATATTTACACACGTACTCCCCACAATACGTTCGTATGCTTACACTTGTACTCATATAACTCATACTCGCAACAACGTACTTGTACTTATACAATCACTGAATCACGTTTACACTCATATATATATACTCATACATTCCATTCGTACTTAAACATTCATGTTTTACACATAATTTTCACATTTACATCCATACTCATGCATCTTATGTTTATACTCGTATTCACACTCGTACTCGTGTTTATACTCTCGTTTATACGATTTATGTTATATTCGTACTCGCATTTATACTCACGTTTATACGATTTATGTTATACTCGTACTCGTATTTATACTCACGTTTATACGATTTCTGTTATACTCGTACTTTTGTTTGTACTCTCATTTATACGAATCGTGTCTATACTCGCGTCTTTCGTTTGTGCTCAAATGGTGCTCACATTTATGCCCATTTTTAATACACGTTATGCTTATACTTTTACTCATACTCCTGGCATGCGTTTTGTGTTTATACTCACGTGCGTGTTCATACTCACGTGCGTGTTCATATTTGAACTTATACTATGCTCATGCTTTTACTCAAAATTTATACTTTCGCACCTATACGCGAGCGAAACCCGAGGGATTCGCTTACGTTGGTCACTTGGTCTTATACTATTTGGAACGCAAACATGCTTATGTGTTACATTTCCATACACACGCAATCTTATTATCAAAACTTATGTATACCTTAATTCATACGCAATTAGTACAAGCTATGCGGACCATGCGACGATCAGTATAATCGCGGGTGCACACGGGATTATAGTGATAGGCGTATGAGAACCATAGAGTGTACTACTGTGTATGGTAAGACACGGAACGAAACTTGATACCGAATACGAAACGGACGTTATATGGTCAAAACATGGTAGATACGCCGCTGGTACTTCCTATATATAAGTGTTTCCACCATATTACCAAACTTTCGTAAAACGTGCCATGAGAAATTCGGTGTTTTGCAGACCTTTTTGGACCTAATTCAAACTTTAAACAACTCACAAACGCATTATATCCGATTATCCCCGACGAGACTTCATTCTTAGCACGATACTTTTGTCTATCCGATACTTATGCTATTCTTATACTCATAATCGTTTATTAGATCAGTCGTACACCCTTATACCTCAATCATTATCCGTGTCTCAAACTCCAAAGCCTCAATTTTAAAGAAATCCTCTTTTGTTTGCCAAAACACTTTCAAGTCTTCCTTCTAAATAAATTTCGGGACGAAATTTCCTAAAGTAGGGGAGACTGTAACGCTCCGCGTTTTCATAACTTTCCATATTTAGAAACCATTGTTCACATTCCTATTTTTGGAAACTTTGCATCATGGTATTCGTCGTTTCGTTATAATCATCGAAAAATCTTTTTTTTTTTTTTCCTTTAATTTAATTCGTTACAAACATGGTTGTTTATTTATAGTTTAATTAATTAAATTAATTAATTTGACAATTTAAAAGTATTTACTTTAATCGAGTTATTCTCGTTGAGTTTAAAGTTAGTTCATACAAACTAACCTAGTCGAGTTAATTCATAAAGTTAGTTTATTTTAAAAGTCTTATAACATCACTTAGTTAATTAAAGTAATTGATTAAACATTTCAAAGTTTAAGGGTTAGTATGGTCTTTCCTAAAAATAAGGTGCAACAAACCCTAATCCTCTTTTATATCAGCCGATACTTATGTTTTTTTTTTCTATCATTGGTTGTCTGCTCCCTCATCTCCTTCTTCTTTTATAAACCCTAGCCCCATCTTCAACAAAGAACCCTGTCTCTCTCATTCATAGTTACAGGCAACATCACACTCACACAAAACCCTTACACAACTCAGATATTCATACAAAACTCAAGCCAAACACTCTCACGGTTACCCTCACCTGCTCCGATGAAGACCACCGGCTGAACGAAGGTGACCGGCGACCCCTTCTTCTCCGGCGCGACACCAGTACCCCCTTCATCTCCTCCGGTCGGATTTCCGGCAGACACCATCAACCATCCCCCTGTTCTTGACTAATTGAACCGCCGACCACCACCCCTCTGATGGTGGCACACAGCGACGCAGAGAGAGAGAGAGAGATGCGAAGAGAAGACGGCGGCGCCGTCATCTGCGGCGGCGACGACAACCGTTCAGCGACTCAGTTTTATACGGTTCAACTTGGATCCGGTGCGGTCCAGGTCAGTCTTGGTTCCCGGTTATTTTTTTTTTTCAGTTCACCTTGTTCCGGGTTTAATCTTCAACTTGGTTCTGATTCAGTTTTGGGTTCGTGTTTGTTTCGATTCGTGATTCGGGTTCCTGTTCGGTTCAGGTCTCGGGTCAACAGGTTCGAATCCAAGTTGCTTCGTGTTTTTAGTCTCGGTTCAGTCTCGGCTCAGCCAACTCGGGTCAAGCCCGGTCAACGTGGTTAGCAACGGTCGACGCGAACTGTGTCGGTATATTCTTTTTAACCATATGCTTTCTCGATTAAGTATTTATAGAAATCTTATCTCTTTTTTTTTTGCTATTAACCTTTCCATCGAACTGATCATATAGTGCATCATGTTTTGCTCGATGTTATGATTCTGTTGTATTTTGGGATGAAGATGCCAAATCAACTCATATATATATATATTTTTTTTATAAAATACCTTTTAAAGACAAGAATCACAAAGTATATATACACACACAGAAAGAGGGATTGATTTGGTTAAATGAAAAGAGTATCATAATATTTCTTCCAAATCAATCAAGTTTCACCTAGTGTATGTAGTGATTCAAGATTTCAAGTAATTGAAAATGGTAAACTGATTGGGATTTCTGTCGAGTTCATATTTCAAATAAGGAGAATGACAACATGTTAATAAACAAGATTCTTGTTATGAAATGGTACAGTTCCCCTTTTTTTTTGGAATTCACTTTCTTTTATAAATAATTAACAATATATTAGTTTTATAACATTAAATAATGGGAAGGATAATAACTAAATACTTAACATTGTAAAGCATAAATATTAGAAATTTTAATATAAATTTTAACTAGGTCGTTATGTGTTATTTTAAATATTTAGGATAACCGCTACGTTTGTTCTCTTGGAACTCTCTACTCCTTACTCGTGCGTTATTACAAGAAATCACAACGCAACTAATGTGAGTATACTCGAACCCATTTTACTTTTTAAACACTTTTGGGTGCAACATGTATTCTATGTAAAAACACTAAACACTTGAAACTATTTGAATTATATTCTATCCACATGTAAACATGTTCACCTCCCGCTAGTCTATTGGGAGCTATTCTATGAACGATTTGATGCTTGTTAATCTCATATGCTATGTAAACGATTAGTGTCTATATGCTCAATGACTTGGCTCGCCCACCTTAACAATTATAGTACTATGCATATGCTATAGGTTGTAACGCCCCGCCCCTTTTGTACTCGAGGGTATTGTTAAGTTATTCTATTTTACCTCCCGCTAAACTATTGGGATAGGCTATGTTAATTGCGTTGTATTCTAGGGTTTGAACATATAGTGACACTAGCTCAGCGTATTAGTAACTTGCATCATGTCATTTACGTTGGATATGAACTCATTTAACCTTTTATTCTATTATGCTATGTATTCAAACTTGTATACTCGCCAACTTTTGTTGATTTTATTTTAATACATGTTGCAGGTTGTTAGACAAGACGATGAAGAAATCAAGTTAGGATGGACTTAGATACTCATTCAATAATAAACAATGTTGTTGCAATTTGTCTTTATTTGAAACAATGTATTCAAGTTTTAGTCATTAATGAAATTGGATTTAAATTATATTGTCACATAGTGTTATGATGCTTTTGAGCGATTTGTTCGTCTCATCCCGATGTTTCCGTCATCGGTTGGGGTGTGACACCAAAAATCCTTAGATGGGAAATATTTGGTTCCTGACCAAGAACCAACTTTAATGGGGAGGAAGTATGATAACTCGTTGGCCTGATGCGAATTAGTGTTGCTGCATGTAAAATTGCATGTCCCCAAGCAGATGCTGGTAGTTTTGATTTCATAATCATTGGTCTTGCAACCATTTTAAGTCGCTTGATAAGTGATTCGGCAAGCCCATTTTGTGTATGTACATGAGGTACAGGATGCTCTACATTTATCCCAATAGACATGCAATAATCATTAAATGTTTGGGATGTAAATTCACCAGCATTGTCTAATAGAATATTCTTCATGGGGTAATCGAGAAAATGTGCCCTTATATAACAACCCTCCTGAATTTTTCCGACACCCTAATATATTTTAAAATACCCCTATATGTCCTAAAATACACCCCTTATGTGAAAACTGAGCTCAAAATACAATATAGCATTAAAAATAAAATAAAAACAAAAATTTTATATCGCTCGCGGGCCGCGTAAGACCACATAAGGGTCTACGCGGGGCGCGACAGCCCATCAACGCGGCGAAATCCTGAGCCGACACGTGTCATCAACGTGTTGAACCTATGCTTGTGACCCGGATCAGCTACGCCGTAGACCCTCTACTACGCGGGCCGCGTAAGCCTTAAGCTTACCTTACTCGGGCCGCGAGAGAACCAGATTTCAGCCCTATATAAGAGGGCATCGGGCCTTCAATCGAAATTTGCTCATGAACGTTTTCTTTCTCTAAATTCTAAAGATTTAATATAATTCTCGGGTATAATACCCCCTAAATAACGAAGTTCTGCTCCGTTGTAAGTATCATAACCCGTGGATACGTATTAGACACGCTGTCCGATTGATTTAGGGTTCCGTAACGGCTGTCGTGGTTCTGCCCGACGTAGTCGTTGGAATGCCGTCTCGGGGAGGGTATTACTAATGTTAAAATGGGTTATTATACTAACACGTGTGCATTTGTGTAAATTATAGATTGTCACCAGGAAACCCTAAAGGATAATCTAAGACAGCAATGTGAGTAATCTCCTTTTTGTAAATTGTTTTTACAAAACCTACGATTAATTATATATTAAACAGTTATTGAGTATTTGTAAGGATACAATTATCGTCGGTATGTTGGGGTTTTGTATACAAAATTTGTTACTGCCTTGCGAGGGGTAACATTTCCACAAGTCAGGTTGACAGTACCGTGGGTGATAATTGATATGACTTGGAAACAAATATAATTGCGAGACCGCCCTCAATACTGTACAATGGTTTTTATTAAACTTGATTAAACTGGGATTCACTCACCAGTATTTCCCACTGACAAAATGTTTTAAAACGCGTTTCAGGTAACAAAATGTGAAAGCCAAATAGAAGCCAGCTGGACAGCACTAAAGGCTTGGAGAAGTGGCAATAAAGTTACCTAAACAAAATAGATGTTTTTATTAAATAAAATAGGGTTTATCCCTATGAAAATGTGTGTACTTGAAACTTGGGATTTTTCCCATGTGTTTAATATATTAAAAGCGTGGTATTTTACTCTGATAAAATATTTCCTAACTACGGCCCTGATGTAAATTCCGCTGCCAAAATTGAATAAATACCAGATACCACCGAAACTGGCTCGCGGTCGCCCGTTCCCAGGGAGATAGGGATCGGGGGTTGCGACAGAAGGTGGTATCAGAGCTAAGCCACTGATTCAGCCACAGAAGCGTTCTACTGAAACCAAAATTCAACCTGTTAGGAAATAAATTACGGAAATACGTGCATAATTGTATTTTATTAATGTGTGTTATTTGACTATTTGTTAGTTTACAGTATGAGCGACCAAGGACCATCTGACGCGTACCGTCAATTGTCTGGTTCGCCTAGAAGTGAAGGCGCCTCTTCTCTGCCTTCCCTCTCGGGGTACTCTACTGATAATGAAGAAGGAATATTCGTGTTTAAGGCTCAGTCTGAAGAGCCATTCTCTCAGAAAAAGAGAGGATGGTTCAGTAGGGGAGCACATGAGCGTAGGAAACGTATGAAAAAGTTACAAGACCAAAGAGCACTAGCAGCAGCCAAAAGAGAAACCGATGCCCATGCCCAGGACATGATTAATAGGAGTTAGCTAATTTTCATATCTTAGCAACCACTGCAGCTGACTCTAACTTGGAGCAAATGATAGCACCCCAACCACAACCACCATTTCCCGACCAACCAATGGGAATAGAGAACCCTGAAAATCAAGTAGAAATGCATGATTTCAACCCGGAGGAAATACCTTGGGTACCAGCACCAAATCCCTTAGACCCAAATTACGACCCCTGGTGGGACGACAATAGAGACTATGTGCAATGTTACCCGATACACGAAGACATGCCCATGCCGAAAGTATGAGCCTACCCAGGTTTGGACCCTCTAGATCCCTATTACGATAACGATGTATACATTAGGGAGATTTTAGAGAATCCTTACCAATTCCAGGCACCTACACCTCCATACTAGGAACCCGCACCCCAGATCCCAAACTCAGTCCTAGAACCTGCACCCCCAATGAGTGCAGAAAATGTACAAGAACTCAGGAAATTTGGTGAGGAAATTTTAGAGAGTAGTGAAAGGATGAGACAGGTGGGAGAGCGACTCTCCTGGAAGTACGACGAGCGCAATATGGATTTCTGGATGAATCCATATCCTTGAATGTGATGGTGGAGATGGTAGTAATAATAATAATATAATAATAAAATATGTGTGTATGTGTATAAAAAAACTACGGATGCCTACTACTAGTAGTGTAATTTTAGTCGGCACTGTAATTTTAATTTCCAATATTGGTTTGTAGTGGATGCATACTATATAAAAATAGAGTAAAGTCGCAATGATTGACGCTTTTGACCAAAATGCGTGTCATGTGATTGGCTATATTAAATATTATTTGTGATATTAATACGTGGTAACTGTTTAAAATTCAGATGGCCGACGAAGTGAATCAGGAAAATCTGAATAACGATAACCAGAGTAACAATAACCCGGGTAACGAAAATCCAAACAACAATAATGGAAACTAAGTGGATAACAGTGTCATCCAACACATAGTGGCACAAGGAATAATATATGCAATGCCATATATTCTTCAAACGGTTAAGGATGCTAATAATAAAAGTAGACATGATAGCAAGCGACCCTCTAAACCTGAACACAGCGTGAACAATGGACCCGTACTTCAAGCGCCCATTCCCAAAAGAAGAAGAATCATGCCTTATGGTTGTTCTTACAAAGAATTCTGGTCTTGTAAACCAATAGAATTCTCGGGCAATGAAGAACCCATTGCAGCTCTACGCTGGATAGAAAAGACTAAGGCAGTCTTAAAAATAAGCAAATGGATGGAAGAGGACAAGATAATGTTTGCTTCCAATCTATTTAAGAATTCAGCCTTACAATGGTGGAACACTATCCTCTAGTCTAGAGGAAGTGATAGGGTTTATAATATGGAATGGGAAGAATTTAAAAATATGGTAGAAGGGAAATTCTGCCCTCCCAATGAAAAGGAACAGATAGCCAATAAGTTCTTAAACCTTATGATGACTGGTGTGGATAGTAAGGGATACACTAAGTTATTCTTTGAATATGCTAGAATAGTGCCAACCCTTGCTTCACCTGAACCAGTATTAATCTCCCGTTACATCTGGGGATTAATTGGGGAGATTAGGCATGTAGTCAAGGCAGCTAGACCTCAAACCATAGAAGAAGCTGTAGAATTAACAAACACCTTGACTGATGAATTAGTGCGTACACGAGAAAAAGACCAAAGGAGGAACCTAGCACAGAGACTTACCCAAGAATTCCGTTCTAGAAATTTCAACCGTAGGAATATAGGTTCTACCTCTGCACCTTACTGTAAGGCTTGCAAGAAGAAGCATTCGGGAAAATGCTCCACTGTTAGGTCCGGAATCGTCTCCGTTTCGATTGCGAATCGATCGTTCGAAGTGCGGAATCCTTGAACGATCGTGACCGAACACACGAACTGTAAATCTAACTGTGATTCTATTGAAGATTTGATAGCGTACAAGAACCGTGAATCACGTACACAGCACTTTCTCTCTCTAGTTTCTCTCTCTAGAACTAGAGCTCTCCAAAGTGCAGATGTGTAAAGTCTTCCAAAAGTCTCTAATTCTAACCCTACCTCATCTATTTATAGGCCAAGGCTTATAAGAGCTTTCCTCTTATATACCATATTGCCACCTTGCCTTTTCTATCTAATATTACAATGTAAAGCCTAGAATTTAACATTTTCTGCTACGGGTTGAGATGACGGAGGCGATAGACATAAATGCACTAACAGACTCCCCCTTGGATATTGCCGCAGTCAATCTCAAACATTCAGACTCGTAGCTTCTTTTCTTTCTCTCTCTTTAGCTCGAACAGAATCCCCGTGGATCTGTCTTCAGCTCCAGCTCCCCCCTTCGGTAAACTCTTCAGTTCATCAGGCTCCCCCTTTCGTCAAGCTTCCGTGCTTTGGGATCGACACCTGGCTTTCCGGTTACAAGCTCCTCTGGGAAAAGTATCCTGGCGCCTATGCACGCTTCCCCTTTCGTTGAGCTTGTCTTCAGACTCCCCCTTAGACTCGGCTTTCGGGATCGTAGTCTGGTACAACATCTGCAATCACTCAAACATTTATAAGCAAAAGCATTTTCGGTTTTCCAGGAATCGTAACCTGGCTCCATCAAACTTTCTAAATCAAGATCCTGGGACTAAGATATAATAATATGAAATATATCCAGGATTACTTGATATTCTCCCCCTATCAACAATCTTCAAAGATTTGGCAGAATTTAAGAATCCAAAATTGAAAACTGACTCTTTATAACAGATTTTAACAATCTAAGAATCCAACTCCCTCACAGTTAATCATCCAAGTCCAAATTAATGACCTTGGAGATATCACAAACTGTTTTTGATTTTTGATTTAAAAATTTCAAGTTTCAAATTAATGAACTTGTTTTATTTTCAGAAACACAATTAGCATACTCAGATTTTGAAACTCAGCACTCAGACATCGGTTGTCGAAAATAAAGCAGAAATCAAAATCTTTTTGAATTTTTCTGAAAATAAAGCAGTAAAGAAATATATACAAACATATTTACAGACAATATTTTTGTTTGAGTATGCGTCAAAGGATCATATCAGTTTTTGACAAGTCACAAGAACCGTTGAGCTTAAAATCACATTACGCATTAAACAATTCACTTAGATTGTCGATATACTTATCCACTTAAATTTTCTTACAAATTTCAACTGATTCAGGATACTAATTAGGTATTTTAAGAACTTAAACTCATTCATGTGTCCCACCTCTTGAATATACTCCCGTATCCAGAATCCCAATAATCAGTCTTACAGGTGAGTATACTACAATGATATCTGTATATAAATTAGGTATGCGAGGGCCGAGGGATCTCAGATCGATACTTCCGTATACGCAGAGAGATATCAGCTACGACTTTTCGGAATGTCCCCTTTAGAGGATCTTTTTGCTTACGACAGCAGCGACTATCAATTTTATTGTTTCATCAGCATGCTGAGGGTTTAATGCTATGTTTCAAGCATTGCAGAAAGTATTATTCGAGGACTAGGTCAGAACTACCGTTCAGCAGAAGTCCCGGAATAATACCCCAGACATCATTGAGTATAAAGACCTAGTATATCAGATTATGAGACCTTTCAAACGAGATTTCAGGGGTTACCTATATATCCAAGTAGTGTTCCCCACGAAATAAGCAAGTTTGAATTTAGGTTTATATCCCGAAAAAGTTTACTAAATGTATAAAAACCTACCGACACATCCACAGTGAGATCGTTTAACACATTTAAACTTTCCAAATCTTTAGCGTACTGTAACTGTCTACTGATGTACTATCATTTCCTCTTTCTACGCAAAAACTCAATTTTTTGAATTTTATCATGTTTTTAGCTTTTTCAAATTTTTCAAATGTTTTTGTATTTTCTAACAACATTACTCCCCCTAAAATGCAAAATCATATAAAGAAAATTTGACAACCAATATTGATAGCTTTGTTTCGCCATCCATTTTCTGCTTAAAGTGCTCTGGTTAGCAGAAAATATACGCATGCGAAGCAGAAATCATAACGTACCCCCATGATTTACAACACATTGATTTTTTATAGTTTGAAAACCGTTTTTCAATCTTGTGAAATTAATCATGTTTGTTCAGCCGTGAGGGTTTCGGCGTTTTCAAGCAACATATTTTTGGATTTTTCAAATTTTTGACAAAAAATAAAAACAACCATATTTTTGGTTTTTAAGTTTTTCAATTTTTAGGGTTTTTGAAATATTGTTTATTTATGTACAGAAAACAATCAAACTAAACTCCCTGTTCAACCAAACCAGGGTTCAGCAGCCTCTTCCTGTGCCAGGCTGCTCCAACTACCATTCTCACAATCTTCAGCTTCGTTGAGCACCTGCACATTCAAACTTTATCAATCATTTGAACAATTTAGCCCAGGTCTGTTGGACCTTAGGCATTTCAACACAATAATGTTCATTTAATTTCGGAAACTCTTTGTCATTTAAAACTTTTTCAGCGTTGACTTCAACTTTCTCATCTTTTTCCGACGTCGCTTGTTTCTTAGCACTCCACATTTGACCTTTCGGAGTACCTCTTTTGTAAAAATGTGATTCTTTTTGAAAATTTTGTTTTTGAATAACAACTTTTGGTTTTGTCATATCAACAGTTGTTTTCCAACTTTGAGTTGTTCTGACTCTGGGTGTGTGAGAAATCTGTGTTTGTCTTGAATCAGACCTAGTCTGTTTTGGTTTCCAAGTTTGATTCGAAGCAAACTTGTTTGTGTTATACCTCCAAGCTTGTTTTGAATCAAATCTGGTTGGCCTTGGTTTCACACCCTCAAACTTCTGTTTTTCAACATCAACAGGCTTTGGATTTGGACACTTTCGTGATACATGTCCAATTTGATCACATTTAAAACACACTTTCTTTGAAACATCATTGGCCTGTTGCTGTTTCTTTTTATTAGCATCAAACTCCTCATTAGACTGTTGTCCAAATTTGAGTTTTTCCTCTTCTTTCAAACTTTTCCCTTGAACAAAACTCATTTTTGCCTGAAAATTTGGCATTTCATTTCTTTTTCGATTTTGTTTCTTTTTATAACCCAAACCAGCCTTCATGTTTTTCTTCTTAAAACCAGGTTTGTTATAAAAAGATTTATGACCTTTACCAGCAAACTTTGAAATTTCCGACTTCTCAATCTCAACCATTTTGAAAACTTTATCAACCTTCTCTGAAATCACATTCTGAATCGGGAATACAACATCTAAGAATAGTTTGTCCGATCCAATCATGGTATAAACCAATCCTTTTGAATCATCATTCAAAATTTTCTCGGATTTTGTGTTTTTCAGATATCCATCATAAAGATTTCCTTCATCTTCATCTTGTGATTCAGACTTACCTTTTGTAGACTCATCTTTCAAAACGCTTTCAACAACCTTACTTACCACCTCTGAATCATTAGCATCATCAGATTTGGTGTAAGTCACATCGATACTTTCAGGTAACTGGTCAGCTATGTTCAAACCCTTTGCCACCTTTTCCTCATCATAAAAAGTATAATTGTTTCTCAATGGTGGTGGTACCTGATGAAATTCTGAACCAATACCCTTTTTGCAATTTTCAGTATCTTTGTCATCTGGTGTGATGTTGAAAATTCGTTCGAGAATGTACGAAGAGTTATGATAACTTTGAAGTTTTGTAACAATCTTTTCTTTTTCAGCCAAGACTTGTTTAAGATTAGCAATTTCATCAACACATTTGTTTAATTCAATTTGCTTTTCTTTAAACTTTCTTTCATACATTTCTTTAGTGACTAAAGTTTCTGACAATCTTTGATCAAAACTTTTGACTTGGCTTTTCAAAGTATCATAAGCTTCTTGTACTCTCTAATTCGACCACTTTAAAGAATCATACTGTTTTTGTAAATCTTGAAATTTCGATTCTTTTTCAACACAATCGACACATTTTGCTGAACACATTTGTCTATACACATCATTATCCTTTTCAAGATCTTGACATTTCTGTGTCAGCTTTTCAACTTTTAGTTTTTCTTCTTTTTCAATCATTTCTTTACATTTTGTTTTGAAAATATTTTCAAGTTTGCTTGTTTCAATATCTTTTGTTTTGATTATTTCATCCTTTTCGGTACAGGCTTTGCACATTTCTATGCAATTCCTGCACTTGTTTTCATTTTTATCATCAGACTGTTCAATACTTTTGTCTTTGTCAAACAATTTAGAAGATTCAGTTTGAATTTTTTCTGTTAGCATACCTCCTTCTTCTGTCTTTTTCTGATTTTCAACTTTGTTCTCCTCTTTTTCTTCTTTCTGTTCATCTTCTATCTTCTGTTCTTCTTCAACAGCAAGCTTTGCGACAGTTTTCACTTCCTCAATCATCTTCTTCAATTCTTCTTCTTTTCTCTTTTTCATTTCTACCACCTTCGGTAGACTTGCTTCAAAAACTTCTTTTATCTTGTTCATTAAATCCGGCAAGTAACTTTTATCAGAAAGCCTTCTTGTGTTGAAAGTGCCCTCTCTTGGAAACAAATTTGTTACTGCCTCAAAATCCACTTTTGAAGGGTCAAGCACTGGATTACCCTGTGGATCCATATAACATTCCAGTTCATCATTCCATCTTTTGGCTCTTTTTGCTTCCTTAAATGGTTCATTCAACTTGCTAATCTCCCATCTCGCACTGTCTCTTTTCCACCATCTATCATGAGCACTTTCTTCTGACATTTTAAATCTTCTTCTTGATATTCGCCCTTTGTAAATCTTTAATCACCTTTACAAACAAACAAACAAAATGAGTTTAATCAAATTTGTCAAATGATCGTAAAAGAATTTGATCCGTTCGGATGAATCAATAGTCAATCGGATGATATTGTCCCAAACGTATGAGATCAGCCCAATTTAGATGAGATCAGCCTAATTCGGATGAAGTGTCACGAACAAATGAGTTGGTCCGGATGATGATTCGTCCGGATGGTGAACCGGATGACAATACGCACGAGTGGGGATCCGCACGGGTGGTGATCCGCGCGGGTGAGGATCCGTGTGACAAAAGTGATGCGTACGGGTGGGAGGTGATACGTGCGGATGAAGGTGATCCGTACGCGTTAAGTTGTACGTACGAGTGAAATATCCACCCGGTTGAGTTGTCCGTACGTGTAACAAAGTTGTCACTACACGACAATGTTGAACGAATCTCTTGACACTTTGACTTCAATGAATGAATTGCTAACTATCAAAAGCTTCTCACATGCAAAATGATACCCACTTGATGTTCTTTAATTTCTCATTGGGCCGCTACTCTTGAAGTCACATGGACTGACATTATGCATTCAATCTTGGGCCAGACACATCACGTGATAACTGTTGCTACTTTAATCTTTGATTTTTTTTTAACAGTATTCTGATATAATCCGACAAAAACAATCACAATCACAAGCAATCTATTGATAAAAGACTTCAATTAGTTTGACCATGTGACACGTATTACCAACCGATTAAATGACATTGACCAAGTGACACGTTATAGCTTTGATATGGATTGAAAATGTTATCCGTGCGGATAGGTAACTCGTCCTTATTGGTCAATCTAAAGTCAAAGCGGATTATGTTATTCGTCCAATGGTCAACCCGGATAAGTTGTGCGTGCGGAGATGCTATCCGTGCGTACAGGTCAACAAATAGTCAACGTGGATGGTCATACGCACGGGTGGCAATCCGTGCGGTTAACGTAAACAGCAACATTCCTCATTTCTTCAACTTTTTTCGAACCACAAAAATCAAGATATCTCACGAACTGCTTCGAATTTAGATCTGAAAATTTGTACGCTTGTAGATTAGGTTCTTTCGCTCAACATATCCAAAATTCAGCCATTTTCGACCGTAAAAACCTGTTCAAATCAACAAAAATCAGATAAAAACGTGAAGAACAAGAAAATATGAAGAATTTGACAGATCTGGATGATTTTTCGCTCTGAATCTGCTGAAATTGAGTGCGTAATTGTATGTTTGATCTCGCAACCGAGCTCCCTGCTCTGATACCACTTGTTAGGTCCGGAATCGTCTCCGTTTCGATTGCGAATCGATCGTTCGAAGTGCGGAATCCTTGAACGATCGTGACCGAACACACGAACAGTAAATCTAACTGTGATTCTATTGAAGATTTGATAGCGTACAAGAACCGTGAATCACGTACACAACACTTTCTCTCTCTAGTTTCTCTCTCTAGAACTAGAGCTCTCCAAAGTGCAGATGTGTAAAGTCTTCCAAAAGTCTCTAATTCTAACCCTACCTCATCTATTTATAGGCCAATGCTTATAAGAGCTTTCCTCTTATTTACCATATTGCCACCTTGCCTTTTCTATCTAATATTACAATGTAAAGCCTAGAATTTAACATTTTCTGCTACGGGTTGAGATGACGGAGGCGATAGACATAAATGCACTAACATCCACTCACTGCAATTTCTGTAAGTTACCAGGACACAAGGAAGAAGACTGCAGGAAAAAATCTAGTAATGGACTGTGCTTTAATTGTGGAGAAAAAAGGTCACATCAAGCCAAACTATCCAAAATTGGCTCAAGCTACGAACAACAAGAACACTAAAAATGCTAGAGCATTTGTTCTGACGGCAGATGAAGCCAAGATGATTCCGGACGTGATAGCCGAAGAATTACCAGGACTACCGCTGGATAGAGAAGTTGAATTCAGAATTCAACTGATACCAGGGCAGCACCAATTGCCAAAGCACCTTACCGATTGGCACCCGCAGAAATGCAAGAACTGAAGAAACAGTTAGACGAATTGTTGGAAAAAGGATTCATAAAACCAAGTTCATCGCCGTGGGGAGCGCCGATTTTATTCGTCAAAAAGAAGGACGGATCAATGCGTATGTGTATTGACTACCGCGAATTGAACAAGGTCACTATTAAGAATCGGTATCCATTACCAAGAATCGATGATCTGTTTGATCAATTGCAAGGAGCTCGATTTTTCTCTAAAATCGATTTAAGGTCAGGATATCATCAATTAAAGGTACAGGAAGAGGATATTCCTAAGACCGCCTTCAGAATGAGGTATGACCATTATGAATTTACTGTCATGCCATTTGGTTTAACCAATGCCCCAGCTGCATTTATGGACATGATGAACCGAATATGTAAGCCATATTTGGATAAATTCATAATTGTTTTTATTGATGATATTCTCATTTACTCTAAGAGTAAAGAGGAACATGCAAAGCATTTGCACGCACTTCTAAGTTTACTAAGAAGGGAAAAGCTTTATGCAAAAATGTAACACCCCGTGTTTCCATAAGTCAAAGTCAAAGTCAAAGTCAAGGTCAAAGTCAACGACCGATTGTACGAATTTGACTTATAGTAATTTCCTTATTTTAATTGTATTATGTGGAGTAAGTGTTGTTAATTGCTAAAATCGATGTGTGTTAATCGTTATCTAATCGACTTACGACTGTGAATTATAGGAAGTAATAATGCGATAAAGTTAACTAATCGATAATCAAGCTATGCTACTCGACATCGAATCGTGATACGAACCGCAACTCGACTTAATTTGGTTATTATACGTGTGTGTGTGCCTTATGTGTTACTTGTGCATGTTATATATATATATATGTTGTGGAAATCAATCGAACTCAATCAAAACTCGAAGACTAATCGAACTATGATAATTAGTAGTTGGGACTGAAAGTAATTTGACTAGGAAACCCTATCGTGACGAGCCACTCGCAATCGAAATCGAAACATCAAAAATCGTCGCGTCAAACAAACGAACCAAGTGCCATCCGGCCGGATAGCCATCCGACCGGATAGCCACAATGCCCCAGGTCAGGCGTCATCCGACGAGGATATGATCCGACCGGATCGTCATCCGGGCGGAATGCCATCCGATCGGATAACCCTTTCCTCTTTTGTGTAACACCCTAGTCATTATTTAATGGTTTTTGTAAAGTATACGACAAACAACATGTAATTATGACTACATATACTTTGTAAAAATGCGGGTTTGTTTAAACTTTACAATTTTAAAATAATACAACATAACATAATTGAGTACGTCGTTTAAACATTTCAAAAGTTGTTTAGCAAACAGTTTACATCATAAACATTGTTTAAACCGAGTTAATTTATGCGGAAGCTTCAAGAGTATGTGTTCGGTTCTTCGAAAGTTGCTTGATCGTCACCCATAATCCTTGAGTACCTAAGACTGAAATGTTTACATAAACATTTATATTAGAATGCTTAGAAATGATACTTGATCGAAACTACGATCGAAATGAATTTGAAAATTTACAATTATATAAAATTTATAAACATTCAGGCCCTACCGTAACTTACGGTTTCACCGTAAGTTACGGTGGTCAATTTCCAATAATGGTCCACCGTAAACCAGTAGACTCACACCGTAAGCTCCTGACCTCTACCGTAACTTACGGTACTACCGTAACTTACGGTAGTCCCTGTAAATCCATCTTTTGGTTGCTTTGTTCATTAAACTCAAGCCTAAATCTCAGATTTTGCTCTTTCTAACATACCAATACATTAGTTTCTCGAAATTCTAATATGTTACATATGAACCAATATCAAAGATCAATCAATCATATTCAAAATATCATGCATATCACGTTATATCAATTTACTAATGTGCAAGGTTCAAATTACGGGTTTCTTATGAATTCTTAACCCGTTTTACCTATCTACTCCTTTTGACCCGTGAAGGGAAGTTAAACACTTTTAACTATAAATCTATATATAAGCGTACCTGGCTCGAATCAACATATTGACCCGTTTTAAGACCTTGTCTCTATAATATGCTAATTCATAGCCTCGCTAATTCATAAACCAATTACCCTGCGAGCATGAGACTCGACATACACTTATTAGTCGTTAATTGTCAAATGGTATAAATATTACCATTTGACCCGTTTGGTCTAGACTACCAAATATTTTGTGCTTAATATTAAATGGTGTTGTTTTGAACTTCAACTATTTTTCGCCTACACATGACTAATTCGTCGTTTTACTCTTTTTATTCGTTTAGGCTTACCTTAACAAGTAGCCATTCAAAAACTCATTTTATATATATGCCATCTCGTGACCAATTACCATTTCGCCCATTTTACCATTAAACATGGTTTATCATTATTTTATATGTCCCGACCCGTTTCGTTTCATTTCGTGTCGGAACCATATTTCAAATATAGTTTTTTTCGTATTTACAACCTATGAATAAACACATAACTTACAAAAGAGGGCGTAAGCTTTACTTACCTCGCATCCAATTTACGTTTTCCTTTTCGTACTTGCTCCGTTTGACCCGCTTCATTCCAAGCCTCCATCTAGCTTGTCAAGAGTCAAACTATCATCATAATTCACAGGTGGTTAGATTAGTCATTATAACCACGACTATTCCACCTTACGTGTTTTCTATGTCAAAGCTACTATTCGACTCCGTCCATGGTTAGTTTAACTCTTCAAAAGTTAACTACCATTAATTATATGATATGTGCATATAAGCTAAATCGACTTCATAATTAAAATTTGTATTATCCCACATCACACATAATTAGTCGAACTAGGAAATTACGCGTTTGATTCATAATTTCAACATATGAACATTGTGGGCATAATTTATAATATCAACAATCAAGTTTCGTATCACTGAAAATAGGCTGTTTTTGGTGACTTGTTTAACCTGTTTACAAGTCTTCAAAAATTATGATTTTTTTATGTGGCGTACCTCTCGGAGGGTTAGACATTTTGTTAAAATTTCAAGATCTAACTCTTTACCAAAAACTTGTAAAAATTCATTTACTAAGCTGCAATCAGATTCGTCACTTCTGACTGCAGCTTACGGAAAAATTCATTTAAAATTCCTCGTTTATCCGATTGACGAAATTCCAATTGGCGATTCTTTTAATCACTTAAAAATTTCTACAGTAAGAATTTGAGATCATAACTCAATTCCTAAATTGAGTTATGACATTCGTAATGGGCTGCAAATTCTGCCAGAAAATGCAGCTTGAACCTTTGATACGGAAAAATTCATAAACCGCTCAATTCTCGTCGAAAAAATGCAATTCCAGTGGGGTTTTAAAGATATTTCCTGGAATTACATCTTAGACTCAAGAAACACATGTTTTTATCACGTTTTGTCCAGGTTACAGCCGATACAAGTCAGCTGTAAATTCTGATCAAGAGCCGTTTGAATTCAGCTTTCAATTTAAGCAAGTTCTTGACATCATAACACCATTTTAGCAATCAAAAACCCTAACAACAATCACCTTCAATGGTGCTCATGGATTTTTTTACTAAAATTAGGCACGGTTTCAACATATCTTGTCTAGGGTTTACTCCTAAACACTACAATGTTCCTATTTCATCCATATAACAAGCATGCATCAACAAATTTCGAACACCCTAAATTCATGAGAATTTCAAGTAGAGAATTAACATCAAATTTTACATACCTTACAACCCCCTTGCAATGGGGATCAGTAATCTATGCTCGATTTTCGTTTTGGACCAGATTTGCACCTCCAATTTGAGAGTTTTAGTAAGGATTTTAGGGTTAGAAGAAACCCAGATCGCCTCCTGCTTCTTTGTACGACTAGACATCCCCAAATGGGGTGTTTGGTTTTTGTTTTAATTAAATTAGCAACATAAGTTTCGATTTTAACATCTTTGGCCCCTCCATTTTCCTTAGTTCATAATTTAAGTGTTTTAACCCACTCATAAGTCACTATCTAACTAGGTTAGAATTATTCCTAGTTAGCTTAGTAGGTTCGGGAAGTCGTAACCCGTTTTACTTTAAGTCCCGTTAAATCGGGCCTTTTATAAACTTAATTACTTAAAACTTTGATTCGTTTTTATTTAATATTAGGATTTCTTATTTAAATCCAAATATTTGCCGGGTTATTTTTACTAATAACGGTACGTTACCCGTCTTTTAGTATTAACAGAGTTTAATTACCAAGCCCGTTTTTGGGGTGTTACATTTTGGAATCCTATAAATACCCCTGTCATTGTCATTCTTTCCATTTCTGGAAACTCTCTGTCCGAACCATTCGTGCTCCTCACCTTTTCTTCGATTTCTCTCCATCCGGGTAAGATCTCGTCCCAAATCTTGTACTTTCTTGATCTACACGCACTCCTACACCTTTCTATCTTTTAAATCTTAACTTTTAACCGTGAAATCACTAGATTTCGGGTGTTCTAAGGTGACGTCACCATGTGTTCTTCAAGAACTTCATGTTTTGACTTCAATCCACCAAGAACAACCGAGATCTAACCGATTTCCACGCAAACATACAAAGATCTTGTAAAGATCTCGACACAAGAATGGTGAAAAAGGATTGAAAGATGGTTTCTAACTTTCTTTCAACTCTTTTACACTCAAAACCGATAGAATCGGACCTGGTTCTAGTCTCCTGCTCATACATAGTGTTGTACTAGTCCAAGATCTGGATTCTACTCACGAGACCACTGATTCCGAGTTAAACAAGAACAACCGTCCTGAGCCGGTAACCGGCCGAACTAGGGTGATTCCTGGTCGGTCTGGTCACTTGGGTCGAAACGGAGTCCTATTGGTTAACACGTTGTCACAACGTCTCGATAAAACGACAAACGACCAAAAACCACCAAGTGTAAGACAAACGGAACAATCGGAACGGAATGCTGTCCGATCGGACTGCTGTCCGAACGGATAGGTTATCCGAACGGATTGTTATCCGAACGGATCACACTTGGGACCCATACTTGAACAACCTTACCTGAAGTTTGAGTATCGAACGAATTGCAATTCGATCGGACGACCATCTGACTGGATTACTCTTCGGATCATGAGATACTAAGACTTCAAAGACTTAAACAATTTTCAACATGTTGAATAACAAGGTTGCCATCCGATCGGATTGCCATCCGATCGAATGACGCTCTGTTGTGAAACTTGAATTCAGTAAGTAACCTCATCACTAAGTCGCTGTCCGACCGGACCACTGTCCGACCGGATGACCATCCGAACGGATTGCCATCCGCACGACTAGTCATCCGATCGACCGACTTGATGGATAGAGATACTTCAATGCATTCAAAATACTACAACGAAAACTTCAAAAGCCAAACCATCGTACACAAACACATTCTCCTCATAGGAAGAAACAATCCACTCGAATCGTCATCCGACCGGACAAGCTGTCCGACCGGATGACCATCCGAACGGATTGTTATCCGCACGGATTACTATCCGTTCGGATTACCATCCGATCGAACCACTATCCGACCCATTTGCACTTTGCACCATTTGACGCGTAAAACGTCACTTATCGTTATGCTATCAAATCTATTCAGGCTGACCTTACTCGTTAAGCGCTCCCTTCAATCCATCAACCGCTGTGAGTATACGCGATCCCTTTTTACTTTAAGCACTTTTGGGTGTTACATACGTTACAACTATTCAAATCACATCAATCACACTACTCAATACTATTTGAACGCTAACCGTTAATGCATGTTATACGTGGCTTATGAATGCTTGTTTGTTATGTTTACACATGGAATGCTGTCTACCTGCCTTAGCAACGATAGTACTATAGTTTGGACTCAGCACCCGTTCACACGGGGGTTGTTAAGGACAATTACTTGCATGGATTACGGTGGTAATCATGTATTACGAACTGCCTCAAGCAGTCAACCCGCAGTCATTGGTATCGATGGATCTATGTCGATAACTAACGTGCTTCATCTCACTATGTGTACGTGCTGGTTATGCGTAAACGAATTCGAACTCTATGTGCTATTATCAAACTTGTATGCTCACCTTTACATTTTATGTATTGACATTATTTTAACGTATGTGACAGGTGCTTAGGACGCACACTTGGTAGGAATTTGAAGCTAGAATAAAGCTTTAGAGCCCAACAAATAGTTGTCTGTAGTGGTCAAACTAAGGGTCTCTAGAAGCAGATAAACAATTGCTGTCTATTTAAATCTGAGTTGTTGGAACATAATATTTGCCTGGATTTTATCTGTAATAATTATTTTGCTGTTTGAGATACGGTATGGGATGTATTATTTAAATTGAATAGTATTGTTAATTGTTATGGAAACTTCTGGACAATCTGTTTCGCTCAGTGCCATGCCCTGATGTTTCCGCCATCGGTTGGGGTGTGACAGATTGGTATCAGAGCCATAACTATAGGGAATTAGGCAAGACTCGACCTAGTCCGGATCGATGTCTTAGAAACCTAGTCTATAGTTAGGAACCAACAGACCGATTTATGCATATCCAGTAGGGATTATATACGAGCTTATTTCTCGCTATTCTCGCTTATGCTACACTATCACTACACTTGAATTTACAGCTATAAATAGGTGATAAAGTCAAGATTAGGGGTGAAAACCACAAACTCTTGACTAAATTGCTTGAATTAAGGCTGTTTTATCAACTTATCAATGATTTCTCCTTTCTTTTCAATAACGAACGCCTGTTCAACGGGGGAATTATACCAAATCAGGAGTGAAATCCATATTTTGATGAATAATCTCATCTATTTTATCAAAAACAGGGACGAAGTTGTTGAGCCAGGGGTGAAACCCTAACCTTGACGACTTGTTCCGCGCATTTTATAAAACTCCCACCAAAGTCTCGACGGACTCCAACGACCTGAAGTCACGACATGACTAACGGGATGTGTGCCAAACGCCCACGAATCGAGGCAAGGACACAGTCCAGAAAGTCAAACGTAGACGACAAGTCCTTGCGAATAGTTGAATCGCTTTGGTTAGTCGAAGTCTACTAGCCGCAGACAGTCTATCTCTCGATTTTTACGTGCTTCAATTCTGAGCCCGCAACTGCTGACTCTGATAATTCGTCGATTTTATGAGTTTATATGTGTGTTTACCTGTTTATGTGTTTAAATTTTTGGAATTTACTCGATTTCGCTTTCACTTCGATCGACACATATGACTCGCACTGCTTTTCTACCTCAAAACATTAACAAATCGCGGAATTTTGGATGACTTTATGCTACGATATACTACGCTATTCTCGAACGATCGCAGACTTTGAAATATAGGTTTCTGTTTTCTAACTGCCTCTAGTAATTAATTGCGTATGTGCTTCCTTGCTTCTGTGCGTTACATGATTGGGTGTTATGTGATTATGTGCTCTACGTGCTTATGTGATTTTGTGGTTATGTATCTGTGTGTTATGAGAATATGCATATTCCTGAGCTTTAGTAGTAGTAGACGTGTGAGGTGAGATTCGAATATATGTGTTGAGTCCTGTGACAATGTCTGTTGCAGACAATGTCGGCTGGATCCCGTCATCCCTCACTTTCTCGGCAAGAAAAGAGAGACAAACGCCTTGCTGCCATCATCGCTAAAAGTGTAGCAAAGGCCGTGAGTGATGTTTATGAGAATGCCAGCAAATTGTCTGAGGAATCGAGAACCGAAGCTCCTAAAGCTACCGCGAAGACCTTCAATTTCAAGCAATTCAAGTCATGTGGGCCAAAAGAATTCACTGGCGAGGGAGGTCCAACTGCATTATTCCACTGGTTTGATTCCATTGAGGTTACTCTGCGACAGAGTGGTTGCCCTGATGACCTCCGTACTCTGAATGCTACCGGCGTTTTCCAGTCCCGTGCACTAGACTGGTGGACGGCCGAGAGGAACAAGCGAGGGAACGATGCAGCCTACGGTCTGTCGTGGGACGAGCTCAAGGAAGTTATGCTAGAGGAATTCTGCCCTCCTCACGAACGTCAAAAGCTAGAAGATGAATTTTGGCACATACAGCAAAAGGATGGTGACAATGCTGGTCTCACTGCTCGTTTCAAACAGCTCAGCATTATCTGTCCCGACCAAGTCAAGACTCCAGACATGGCAATCAAGAAGTACATCCGGGCCCTGCCCGACTGCGTTGCTGATTTCGTGCAAGCGGCTAAGACTACGACGATCGAGGAAACTTATCTACTAGCCGCTGAAATCAACGACAAGCGGGTTAAGGCTGGTGTCTGGAATAAGACTTTGAAGCATCTGCATCAAGCTACCATCACCGCACCAACTGCCAAACCCACCTCCTCGAGCAACAAAAGGAAGAACAAGAGGAAGAACAGCTCTAGCAACAAGAACTGTGCGATCACTGCTGCACCAGTTCAAGATGTACCAGCTCAACAGCGCCAAGTGGTAGCGCCTGTGGCCAATGCACCTTTTGCTAACCGTGCATACACTGGACCACATCCGCTCTGCCCTACTTGTACCTACCATCACCCGACTACCATTGCTTGCCATTTTTGTGCTCATTTCAACGTATATGGCCATTTTACTGCTAACTGCCGTATTCGACAAGCTCATGCTCATCAAGCTCTACTCACCGTCCCACAGGGTCAACAAGCTCCTCCGGCACCCGCAGTCAAAGCCAGAGCCTGCTTCGCATGTGGCGATCCTAACCATTTCGCCAACGTGTGCCCAAATAGGGTTGTGAAACAAGAGCCCCAGCAACAACAGCAGCAACAACACCAACAACAACAGCAGCAGCAACAACAACAGGCCGCACGCGCTAGAACTTTCAACATCAACGTGCGCCAAGCCTAAGCCGACAACAACGTGGTTAATGGTACGTTCCTTGTGAATGGTATTTATGCATCATGTTTGTTTGATACTGGAACCGATAATTGCTTTGTGTCGTTCGAATTCGAGAAGCTCCTTAATCGTAAACGCTCGAAACTCTCTTCGACGTTCGATGTAGAAGTCGCCACTGGAAGAACTGTCGCCGTCAATTCCGTTATTCGTGATTGTACTCTTAAGCTCAACAATCACATCTTCCCAATCGACCTCATTCCGATGCAACTCGGAAGTTTCGATGTCATAGTAGGCATGGACTTCCTCGCGAAAACCATGCTGAAGTTGTGTGTTATGATAAGATGATTCGATTCTCGCTCGCGAATGGTGATTTATTGTGTGTATACGGTGAAACCGCCTCGAAAGGGCTCAAACTCATGTCATGTGTCCAAGCTAGCAAGTATCTCCGCAAGGAATACAGAGCTTTCTTGGCGAACATTGTAGTAGCGGAGAAGGAAAAGAAAGAGAAGAAGGAAGTGAAAGACGTTCTTGTGGTTCGTGAATTTCCTCATGTGTTTCCTGATGATCTTCCAGATTTGCCACCAAGTCGTGATATCGACTTTCGTATCGACCTCATTCCTGGAGCTAATCCTGTTGCCAAAGCCCCTTATCGACCCGTGCCATCCGAAATGCGTGAACTCTCAAACCAACTCCAGGAATTACTTGAGAAAGGCTTGATTTGCCCAAGCACCTCTCCATGGGGCACTCCTGTCCTTTTCGTCAAAAAGAAGGATGGGTCGTTCCGGATGTGCATCGACTATCGGGAATTGAATAAGTTAACTATCAAGAACCGCTATCCCCTACCCCGTATTGACGACTTGTTTGATCAGCTACAAGGTGCTACGTGTTTCTCAAAGATCGATCTACGTTCAGGCTATCATCAACTACGCATACAAGAGGAGGATATACCCAAAACCGTGTTTCGCACCCGATACGGTCACTACGAATTCGTTGTTATGCCTTTTGGCTTAACCAACGCACCAGCGGTTTTCATGGATCTGATGAATCGCGTGTGTAAACCATATCTCGACCGTTTCGTCATCGTATTCATCGACGATGTTTTGATCTATTCCCAATCGAAAGCCGAACACGCGCAACATCTACGTTTGGTTCTCGAGTTACTCCAGGGGAACCAACTCTATGCCAAGTTCTCCAAGTGCAAATTCTGGTTGGAGGAAGTTCAGTTTCTGGGTCACGTCGTTAATAGTCGAGGTATTCATGTCGATCCCGCGAAGATTGAAGCCGTTAAGAGTTGGATTACACCAAAGAATCCGTCCGAAGTCCGTTCTTTCCTCGGACTAGCGGGCTATTATCGACGATTTATCGAATGATTCTGGAAGATTGCTGTGCCGCTTACCACTCTCACGCATAAAGATCAGCCTTTTGTCTGGGGAACCAAACAAGAGACTGCCTTTCAAACCCTCAAGCATAAGCTTTGCAATGCTCCTGTTCTCACCTTGCCTGACGAAAATGACGATTTCATTGTCTACTGTAATGCTTCCAACCTTGGTCTTGGTTGTGTTCTCATGCAACGGGACAAGGTCATAGCTTACGTATCTCGTCAGCTCAAAATCCACGAGAAGAACTATACAACCCATGATCTCGAGCTAGGCGCGGTTGTTTTTGCATTAAATATTTGGCGACACTACCTGTATGGTACCAAGTGTACGATCTTCACCGATCATAGGAGCCTACAACATATCTTTAATCACAAGGAACTTAATATGCGTCAACGCCGATGGGTAGAACTTCTCAACGATTACGAGTGTGAGATCCGTTATCACCCAGGCAAGGCAAATGTTGTTGCCGACGCACTTAGCAGACGCAGCTATTTGCTTAGCACTTGTAATGTTCAAGCCCCACACGATCTCGAAACCCTTATTCGTGAAGCCCAGCATGCGTGCTTTAATGAACGTACACTGAAGAGGGAACGAATCTATCACGATGGAGCCCAGCTTGTGAGCAAATCCAATGGGATATTCCACTTTCTGGACCGAATCTGGATCCCAAAGCGGACCAATTTGCGACAGATCCTGATGGACGAAGCCCACAAATCCCATTATTCTATTCACCCCGGTGCTGACAAAATGTACCAGGATCTTCGCTACAGGTACTGGTGGCCCGGCATGAAAAGGGATATTGCCCTCTACGTTGGAAAATGCATAACTTGTGCAAAAGTCAAGGCTGAACACCAAAGACCCTCTGGCTTACTCGAATAACCACCAATTCCTATCTGGAAGTGGGAAAGTATAGCTATGGATTTCATAAAGAAGCTTTCGCACACGTCATCAGGTCACGACAACATTTGGGTTGTTGTTGACCGTTTGACTAAATCAGCTCACTTTCTGCCTATACGAGAAGACTACAAGGTATAACGATTAACCAGAATCTACACCGACGAGATCATTTGTAATCATGGGACGCCTCGTGACATCATCTCTGATCGCGATGCTCGGTTTACCTCGCGACTGTGGGAAACGTTTCAAACGGCACTCGGTACATCGCTTAATCTAAGTACCGCTTTCCACCCGCAAACCAACGGTCAGACTGAAAGAACGATTCGTACTCTTGAAGACATGCTCCGTTCGTGTGTCATAGACTTCGGAGGTAATTGGGATAAATACATGCCGTTAGTCGAATTCTCGTACAACAACAGTTATCATTCTAGCATACAAATGGCACCATTCGAGGCTTTATACGGAAGGAGATATCGATCGCCTATTGTGTGGCACGAGATCGGTCACTCGCAACTAACCGGTCCTGAGCTACTGCAAGAAACGACAGACAAAATTTTCCAAATCCGGGACAACCTAGTGAAAGCTCGGAATCGACAGAAAAGTTACGCCGATAAACGACGCAAGCCCCTTGAATTTGGCGTTGGCGACTGCGTACTCCTAAAAGTTTCACCTTGGAAGGGTGTGGTCCGATTCGGCAAGAAAGGGAAACTAGCGCCTCGATATGTTGGACCTTTTAAGATTCTGGAAAGGATCGGAAAAGTCGCCTACAGACTCGAACTACCGGAGGAACTTAGTAACGTCCACCCGACTTTCCACGTGTCAAACCTCCGAAAGTGCCTAGCCAACCACGACTTACAAGTCTCTCTCGATGACCTGCAAGTAAACGAAACATTACACTTCGTGGAGAAGCCTGTCGAAATCATGGATCGCCAAACCAAGCAGCTCAGACGCTCTCGCATTCCTATTGTGAAAGTACGATGGGAAGGAAAACGAGGCGCAGAGTTCACTTGGGAACTCGAAAGCAACATGAAGGCGAAGTACTTGCAGTTGTTTAAAAAGAAAGTCTAGAGAGAGAAAGTGACATCGTGATTCAGGTGCTTTGTACGATTTCATATCAATCAATAGAATCACCGATTATATTACGTTCTAGTGTGTTCAGTCACATTCATGTACGGATTCCGCACGTCACACGTTCGGTTCGCAATCGTTTCGGAGTCAAAACCGGTCCGAACAGAAAATTCTCAAACGTGATTCACGGTATTGTACAGCTTCCAGCTTAATTTCGGGACGAAATTCCCTAAACAATGGGAGGCTGTAACACCCTGTGTTTCCATAAGTCAAAGTCAAGGTCAAAGTCAACGACCGATTGTACGAATTTGACTTATAGTAATTTCCTTATTTTAATTGTATTATGTGGAGTAAGTGTTGTTAATTGCTAAAATCGATGTGTGTTAATCGTTATCTAATCGACTTACGACTGTGAATTATAGGAAGTAACAATGCGATAAAGTTAACTAATCGATAATCAAGCTATGCTACTTGACATCGAATCGTGATACGAACCGCAACTCGACTTAATTTGGTTATTATACGTGTGTGTGTGCCTTATGTGTTACTTGTGCGTGTTATATATATATGTTGTGGAAATCAATTGAAACTCGAATCCGAATCGAAAATCGAACTATGATAATTAGTAGTTGGGACTGAAAGTAATTTGACTAGGAAACCCTATCGTGACGAGCCGCGCGCAATCGAAATCGAAACATAAAAAATCGTCACGTCAAACAAACGAACCAAGTGCCATCCGGCCGGATAGCCATCCGACCGGATAGCCACAATGCCCCAGGTCCGGCGTCATCCGACCGGATCGTCATCCGGGCGGTACGCCATCCGATCGGATAACCCTTTCCTCTTTTGGAATCCTATAAATACCCCTGTCATTGTTATTCTTTCCATTTCTGGAAACTCTCTGTCCGAACCATTCGGGCTCCTCACCTTTTCTTCGATTTCTCTCCATCCAGGTAAGATCTCGTCCTAAATCTTGTACTTTCTTGATCTACACGCACTCCTACACCTTTCTATCATTTAAATCTTAACTTTTAACCGTGAAATCACTAGATTTCGGGTGTTCTAGGGTGACGTCACCATGTGTTCTTCAAGAACTTCATGTTTTGACTTCAATCCACCAAGAACAACCGAGATCTAACCGATTTCCACGCAAACATACAAAGATCTTGTAAAGATCTCGACACAAGAATGGTGAAAAAGGATTGAAAGATGGTTTCTAACTTTCTTTCAACTCTTTTACACTCATTACACTCAAAACCGATAGAATCGGACCCGGTTCTAGTCTCCTGCTCATCCATAGTGTTGTACTAGTCCAAGATCTGGATTCTACTCACGAGACCATCGATTCCGGGTTAAACAAGAACAACCGTCCTGAGCCGGTAACCGGCCGAACTAAGGTGATTCCTGGTCGTTCTGGTCACTTGGGTCGAAACGGAGTCCTATTGGTTAACACGTTGTCACAACGTCTCGATAAAACAACAAACGACCAAAAACCACCAAGTGTAAGACAAACGGAACAATCGGAACGGAATGCTGTCCGATCAGACTGTTGTTCGAACGGATAGGTTATCCGAATGGATTGTCATCCGAACGGATCACACTTGGGACCCACACTTGAACAACCTTACCTGAAGTTTGAGTATCGAACGAATTGCAATCCGATCGGACGACCATCTGACTGGATTACTCTTCGGATCATGAGATACTAAGACTTCAAAGACTTAAACAATTTTCAACATGATCAATAACAGGGTTGCCATCCGATCGGATTGCCATCCGATCGAATGACGCTCTGTTGTGAAACTTGAATTCAGTAAGTAACCTCATCACTAAGTCGTTGTCCGACCGGATGACCATCCAAACGGATTGCCATCTGCACGACTAGTCATCCGATCGATCGACTTGATGGATAGAGATACTTCAATGCATTCAAAATACTACAACGAAAACTTCAAAATCCAAACCATCATACACAAACACATTCTCCTCATAGGAAGAAACAATCCACTCGAATCGTCATCCGACCGGACAAGCTGTCCGACAGGATGACCATCCGAACGGATTGTTATCCGCATGGATTACTGTCCGATCGGATTACCATCCGATCGAACCACTATCCGACCCATTTGCACTTTGCACCTTTTGACGCGTAAAACGTCACTTATCGTTATGCTATCAAATCTATTCAGGCTAACCTTACTCGCTAAGCGCTCCCTTCAATCCATCAACCGCTGTGAGTATACTCGATCCCTTTTTGCTTTAAGCACTTTTGGGTGTTACATACGTTACAGCTATTCAAATCACATCAATCACACTACTCAATACTATTTGAACGATAACCGTTAATGCATGTTATACGTGGCTTATGAATGCTTGTTTGTTATGTTTACACATGGAATGTTGTCTACCTGCCTTAGCAACGATAGTACTATAGTTTGGACTCAGCACCCGTTCACACGGGGGTTGTTAAGGACAATTACTTATATGGATTACGGTGGTAATCATGTATTGCGAACTGCCTCGGGCAGTCAACCCGCAGTCATTGGTATCGATGGATCTATGTCGATAACTAACGTGCTTCATCTCACTATGTGTACGTGCTGGTTATGCGTAAACGAATTCGAACTCTATATGCTATTATCAAACTTGTATGCTCACCTTTACATTTTATGTATTGACATTATTTTAACGTATATGACAGGTGCTTAGGACGCACACTTGGTAGGAATTTGAAGCTAGAATAAAGCTATAGAGCCCAACAAATAGTTGTCTGTAGTGGTCAAACTAAGGGTCTCTAGAAGCAGAAAAACAATTGCTGTCTATTTAAATCTGAGTTGTCGGAACAGAATATTTGCCTGGATTTTGTCTGTAATAATTATTTTGTTGTTTGAGATACGGTATGGGACGTATTATTTAAATTGAATAGTATTGTTAATTGTTACGGAAACTTCTGGACAATCTGTTTCGCTCAGTGCCATGCCCCGATGTTTCCGCCATCGGTTGGGGTGTGACAAAAAATTTCAAAGTGTGAGTTTTGGTTAGAACAAGTATAGTTTCTTGGACATTTAGTTAATCATGAAGGAATTCATGTGGATCCCACAAAAATCGAGGCAATTACCAAGTGGAAGACCCCTGAGTCACCAACCGAGGTTAGAAGTTTCTTAGGATTGGCAGGTTATTATAGAAGATTTATTCAAGATTTTTCTAGAATAGCCATTCCCTTAACTAAGTTAACCTGTAAATCCATTAAGTTTGAATGGGGACCAAAGCAAGAAGAAGCCTTTAGAATTCTTAAGCAAAAATTAACCCATGCACCCATAATAGCATTACCAGAAGGAATTGAATACTTTGTAGTCTATTGTGACGCTTCTAAATTTGGTTATGGATATGTGTTAATGCAACGTCAAAAGGTTATAGCTTACGCCTCTAGACAACTTAAGAATCATGAAGAGAATTATTCAACCCATGATCTTGAACTAGGAGCTATAATTTTTGCCCTTAAGATTTGGAGACATTACCTCTATGGTAGTAAGTTTACTATTTTCACCGATCATAAGAGTTTAAGGTATGTTTTTGGACAAAAAGAGTTGAATATGAGACAAAGACGCTGGATGGAGATGCTTAGTGATTATGATTGTGATATCCAGTATCATGCAGGAAAAGGAAATGTAGTGGCGGATGCTTTAAGCCGAAAGTATCACGAAAAGCCAAAAAAGGTACGTTCTCTTAAATTAAATCTACAAGTAGATTTAAATGAACAGATTAGAAAAGCACAAAAATCAGTAATCAAGGAGGATACTGAAAAATTAAAAGGAATGATCAAGGAATTAGAACAAGGAACAGATGGAATTTGGAGATTCCATAAGAAGAGAATGTGGATACCTAAATTAGGAAACCTACGCCATCGTATATTAGAAGAAGCCCATAAGTCTAAGTATACGATGCATCTAGGAAATGATAAAATGTATCAGGATTTAAGAAATAATTTCTGGTGGATAGGAATGAAAAAGGACATAACAGCCTATGTTTATAAATGTTTAACTTGCTCACAAGTTAAAGCTGAACACCAGAAACCCTCAGGATTGTTACAACAGTTAGAAATGCCAGTGTGGAAATAGGAATTGATAACAATGGATTTTGTTACTAAATTACCCAAAACAAAGAAAGGTAATGATACAATCTGGGTGATTGTAGACAGAATAACGAAGTCAGCTCATTTCCTACCAATAAAGGAAACTTTCAGTAAGGAACAGTTAGCTAAATTGTATGTAAATGAAATAGTTTCATTACATGGAATTTCTTTATCAATTGTTTCTGACAGAGATAGCCGTTTTACCTCTCATTTTTGGACAAGTTTCCAAAAAGCCATGGGAACCAAGTTGAATCTAAGCACAACTTATCATCCGCAAACGGACGAACAAAGCGAAAGGATAATTCAGACGATGAAAGACATGCTTAGAGCTTGTGTAATTGATTTCGGAGGTAATTGGGACGATCATTTACCGTTAATAGAATTTTCTTATAATAACAGTTATCACACAAGTATCAATGTTGCACCATTCGAAGGACTTTATGGACGAAAGTGCCGAACACAGTCTGTTGGGCAGAAATTGGGGAAAAGCAACTATCTGGACTTGAGATAGTGCAGGAGACGACCGACAAGATCATCCAAGTCAAGGAATGGCTAAAAGCAGCATGTGATCGACAGAAAAGCTATGCTGACAACAGGCGAAAACCGTTGGAATTTCAGGTAGGAGACAAAGTGTTATTGAAAGTCTCTCCTTGGAAAGGAGTGGTGAGATTCATCAAAAGGGGAAAGCTAAGCCCCAGGTATATTGGACCTTTTAAGATTATTAGAAAAATAGGACCTGTAGCCTATCAGCTACAACTGCCAGAGGAAATGGCAGGAATACATGATGTATTTCATGTGTCTAATCTCAAGAAATGCTTAGCTGATGAATCACTAGTAGTGCCTCTCAAGGATATAGAGGTAAATGAATAACTCAAGTTTGTAGAAAGGCCTCTACAGATTGAAGACAGGAAAGTCAAGAACCTCAAGCACAAGAGATTAGTTCTGGTCAAAGTGAAGTGAAGTGGGATTCCAAAAGAGGACCAGAGTACACATGGGAACTTGAATCAGAAATGCAAAGAAAATATCCACACCTGTTCCAGTAGACCTCGAGGACGAGCTCTAATGCAAGGTGGGGAGGATATAACAACCCTCCAGAATTTTTCCGACACCCTAATATATTTTAAAATACCCCTATATGTCCTAAAATACACCCAGTATGTGAAAACCGAGCTCAAAATACAATATAACATTAAAAATAAAATAAAAACAAAAAATTTATATCGCTCGCGGGCCGCGTAAGACCACATAAGGGTCTACGCGGGGCGCGACAGCCCATCAACGCGGCGAAACCCTGAGCCGACACGTGTCATCAATGTGTTGAACCTATGCTTGTGACCCGGATCAGCTACGCCGTAGACCCTCTACTACACGGGCCGCGTAAGCCTTAAGCTTACCTTACGTGGGCCGCGAGAGAACCATATTTCAGCCCTATATAAGAGGGCATCGGGCCTTCAGTCGAAATTTGCTCACGAACGTTTTCTTTCTAAATTCTGAAGATTTAATATAATTCTCGGGTATAATACCCCCTAAATAACAAAGCTCTGCTCCGTTTTAAGTATCATAACCCCTGGATACGTATTAGATATGCTACCTGATTGATATAGGGTTCCGTAACGGCTGTCGTGGTTCTGCCCGACGTAGTCGTTGGAACGCCGTCTCGGGGAGGGTATTACTAATGTTAAAATGGGTTATTATACTAACACGTGTGCATTTGTGTAAATTATAGATTTTCACCAGGAAACCCTAAAGGATAATCTAAGACAGCAATGTGAGTAATCTCCTTTTTGTAAATTGTTTTTACAAAACCTCACACGATTAATTATATATTAAACAGTTATTGAGTATTTGTAAGGATACAATTATCGTCGGTATGTTGGGGTTTTGTATACAAAATTTGTTACTGCCTTGCGAGGGGTAACATTTCCACAAGTCGGGTTGACAGTACCGTGGGTGATAATTGATATGACTTGGAAACAAATATAACTGCGAGACCGCCCTCAATACTATACAATGGTTTTTATTAAACTTGATTAAACTGGGATTCACTCACCAGTATTTCCCACTGACAAAATGTTTTTAAAACGCGTTTCAGGTAACAAAATGTGAAAGCCAAATAGAAGCCAGCTGGACAGCACTGAAACCTTGGAGAAGTGGCAATAAAGTTACCTAAACAAAATAGACGTTTTTATTAAATAAAACAGGGTTTATCCATATGAAAATGTGTGTACTTGAAACTTGGTATTTTTCGCATGTGTTTAATATATTAAAAGCGTGGTATTTTACTCTGATAAAATATTTCCTAACTACGGTCCTGATGTAAATTCCGCTGCCAAAATTGAATAAATACCAGATACCACCGAAACTGACTCGCGGACGCCCGTTCCCGGGAGTTAGGGATCGGGGGTTGCGACACCTTAGCCTTATTAATTGAGCAAGTAGTCATGCAAATGCCATATTACGACTTGATAGTAGGCACACGTGTGAACATCTAGTTGATGCATCAATTAAGACCATAAAATATCTAAATGGTCCACTAGAAGGATGTATAGGTCCACAAATATCCCCATGTATTCTTTCCAGAAAATCAAGGATTCAGTCCCCACCTTCATTGGTGATGGGCGAGTAATCAACTTCCCTTGTGAACATGCAACACATGTAATATCCTTGGACTGAAGAATCTTATGGTTCTTCAAAGAATGCCCAACTGAATTTTCTATAATGTTTTGCATCATTGTTAATCCGGGATGGCCTAACCGATCATGCCATATGATAAAATTCTCTTGGTCTATAAACTTCGTGTTTATGACTGCATTTGATTCGATTGCATTAATTTTAGTATAATACAAACCAGAGGCAAGTGCGGGCAACTTTTCTAACACATGCTTTTTACCCGAACCAATATTTGTGATATGGAGGTACTCATCATGTCCCTCAGATGTAGTCTCAAGATGATATCCGTTTAAACGAACATCTTTAAAACTTATTAGATTTCTTTGAGACATTGGGGAAAATAACGCATTGGTTATTTTAAATGGTGTTCCACCTGGCAATACTACATAAGCTTCTCCAAAGCCTTCAATTAATTTTGATTTCCCAGATATAGTACCAACATTTGCCTTTTTCATGGTTAAAGTAGAGAAATAATTCTTTTTCTTAAGAATTGTATGCGTTGATGCGCTGTCTATTAGACATATATCTTCTCCATTAATAGGGATCTTAGTTAAACACTCCATATGCTTCAAAACAAAACAAATCATATAAATAAAATGTCTAACATGCTTCAAACATAACAAATCCCAAAATGTTTCATACGCATAAAAACAAAACAAAATACTCAAACAAAATGTCTTAAAGAAATGAAGGAAATAACATCACTTAAAAACTAATAATTCATATGTAAGGAAAATTGCAAGCATTCAACTGGGTTGTATCAGCCACGATATCACCAGAATCCAAGTTAGTTGGCTCAATAAGGAAATCATCATAATCCAGATTAGTTGTATCATTATGGTCTTTATGACCATCAGTGACATCAACATTTGCAAGCTCATATGTAAAATTTGTCTCTATTCCTTTTGCTTTGTCTTTGATGGATTGTTGATAAAGTTCCACCAAGTGTTTGGCCGTACGACAAGTCTTCGACCAATGATTGTTACTTCCACATCGGTAACATGCATTCGATGAAGATCCCACCTTCTTTTTATTTTTTTCATCACTGGATTTATTTTCATCATTATGCCACTTTTGGTGGGTCCCTTTGTTTTTAAACTGAGCACTATGATAATTTCCTCAGCCACGTCCACGGCCATGACCACGGCCACGGCCATGACCACGACCACGATGATAACCTCGACCACGTCCGTAACTTTCACTTTAGCCATTATATGTTGCCACATTAGCTTCAGGGATTGAGGTTGCTCCAACCGGACAAGTCTCATGATTTTTCATTAAGAGCTCATTGTTTTGCTCGGCCACAAGCAAACATGATATTAACTCACTATATTTGGTGAAACCCCTTTCACGATATTGTTGTTGCAGTATCACATTCGAGGGGTGAAAGGTTAAGAATGTTTTTTCCAACATTTCCTTATCAGTAATATTTTCACACATAGAATCAATTGTGATGTGATTCTAAACATTGCCGAGTTGTACTCGCTTATAGACTTAAAGTCTTGCAACCTTAAATTGATCCACTCGTAACGAGCTCTTGGTAATATTACCATTTTCTGGTGGTCATACCTTTCTTTCAGGTTGGTCCAAAGGACAAGCGGATCCTTGATAGTGAGATACTCACTTTTCAAAGCCTCATGAATATGATGACGTAAAAAGATCATGGCTTTTGCCTTATCTTGGGTACTTTCTTTATTTCCTTCTTTAATTGTTTCACCCAGATTATTGGCATTCAAATGTATTTTAGCATCCAATACCCATAACAAATAATTTTTCCCAGTAATATCTAAAGCCATGAACTCAAGTTTTGCAATATTTGTCATGATAAACTGTATTAAAAAGATACATGTGAATTAAAACTATAAATAACATATAGATTATATATAACCCGTATAATAATTTTACATTTACATATTTCTAACACACAACTTCTAATATATGAATATTTGTGATATTAATAATATCCAGTAATTAGTTAATTATCTAACACATATAATTAAATTAAAACTATCGAATTTTCATAGAAAATTTTTGCAATATCCAGTGGAGAAACTAGTGTAGTATTGACTTGTAAGTTTTGTTATTATAACAGAATTGTATTATAATATAGTGTTATACATCTTATATCCTCATAGCATTATAATCAAATATAATATAAGACTATAATATAACAGTGATTTATAGTTACAATATAAACACCAAAAACCATATATTCGTAAACAGAATATATGTTGATTTATATTTTGAGGTAAATCAACCAATAAGTAACTCTTACTTAAACGCTTAAATTATTGATTTGTTTACTAAAAATATTTGAATTTATAATTTAAAAATATAAAAATATACCGAAGCAATCGAATCAAATATCACATAATTTATTGAGAGCGTGTTTCAATAATATAGATAGACGTTGAATTTTGTGGCCAACCAATAAATCATGTGATTCACCTAAGCACTAAATTGTGGTTCCACATGATTCAAGTTAATATGTCAAATTTACGAATGAAAAATAAGTTTTATTTCAAATTATAGATAAGTTAGATTATTAAGTTGATGAATAAGAACCCGCAATCTTTTTCTTGTTCATACTAAAAAAAAAAACAAAGATTTGGTTGGTGTTTTTGAAAACCAAAGTTTATGATTTGGTTTTAGTTTTGTGTTTTCTGAAAAACCAAAAACTCTAACACAACCCACAATCGTATAAATTACAATATGGATTATGTA
This sequence comes from Helianthus tuberosus, assembly GCA_030545235.1. Lineage (NCBI taxonomy): Eukaryota > Viridiplantae > Streptophyta > Magnoliopsida > Asterales > Asteraceae > Helianthus > Helianthus tuberosus. The sequence continues at coordinate 84,831,360 of CM060394.1, forward strand.
TGAGTGTGATAAATAATGATAAAATAATTAGAGAATATGATATACCTTATGATGTGTGATCCAAAGCAAGCGTGCTGATAACGTGGTATGAATAAGCATAATAGCAAGAAGATGAGAAGAGATGTTGGGAGAGAAAGAGATGTTTATTATTAATGGTGCATCTTTTACATTAGAATACATTGAGTATTTAAAGGGGAAAAGACTTGAAAAACAAGTTGGACTATATTAGGAATTGATAATCATAATATCATTAATTATTTATAACAATTGTTATTATTTCTCAATATTCTCTCTAAAAATCTTCAATTTCAGGTATTTGATATTTTTGGCATTTCCATGGCTTCCCGGTTCAAATCTTCAAGAAGAAATTAATTAAATAAATGAAGCTTCTAAGTTTTTCAAGTGGTAATACTAATGTATGAGTGCTTTTTGCACTATTATAAAATGAATAAATGAGGGAGATATAGTATAAGAAACATATTAGATTTGTGTAATATTTATTTTGCTGTTTTTTTTTTGTCTTATTGACAAACATATACGGAGCAAAGATAATAAACATGCGAGATTCACGTATCCTATGACTTATGAGTATAAACTAGATGTTTACACCGCGCTATGCGCGGTCGCAGGGGCGGATTTAGCATGGTTCTATGGGTTCCTAGAACCCATTCGATTTGAGGAAAATGGAAAAAATTAGTGTAAACCTTATATGATTTGGAAAAAAATAATGAAAATTAGTGAAAAACTACTAAAAGGAACCAAGTGGAATCCGACCCTGGATCCGCCACTACGCGATAAAAGACACTTTCACAAATTACAAATTTTATCAGAGTTTGAACTTAAGTAAAACCATAACCTATTTAAATTATTATAAATCAATTAAAATGTTTTGAAGAAGACTATAATAATATGCGATTCTAATGTCTTCGTTCCACATTATTGCAATTTGATAATGGAAAAACTTAATTGTAGTATTGGGAAAACAAAACACTTGAGTATTGAAGGTATCTAAACGTCCGAACAATACACAAAAGTCAAGTCACCAACTTTTTGACTACCTCATTGTTCAAATCCATTTTGAAAGCTAATACACTGGTAACCCTTCCACCAAACACAACCACCAGTCCACCACCACCTATTGTCGCCCAGGACCCGCTTGTCGCCGCCTTCCATCGCCATCACCGGCCGACTGTCAACACCCTAAGCACCAAACTGCCACCGCGACCATCATCACTACAACACAACCACCTAGCCAAAACCACAAACAAACCATGTAAATTCTTGCCTCTCTCTCTCTTATATATGACCAGCAAAACTTAGACTCCATTGATTCTGATACACACCTTTGGTTGTTTCCTCATCTTTCCAACGGCAGATTGCCCCCACTGCCGCTCCAGAAAAACAATCTACACCGCTCCCCTTCCTCAATCCCTTGGCGGCCAAACTCAAACCACAAAACCCCCACCGCCTAACCGCCACCATCATCGAACACACCACCACCACCAAAACACAGCCACTGTCACCATCACACCAACACCACGATGTGAAGTAGGGTTTTGGCAGAAAGTCAAACGAAAATGTAGAAACCTTAGTGGCCAAAACGTAAAATTCTAAAACCATACTATTGTTCATTATGTTTTGAAGTAGGGTTTTCGCACTGTCGGCTCCGCCGCTCTCCGGCCGAAAACAGTGTGCGAGAGAGAGAAAACGAAGGGGGTGGGGGTGTCATAGGAAGGAGAAGAGTGTTGGGGGTGTGTGCGTGTCGTCTGACCGGGTATACCGACGCCGGAATCCCTCTGGCGACCGGAGGTGTGAGAGAGCAGAGAAGATGTTCTGGTGTTTGTGTGAACTTGTAAAACTAAGGTGGCCCAAAACCTAAAAGTGAAAAGGGTACTGGCGCATTCATACGATGTTAATTGATATATATAATAATGTGAAATCGTTCTGGAATAACAATAATGTAGTGTTTGGTACGCAGGAATGAGAGTTGGAATGGAATGGATGATTACAAGGTAATGAATAAAAGGGTGTTTGGTTGGTCAATGGAATGGAATCACCCATTCCAAAATGCATTCCATTCCCTCAAAATCATTCCTTCCACCCCCCATGTTTTTTTCCCATTCCATCCCCTCTTGCACCCATTCACCAACATCACCACAACCCACCACCTTCGCCATAACCCACCACCACCACCACCCACCACCGACGTCATCGCCGCCACCCGCCACCACCTCACCCCGACAGCCACCGCCGCCGCCGCCACCCACTCGCCACCGTTATCACCCACAGCTGTGACCAACCGCTAACGACACTCGTCGCCGCCGCCCACCACCATCGTCGACGCCACCACCACCACCAACCGCCGCCGCCACCAATCGCCACCTCTGCTGCCACCCACCACCAACGACCACCTTGCCACCACCACCACTCATCGTCGCCGTCGCACCGCCACTCGCCGCCACCACCACCACCACCACCCATCGCCGCCGCCGATACCCACCACCGCCACCTATAACCACCCACAATCACTACCACCGACCACCATCACCACCACCACTCACCGATGATTTTATTACTCCGTTTTTCTTGCCTACCGAACAATACACAATAATAACTCATTCCATTCACACATGGTAACCAAACAAGACATGGAATGGTAATGATCCATTGCATTCCCTCGTCCATTCCATTACCTCGTCCATTCCATTACCGCATACCAAACAGACCCTAACAGTTTAACGCAGTGGAAAATTATGGCTACTTTCCTGATAGGATATCCTAAACTATAGTAAAATAAAAAACACGTCATAAACTATGTTACCAATCTAAAAGTATTAACATACACACACACATATATATATATATATATATATTTAGAGTTAAATGCTAGTTTAGTTAAAATGTTTTATTTTTCACCTATGGATCAAAAAAATGTTTCATCGTTGCCATTTTAGTTTACTAGGTTAACTTCATTCATTTTTTCTGTTAACGAGAAGGGCAATTCGGTCATTTTGGGCCCACAAACGAAAAATAAAACCTTTGGACTAAACTGGTAAAATGACCCAAACCACAGGGACTAAAATGACATTTAACTCGTATATTTATTGCGGGTCTATCCAATGAATGTATGTAAAAACGTAGGTAGAAGTGGAAAATAGCTTTTTTTTTTAAATTAAACTTCATTAACACAAACGATCTCTAGATCCCCAAGACGAGGACCTAGAAGACCACATTACATCAAGTCACAATTACACCATTCTTCCCAATTACATTTTTCCTTTTTATTCCTATTGTTATACCATAAAAAACCATAAGTCTTCACATCTGAAATGACCTCATCAATCCTTGTGATCTTGTTATTAAAAATACGGTCATTTCGGGCCTTCCAAATTCGCCAGCAACCAATAATCATCAGACCGTGGACCATGTTTCTTGTAACCGTACGAAGCCGCATACTTTTATAAATATTCGTGAGATCGTGTAAGTCACAAACGTAAAACATCGGGAACTTACACCAATTCGCAATAACTTGCCAAAGAACATTTGAAAATATGCACCCTGTAAATAGATGATCTGCCGTCTCTGTGTTATCTTCGCAAAAGACACATAAATTGTTGTCAACATGTATGTTTCTCTTGATCAAAGCCTCTTTAGTTGGAAGTCTTTCCAATCTCGCTCTCCACATAAAAACATTGCACTTTAGGGGGATCCATTTGCACCAATCGAAAATAGCCGCCGTTTGAGTCACCTCATTAGTCGTGAACCAAGCTTTAAGATTCGCCACTGTAAAATCAGAACCGGTACCATGCCACGATCATGAATCTTTCTTTTCAGAAAGCTTCACGTTCGCAAGCAAATTAAAAGAATCCGTCAATTCCAAAGTTTTGTCTAAAGATGTCGGATCGTGTTTCCATCGCCAAGCAAAGCTACTGGCACCACCCACCTTCAACACTCTATCCGACACCTTACATTGTTTCTCCATGAAAGCATCCGCCTTTGGTTGGATCCTTGGGTCCGCTTCTTTTTTTACATACCATAAGTCATAACAACTTTGGTGGTTTTTATAGTAAAACTTGTACTTGTTATGAATGTTTCATTTATGTGGTGACTCTCCACATATGTAACTCCATCTATTGATTACCTTTGTATTAATGTTTAGCTTCTATAAATAGAGGTTTCATGTAATTGGATTACATATTCAATGAATAAGAATTCTCTCATTTTCTATACTTCTCATTGTCTCTATATTATCCTTGACATATTAGATGTTGCTATTAGGCCGTTGTTTCACAACACGTTATCAGCACGAAAGTGCTCTCGTAAAACCTACTTAATCAAATTGACGATGAAGTCGTAGGCAATGAGGATGATCGGCAACACGAGGAAGAATATTCTTGGTTATTCCTGATTCTGGATTCCAACAAAGCATGGTCATGACATAACCGGTAAGAAAAAGGGTTCAATCCCACAACCTAAACAATATTCGGTCAATGGTACGTTTTCTTGTGTTTAATCTCATAACAATTAATATCGCATGAAAGCTTAATTAATGCTCTTGAAAATTTGGTATCGATACATCACGAAAAGCCATCAGTTTCCCAAACATTTTTAAGAGTAAATTAAACTAAGAAAAGTAATTTGTGCTCTTTCCTTTAGAGAATATGAAAAGATAGATACCTTTTTGTGAATTTGACAAAAAGTTTCATGCAAAAGTCAACATTACATAATATTGTATCTTTATTATTTTTAAGTTTTCAAAGTAAATTGTAAAAAAAAGCTAAATACATGTAAATAGTGAAATTCATGATACTTACCGTAATTGTAATTGATTATTGAGGATGTTGTCCAAATTATTAACCAATATGATTACACAAAATTCAAATTTACGATTTTGTCGTGTATTATACTATATGTTATTTACATATAATATATATTGGATTTTGATCTATATCAGACTTATCAACTATGGTTAAATATTTTGACGAAATGTTTTTTATTGATAGCATAATAATTGTTTCTTGCATGATGTGTTTAGATTTGTTCATGTTTATTTTATATACATATTATTTTCATGTATATACATATTAACCGGTAGCATTCTACTGAATATATATTATATGATTTAGTAAAAGAATTGTGAGTCATGTGATGTTATTGAAATTAATTCATTTATTGATCAAATCATTATTGTACAAATGTTTTGTGTTGCTCATCAATTTAAATGGATACAGTGAGATTATATATATTTGGTTAAACCTTTCTGTTTATTTAAGATCCATAGTAAATTTAAGTTAAGAGTGGTTGGTTAAAATATAGATGGGTAGAATTAAAAATAATGGTTTGTTTAGAGTTGAAAAACCATTGCCTTATGTTTATATGTTCTACTCGAATGCTAGTGTAATTGTATTATTTGATCATTAGTTTTTCCTCGTATACATGCTTGAAACGCATGGATACAAGCATTGTGAAGACTGTAAAGTAAACTTTTTGTAAACATTCAGTTTGTTTTCGTAACATGCTTTATGAATGCCAATTTCTTATATTTTAGGAAAATTAAGTAATTTGGGAGTAAAGTTGCATTGTGATATCCATATTCTTCACTTTTGTGTTTATTTGTTAAAATAAAAATTACATCCTTTTGGAGATCTCCAATGGAGGCTGGCTTCTCTCCCGACCCGGTTCGGAGGCTTAGGGATTTGTACGGCCGAGGATGCCTCTTCATATGCTTTCGTGGCTTCAAGGGCCCAATCTTGGGGTTTACAAGACCACATACTCCGAGAATGTGGTGGGGATGTTTTAGACTCCGATTACAGGAGTGCGTTGGACCGTTTGCATAGTTCTCTTCCCGACCTTGATATTGGCGGTTTCTACATTAAAGACACCGCCCCTCCTAAATCCCAGAAAATTCTGGCGAATGCCTTATATGGCGAAATTGTCAAGAGGTTTGAAGAGAAGTTTGTTTTATCCCCTCGGCAAAGAGCTGTGTTTGAATGTCTACGTGCCCCACATGCTCAGGATTTTCTGTCTGTCGCACCTATTGAAGGCTTGGGGCAACACATGTCGGCTGTGGAATACCGTGCTATTCTTAGATACCGACTGATGATTCCTTTGTTCCCAGTTGACGAGCCATGTCCGGTATGCCGCAAAGCGTGTTTGGATTCTTTCGGCGAGCACGCGATCCACTGTAAAGAGCTACCAGGGTTTAAATATCGGCATGATTGGGTGAGAGATGTGTTATGCGATGTTCTTAAGCGGGCCGGGATCTCTGCCAAAAAGGAGGCTCCAGTAAATTTCCTGACTGACCCCTTAGAGGGGAGGTCCACTTTACGTCCGGCGGACATCCTTGTGTTTGGATGGGAAGGGGGGAAACACGCTTGTGTAGATCTAACTGGAGTCTCCCCCCTTGTCGGGCTCAAGGACAAGGGCTTTGCCGTAGGGCAAGCGGTGCTCAAGGCAGAGGCGAGCAAAGTGTCAAAACATGAGAAAGCCTGCCTAGAGAATCAACATGTGTTTGTCCCGTTTGCGTTTGATACCTTTGGTGGTCTCGCTCCTGACGCTGTGCGACTTTTGAATCGGGTTCAAAAAGTCGTTAATAGTAATTCTTCGTCGCTAAAGGTTTCAAACTATGTATTTAGTAGAATTGGGTTTTCTATTCAAAAGGGGGTGGCGGCGCAACTTGTTGCCCGACTACCTGCCATTGCTTTGTAATTGCCCTATTCGTGTGGAATGATATTGCAGTTTATATCAAAAAAAAAAAAAATTTATATGAGTTATATTTAATTTAAATCCTTTTGATTCTAAAATTCTAAGTATTTAGTTTAATTAAAAGAAGATCTGACATACAACTTTAGATGTGAGATTTGGTTTGTATCAGAGTGATTTATGTAAAAGTTTTAGCTAAACCCCTAATATGAAGTCCATGTGCCGCAATGCCGCATATATAATTTATGATACACAATGTATGATATCTTGGTGTCTTTTATGAAATAGCAAAAGTATGAAACACACCTATTTATGTTGATAAAAAGATAATGATGTCTTATTGTTTTTATTAGAAATTATCAGACCATGCGTAATGGGGCGTTTTTTTTTTTAAATTTTTGCCCGAAAACGCCCAATAACGCCCACCCCCCATTACAGGGGGCGTTTTGGGGCGTTATTTTCGAAAAAAAGTGGATTCGCGTTTTAATTAAAACGCCCATGTGCATGCTTTTGTCTGACATCATGTTTGACTTAGAAGGCTCCATCCAATGAGAAGGAGTATGGTGGTATGACCTGCAGCAACTTGTTTCCTTTTTTTTTTTTTTTTTTTTTTAATAATTGGAAGGGGGCATTATAGGGCATTATGCCCACTACACCACTTTTACTATAATGCTCAAGTGTGACTAGGATGCCACATGTCACATAATGCCCCATGGTGGGGGCATTATAAATTGTTACCACTACACATGGTCTCACCGTTACAATTCGAGTAAATAGATTATAATAAAATATAACTTGTTTTGTATGATGGTATGTTATAATATTATTTTTACTTTATTTATTCTATACCATCACTATTACAGTTGTATATATCCTAGAAAGTTATTAAATATTTATATAGATATATTGGAAAACAAATAAAGACCATATTTCATCGTTTTATCACAAAAGAAAAGAGTCTAAATACTTTTAGATATGACACTTAAGTGTCATACTCCCTGATTTTATTTTTTGTTTATAGAAGGTTGTAAGATTTTAGATGGATAAATCTTATATGACTCGGTTGGATGAGACCTTTACCACTAGTCACTCCTGAGATATGCTCCTAAAGTAGCTATATCATTGAGATAATATGATAAGATTGAAATAATGTAATTATATAACGAACATCAAAAAAAATGCCGTGATCATGGACATAATTAAGAAATTTGTAATGGTCATGTTAATAATGAGATCGATCGTCAGAATTGTTACGATAGCCAGGTTAATATGAGATCAACTATCATAATTGTAATAATGGTAATGTGTTGTTCTCTCGTATAATGAGATGGGATTGACCACAAGGAATGGCAAATAAGGGAATAGTTATATGAGAATAATAATATGGAGTTAATTGCCATTTTCGCCCTTGAGGTTTTGGCACATTTGTCATTTTCGTCCAAAATGACAGTTTGGTACCATTTTGCCCCTCACGTTTGGCCATTTTTGCCATTTTCATCCAAATTTCTAACCTAGTTAAAAAGTTCTGTTAAATGAGAATTTTTTTAATTTAATTTTTTATATTTACTCTATAAAATATAATAAACAATTATGTTCTTTTTAAATAAATAAATAAAATATATGTATATATATATAAAAATACACACAGATCACCATCTCCATCTCTCTCTCTTCTCTCTCTCTTCTCCGTCTTCTCTCTCATCTCCTATCACCGCCACCACCGTTCCCCACCACCTCCACCACCATTCCCCACCGTTACCCACAAGTCCTTCGCTACTAGGAAAACTAGCATTATTTTTGGAAAAGTAAAAACCATTTTGAGTGACATACCTATAACATCTGGTCGTCATGAAGAATATATCCTTGCCACACAAGTCCTTTTGCGTGAAGTCTTGATAAAAAACAGTAAATGTGTTGTAGTTTTGAATTTGATGAGTTTTATCGTCAAGCCAATAGAATCGACAATTATACTGATTTGTACTAAAAAAATTCATACGGAATCTCCAAGAAAAAGAGTTCCCAGGGCTAAGTGTGTCACCTCCAAGATCATCACATCCAACTACAACCTCTGGAATATCTCTATTAGTGATAGTAATTCTGTATGGACTAATGACTTTGTTCGAAGGTGTAGTGTTGGCTTTCAGAATAATACTGATATTGAACAAAAGAAAAATAAAGAAAAAAGGTTTTAGTAAGAAACTCATGATTCAAAGAATAAAGAAAAAAGGTTTTAGTAATTCTGTATGGACTAATGACTTTGTTCGAATGGCGGATGATGTATGGATGGAACAAAATTTAATAGTTTAGCTTTTATTTCATGTTTTTATTGCCAGCGATTTGATGGTGGTGGTGGTGGTCTCCGTATGCGATTTGATGGTGGTGGTGGTGGGGGTAATGTTGAAGATGAAGTGGGTAACGGTGGGGAATGGTGGTGGAGGTGGTGGGGAACGGTGGTAGCGGTGATAGGAGATGAGAGAGAAGAGAGAGAGATGGAGATGGTGATCTGTGTGTATTTTTATATATATACATATATTTTATTTATTTATTTAAAAAGAACATAATTGTTTATTATATTTTATAGAGTAAATATAAAAAATTAAATTAAAAAATTCTCATTTAACAGAACTTTTTAACTAGGTTAGAGATTTGGATGAAAATGGCAAAAATGGCCAAACGTGAGGGGCAAAATGGTACCAAACTGTCATTTTGGGCGAAAATGACAAATGTGCCCAATCCTCAGGGGTGAAAATGGCAATTAACTCAATAATATGTGAAAAGGATAAACATAATAATACATTATTCTCTTATATTTGTAGTCATGTATATAAAGCACATATTATCATAAACTAGAAGTTTGTGGATCATGATTAATTAATTGATTGGCATGACCGGTCAGACCATACCGAGTCAATGATGATGTGAAACATATTGAAGAACTAGAAGATTCTTCAAGCTAATAATTAGCAAGAAATTTTTTGCTCTCAAGAGAAATTATATATTTTTCAAATAAAGAAGGGTGTGTATCCCTAAATACTCTAGAAGTGATAAAAGGATATGAATATCCTATCATTATACCATTTAGTGTTTTAAATTGATGCATCATCTAAATGGTTATCATGTATGCAACTTGAATTTGCATGATTTGTCTTAGCTATGAAGATGGCAAGCATGTTATTCCACATTGGCATATTTGTTTTGGTGAATTTAATTCCCAAGTGATAAATGACTATTGGAATAAGTGTTGAACTTTCTGTATATTTATACACAAATTGCTTTTATTGAAGACGGTAACCAAACGTCTACGATTGATTGCAAAGCCAATAATCATGAGAGCAAAAGTTTATGTTTAAATTTGAGTACATGTGATGTTACATATGCGACAACATTAATTCACATCAAGCCAACATGTTGTAATAGTTTCTCCCCATTATAGTTGGTTTTTGGTCAGGAACCTAAGATATCCCTTCTAAGATTTTGGTTGTGCGTTATATATTGAAATTAACCCACCACTACGCACAAAGATGGGACCTTAAAAGGTGGTTGGGAATATATGATAACGAATAGAGCCTTTCACGAGATATTTATTTATGGCTCAATTAATTGATATCCACCTCAATGGATTAGCATTCCCAACATCAGAGGGAGATAAAAAGCAGTTGGAAAAGAAATGAGTTAGTATGAATTATCATTGATCCTCAAAACTAAAAGTGTGAACCAAAAGTTCAAAGAATAACTCATTTACAAAGATTAGCGAATCTATTACCAGACGCATTTACTGACCTTAAAAAGGTGACTATGTCATATATACCAACTGCTAATGCTCCAATTAATATGAGTGTCCCAGAAGGACAACCACATGTTTGTAATGAGTCTATTGCACGTCTAAAGTGTGGTAGACTAGTCGATTACAATAATAAAATTCCTCGAAAGTTGGAGCAACTAATTAAGATGGCCAAGTCGAGGTTATATTAAAAAAAAGTCTCCTGAAGAGACAATAGACATGATGGTTCAAGAAGAACCTCAGGTACCTGAAAAAAAAAAGATTTCGATAAGTTGTATCATGTCTAAGATATGTATGGAATCGAAATAAAAATCAACGTCGTTATACTTGTGTATATAATGTAGCGCTTGAAATGATTAAATGATGAGGATCAAGATCTGAGATCTGCCAATGAACGTAAACATAGAAATGATTGGCCAAAATGGAATGACGCAAATAAGGCAGAGTTGAATTCTCTGTTGAAATGAAAAGTTTTTAGATCAGTTGTCCATGCAACTGAAGTTGTAAGATGTGTTGGATACAAATGGGTCTTTTATGCAAGTTATGAATTGAAAATAACATGATGTTATTTTAGGAAAAAATGGTGGCACAAGATTTTTGCAAAGACCCGTAATTGATTAATAACTAATGAGGAGACTCATTCTCTTGTGGTGGATACAATGACTTTCCAATACCTTACTAGTCTGGTAATATAAAGAGAGAATTGATATGCGTCTTATGAATTTTATGTATCACTTGATACTGAAAGTTTACATGAAAGCCCGAAGGATTAAATTGTGTAAGTCATGTAAAGTAAGTTCTCGAGAACAGTGTGATCATTCTATACATATTCAGATTTGAATAGGCTATGATTATTTTACATGTTGGATATAATTGGAACTCCTGATGAGTTTCTAAAGCAATAGAGTGCTTAAAAGGTTAATTGAAACATCTTAACAATGTAATTCTTGTACCCAGTGATTGTGCTATCTTAATAAACAGTGTACAAGCATGATACAAAATGAATTTTGGAAATAAAAGAAAGTATTCATGATATCTTTGGATATAATGTTGAAATCTATGCGTTAAATGAGCCAGTTTGTATAGCAAAACTCCTATAGAGTGAATGCATATTCATATTTGGATAAGATGGAAAGAATTTCCTGATGGATTGATAATGCCAGAAGCATTGGTATCAAAACCTCAAGAGCGTACTATATTAAGTTCATAGAATATGTATGGAGTAAAATAGTTTGGTCGAGTGTTGTACAACTCGAGATATTCGCATAAAGAGGGATATAAGTTTGATTAAATTAGCCATGTTTTATCAATATTCTACTTTTAAAAGTTCACTATAATCGCAGTTTACAGTGATGATGTCTAGGCATCATCGAGAGAAATTGTCGAGCTTTTAGAGGAAGAATTTTTTATTGACCTTGGCACGGTCTAATTATAACTCGAACTGCAGTTCGAGTATATATGTAATTATATTTTATCAATCCCTCAAGTACATCTAGAAGATGATGCTGGGATATTTTAGTATGGACATAGTTGAACCTTAAAGCATGTTAAAGGTTGTTAAGTCATTTGTTATAAGAAATGCCTATTATCATCCCCTACCAAAGTAGAGATTCTCATTCTAGAAATACCATCATCAAATGCATATGTGCATTAATATGTTTTGCTAGCTATGTATGGTTATAATATCTTTCACTTGAGCTTATTGTCATGATATAGCCGTTGTCAAGCGAAAAGACATTGGAATGAGTTCAAAGAAATATTTAAACTAAGAAATTGCAAATTAAAGATGGTATTGCAAATTTATGGCTCAATATGTAGATAGGCATTTGTATTATTATTATTATTATTATTATTATTATTATTATTATCCATCAATTATAATACATCTAGAAGATGGTGGACATTTTCATACGCACAAAGCTTATGGTATAAGTGCATTTTATGATGTCCAAGTAGTTGGTATAGAAAATGACTCTTATCATCTCCTATCAAAGAAGCAAAGATCATTGGTCCAGAAGTACCATAGTTAAATACAAATTGTATATCTTGCTAGTATGTATACACGGACACATGTCATGAAATTCATTGACAAGATATAACTTGTGTATAGCCTTAAGGTACAAAAGATATAGATTCATATTTTACCAACCCATCAACAAGTTTGGTTAGTTTTGTAAAAGTAGGGAATGTAACAAAACATATTCATGGATCTTATGGTATCTACTTACAAATGGAGGCAATTAAAGTTTCACATGAAGATCATACATCAATGCTCATTAAAGGATTTCACATTAATGAATCAAGCAACATACCAAGCGGCACATCCATGGATTACGAAGTTTTGAGCAACTTTCAAAGAAGCCGGACACGAGTCACTCATATGATACATGTAAAAATGAGGGGGAACATTATACAAGTTGCACTCTTTTTCTCTTAACTAAGTTTTATCCCAATGGGTTTTCTTAGTAAGGTTTTTAATGAGGCAACATACCTGATCTAAAAGTATCAGGGGGAGAAAATACGCGCTGCACTCTTTTTCCCTTAGCTAAGGTTTTGTCCCACTGGGTTTTCCTAGCAAGGTTTTTAACGAGGCAGCATCACCAAGCGTATTAAAGGTATGTGGATAGTCAAGGAGGAGTGTTATGAATGTTTCATTTATGTGGTGACTCTCCACATATGTAACATTCATCTATTGATTACCTTTGTATTAATTTTTAGCCTCTATAAATAGAGGTTTCATGTAATTGGTATTACATACTCAATGAATAAGAATTCACCTATTTTCTATACTTCTCATTGTCTCTATATTTTCCTTTACATATTAGATGTTGCTATTAGGCTGAAACAACAGTACTTGACTTCTTAATAAATATTATGTAACAAAATAACAAAACAAATATGCCACATGATACAAAGGATATATGGTGGTTCATAGGGTCCACACAATTCACAACAAGCAATGTTATCAACTGTGGTCTTATTATGTTGATCCAAGTCTTATAAGTTTTGAAGATCCGAATGGATAGCCAAATCAACGACTTGGACGTAAAATTGACCACGAACTTAAGCAAATTAGTGACAGGGCAACTGCATTTGATTTACGGTCGATGTAGAGCTTGTTCGTGGAGTTTCCATCAAGTTTTTTTGAAGTTATCTTTTAATCACTTTGTTGATCATAAGAAGAGCATCACATAGTAGTCGTATCCTGATATTTATCATATGTTCTTTAACGTTTATCAAAATCAAATCCACACTCAATTATTAGTGCACGTTTATCAAAAGATGATGGTGGTGGTTGTCGCGTTAGTCTTGATTTGTTTTGTTTTCTTGTTTTTAATAAATAAGTAAATCGACATTTCACTTTTATTTTCACACACATTTGAAATCAACTAAGGATCAAACGAGATACATGGTTGCAAAAAGGTTGTCACAAAATCAACAATTTCTCAAAAGTAATATATATATACACATATATATGTGTGTCCCCATAACACATAAATCATTTGTGTAATGTAGTCTTACAACAATGAAAAATAAACAACTTAAAATGAGACGGATTTTCGGACACTCCATAAAAGTAATCACGTTTTGATTGGTGAGCGTAACGTAACCCGTTCAATAAACATGTCATCTTTTAAAATTGACTTGACTTATCTGACACGTTTAATAAACGACGTGTGTTCTTGTTATAATAGAATTAAACTAGTCAACCCGTTTAAAAACTAGAATTTAGATAATTAAACAAACAAACAAGGGAAAATTACGGCAGTAGCCGCTTGACCAAGCACTTTACCAAAATAGCCATTTGACCAGGCATAAAGCCCATCCAAGTGAACTCTCATTTTTATGCACCTTCAATCCAACCACAACCCAGCTGACACGTGTCCCTCTTACCTGAAAAGGCTTTATGCCGCTACACATGTCAGTCGAGCCGCTTCGCCCCCTGCCCCACAAGCCGCTACAAGTACAAGCCAAGCCGCTACAAGTACAAGCCATGACCTTTCGAGGCCAAGCCGAGCCGTTTCAAAACTCTTTTTAAATTTCAGTAGTATTTAAAAAAAAATATCAAAATACATCAAAATATGTCAAATTTCAGTAGTATTTTTTAAAAAAATATCAAAATACAAAAATATCTCGGTTTTATGACGTTTTTCTTAGCTTTAAAATCTCAAACTCATTATATTTGTAGTGGGTTAGGATCAAAGAAAAGCTTTTGTATTTAACAACTTTTCTTAGCTTTGTTAGCTCTCGGTTATTTTTAACTTCAATGTAATACTTTTCTCCACATTTTTTTATTGTTTTCAGGCCAAATAAACATTACTCAAAATTACTTATCTTTTTATTAATTTGCAGGTATCATTATTGGAGTTTATATCAGCAAGGAGATGGAACGGCTCATAAATTCAGGGTGTAGCGGCTTGGGCATGGGTTGAAAGCTCATAAATTCAAATGAAACGGCTTGGAGTAGGTGGCATGCTGAAGCGGCTTAGATCCAGGGTGTAGCGGCTTGGGATGGGGCGAAGTGGCTCGGCTTGGCCATGAAGCGGCTCGGCTTGGCAGTACCACAAAGCGGCATAAATCAGCGTTTGGGCGAAGCGGCTCGGCTTGGGCCTGAAGCGGCTCGGCTGACATGTGTAGCGGCATAAAGCCTTTTCAGGTAAGAGGGACACGTGTCAGCTGGGTTGTGGCTGGATTGAAGGTGCATAAAAATGAGAGTTCACTTGGATGGGCTTACATGTGTAGGGGCATTATGCCTGGTCAAATGGCTATTTTGGTAAAGTGCTTGGTCAAACGGCTACTGCCGTAATTTTCCCAACAAACAATTTATGTGGTTAACCCATCAACCATCCCATTCATGACACATTTATGACTTTATTACGACCCTAATATAAGACATAAACTTGTTTACACCTTTTTACAACTTGTGACCTTGGTTTGACTTGCCAACCCGTTTAACTCGTTTGATATATTAGTTCCATAAGTAATATGGTTTTGTGTGACTGAATTAGGTTGGTATGTTTGATACTTCTATTCGAATAATAATATAAGTTGTGTGCATTCGTATTGATGAATATGCACACAACTTATATATTATTCATTAAAAACAATATGAACTCATGGTTTCTACTGGATAATACGACAAATATACAGTTTATACACAAAATTATTAACTTAGATAGAAATATCTTAATTATTATTAATATAACGAGGCAGATACCGTAACGTGCACAACAAACCTTTACGAGTGCGATGTTAAAGTTCGACATATTATAGGGTAGAACATTGGAAACGTAAACCTTCCTCCTTGTACTTTGCTCTAATATTTGCATCTTCCATAACCTGACAAAATCAAATTTAAAAAAAAAAAAAAAAAATAGCAACCATCTAGTATTTAAAGAGAAAGAGGTTTTGTGTAATAAATAAATTATTGAAAAGTATTGTTATTAACATAACTATGTAGTTAAAGATCGCTGGTCTAGTGGTATGATGTTTATATACAGAAAAGTGTTGCGTGTTCAAATATTTACAGGTGCAAGGTTAGATGACGATGTTTTTTTTTTCAAAAAGAATTTGTAGTCAAAGATTCATACTTGGATTGCTCGGAGTTATGAATCCGGTTCCACGAAAGTCACAATCATACTCATGTCGTCCGGTGGCTTGGTAATACGCATTCATGGCATAGGCCGCATGGGCATGGACCGAGTTGGGATAAAAGCATCTCCCACCCTCGAGTATGGGCTGGCAGTCAAGTCCAAGCCCACATACGTAGTCGATATTCGCTTGCAAAATCTTTTCACTAGCTCCGGTTTTTGGAATACACCATGTTTTTCCTCCATTGGTTTTGGGTACCGGTGACCTCACCGGTACCCCTCTATCTGGGTTCCAATTTGTTGGCGAAGTTGATCCGCCCTATCATAATAAAGTCCATATAAAAACTTTAGCAAAAATTATGTTACTTTAAGTGATATATCAAATCATAAAAGTTATAAGCGCATTTGAAAACGTTACATTGTGTCTAAAGATGTCAACATGATAGACGGGTGTCATATCGGGTTTGAAAAGCCCGAAGTTTCTCTCGGAAGTCGGGCCGGGCTTTAGATTTTCATTAAAGAGAGCAAAAATGTATGTTTCAAAGGTTTTATTGGGCATGAGTGGTGTGCCTACACCTGACATAACATGTTTGATCAGTTTTCCATTGAATTCACTAGCACTCTCTGTGTCAACGTGTGCCTGGCCCGGATCGCCTTTTGACGGCCACCCAGTCTCCGCGATAACGATCTCAACATCGTCAAAACCGAGCTGCTTCATAGCTGAATAAGTGGCATCTAGTTGAGCATCCAACATGTTTGTGTATTTGTGGTCAGACATTTCATCAAACACCCCTGAGTTGGGCCTAAACATGGCGTAATCGAGTGTGTCACCCGAGTATCCGAAGAATGGGTATGGATTAATCATGAACGGTGAACCCGTTGCTTGTAAAAACCCGAGCAATTGTTTGATCAAAGCTACATTCTCTTGTTTGAATCTCCCCGACGATGGTGGGCTTGAGGATGAGAGGATACCTAACGAATGTGGTGTCGAAACCTTAATTCTACGGTCAAGATCCTCTCCAACTAGAGCCACGTGGAGGGTCTGCATTGCTAGAACGAGGCGAGAGGCTATCGAGTGATCGGTGGTGGAAATGACTTCGTTTCCAACGAGAATACGGACTATGTTGGTGGCGGGAACGTGAGGTACGATGTTTGTTTTGACCCATTGTTGGGAGAACTTGAGGCTTGCTAGATGTGGGATTAAATTGTTTGGGACCGCAACAGTGATTTCGATTCCCGTGTGAGCAAAGGCTTGTAGGATTTCTTGGTCGGTGTCGTAGAGCTTGACACGGTTGATAATGGTGTTATCAAGGAGGAAACGCGCCACTTGTGAAGGCGGTGGTAAATTATCGGCCACTGTGCCATAGTTTACGCCGATGTTTCCTTCGACTACTGAAAAAAAAAACAATACATTATAAAGCAAATAATTAAGTTGATAAAAGAAAAGGCAAAGAGGAAAATGATATATTTATTTTAGGATATCAAATAAATACATAAAAATTAATATGTTATCATGAATAAAATGAGTACATAACACACCTTGGATGAGAAATGATATGAGAACAAGTGTATAAATGAAGGTTTTCTCCATTTTGGGCAGATAAATAAAAATGAAAAGATGAATGAAGGGTGTGGTTGGATTGATTTATTTATAACTTTAAAAGTAGATGCTTTTCTTTTGTATATCTGCAAAGTTTATTACTATGCAAACATCTTTTCATTTCTTAAATCAAACTTTATCTCAACTATGGTATCTATGCTTTACCCTCATCTTTAAATCTGACACAAATTTCTTCCTCAATGGGTTTGTGTTTTTAACCTTTAATTTAATACACTGCAATACTGCATAGTCTCTTGTTATATGGATCATCTTGATAACAAAGTATTCGAACCGGATTAAAAAAAAAAAAACCAAAATTCTAACAGAATCAAATTCGAATTCGAATTGAGGTTTTCTAACCCAGTTTTCTAAGTTTGAACCAGATTGAAGTTATATGCTAAGCATTTGTGGTGGAACATAATGAAAACAATTTTTATATTTTTTGCATAATTAATAAAAAAAACTGCTCTCCAATTTTTTAACCAAGGAGTTCCACATGTATGTCTATCTCCAACAATATACAACAAAAATTCACCCCAACTTATTTAACAAATACACCAAGGATTGTATAATGCCATAAATCTTCTAATTTCGACACCCGAGTTCAACTCTTGAATCTTCACTGATAGTTTTATTTACACACAATTTTTGAAGGTCGATATACCCGATAATCGTGTCCTCAAAGACTACGTCTTGCAGCTGAGCACCTTCAAATGTGGAACCTGATAGCACAGTGTTTTTAAACGAAGCTCCTTGAAGGTTAGCCTTTCCGAAGTTGACTCGATCAAGAACCGCATTTGTAAAGTCAGTGCCTGCATAACCACAATATGCATATTGAGAAAAAGTTGACCAGTAATAAGGAACCATTTACCCGGCCCCATTGGTCTCATCAGTTAGCATCGTATTGGTGGGGGCCCGTGGGTTATCCCTAACGGGACCAAAAGAAAAAGTTTCACAAATGAATAAGTTACTGTGGTTATATTATTATGTGGAAGAAAACGAGTGACGGGTGTTGGTTACCTATAAAGCTAGCTCCAACAGCATACGCTTTGGACATAATAACCTCAGACATATCAGCACCATCAAATTTGGCATCAGACATAAGTGCTGCTGCTAAAGACTTCCCTTTAAGGTTTGTTTTGTCATTAGTGTAATCACAAAAACGGAGATCGATCGCTTTATCATATACACCATTAGCTTGACCTATTGTGTTTCCAACAAATGCACGTGCACATCGGTCGGGGTCTGTAGACAAAGGAGGCAATCTCTGCAAGTTGAGTAGGGGATTAGGAATAAGAAGCGTGTTAAAAGTCAAGAGGCTAGAGAGTGTTTTAAAATTTGAAAAATGAGTTTTGGAACTAATTCTCTTCCTGATCATCCTCCTAAAGGATACTTGGCACAAAACCGCGTGATATTGGTTTCTTTGGGGCATGGGTTACTAACAAGCGTCAAATAGGAATGATTAGGAAGATAATCACCAGAAGTTAGCATTTCTCGTCCTACAAATCTGTTCTAATACTATTCAACAACATAAGCACTTTCAAAGCACACATCCAAAACACTCTGGGAGCATAGAAAGTAAAAACAGAAGACATTGTTTATTCTTTAATATGATAAATGTAGATACATTTGAACCTGATTAGCAGCAATTACTGGTGAAGTGGTAGTCAGAGCTAAGGCAGCAAGAATGCCACACGCCACATTCCTTAGTTCCTTGAACTGACATGTGTTTTCTTTAGAAGTGGAGACAGAATTGTTTGTATTAGCTGCCACCAGAAACGAACCCATAGATTAATTATTAATTTGTCAACTTTCAACATTGGCCAAACACAAGAAATATTACAAGCATTCACGAGCATGTTTCTCGTTAAATGATCTATATAAATCTTTTCAGTTTTATAAAATATCCTGAATGGCAAACATGAATGTACCAGTACTAGAGGTCTTAAGGCATAAACCTTAGAATCTTAGCATGATGCTGTTGCATAAAGTAGAAGCCAGGCTGGATACAAATTGCAATATTTTCTTGCTTGAAACTCTTCATCGTAAGATCACTAACTTGTTGATTCTTGGCGAGAGTCATCACAACTCAGATGATAATCACTAAGGGGCTGTTTGTTTACCTCTTAATGAGGCTCTTAATGGTTCGGACTTCTTACTGGTTCAGCACTCAATGGTTCAGACTGTTGTTTCACGAGCAGATGTCTGAATGGCTCAGACATTTGCCTCTGAATGGTTAAGCATTATACAAAGTCTGAATGGTTAAGACCTCTAATCTGAATTGGTCAGACATTTGCCTCTGAACGGGTAAGCATTATACAGGCTCTTAATGGTTTAGACCTCTTACTGGTTCAGCACTTAACCATTCAGATGTTGCCAAACAGCCCCGAATTCGGGCTAAGAAGATTCTTTTATAAAATGATACTTCTGATATACTACAAATAATCTAGAAAATATTTCGAACCGTTTCCCCTAGTAAAATGGCCCATTTTATATGTGATGAAGTGATTAAAAGTTGGTTTGTGCAAACTGCAAATGAAAAGGTCAACTTAGAAAGTGTAAAAAAGGTATCAAGCATTCAGTCATGTTTACACATTAAACAACATATAATGTCTGCACACCTCCTGACTCAAACAAGTTTCATTAGGTCCCTCATATTACATGACTCATTCTAAATTCATCTTCCTTGAGCATGAATGTACCAGTTTGTGTTACAAATAACAGAAAGCTACAGTCAAACCTAGATCTCTCAAATTACAAAATCTACTTAGTTTGTGTTACAAATAACAGCACCATCAATGAATTTGTATACAATGTTAAATACTCAAGTATCAACTAACACCAGAAATTGACAGAATAGAATCAATTAACAATCCGATTTAGCTAACTACCAACAGGAAACAACAACCTTATAGTGACCACCAAATTGAGGGTAGAATAAAGAGAAAAACAAACCGGAGCAGGTGAGGCGGATGGACGGATGAATGTGAAAAGGAACGGAGACACGGCGGCGTTGCACGGCGGAGGAAAGTCCGGAAGAAGGAAGCTTATGCGGAAGAGGTAAGGAAAGGGTCGCCATTTCTGAACCTTCAAATGCTTTCACGCCAGCTAATATCCATCCGTCCGGGATCTTCTGGATATCTGTTTATGACGTGGCACCTCATTTTCTTTCTTACAAAATTATTAACATAATAATAATATTATAATAATAATATATGTTTATCGAGCCAAGGGTCTCACTGGAAGCAGCTTCTCTATTCATACGGGGTAGAGGTAAGGTTGTCTACATCTTACCTTCCTCAGACCCTACATTTGCTTTGCTATTGGTGGGATTTACTGAGTATGATGATGATGATGATGATGATGATGATGATGATGATGATGATGAACAGTTAAAAATTCTAACGGTGTTAAAAATTTGTATTCAAAAGCTTATAAAATGTGTGTTTAGGTACTCAGTGCGTTAAACTTTTTGACTTTGGACTAAAGTGATTAAAACCACTAAAACAAAATAACTCAAACTTTTTGCTTCATAAACAATAATTTATAGTCATCTTCTCTTCAAGCATAGTATTTTTGCTTTATCATTGTCTCAAGTCTTAACTCAACATAATCATTATGTTGTAATCGTCTTGACTGTTTTGTGATAGAGGAGTTCTGGTTCACTTGATCATATATCTTTCTCAATGTGTGTATGCGTCGTTACTTGTGGTGCTATGGATCCAGGCTTTACGTTTTTACTTTTTAGTGAGGTTTATTTTCAGTTGTAAGTTATGGACTTCTACCGGTGCTTAACCTAGATATGTTAAAGCATACACCATGGTTCTTAATCTCATACATGATTATAAAACCGTGTCCTATAGGTTGGGTATTTGATTACTAATTATTACACATTAGGTATACCTAATATGTCAAAAATCACTAGTTGGGATTTCAAATTGCATTCATTATCATTTTATAATATAAATTCCTTGTCCAAAAAATCGAAAATATAAAACCAACATTAAAGTCAATGAATTAATATATTATTCTACTACACAGTACATAATGACATAGATGTTATGAACAAGCCTAATAGCAAGAAGATGAGAAGAGATGTTAGGAGAGAAAAAGATGTTTATTATTGATGGTGTCATTTACAATAGAATACATTGACTATTTATAGGGGGAATAAACTTGGAGAACAAGTTGGTTTATATTAGGAGTTGATAATCCAGATATAATTCTTTATAACACTCCCCCTGATTATCAACTTCATACGCTTGATGTTGCCTCATTAAAAACCTTGTCAGGAAAACCCAGTGGGACAAAACCTTGGCAAAGGGAATAAGAGCGCAACACGTATTATCTCCCCCTAATGATGATCACTTAAGCTCCTTGAGTCGACACATCCCAATCCCATGAACTAACTTCTTGAATGTTGAGGTCGGAAGTGATTTACTGAACAAGTCTGCCAAATTTTCGCTGGAACGAATTTGTTGGACAATAATATCTCCATTCTTTTGTAGATCATGTGTAAGAAGGAAATTTGGCAAAATGTGCTTTGTTCTATCACCTTTGATGTATCATTCCTTAAGTTAACCAATGCATGTTGCGTTGTCTTCATGTAAGATTATCGGTCCCTCATCTCCTGAAGAAATACCACAAGATCCACGAATGTGTTGTATTATAGTCCTTAACCAAATGCATTCTCGACTAGCTTCATGTATCGCCAATATTTCTGCATGATTAGATGATGTGGCTGTGATTGTCTGCTTTACTGAACGCCATGAAATTGCAGTACCTCCACTTGTAAATAAATATCTAGTTTGAGATCGCCCAGTGTGAGAATCAAACAAATATCCTGCATCTGCAAAACCAACCAAACTTGTTTTCGATTGATTTGTAAAATACAAACCCATATCTTTTGTATCTTGAATGTATCTAAATATTTGTTTTTACCCCATTCCAATGCCTCTTTGTTGGGCATGAACTATATCTTGCCAATAAATGTAAAGAAAATGGTATATCCGGTCGTGTATGACTAACAAGAAACATTAGTGCACCAATTGCACTTAAATATGGTACTTCTAGACCAAGGATTTCCTCTCCATCTTTGGGAGGTCGGAATGGGTCTTTTCCACATCAAGCGGCCTTACAACCATTGGGGTACTCAGTGGATGTGATTTTTCCATATAAAATCCTTTTAGTAGTTTCTCTATGTAAGTTTCTTGATGCACCAGGATTCCACCCTTAAGGTGTTCAATTGTAATCCAAGACAAAACTTTGTCTTTCCAAGGTCTTTCATTTTAAATTTTCTTTTCAAGTATTCAATTGCCTTTTGAAGCTCCCATGGAGTTCCAATTATATTCAGGTCATCAACATATACGACAATTATAACATATTCAGATCCTGACGTTTTTATAAAAATACACGGGCATACCAAATCATTTTTATAGCCTTCTTTCGACAAATACTCACTAAGGCGATTATACAACATACGCCCAGATTGTTTTAGCCCATATAGTGATTTGTTTAATTTGATTGAAAGATGTTCTCGAGAACTAGATTTACATGAGTTTGGCAATTTGAATCCTTCAGGAAGTTTCATGTAAATATCAGTATCAAGTGACTAAACAATCTTTAACATACTTTAAGGTTGAGCTTTGTCCATACTAAAATGTCCCAACATATTCTAGATGTAGTTTGATCGATGGATAAAAATACGATCACAAATATACTCTAACTGCAGGTTGAGTAGTAACTAGACTGTGCTAGGGTCATTCAAAATTTCCCCCCTCTAAAAGCTTGACAGTTTCTCTCGATGGTGCCTAAACATCATCACTATAAACTGCGATTATAGTTAACTTTAGGAGAGGACTTTTTCTAAAGATGGATAATATTATCAAACATATTGCTCTTTATCAGAATATCTCATGAATTGTACAACACCTAACCCGACTATTTTATCCATACTATCTTTTAAGTTTATAAAGATACATTCATGAGGTTTGGAAACCAATGCTTCAGGCATTTACCATCATTCACATACTTCTTTTCACTTTGAACAACGTATGTGCATATTTTTTTTAGGAGTTCTGTTACATAAACATCCTTATTGATTTCTATATTATATGCAAGGATGTCTTGAACACTTGCTTCATTTGTAAAATCCATATTGTACCATGCTTGTACATTGAAATGCTATAATCACAAGGTACAAGTTTTCTATGTATGTTTATTGGTGCACAAGAATTACATCCATAAGATGTTTCAGTTAACCTTCTAAGCACTCAATTGCTTTAAGATACTCATGCGAAGTTCCAGTTATATTCAATTTGATCGTATATACACGAATTTGACAATTTAAATCCATCAAGGACTTTCATGTAAAATTTTAGTATCAAAATGATACATAACATTTCTAATATGCATGTCAATTATCTCTTTCTATTACCAGACTAATAAGATATTGGAAAGTCAATGCTTCCACCACTGGAGAATGTGTCACCTCATCATTAATCATGGGTCTTTGCAAATATTTTGTGCCACCAATTTTGTCTTATATCGCTTAATTTGATTTCATTTCATGATTCACATAAAAAGACCCATTTGTATCCAATATGTTTTACAACTTCAGTTGTATGGACTGTTGGTCCAAAAACTTTCCATTTTTAATAGAGAATTCAACTCTGCCTCATTTGCGTCTTTCCATTTTGGCCAATCATTTCTCATAGGCAGATCTTAAATTTTGATCCTCATCATTTCAAGCGCTATATTATATACAAAAGTATGATGACGTCGATTTTGTTTCGATTCCATATATTTCATAGACATGATACAATATAATGAGATCTCTTTATTTTCAGGTACCTGAGGTTCTTCTAGAACCATCATGTCTAATGTCTCTTCAGGAGACCCTGTTAATATAACCCCGACTTAACCATCTTAGTTACTTGCTCCAACTTTTGAGGAATTTTATTATTGGAATCGATTAGTCTACCACGCATTAGACGTGCAATAGACCCATCACAAATATGTGGTTGTCCTTCTGGGACACTCATCTTAATTGGAGCAGCAGTTGGCATATGTGATATAAATCACCGTTTTAAGGTCAGTGAATGTGTCTGGTAATAGATTCGTTAATCTTTGTAAATGAGTTATTATCTGAACTTCTGGTTCACACTTTTAGTTTTTGAGGATCAATGATAATTCATACCAACTCATTTCTTTTTCAACTGGTTTTTATCTCCCCCTGATGTTGGGAATGTTAATCCATTGATATGGATATAAAATAATTGAGTCGTAATTAAATATCTCGTCAATGGCTCTATTCATTATCATATATTCCCAACCACTTTTTAAGGTCCCATCTTTGTGCATCGTGGTGGATCAATTTCAATATATGTCGCACAATCGAAATCTTTGATGAGACATCTTTGGTTCCTGACCAAAAACCAACGATATGGGGAGAAAGTATTATGACTTATTAGCTTGATGTGAATTAATGTTGCAGGTAAAATGACATGTCCATAATATATGAACTTCTACTCTCATGATCATAGGTTTTGCAACCAATCATAGACGTTTAGCGATCGTCTCAACAAAACATGTATTCCAATGATGATCAATAACTTAGGAATCCAATTCACTATTACAACTGAAATAAATATGTCAATCTGAAATAATATGCTTGTGATCACATTAGCTAAGCCATAATCACACAACCTTTAGGTTGTGGATTTGATAACCATTTAGACGATGCATCGATTTAAAACACTAAACGGTATCATGTTGGATATATATCCTTTATTCATTCCAGAATATTTAGGGATCACACCCTACTTTGGGTGGTAAATAGTAAACCTCCATTAAGAGCAAACATGACATGTTTAATTGTCACGAAGAATCTTATGGTTCTTCAATACATTTCACATCATCATTGACTAGGTGTGGTCTTACCTGTCATGCCAACTATTAAATAATTATAATCCATAAACTTCTGGTTTATGATCGTATATGTATTATTTGCACATATGTAATAAAAAATGTAAGATACGAGAGAATGTATTCTAACTTTAAAGCTCAAACCATCATGGTATATAATCACTTCTTAGTTTGCCACTTTTGGTGGTCCATATCATTATTTACATAACCAGCATTACAATAGTAAATGGTCGATCTCATTATTACAACTTTCTCGGTTATGTCCATGATCACTGCTTTTACAATGATCAATATGTAATCACATTCACTTCAAGGAATGAGATAAATTCTGAAACTTTCATGGATTCTCATTCTTTACTCAGTTACACAAGTATGAAATAATTTCAACTATTCATATTCTCTTTAATGATACTTTGAGAGCATATCTTAGGTTTGACAAACAAAATTTGTTATATCCGATTCTCCCTTATAAATAAACCTCTCTTCACATAACATCAATTGAGAAGTAATTATAGGTCCGAGTCATATAATCTTATTGGTCTAACATTTTACGACCTTTGATAATGAGATAATACTTTGGATGTCGATGTAAGCGTATTTATACTTTCCATGACATTGATAATAAACCATAACTGTGGTTTAGTTGTTTTGTTCTTTCCATGACATTAATAATACACCATAACTGTGATTTTATACATAAAGTTCATCGTGTAGAACGAGTCATAATAAACTTTTATAAAATAAGTTTTTTTTTTCTTCTCTTATAAACAAAGAAACAAAGTTAATGTATTATCCTAACACAAGTATAAAAATAGATAAATATCATATCTCTATCAAGCTCCCATGCTCTTTATAACATGCGATCATTTTTCTTTACTAGTCAAGTTAAATTAAAAATAATGTCTTTACCACACATACATTTAGCATGTTCACATATTATACAAATTACGGTTACAAATTATTATTAATCAATGAAGTTAAAATATGAATTATGTGTACCATATTATTTACAAGTATCATTGTAAATAATAAAATATGATAACATAAATAAAGTTAGAGATTGTACATAAAAACTCAAACTTAATGATTATCTATCTATAATACTATATAAAGCAAATCCGATGGACATAAACGTAATTTTACATGGCGTACAAACTTTACAACAATATGTACAAGAAAATGAAGCCTTCTTAGAGGGGTTGAATTTGTATTTTCACCAAACTTTTAAGACACTAGAGGGGCATTCTTGGTATAGCAACCCTGGTGACTTTCCAACTTGCATAAGACCAATGGTTTTTTTCTTCTAGAGCTCAGGAATGATTTTCTCTCTTCCTCTTCCAAATCTCTGGCTCCCAGGCCCGTCACAGTTCTGAACCCTAATACCCAAATCCAGTTTCCTCTCATCTATATGACATCCTCCATCTCCAAACACCACACTTCGCCGGTCACCCACCCTCATCAAGCACCGGCCGTCGCCACCACTCACACGATCCATCTCCGTCGCCGGTCACCCACCACCGTACTCCTTCTCCACCCTGAACCCCAATCGCCGTCGGACACCTCTTATGCCGCACACAGTCATCATCACCGGCAGGTCGGACACCTCTTCTACGTCGCCGTCATCGGGTATGTCTCAGTAGGGGCAGAACCAATGTAATATTAGCCGTATCCAAGTCCATATTCGTAGTGTATTTTTTTAATTTTTTTTTGGTTTTATACAAAGGATCACGATGTGGGCGTTAAAAAATGGCGTTTTTGGCATCGACGGTTAACTTTTAAAATTTAAAAAAAAAACTTACTTTTTTTAAAAATTCTAATGTTACACTATAAATACAAGCCACTTCTTCATTTTTAAATTACATACTCCACCACTTCACCTAAATTTATACAAACTCTCAACGCCGTTCTACTTCACCAAAAAAAAATCGATGATGACAATCGTTGCGTGGACTGAAGAAGATTGCACTTTGCGAGTCGTGGATCGAAGCTTTGAGCCACCATACGCCGGATAGGCGCTCGAGCGGTCCTTTTTGGAGGACAACCCGACAACACTTTCAAGCCTATACGGGTGAGAACAACCGAACCGTCGACTCCCTCTCGTATCATTTTAGGACAATCCGTCTCGCTCAGACTCAGACGCTGCATTCTTCGACCATCGTTCTTGTTGTTTTTATTAATATTGTATGATTGCACGGTAAAAAAGATTTTAGGATACCCCTGATTTAACGGGCTAGTTCCGCCACTGTGTCTCAGCTTTACTAACAATTTGTTCTTTGTGTTTGTATTAATCCGGTAAGATTACTAGAGAGGATCGTACGTTTACACTCTTGATTTTGTTATATTTTAATATTATTTATATGTTTTTGTTTTGATTTGTGTCGTTTTGTGATGAAACTGAGGTGTTGTTGGCTGCAGATTGATGAGAATGTTGATAGGGAGATTATTAATCATAGATCGCTTCTGCATCCAAATATTATTCGGTTTAGGGAGGTAACTTGTTGGTTAAGTTGGTACGGTTGTCGATACGGTGTGGAGTGTGTTGTAGAGTGATTTGGTGGTGGTTTGTAGGTGGTGCTTACTCCCACTCACCTTGCGATTGTGATGGAGTATGCTGCCGGTGGGGAGCTGTTTGAGAGGACATGTAATGCTGGAAGATTCAGTGAAGATGAGGTTATTGAAATTGTTTGATTGTGATTGTGATTGGTAGATCGGTTTTCGTAACTTTCGTTAGCTTGAATTTGTGTTTTGATTATTGTTGTGTGTCGGCGTTTCAGGCGAGATACTTTTTTCAGCAGCTTATTTCTGGAGTTCACTATTGTCATTTCATGGTAATAGAACCTTTTTAAGAAATATTTGCATAATGATCTTTTGTGCATGTGCATTGATATGATATCGAATGTGATTAGATTTTAATCATTTTATTGTATTGTGTGTTGTGAATGTTGTGCAACAAATATGTCATAGAGATTTGAAGCTTGAGAATACTCTGTTAGATGGGAGCCCTGCACCGCGGCTGAAAATCTGTGATTTTGGCTACTTAAAGGTATTCATATTGCAACCATGGTTAAGTGTATTTTGTAAGTAAACAGGTGTTTTGATTGCTTTGGTTAAGTGTATTATATAATACAATTATTTATATATGTATGTTTATGTTTGCATAAAAGAATTGATTTTTATATTTATATTTATACAAGGTCCCGTTTTCTCGATCTGTGTTTAATCATGATGACGTGTTTGTCTTGGACACTAAAGAGAAGATCTTTCAATTTAACGGAGCAAATTCAAATATTCAAGAAAGGGCTAAGGCTTTGGAGGTTATACAGTTCTTGAAGGATAAATATCCAATTTTTTTATATTATTATTAATGTAAAAATACTAAAATATGTTATATATTTTTTTATTTATTTAAGCTCTACTAAAGCAACAAGTGGTGGGTCGAAAGGAAAAGAAAAAAATGCTCCGGTTGTTGAGGAAGTTGTTCCTCCTTTGCTTGAAGCAAATGGAAAACTCGAGGTTTAATCTCATATCTATTTTTGTAATAATCGGTTTATTACTTTATTTGTTTATTATTTACATTTATAAATATTTTGGTATTTAGGTATGGTCTATTGACGGCGGTGCTAAAAACCCCGTAGCCAGTGAGGACGTCGGTAAATTCTACAGTGGGAATTGCTACATTGTTCTTTACAGTTACCATTCTCCAGAGAAAAAAAATGATTTTTATCTTTGTTACTGGATTGGAAAGGATAGTACTGAGGTAAAGTAAAACAATAATAATATAATTTTTTAATTATTATGTGAACTACAAAAGATTAAATAATTGCATTTTCAATTTTAATCCATGTTTTAACAAGAGGACCAAAATACAGCTGCTAAGTTGACTACATCAATGAACTGCTGCAGCAGAAACCGAAAAAGTTATTAGGCAGTGGAGGCTGCTAGGCTTCAAAATAGTGCTGAACATGGCTCATTTGCAACTGGGCTTGCTGATTATCCGACTTTAAAGGCTGCTGGGCCTCAACATTCAGCTAGTATTGGAAATTGTCTATTTTTCTCCTATACTTTCTCCCCATCACGGATATTATTCCATTCCGAATATTGTTTCGTAACCGAGCGCTTGCTTATTGGAGATTGATTTAGTTTCCTTTTTCATTCCTTTTCTATATGTATTGCTTGTTTGGCTTGATAAATAATACAACAGACAAAAAGTCTTTGATACCAATTTCTTCATGGTATCAGAGCGATACCGATCCCGACCTTAAAAAAAACCTAGCTGACTATTCCAATGGCTGGAGATGATACCACAAAATCCAAGAACGATGGGGAGGTCATCGATCACACCCCTCCTCTATACCTACACGCTTCCGACTACCCTAAGCAACTACACGTAAACGACCTTCTTACCGATAAAAACTACAGCGATTGGGCTGCTGAAATGATGAATTTCTTGTTCGCAAAGAACAAGACTGGATTCATAGATGGCTCGATCAAGAAACCGAACACTGAGTCTGCTCAATATATGCCCTGGATGCGCTGTGATGCAATGATTAAGGGTTGGCTAACCACTGCGATGGAGAAAGAAATCCGTGGCAGCGCAAAATATACCAAGACCGCAGCCGAAATCTGGAAGGATTTACAAGAACGTTTTGAGAAGGAGAGTGCTCCCAAGGCGTACGAACTAAAGCAATCCTTGGCTTCCACTCGACAACATGGGTTAACCGTTTCTGCTTATTACACAAAGCTGCGAAGCCTGTGGGATGAGATGGAGTCGGTTCTCCCAACACCGCGATGCTCATGTGATGGGTGTACATGTGGGCTTGGGAAGAGACTTGAAGAATTGAAGGAGAAGGAGAGGGTCTACGAATTCCTGTTAGGACTCGATGATCAATTTAGTGTTATTAAAACACAAATTTTGGCGATGAAGCCAACACCTAGCCTTAGTACTGTCTATCACTTGGTGGCGGATAACGAACAACAACGTTCTATCAACACTACCAAAAGACCTACTCAAGATGCTTCGGCTTTTCAAACCTCGTACCAAGGACGACGTGAAGGGAGTAG
The DNA here is from genome assembly GCA_030545235.1 of Helianthus tuberosus. Classification (NCBI taxonomy): domain Eukaryota; kingdom Viridiplantae; phylum Streptophyta; class Magnoliopsida; order Asterales; family Asteraceae; genus Helianthus; species Helianthus tuberosus. The sequence goes on from CM060394.1 coordinate 84,862,021, forward strand.
GAGCCAAAAGACTGAGAAGAACTCTTCCAGTAATGAACATTGCACGTTCTGTGGAAGGGATGGACATGCCAAAGAAGGGTGTTTCAAGAGGATTGGGTACCCTGAGTGGTTGCCGGGAAAGGGAAAGAATGAAAAGGACAAGCCTAAGCCGAAGGCTGCCATGGTTGAAGCCGAGCATGCTTCTGGTACGTGCCCCATACCAGGGTTGACGGAGGAGCAATATAAAAGTTTTGTGAAGTTATTCAGTGGAAACAAGAATCAACCCACCGTTGCAAACATGGCTGGTAGGGAGGAGCCAACCATGGCTAACATGGTAGGTAGATTAGAAAAGGATTTAGATTGGATTGTTGACTCGGGTGCAACCGAGCACATCACATGTTAAGAAAACGCGCTCGAAAACTTGACTATAAAAACTCTTGAAAGGTCCGTCACCATTCCTAATGGTGAAGCCATTCCTGTAAAAGGGAAAGGCGATTTTATATTCGAAGGTAGACTAAAAGTTGGAGGAGTCCTTTGTGTGCCAAATTTTACATGCAATCTTTTATCCGTTCAAAGGTTAACTAGAGATTTCAATTGTGCAGTGACATGTTTTCCGGATTTCTTTGTTTTACAGACCTTGAAGACGGGGAACTTGATTGGATCGGGTAATTGTCGTGGAGGTCTATATCGAATGAGGGGAATACGTGAAGAAAGGAAGGCGATGATTGTGACAGTTGAATCATGGCACAAAAGACTTGGGCATGCATCATGTCACGGCCCCCGATCCGGTTTGATCCGTTCCAGGAGCCGCGGGACAGAAATTCCCGTGGTATTTATTTAATTGAGTTTAACAGCGGAAGTTTATTTATCAGGATCGTTTAAAGCTAAAATTTTCCCGATTTATTCTATTTCACAATTCGGGATAAAACCCCGATAATTTACAATATTATGATTTTACTACGAAATTGTTATATTACAAAACTTATTTCTTTGTTTTATAATGAGCCACTTTCTCAAGCTTGAAATGCTTCTCAGCACTTTTCCTGAATTACAACAGATCACCTGAAACATGTTTGAAAAAGGTTTTGTCAGCGGAAAATACTGAGTGAATCATTCTATTTACTAAAATGACACATTTGTTATAATTTACAGTATTAAGGAAGATTACAATGTTTCTGATATCAAACCAATTACCCACAGTACTTTATCACTCGACCCATTGGCCCTTCCGTCCAATGGTGTCTGTGACTATGGTCATATCACCCCTTGGCTGCCCCAAGGTTGAAGATTATCAAGTAATGTATACAAAACCCCAGATACCGGCTGTAATATGGTGATTACATAAACTTAATCCCTGTAATTATAACTTTGAAATAAATAGGGTTTTGTAAAGTAATTTGATAAAAAGAGAATGACTCACATTGCTGATTTAACACGGACAGAGTCTAGTCTATGAACTAGCCTGGTTAACCTAATTTAGATAATAATGCACACAAAACTGGGTTAGTAATCAATACAGCATTTACGATAACTCACGAGATCAACCATCACAACGAGTGACAAAGTGCTATGCTTAACATCTGTCGAATTAACGACTAATGACAAAGCATCACCCTAATGTGGGTAGCACTTAAACACCCGTTGAGTACATTGATCGATCGGAAAATGAATCGTAGCAGCGATCGTGCTAATACCCTGTTTTGCGGCAGAATTTCAAGACACGGGGGTGAAATTTGGAGTATATTGTTCGTATTTCAGTGTATTTTGTGAATTCTTTCGACGTTGGATGTTCAAATTTCGAATGCCACTGTCCTCTATTTATAGCTGACATTTGGACATGCTTACGCACCGTAACATTTCCAGCGTTGCGGTCCGTAAGGCATAAAAATAGCCTATAGGGTAGCCACGATTGGGACTAGCTCAGGTGACTTGACATATTTGAATTTCAGTTATGTGACAACGATTATTTGAGGATAATCGTCCATTAGGGTTTATCCCCCCTTAGTTTTAGGGGCCCTAATCCTGATTCCGATTGTTCTGAAAATTTCAGGGTTTGTGCGGAATCACTTGGGTGTCTCAATTAGGGTTTCCTAATCGTCAATTAAAGTAATAATTAGGACTTTTTAGTGAGAGTTGTTACATTCTCCCCACCTTAATAAAAATCTCGTCCTCGAGATTTACTGGAATAAATGTGGATATTTTTGCTTCATTTTTGATTCCAGCTCCCAAGTGTATTCAGCTCCTCTTTTTGAATCCCACTTTACTTTAACTAGCACTAGACGTTTGTGCTTGAGAAACTTCACTTTTCTGTCTTCTATTCAAAGAGGTTTCTCAACAAATTTTAACTTTTCGTTTACTTCTATGTCTTGAAGAGGTACTACCAAAGATTCATCTGCTAGACATTTCTTGAGATTGGATACATGAAATACATCATGTACTCCAGCTAATTCTTCTGGTAGTTGTAAACGATAAGCAACTGGTCCTATACGTTGGATCACTGGAAATGGTCCTACGTATCTGGGACTTAGCTTTCCTTTCTTACCGAATCTCACAACTCCTTTCCAAGGAGAAACTTTCAACAGTACATTGTCTCCTACTTGGAATTCTAATGGCTTGCATCTATTGTCTGCATAACTCTTCTGGTGATCTCGAGCCGTCTTCAGTCTTTCTTTAATTTGAGTAATCTTGTCAGTCGTCTCTTGCACAATCTCAGGACCTGATAATTGATTTTCTCCTATTTCTGCCCAACAAATTGGAGTTCTGCATTTTCTTCCATACAATGCTTCAAATGGAGCAGTTTCAATGCTTGAGTGATAACTATTGTTATAGGATAATTCAATCAATGGTAAGTGATCGTCCCAATTTCCACCAAAATCTATTACACATGCTCGGAGCATGTCTTCTAGAGTTTGGATTGTTCTTTCACTTTGCCCGACTGTTTGTGGATGATATGCAGTACTTAGGTTTAGTCGAGTTCCCATTGCTTCTTGAAAGCTTTTCCAAAAATGAGAGGTAAATCGACTACCCCTATCCGAAACAATGGAGAGTGGAACTCCATGTAAGGATACAACTTCATCTACATACAATTTAGCCAGTCTTTCCATGCTAAAGGTTTCTTTCATAGGTAGAAAATGAGCTGATTTGGTTAATCGATCCACAATTACCCAAATCGCATCATTACCTTTTCTGGTTTTGGGTAATTTAGTAACAAAATCCATTGTTATAAGTTCCCATTTCCATACTGGCATCTCTAATTGTTGTAGTAGTCCTGAAGGTTTTTGATGTTCTGCCTTAACTTGTGAACAAGTAAGACATTTAGAAACATATCGTGCTATATCCTTCTTCATTCCTATCCACCAAAAGTTCTTTCTTAAATCTTGGTACATCTTGTTGTTTCCTGGGTGCATCGTATACCTAGATTTATGAGCTTCTTCTAAGATCTTATTTCTTAATTCTCCTTGTTTTGGTACCCAAATTCTGCTTTTGTGGAATCTCCAAATTCCATCAACTCCTTGCTCTAATTCTTTTATTCTTCCTTTCATTCCTTCAGCAACATCTTCTATTGCTGTTTCTTGAACATTCTTTATTTGTTCCATTAAATCTAATTGTAGATTTAACCTAAGAGCACGGAATCGTCGTTGTTTTTCATGATACTTTCGACTTAATGCATCTGCAACTACATTTGCCTTTCCTTCGTGATACTGAATATCACAGTCGTAGTCGCTTAAAATTTCCATCCATCTCCTTTGCCTCATGTTCAACTCTTTTTGCCCAAATATGTATTTTAAACTTTTATGATCCGTATAGACAGTAAATTTACTTCCGTAAAGATAATGTCTCCAAATCTTAAGGGCAAAAACTACGGCTCCTAATTCTAAATCATGAGTCGTATAATTTTCTTCATGCTTCTTCAATTGTCTTGAGGCATACGCAATTACCTTCTTGTGTTGCATAAGCACACATCCAAATCCTAATTTTGAAGCATCACAATATACTTCAAAATCTTCAGTTCCTTCTGGTAAGGCTAAGATTGGTGCATTTGTTAATTTCTGTTTCAAAATCCTAAAGGCTTCTTCTTGTTTGGGTCCCCATTCAAACTTAACGGCTTTACAGGTTAACTTAGTTAATGGTACGGCTATCTTGGAAAAATCCTTAATAAACCGTCTATAGTACCCAGCTAAACCTATAAAACTTCTAATTTCCATTGCTTTTTGTGGAACCTTCCAATTGGTAATTGCCTCGATCTTAGCAGGATCTACATGAATACCTTCGTGATTTATCATGTGACCTAAGAATTGCACTTCCTTTAGCCAAAATTCACACTTTGAGAATTTGGCATACAGCTTTTCTTTTCTTAACAAAGTTAAGAGTGCATGCAAATACTGACAATGTTCGTCCTGATTTTTGGAATAAATAAGTATATCGTCTATGAAGACAATTACAAATTTATCCAAGTACGGTTTACAGATCCTATTCATCATGTCCATGAATGCTGCAAGTGCATTCGTTAATCCAAAGGGCATGACTGTAAACTCGTAATGACCATACCTAGTTCTGAAAGCAGTTTTAGGTATGTCTTCTTCTTGTACCTTCAATTGATGATATCCGGAGCGTAAATCTATCTTAGAAAAATATATAGCCCCCTGAAGTTGATAAAAAAGATCATCAATCCTAGGTAATGGGTATCGATTCTTAATTGTAACCTTATTCAATTCTCTATAATCGATACACATTCTCATGGAACCATCCTTCTTCTTTACAAACAACACTGGCGCTCCCCACGGGGATGAGCTAGGTTGTATGAATCCTTTACTTAGTAATTCATCTAATTGTTTCTTTAGTTCTAACATTTCTGTGGGTGCTAACTGATAAGGTGTCTTGGCTATCGGTGTAGTTCCTGGAATTAGATGAATCCTAAATTCTACTTCCCTATCCAGAGGTAATCCTGGTAAATCTTCTGGGAATATATCTGGATATTCTGAGACTACAGGAATTTCCTTAAGTTCTTTACCCTTAGTATTAATGATTATTGAAATCATATATACTATTCCTTGTTTTCGTTCATAACTAGCAACTTTCATTACTGATATGAACTTCATGGGTTTACGTGGTTTATCTCCTGTAATCATAATTACTTCTCCAGTAGGTGCCTGAATTTCTATGGAATTCCTATCACAAAGTATTCGAGCATGGTTGGCTATCAACCAATCCATTCCTAACACGACATCGAATTCAGCTAATTTCATAGGTAATAGGTTTGTAGCAAATTTATGACATGAAAGTTCTACTTCTACTTTTTGCAAAACCTGATTAATTTTAACTGAATTCCCATCTGCGGTTTCAACTGTAAAAATCTGCCTAATGTTGGTTAAAGGTAACTTAAGAGCTTGACAGAATAAAGTATTGATAAAACTTTGGTTTGCACCAGAGTCAAATAATACTTTCGCGTACACGTTGTGAACTAGGAACGTACCAGCTATTACATCTGGGATGAGTTCTGCTTCTTGAGTGGTTAGTTGGAATGCTCTGACATTCTTCTTAGTAGCTCCTTCGGTTGCCTTGGGTTTGTTGTCTACTAGTTTAACCAATTTAGGACATTCTGTTTTATAATGCCCTGCTTCTCCACAGTTAAAACAGATTACGGTTTTCTTTCTGCAGTTTTCTTCACGGTGTCCTATACCCTTGCAAAGGTTGCAGGTTACATTACATCTTCCGTAATGTTTCCTTTTGCAATTCCTACAGAAAGGTGGATTTGAATATTGCCCTGTTCCTCTTTTCTTGAAATTATTACTATTACCCGCCCGAAATCCTTGGGTAATCTTCTGAGCCAGTTCTTTTTTCCTGTCTTCATCTCTTGTGCGTACCAGTTCGTCGGTTAGGGTATTAGCTAATTCCACATCATCGTCAATAGTGCGAGGTCTCGCAGCTTTAACGATATTGCGGATTTCGCTAATTAATCCCCAAATGTAGCGAGAAATGAGTACCGGTTCTGGCGAAGCCAGTGTTGGTACCACTCTAGCATATTCGAAGAATGTCGAAGTATAACCGCGACAATCTACACCCACCATCCGATGGGTAAGGAACTTATTTGTCATTTGTTCCTTTTCATACTCAGGACAGAATTTTCTTTCTACAAGACTTTTAAATTCTTCCCAGTTCATAGCATATGCCACCATCCTTCCTTTGGCTTGCAACACCGTGTTCCACCATTCTAGCGCCCCTTCTTTGAAAAGATTTGACGCGTACATGACCTGATCCTCTTTGGCACATTTACTTATTGCAATTACTGCTTCGGTTTTCTCTGACCAACGCAGTGATGCAGTTGCTCCTTCATTGCCTGCAAATTCAGTGGGTTTACAAGCAAGGAATTCTTTGAAAGTGCAACCAGGTGTTGCAGCTTTCAGTTTCTTATGGAGTGGCGCGTGCGGTGGTTCATTATCATGATTAACATGATTGTTGCCTTCGTTTACACTATTACTGAAGTTATCTTCAGAAATATGTTTACTAGGAACGATTTGTTGCGGTTCTATTGGATTCTTTATAGCAGCAACGAATGCTGGAATAGCATTGGCTATCCCTTGAGCAACAATGTTTTCGATATCTTGCCTAGTCATATATTGATCTCCTGAATGTTGCTCAAACTGATTAACTTCATTTATAGGTTCATTACCACTGTTTGCCATCTGATAATATATATATAAATTTTATTAGTATCTGCTAAATAACAATTATATACAAACACTCAAAAATTTTTATTTTTTTTTACAATACAGATATAGTCAAAACAATCGATTTCTCGATTTCATTTTATATCTAGTATAGTATGCATCATTACTCACCCATATCTTACAGAGTTTTATTCGTAGTTATTTTACAGACTGATTTCACTAGTACTTTTACTATTACACAACCACAGTTTTACCATCCTACTATCTCTCGTCACTTGTCGTCCTAAAAACGAAACTCCCTTTCATCATATTTCCAGGCAATTTGTCCCCCTATCTCCATGATTCTAATTCTCGCATCCATCAACTCTTCACCAAAATGGCGAAGTTCAGCCATATTTTCGTTACTCATTGGTGGATTAGGTAGGGGTTCTGGATCGAATTATGGAAGAAAGGAATAAGGATCGTTGACAATATTTTGAAATTGCCAATCGTTCGTCCACCATTCGTCCATTCCTATAGGTTGGGAGTGGACTATTGGGTCTGGGATTGCTGGTTCCCAATTCATAGGAAGTTGGTTTTCAACAGGATACGTAAAAATATTAGTATTGATAGGCTGAATAGTTTCACAGCTTGCCAATAGAAAATCTATCTCATCTTGAAAGGTCCTTCCCTGGTTTTGATTGGAGCTCTCTCCGATTTCCCTTTGGGTTGGTCTAGAACCTTGCCCAACTTCCATTACTATTTCTTTAGTACATTCCTCCATCTGTATTCCTATCTCCTTAACCTCTTCCTTGCCTTCAGTTTCCATTTCCTGTTGTTAAGAACTTTCTTCGGTTTCAATTTCCTTTCCCTTTTTCAAAGGATTGTTTATTTTGGGAAGTTTTGTGGCTGGCTTTTTCCTACGTATACGACTCCCCCACACGTATTTCCTTCTTTTCTTGGGTTTTGGCTTTTTCAAGAGTGGAGCATTGAATTCTACAGGTTGTTCTATATCAGGAAAGTATCCAGTAAATTCTTTGGAAACTTCTATATTCACCGGGTAAAGATTGAGGTTCTGAAAAGCTTCAGATATCCCACTCATGCTGATGTAGCATATATGCAAAATGCATAAAATACTAAGTTAAAACCTTAAAATAAATTTCATAAAATAACCTTTACACTGTGTACTGATTTATTACAAAGATAACTGGAAAACACACTTAGGGTTTGAAATTTTATTTATTGCACAAGGTTTCTAGATTGTAAGGGGTAAGGTACTAAAACTTTAAAATATTTAAAGATTTATATTTTCTGCTACTGTGGCTAGCATATATAAATTTGCCCATTTCGCATCTAGTTTGTCTTCCCAAGGTGATTTATCAATTAATTCCTGGGTTTCCCGTTTAATCTTCTTTTCTCGGATTTTCTCTTTACTTTTCTTAATAATCATTTCCCTTTTTCTAGGAGAAAGTGATTCCTCGTATTGTGCCTTTCGCACAAATATTCCTTCTTCAGGAATTCCAGCCTGATTCGAGGATTTTGTTCGGGATGAACTTCCCTTCTCGTTGGATGACCTATCTAATTTAAGATAGATACTTGACAGCTTTTGTTTACCCATACTGTAACTAACAAATAGTCAGTTAATAAAACACATAACCACAAAATAGTAATTAGGAAAAATTAAGTATTTCTCAATACTTAATTAGCTTAACTCAGTGGCTCTGATACCACTTTATTTCTGTCACGGCCCCCGATCCGGTTTGATCCGTTCCAGGAGCCGCGGGACAGAAATTCCCGTGGTATTTATTTAATTGAGTTTAACAGCGGAAGTTTATTTATCAGGATCGTTTAAAGCTAAAATTTTCCCGATTTATTCTATTTCACAATTCGGGATAAAACCCCGATAATTTACAATATTATGATTTTACTACGAAATTGTTATATTACAAAACTTATTTCTTTGTTTTATAATGAGCCACTTTCTCAAGCTTGAAATGCTTCTCAGCACTTTTCCTGAATTACAACAGATCACCTGAAACATGTTTGAAAAAGGTTTTGTCAGCGGAAAATACTGAGTGAATCATTCTATTTACTAAAATGACACATTTGTTATAATTTACAGTATTAAGGAAGATTACAATGTTTCTGATATCAAACCAATTACCCACAGTACTTTATCACTCGACCCATTGGCCCTTCCGTCCAATGGTGTCTGTGACTATGGTCATATCACCCCTTGGCTGCCCCAAGGTTGAAGATTATCAAGTAATGTATACAAAACCCCACATACCGGCTGTAATATGGTGATTACATAAACTTAATCCCTGTAATTATAACTTTGAAATAAATAGGGTTTTGTAAAGTAATTTGATAAAAAGAGAATGACTCACATTGCTGATTTAACACGGACAGAGTCTAGTCTATGAACTAGCCTGGTTAACCTAATTTAGATAATAATGCACACAAAACTGGGTTAGTAATCAATACAGCATTTACGATAACTCACGAGATCAACCATCACAACGAGTGACAAAGTGCTATGCTTAACATCTGTCGAATTAACGACTAATGACAAAGCATCACCCTAATGTGGGTAGCACTTAAACACCCGTTGAGTACATTGATCGATCGGAAAATGAATCGTAGCAGCGATCGTGCTAATACCCTGTTTTGCGGCAGCATTTCAAGACACGGGGGTGAAATTTGGAGTATATTGTTCGTATTTCAGTGTATTTTGTGAATTCTTTCGACGTTGGATGTTCAAATTTCGAATGCCACTGTCCTCTATTTATAGCTGACATTTGGACATGCTTACGCACTGTAACATTTCCAGCGTTGCGGTCCGTAAGGCATAAAAATAGCCTATAGGGTAGCCACGATTGGGACTAGCTCAGGTGACTTGACATATTTGAATTTCAGTTATGTGACAACGATTATTTGAGGATAATCGTCCATTAGGGTTTATCCCCCCTTAGTTTTAGGGGCCCTAATCCTGATTCCGATTGTTCTGAAAATTTCATGGTTTGTGCGGAATCACTTGGGTGTCTCAATTAGGGTTTCCTAATCGTCAATTAAAGTAATAATTAGGACTTTTTAGTGAGAGTTGTTACACATCATATGTTAAGTTGTCTCGTGTTAGTTTCTCAAAGGTGTTTCTTTAAATTTTAAAGACGAAGTTTGTGATTCTTGTAACAAAGCAAAACTTACTCGCTCACCCTTTCCGGTTAGTTTTATTAAAACAAATGGTTGTTTTGATTTGATCCATTGCGACATTTGGGGAAAATATAGGAGACCGTCACTCACGGGGCTACCTACTTCCTTACCATAGTTGACGACTATAGTAGGGCGGTATGGATTTATTTACTCAAACACAAGTATGAAGCCAGCACCCATTTGGTTGACTTTTGTAAAAGAATCAGAACACAATTTGGAAAATATGTTAAAAGAATTAGGTGTGATAATGGCGGTGAATTCATATCAAATCACATGCAACAATTCTATTGTGAGCAAGGCATTGTTTTAGAAACGACTTGTCCACATACCCCACAACAAAATGGGGTCGTGGAACGAAAACACAGGCATCTCTTAGAGATTGCTAGAGCTTTAAGGTTTGAAGCCAGTCTCCCCACGACCTTTTGGGGGGCGTGTGTGTTAACCGCCGCCTACATAATAAATCAGTTGCCGTCTAAAACCATAAACAACAAAACCCCATATGAAATTTTATTAGGTCGTATTCTCGAATACGACCATATGCGGGTGTTCGGTTGTTTGGCATATTATAGAAACACCGAAACAGACGGGGATAAGTTCGAACCAAGAGGAAAAGCGGGCGTGTTTTTGGGCTATCCTTATGGAAAGAAGGGTTATAGAATTTACGACCTTGAGCAAAAGAAAATTGTTATAACTAGGGATGTGAGGTTTGCAGAGAACACATTCCCCTTTTCTAGGATTGGTCCGACCACACTAGATCCTGAACCCGAAATTTTTGAGCATACAATTCCCATCACCCAATGCCATGAATGTCAAGATAATTTCCATGATTTTGAAAATAAGGTGACAAGGGGAGTTCACGAGCCATTAAATGAAACAAGGGATAATGAAAATATTGAATTAAACCCCACCACTTCTGACACCTCACATAAAGATGTTGAGGGAACCAATCAAAATGATGACCAAGGCATGCAAAGCATGCAAGGTGGTGAAGATGAAATGTTTCAACTCGATTCTGTAGTCGAAGAACCACCTACGGTTCAAGCTGAAGTCGAGGAAGGAAGACAGAAAAGGCATAGAACCATACCAAAGCATCTTCGTGACGATGAGGTGAAGCTTCCCCCTTCGATTGACCAAGCGCAACCCGATTCCGATCAAGGATCCTCCACGGTACACCCTTTATCTCATTTTATTTCATATAAAAATTTTTCTAACACTCACAAAGCCTTTTTATCCACCATCAAAACTCATGATGAGCCGAAAACTTTTTATCAAGTTGCACAAAAGGAAGAATTGAAAGAAGCCATGAAGAAAGAGATTCAAGCTCTTGAACAAAACGAAACATGGACCCTCGAAAACTTACCGAAAGGAAAGAGGGCGATCGACTCTAAATGGGTGTACAAGGTAAAATTCAAACCGAACGGAGAGATCAAAAGGTACAAGGCGAGACTTGTAGCAAAGGGTTTCACACAATTGGAGGGTGTCGATTACCATGAAACTTTCGCTCTGGTGGCTAAATTAGTAACCGTGATAACCCTCCTCTCTATTGCCGTTAAACAAGGATGGAAAATTCAACAACTCGACGTGAATAATGTCTTTTTACACGGAGATTTAGAAGAGGAAATTTATATGAAGATACCTCAAGGCTTTGCTGACAAAGATGAAACACGGGTTTGCAAACTCAAGAAGTCCATTTATGGTTTAAAGCAAGCTTCCCGAAATTGGTATCGCAAATTCACCAATTTCCTAACCACACTTGGTTACAAGGAGTCAAAGGCAGACCATTCTCTCTTTCTTTACAAAGATGGTAGTACATTTGTGGGAGTTCTTATATATTTAGATGATGTGATCATTGTGGGAAATAATGATACGTGGATAAAGGAAACAAAGTCTCGCCTCGACAAAGAGTTTAGCATTAAAGATCTCGGCCCCTTGAAATATTTCCTAGGCATTGAAGTTGCAAAAGCGCCGGAAGGCTTGGTGCTTTGCCAACGAAAGTACACTTTAGACATCCTTGAAGATAGTGGGATGCTAGGACGTCGCCCTAGTCCGTTTCCCATGGAAACACACTTAAAGCTTGACAAGTGTGAAGAAGAAGAAAAAGTTGATGGGCTTCAGTATCGACGTCTTGTAGGTCGTTTGCTTTACTTACAAGCCACGCGACCAGACATTACCTACTCTGTGAACATCCTCAGTTAATTTGTTGGAGATCCAAGAAAACCTCATATGGATGCCGCCACCCGAGTCCTTCGTTACTTGAAAGCCATTGTTGGGCAGGGAATCCTTTTACCCAAGGAAGGCGGTATGAAGCTCATTGCTTATAGCGATTCTAATTGGCTCGGTTGTCCGTTCAGCAGACGGTCTAGAACGGGATACTTACTTATGCTGGGTGGGGCTCCAATCTCTTGGAAATCCAAGAAACAGTCCGTAGTATCTCGCTCCTCCGCGGAGGCTGAATACCGTGCCATGGGCACCTGCATAAGTGAAATATTATGGGTTCGTTGGTTACTAACTGAACTGGAGGTTCCTCAAGACAATCCTACACAATTATTTTGTGACAACCAAGCTGCGCGAAACATAGCTAACAACCCCGTCTTTCATGAACGAACAAAACATGTTGAAATGGATTGTTACTTCGTTCGTGAACATGTTGAAGAAAGACTGATCACTCCCATGGCCGTCAATTCCAAACAACAAATTGCCGACCTGTTGACCAAGCCTCTCGGATCACCTTGCTTACGGATCTTGCTAGACAAGTTGGGCATTCGAAACTTACATACTCCAACTTGAGGGGGAGTATTGGAAATTGTCTATTTTTTCTCCTATACTTTCTCCCCATCATGGATATTATTCCATTCCGAATATTGTTTCGTAACCGAGCGCTTGCTTATAGGAGATTAATTTAGTTTCCTTTTTCATTCCTTTTCTATATGTATTGCTTGTTTGGCTTGATAAATAATACAACAGACAAAAAGTCTTTGATACCAATTTCTTCAGATGTGGGTCTGGGCTTGCCAGGTAATGCTGGCGGTACTGCTGGGCTTCAAAAGAATAATCCATCTGATGGACGTTCATGTCTGGATCAGTTGCTGGGCTCAGCTATGGCTGCTGGCCCATCAGCGCTGAACAATGGATCAGGCCCATCAGTTTTGGAGCCTGTTTTGAAACCGAGTATGGGCTCACTAGTTAAAGCCCATAAAGCTTATGGAAGTGGCTTTTATGATGTTTCAAAAAATCCTTTGGTGTCACAATCTGGCCCAACATGCAAGACTACGAATAGTTTTGGTACGTTACAGGATGAAGAAGATTGTTTTGATACGGAACTTGGGAAGTGGGAGCATGAGATAGAAGTGGTTAAAAAGTTTGTGGAAACTAGCACCCGCCTGAAGATTGAAGACTATAGTGCATGGTCCGAAAATATGAGAAAATATTTATGATGGTTTGACAAAAATGAATGGGGATGAAGTTGAGGTGGAGTCCGAGACCGATGAAATGACACGTTTTATGAAGTTGGGCACCAAGTTTTAGCTTCATTTTTAGTTTGGTTTTTGAGATGTATGTTTTTCTTTTTTACTCTTTGTTTTTTTGGCGAGTTGCCTTTAAACAAAGGTGCTTTGTTTGTATTTTGTTTTCAAATATTAATAAAAGTTTACCCGGGGGCTCTCCGTTTCCCAAAAAAACAATTTGGATCCTCTTGAGATTCTGTTTTTTAGGTAGCATTAAAGTTTGAGCATTGTAGTAGTAAGGGTTGCAACTATGGTCCTTCGTACGAGTGGCAAGTTTACAGGTATTTAATAATCTGTTTATTTTAGCATATTTAGAGGAATATAGTAATCTCGTATATGAGGTTATGAACCTCAAGTTTCGACATTATGATTTAATTATAGATTTCCGTTACCACAGCTCGTTGAATGGTTGTTACGGGATTCCGTGGGTTCACTACAAGGAACGGCAAGGCGATTTTTACATTCTGGTGAGTTTCGACTTTTGACTTTGACATCATGAACCACTCAGGTTGTAGTTGAATAATTTGTATTTATAATTTTTTTATGGTTTAATATGGTCAAATAGTGGGTCTTGAGTCATGGTTAGAGTTACTGAGTTGTAGGAGTAGTGGTTATAGTTGGTTTCCTTCATTTACGTAGCTAAATGTGTGTATATATGTATGGTTTGGTAGTGAATAAAAGTGTGGGTATTCAAGCAGTAACATAAGTTACCTGTTCGTGAGTTTGTTTTGAGTGTAATTGAAGCTTGAAACCCAACAAGATAAGTTGTGTAAAGGGATAAATGTGTTCGGGTGTTGACAAACCTAACTCATCCCAACCCAAGTTCGCATGTTTTGCTCTTTTTCAAGTGACGTATTGTTGACACCGCCGCAACGCGCGGGTTTCCCACTAGTGGATCATAAGAAGTGAAATGGTTTTTGGAAAAAAATATGCAGTTACATTATAAAGTTGGATTTTGTAACAATCATCATTAATGTTTTTTAATGATGAGTTGTGTACAGGGCCGTACCTAGAGGCTTTCAAATATAGGCAACGGCCTAGGGCCTCCATAAAAAGAGAGGCCTCCAAAATTTTAAAAATCTTTATATATTATATACTAGGTTATAACCCTGTGTATTATACGGGTTAAGTAAATAAAAAATCAAATAGTAACTAACGAAGATTTAACAATTATTAAACGATATTTTTAAGACATTTTTCTGATATCCAAACAAAATTTTGTGTCCTGTATGATCAAAACTTCTGATGTTTGTCAAGTTTATAAATATGAAAACATTTGAACCATCGATTAGAAGACAGACTGTATCATCAACCCCTTATGCTTTAACAGTCATGTGAACATACATTTAATAACCCAAGTTTTATTTAAATAATATTGGTCTTAATTTATTAGTTCTAAGAAAATGTTGAAATGTCCAGATTAGGCATGTAGCAATTATCCAATTACCCATGGCATTATAGCCTAGTGGTATCTTGGTGGTGGGATAAGGCTTATGACCATTAGGTCATGGGTTCAATTCCCACAAAGGGGGTTTTCCCAGATTTATTGGGTTTCCTCCTGAATTGGTGTATATGCATTATTGCCTAGTGGAGATGGATATGATCGGGTGGTTCTGCTGGTGGCACGATGATACTCCAGTGGTCCGTCAGTGATCCTAATTTGCCGTTAAAAAAAAAAAAGCAATTATCCAATTAGATAAACTTATATAAAAAATAATGTTTCATTTTAAATTAATTAGCACTCCAGGGACTATCCGAGTAACAAACTGTCAAACCACAGGGAGCACCGGTGTAATTTCCAAAAATTGAGGACTATAGGTGTTATTTTACAAAATCACAGGGACTATCCGTGCATTTTACTCTAAATTTAATAATTTAAATTAAATAATAATTATCTACAATTAAGGAATTAAGATATAATTTCTAACCTAGTAATTAATATAAATAAATAATAAGATATTTTATGGAATTTTATCCGTAATTTCTTAAATGTTTGAAACATATTAAATTAAATAATAATTATATACAATTAATGATGGTTTAGAATAATGACAAATGTCCCTCCATTGGTTTATTTTATTATATAGTAAGTATAGATATAATGATAATGATATTTGTCATATCGATAATCCAACATGTAAGATATGACATCTTATTCAATTTCGTGACGAGTACCTTAATATGAACTAGTGGAATTCCTCCGCGCGTTGCGCGGGAATTCGGTAGGTATTGGTTCAGTTAATAGTATCAAAACGGTACTGATACTTGTTACAACAACTAAAAGATAAAACCCTAAAAACTCATGATATACCCAAATGGATATATACACATGTTTACATTTATATATGGAAAACCATAAAAGTGAATATCTAGTTTAATTGGAATTGACGTGGTACCGATACTATTGGGGCGATATCGGTTCGGTTCGTCACAGTACCGACACTCGCTATACGCTATAAAAAAGTACTATGTATCGCTACGAAAGTTGTTCGCACATAATCGATATGGTTCGTCACGATGAAAAAGGCTCCATTACATTTGATTGTTAAATAAAACTTTTATCAATACGTTGGTATAACTAAAATAGAAAATCACAAATCATAGTTTCTTAAAATGTTAAAATGCATGTAATTGTATTAAATGTAAATGTAAATGGAGAATTTTAGTTTTAAAATACAATAATAACATGGTTAGCGAGAGATCTAAGATATACTTAAATGTATTTCATGTAAATCGTTATGTTGAATTAATAGGATTGCAATCCATTAATAAAGATAAAAGCTTTAAATACCTAGATAAGATAAACGCTTTAAATACCTAGATTTAAAATAGGTAAGTAAACGTTATGTTAATGAATGACCACACATTCTGATATATTTTTAACTAATGATATAGCATTCATCAACGTTACTAATTTATATCATCATACATATAATATACATATAACAATATTACGAATTCATACGTATATTTATAATTTTTAACTTTAAAACTTAAAGAGTGATTGTCATGTATCTTTCTGCCTCTCTCTCATCATATTCATATACATATAAACATGTCTCTTTCGTATATATCTCAACCCCAATACATATAAACATGCCTCTTCCGTACACATCTCAACCCTATTTGACAAAACCATTTCTAAAACATAATGGTTTTGTAAAACCAGTAATTGCTTTTAGTAAACACATGTAAGCTTATTTCACTTCCACCTGCTCATTTACTCGCAAAACTGAGAATTATTTACTCACAAATACATAGAATAATGCTAGATAGAGAGCGGAGGAATAACCGTTAGATTTCCGCCACCGGCGACGGAAAACTTCCGGCCGGCCAAGGCGGCGGCAATGGCGGTTCGCGGTGTCGGTTTCAACCACGCAATCGACAATGATGGTACAGGGTAATTTCTCCAGAGGTCGAATCAAGGTGGGTGGACGAAGAAGACGGGATGCTCGAATCAGACAAATCGACTGCATGCAGATTAGTGTTGGTAGGGTTCTACACCAGAAGGCGGTGACGCGAAACCGGTGGTTTTCCTCTATTACCGAGCAGCGGTTTCATCTCACGGGGACAACGATCTTAGCTTTGAAATAACAAATTGACAAAAAACAAAGAGGCAATGGGTCTGGTTGAAATCTTCTGAGGACCAAAGCTGTAAAATCAGAAGTCTCATGTGGTCATTGTCAAAGATGTCAGAAACTTCACAGAGCACCAAAGTCAAAGAAAATGAAATATCAACGCCGTTACCGTTAATGTACTATTCCTTGGTTATGTTTTAAATTAAAATACATGAGTAAATTACGTTTTTGGCCCCTGTGGTTATATCAGTTTTACTATATTGGCCCAAAATAAGAATTTTTAACAGATCTGCCCCCATGGTCCCTATATCTAACCATTTTGGCCCCTAATTCTAACCAAACCCTAACTCTGGTTAACTTCTTGGTCACATGGGTTGCACATGATGGGTAAAATTGTAATTTCACCTCCCCATTTATGACTTTATAAATAAAACTCAAATCTTGAACAAATCATCATCATCTGCAGATACAAACATATACTTATCTAATTAATCATTTTAAAATATCGAATTCATTATACTTATCTAATTAATCATATTACCACACCCACATCGAATTCATATTACCACAGACACATACAAACATCATCATCTGCAGATACAAACATATACTTATCTAATTAATCATTTTAAAATAACACATCAGGTACTTCTATGAATCCATTTTAAAATATTAAACCTGATGAATTCGATGTTAAGGGTGTGGCTAGAGAGAGAAACACACACATATAAAAACATATACATATTACCACAGACTCAATCTTCGGAGTGAGGATCCACCGCCACCGCCGCCGCAGGCGGCGGCGCCTTACCCCTTTCGCCGTCTCTCTCTCTGCTGTTCCCGCCTCTCTCTCTCTCGTTACCGTCGCCGCACCATCGTGAGCCACCACTCGAGGGTGGTGATTGTTCCATTTACCGTCGCAGAAGGGGGGGGGGGCAGTGGCTCGTCGGAGGGGACCAGTATCGGCTCCACCGGTCGCCGATCGGAGTGAACGAGGGTTGGGGGGGCTGTCTTTGTGTGTTGTAGGTAGAACTTGAGAGGATGAGATGAAGAAAGGGGGTAATCGACTGGTTGTATGTGTGAGCATGTTTGGATAATGTTGAGTGAAAATGGGAAGGAAATAGGAAGCAAGTGTTGTTGATAAACTGAGTTTGTGGGTTTGCAGTGGATTTCGAGAGGGAGAGGGTGAGGTTTTATCCTTATTTGTGTGAAGATCTGGGTTTGAAGCTATGGGTTTGAAGATCTGGGTTTGAAGTTCTAGGTTTGAAGTTCTGGGTTTGAAAATGGTTTGAAGATCTAAAGTGGTTTGAAGATAAATGTGCAGATGATGATGATTTGTTCAAGATTTGGGTTTTATTTATAAAATCATAAAAGGGGGAGGGGAAATTACCATATTACCCATCATGTGCAACCCATGTGACCAAGAAATTAACCAGAGTTGGGGTTTGGTTAGAATTAGGGGCCAAAATAGTTAGATATAAGGACCATGGGGGCAGATACGTTAAAAATTCTTATTTTGGGCTAATATAGTAAAACTGACATAACCACAGGGGCCAAAAACGTAATTTACTCTTAATACATATATATGAATAGGGAGTTAGCTAGGAAATTTTGACCACCGTTGTTTAGGAAAATTATATATCATTAATTAGGAGATATTAAATTAAATGATAATTATCTATTGAGTACATGGCCTAATATGATAACTAATAATTATCTATAAGAGATGGAGTAATATGATTACAAGTGTCCCTAAAGTGTTTTCTTTTATTATATAGTATAGATAGATATAGATATAGATGTAGTATTACTCTATTAGATTCAAATATACAAAACAAAAATTATATTAATTGCAAGGCCCAACAGAAGAACCAATTTTAAAATTAAAGAGACTCAATTCCAATCCAAGCAATATTCAATTTGTATTTAATTAAGGCCATCATCGTCATACTCACTAACTGTAACGTCGCACATGCCCGTTCCGCTCAATGGTGTCACTGATTGGGGAAAATTAGAGGCGAATTAGGGGAAATAAGTTGTGTCGCAAGGATAATTCAAGTTGGTTAACAGCTATTTTTATAGTAATCTCTCTATATATAACTGTTTTCCCCCAAATCCCTAATTGATACTTTGAATCTTTGAATTTTGATATTGTGCTTGCGATTGAGACTTAGAAGGAAGAAAGCAAAACTGACGTTTTCTTTATACCAATTCAAAAGGGCCCGCCTTTGTAGTTTGCTTAGGGCCTTCAAAAACGTAGGAACGACTAGTATTATTAGAAAGGATGTTGATGAACAGGATACAAGCATATGCAAGTAAACTGAAAAATAAAAATTAATAAAAAAAAGTAAACTGTTTTTGAGAGCAACACAATTAATAAAAATTAGTGCCGGCACCTTAATACAAAATAATACATGTTCATTTGATAATAATAGATACCCACTTATTAAATTAATTGGTTTTAAAAACTCCTATCTTGTCTCGGATCAACCACTCCCAACTAATCTCCATTCATAATAGCATATTTACATACATTCATAGCATACAGACCAACTACTCTCATATATTCCAATTTCCAGTTTACTTCCTCACTGTTAACTAACAATGGCCGAAACTGCTGCTTCTGCCCTCCTCAATGTCATTTTTCAGAAGCTAACCGATGAAGCCTTCAAGAAATATGCTCGCTCTCAGAATATTCACTCGGAGCTCAACGAACTGCAGAGCACACTGTCCCAGATCCAAGCTGTGCTTAGTGATGCTTCTTACAAGGAAATTACTGAAAAATCTGTTAAGCAATGGCTCAACCGTCTCCAACATTTGGCTTACGATATCGATGACGTACTTGACGATGTGGCTACCGAAGCTATGCGTCATGAGCTATCTCAGGAATCTGAGGCTATCACCAGCAAGATAAGAAACCTCCTCGTCCCAACTTGCTGCACAAAATTCTCACCAAGTCAACGTCGTCTGCATCACAAGTTAGATAGTATTAACACCAAGTTACAACATCTAGAAAAACAAAAGTCTGATCTGGGTTTGATTGTGAAAGATGATCATAAGGCAAAAAGTACTAGTAGAAGAAATGAAACATCTTTGCTAGAATCTGATGTTGTTGGGCGAGAAGGTGAGAGAGAAAAGTTTATTAACAAGTTGTTGCAGGATGAACCGTCTAAAGAAAACTTTATCATCGTACCCATCGTTGGTATGGGTGGGATAGGGAAAA
This sequence comes from Helianthus tuberosus, assembly GCA_030545235.1. NCBI lineage: Eukaryota > Viridiplantae > Streptophyta > Magnoliopsida > Asterales > Asteraceae > Helianthus > Helianthus tuberosus. Next base: position 84,882,164 of record CM060394.1, read on the forward strand.
CCACTCTTGCTAGAATATTGTACAACGATACGCGAGTGAAGGATCACTTTGAACTCATGGCATGGGTTTGTGTATCCGATGAGTTTGATATATTTAAAATAAGTCAAACCATCTATCAATCTGTGGCTAAAGAAAACAAACAATTTACAGATACAAATCAGCTTCAAATTGCTCTTAAAGAGAAACTTGACGGCAAACGATTTCTAGTAGTGCTCGATGATGTGTGGAATGAAAACTATGACGACTGGGAAAACCTAGTGCGTCCATTTCATTCTGGTGCTACCGGAAGTCGGGTAATTATGACAACTCGCCAGCATCAACTGCTCAAAAAGATAGGTTTTAATCATCTGGACCATCTCGAGTGTTTGTCGCATGAAGATGCTTTGTCTTTATTAGCTCTACATGCGTTGGATGTGGATAACTTTGACTCACACACAACACTTAAACCACAAGCCGAAGGTATTGTAAAAAAAAGTGGTGGTTTGCCTTTAGCTTTAAAGGCAATTGGAAGGTTAATGAGAACAAAAACCGAAGAAGAAGAATGGAATGATGTGTTGAACAGTGAGATATGGAATTTAGAAAGTGCTGATGAAATTGTCCCAGCCCTTAGGCTAAGTTACCATGATCTTTCTGCCAATTTGAAGCGATTGTTTGTATATTGCTCTTTGTTCCCTAAGGACTTTTTGTTTGAAAAAGAGGAGTTGGTATTATTATGGGTGGCTGAAGGGTATCTGAATGAGTCAGTTGCAAACAAATCACCAGAATGCTTGGGCCATGAATGTTTTGAGAAATTGCTATCGAGGTCCTTTTTCCAACGTGCACCTAGTGGTGAACCCTTTTTTGTGATGCATGATCTCATGAACGACCTGGCCACATTTGTTGCTGGAGAATATTTTTTAAGGTTTGATAATCAGATGGAGATGACGGAGGAAGCTTTAGCCAAGTACCGACATATGTCATTTATTCGTGAGGAGTATGTAGCTTTCCAGAAGTTCGGGGCATTTGAAAAGGCCAGAAGTTTGAGAACATTGTTAGCGGTATATGTTGGGGTAGATCAAGGCTGGAAGGATTTTTACTTATCCAGCAAGATTTTGGTTGACTTACTTCCTGAGCTACCGTTATTAAGGGTTCTTTTTCTGAGTCGTTTTAGTATAAGTGAGGTACCAAATTCCATTGGTACTTTGAAGCACTTGCGGTATCTTAATCTATCTCATACAAATATAAAAGAGTTGCCTGAGAATGTTGGCAATCTTTATAATTTACAGACTTTGATAGTTTCTGGATGTGAAAGTCTGACCAATTTGCCTAAAAGCTTCTTTAAACTCAAAAAGCTGAGGCATTTTGACATCAGAAATACTCCACTTTTGAAGAAGTTGCCTTTGGGAATTGGTGAGTTGAAAAGCCTACAGACTCTCACTAGGATCATCATTGAAGGAAACAATGGCTTTGCAATAACTGAGCTTAAGGGATTGAAGGATCTCAATGGGGAAATTTCAATTGAGGGGTTGAACAAAGTGCAGAGCTCAATGCAGGCACGAGAGGCGAACTTATCTTTCAAAGGGATTAACAAGTTAGAGTTGAAATGGGATGATGGGTCTGCAAGTGAAGCACTTGAGAAGGAAGTTCTCAATGAGCTAAAGCCCCGCAGTGATAAGTTGAAAATGCTTGAGGTTGAGTGTTACGAGGGAATGGAGTTTCCAAACTGGGTTGGGGATCCGTCTTTTAATAGATTGGTTCATGTATCGCTACGCGCTTGTAGAAAATGTACATCTCTACCGCCACTTGGGCGACTACCTTCACTTGAAATTCTAAGGTTTGAAGATATGTCGAGTTGGGAGGTATGGTCAACCAATAGCGAGGCAATGTTTCCATGCCTTCGAGAGCTTCAAATAAAAAATTGTCCCAATTTGATTGATGTCTCACTTGAAGCATTACCTTCACTAAGAGTTTTAAGAATATATAAATGTTGTGAAAGTGTGCTGAGAAGTCTGGTTCGAGCAGCTTCATCAACCACAGAGATAGAAATCAGATCTATTTTAGGGCTTACGGACGAGGTATGGAGAGGTGTTATAGAGAATTTTGGAGCGGTTGAAGAACTAAGCATAGATCGTTGTGATGAAATAAGATACCTGTGGGAATCAGATGCAGAGGCAAGTAAAGTTCTTGTAAATTTAAAGGAATTGAAGGTATGGAAATGTAAAAAATTGGTGAGTTTAGGAGAGAAAGAAGAGGATGAGGATAACATTGGGAGCAACCTCCTATCATCTCTTAGGATGCTGGATGTACAAGGTTGTGACATAATGGAGCGTTTGTGTTGTCCAAATAGCATTGAGAGTTTAGTTATCAGTGAGTGTGGTACAGTTAGACATGTCTCCTTCCCAAGAGCAACAACAACAGGTGGAGGAGGGCAGAATCTCAAGTCACTTGCTATCCATAGCTGTGAAAATCTAAAATCAATAAATCAATTGAGTAACTCCACTCACCTCACCTCTTTGTCAATAAGTGAATGTAAAAACATGAAGTTATTTTCTGATCTTCATCAGCTATCAAACCTCACCAGGTTGTATATATCAAGTTGTGAAAGCATAGAGTCATTTCCTAACCTCCAGCTACCAAATCTCACACATCTGAATATTAGAAGTTGCAAAAACATGAAGGCATTTGGTGACCTGCAGCTACCAAATCTAATCAGTTGGAGGATATGGAATTGTGAAAATCTGGAGTCATTTCCTGACCGTCAGCTATCCATTCTCACCATGTTAAAAGATATAAATATAAAAAAGTGTCCAATGATTGATGCTTCCTTTCCTCGTAGGCTTTGGCCTCCCAAATTGTGTTTCCTTGGAATAGGGGGGTTGAAAAAGCCCATCTCAGAATGGGGCTATCAGAATTTCCCTGCTTCACTTGTTGACCTAACATTATTTAATGAACCCGATGTGAGGAATTTTAGTCAATTGTCCCACCTTTTCCCTTCTTCTCTTACAACTCTGTACATAGTAAGATTTGATAATCTGGAATCCATTTCAACGGGACTCCAACACCTCACATCCCTTCAACATCTGTACATTTCCATCTGCCCAACGGTGAACGATCTACCAGAGACGCTGTTACCTTCACTTTTGAGTTTGAGAATTCCTTATGGATGCCCAAAATTGAAAGAAAGGTGTGAAGGGAGAGGCTCCCACTACTGGCCACTCATCTCTCATATCCCCTGCATCGACATATAAGTGACTGTTAAAGGTACATGTTAATTAAATAACAGTTGTTTCTTAGATAAAAATTATTGCTAGTCCTTGTTACAAATTAATAACCCTTACATTCTTCTTGTTCCTTTCTGTAGTTATTGAAAAGAGATTCCATGCCGTGAATACCCAATCACCGGAGGAAAAAACAACATCGTACCACCATCTTCACATCCTATCGGATTTCTAAACCCATCACAGCCGATGGCCTCGTCGACCGTAGTTATTTTTCCGGCGACCCATCATCAAACCACCACTGCTCACACCCTCAGGTTAACAATTAAAATCGTCTAACCTCTTATTATTAATTTTCAAAAGTTTGGGCTCCTGGTTTCTTTCTAGTTTGGGCCTGGCCCAGTACTGTTTTAATGTTGGAAGCCCAACTGGTTTACATTTAAGGAAGGTTATTAAGCCCAACTTAAACTATTTCATAGTGTTCATCTGTTTCTTTCTCTCTTTTTTTTAGCAAAACCGGCTCGGTTTGGCCAGGTTTGGTTAAAACCGTTTTGAGTAAAAACCGGTTCGGTCGGTTGTAAACCGCATACGAAGAATAATATGTGTTCCTATACAAATAAGTTTGGGTCCCATTGAAACCGTTTAACTTTTTTAAATCCCTAATTTTCCAGATATTATACCGTTTTATCAAACAGGTTCAAGTCCAAACTGGTTTTGGTAACGAGAGTAGGAACTGATATACAAATTGGCAGTTTGGGTCGGGTTGGAATCGGAGTGGGTCAAACCGGTTTCAGGTGTGGTATTGGGTCAGGTTAGAAACTGCTTTGAAAATCCAAACCGGTTTTTATGTACGTCTCTAATCTGTAGTAAACATACCATATTTGATTTTAATTAAGTAAATTACAATTGTCAATTTCTAAGATTTTACTTAAAAGAGTTTTGATAAGCCTGGATAAGATGTATATAATTCTTATTTTACAAATATTATTTTGTTCATCAAAAAAAAAAATGCCCTAATATAAATAGGCAACTTGGGATTTTATCTGAATAATTTTAATGTACACTCTTTTACATTAAAACCTTGTATATGGCATATAGATATATTGGTTTTAGACTTGTATGTTTCTATCTATTGTTGTATTCGTTCACGTACTCTAGGCGCGAGGCTTAGTCACATTTCTTTCTCTATGACAGGTGATCTAGACTGTATTGTGAACTCTGGAGTGTGATCATGAGTTAACTTAATGGAGATCGAATTCCAAGACTGCAATGTATTTGTATTATACCATTTATTGATTTGAATCATAATTCGTTATTATGACCAGCATTTGCACAAATGTTTATATGTTAGTGGTTGTGCATTATTGACGTGTATTTTCTTGGCCATTCTATCAACAATGGGAAGAGTTTCTTTCATGGTGTTATCGTTTGTTTAGGTTTTTTAATTTGAAAAGTATATGAAGTATTGAAAATATTTATACCTTTCTGATTATTAGGCTTCGAGACGTGCTTATTTCTTCTCGACGTGGCGACATGGTAACGTATTCTACATGCTTATTTCTGATCATGCAAATTAGGAAGCACTTTGAATCATTAACAGCCGTTGTGAATATGATTTAAGATAATGTTTCATATTTTGTAGTCTAGTAGTTTGGTTGAGTTTTTTTGTTTTTGTTTTTGTTTTTTTTTTTTTTTGGGGGGGGGGGGGGGGGGGGGGGGGGGGCTTGAGGCCCAGTTTTGGTTTCTTTTCTGCTAGGCCAAATCTACCCACGAAAAAAAGGAAAAGAGGAGTTTTATTGGGCCTATCATTTTTGTTTGTAAATAAGATTAATCTAGTTTAATTTTCCATGGTTAATCATTTTTTGTACAACATAACCAACTGATTTGCATGTGTCAGATCTAATTATTCATTTTTTTTTTTGGAATGATTTTATTAACGAGCTAACTAAAGGATCCAGCTAAATTGAATTGTTAAGTCCAAACTTTAGAATGTTAAAAGGTGTGCCCAGTAACCCTTTTTGAACTAGCATTTTTATCTATCTAATGTTTTACAAAACAAACCACATAACTTTAGAATGTTATAAATATACTACTAGTGGGGATGCCCGCGCGTCCCGAATGATTTCATATTCATTTGCTTTTTCAGTTATGTACGTATAGCTATAGAACACAAATCAAACGTTTAAGTCACTTGTAGCTACATAACACAAATCAAGCATTTAAGTCACTTATAGCTACAGAACACAAATCAAGCATTTAGACAATAAGTTTCTGCTCATAACCCAAACTAACGTTGACGATATCGATGTTTATTTAATGAAGTACTGTAACAACTATGACGATTATAACAGCCAAAGCTATGCTTCCTCCATCATACCATCCTTCAAGAGTGGCTGGTCTTCAACCCCTACCACCCTCAGATAACTTTATTGTATTCATCGGTGAAAACAGTATTTTTTAGAGTATTCATATCATTGGTGAAAACAATATTTTTTTAGAGTATTCAAAATGCATACACTACATGTAATTATGTAAATGCTGAGCATTGTTTGGTGGATTCACTAATGCATATACTACTACCAATTCCAAAACAGAATCTAGGAATATGATATACAAAGCACAAATAACATGACCATTTGAATATAAAGATACAAGCATTACGCGATAGATAATCAAAGATTGATAAATTATACTCTTGAAGTTGAAGATCTAAATCGGCTACAATTGTAAGCGCGCTAATCAAAAAACACGAGGCACATACATTTTGACTACTTAAGCCGATGCTGCTGATTCCTTGGCTTCTTCAGCTGCCTCTTCTTCCTGTAACTTTAGCAGAGATGGAGGCGGTGTCAATTTCTCTCTCGCGCTTAACAGTCAGCATACGAGCAACCTATGAAGATCAAAATTCACATCAATTAAAAAAACAATATATTTTCATGAACTTTTTTACTTGCTAATTCTTTCTTTATCAAATCAAGAAAGAATACTTAATTTATCCTAATCCTTATTTATATAGATGCATAATCATGGATATACTGTATGCTATTATCAGCTTTTTTTATAAAAAAAAATCTAGACGTAAACCCGTACGGGTCTAACAAGATTATGATTTTGAAGGCCACTTGCCCAGCGCAAGCTGCGTTTTACCCAGTCCCTAGATAATATAATTAAATCTTTCTAGTGTCTCAAATAGCTTTTATTGTATATGACCCTATTAAGAGTAACTCACCTAAAACTTTGTATATATTAAAATCTTAGAAAAGTGCCCGGATAGTCCCTGTGGTTTGCCCAGATTTCACCTATAGTCCCTACATTTTTAAAATTACAGTATAGTCCCCAAGTTTTGCAAATTCTTTCTTGGATAGTCCCTGACGTAGATGGAGGTTAGTTTGCCCAATTAAGTGGGTGTTAAATGACTAAAATACCCTCTCCCTCCCCTTTCTCTTTATCTCCTTGTCTGCACACCTCCACACCTCACACCACCATAACACCACCCCCAAATCCTGCCGTCGCCGGAAAACGAACCACCAAACCACCGCCACTTCATCACCCCTACCCACCCCACCAACCCATACCCTCACCGGAAAAAAACGAACCGGTAAGGAATTGTAGTGGTAGATTCACCATTTAATAAATATAATCATAAGAAATGAAACCAAGATTTGAACTAATGAATGCAGATCCGAGCATAAGAGACGAGTTTATTGAACCAAGAAATAAACGATTCACATATTCAGAAGTAGAAAGAATCATTAATAGCTTCAGTAATGTTATTGGGAAAGGAGGATTTGGAACAATGTTTAGTGGGTTGATTATGGATACTCGAGCGGCTGTGAAGATGCTTTCTGAATCATCAGCTCAAGGGTGCAGGGAATTTCAGTCAGAAGTAAGTTTTCTATATATTAATTCATACGAAAACTGCTTTATTCAAATCATTGAAAATGTTTGAATAAAAACCTAACTTCACTTGTTGGGTACTGTGATGAAGGCAACCACAAGGGAATTATCTATGAGTACATGGCTAACGGAATACCGGTTCGAATTTTTCCGGTGAGGGTATGGGTGGGTAGGCGGGCCATAAGTGGCGGTGATTTGGTGGTTCGTTTTCCGGCGATGGCGGGATTTGGATTTGGATTTGGATTTGGATTTGGGGGTGGCGTTATGGTGGTGTGAGGTGTGGAGGTGTGTAGGCAAGGAGATAAAAAGAAAGGGGAGAGAAAGGGCATTTTAGTAATTTCACATCTATTTAACACCAAAAACTAACCTTCATCTGCGTCAGGGACTATCCGGGAACGAAATTGCAAAAATTGAGGACTATAGCTGTAATTGTAGAAAGTTAGAGAATAAAGGTGAAAAATGGGCAAATCACAGGGGCTATCCAGGCATTTTATATCCATAACAATCATGGAAAAATAAACGATATTAATATTAATCTAGTTAGAGATTAAAACATACAGTAAAATATTAGTCTTCAAAGCAATATTAATGACTTTTGCTGTCAATTAAAAGAAAAGTCAAATCTCTTCATTCAATAAAAAACATTTTGTAGATCATCTAAATACTACAATTGGTAACCATCCAAAGAAAATTTTTTCGTAACCCACCGCCAATTCCGTAGGGCGGTTTCGTCAAAGCAATCGGCAAAACATATGAAAGATTTCGAAATCCCAATAACAAAATTCCGAGTTTGAATATGAAACGAACTAAAAAAAACCATGACAAAAATATCCAAGATGGGTATCATGAAATTACATATGATAAAAATTATCATAGAACCAAATAAGTTACGAAATACCAACAATATAACGTAACACGTAATTGAATATAACTAGACTTGTTTCAATTAAGAATGTAGATCGAGTAACTCATATCACTGTTTCAATTAGATCAATCAATTTTAAAACAATAATAATGGTTAACTGTAATCATCCGACCTCTTACTTTTAGGTAATCACAATTATATGATTCATGATAAGAAGATAAATATAGACGTGCACATAGAATGATTAATCAATTAACATGAAGAATGTAAAAGAATGTACCAACAAGAGCTGTGTGAAAACACTCTTCTATCCTTGTGAAACAAGGATACTAATGTTAATACGATCCACCTTTAGAGAGAGCAATTCATGCTGATAACGTGTTATGAACAAGCTTAATAGCAAGAAGATGAGAAGAGATATTAGGAGAGAAAAGGATGTTTATTATTGATGGTGTCATTTACAATAAAATACATGGACTATTTATAGGGGGAATAAACTTGAAGAACAAGTTGGTTTATATTAGGAGTTGATAATCTAATATAATTCTTTATAACAATAGAAACATAAAAGGATAATAAAAAATTATTTAGAGGTATGATTCGGTAAACATGTATGCATGTTTCATATAACTAACTTATATATCACCTAATATTGGTTGTCTCATTACATATGAAAATTTGTAAAACTAATTTCATTTACTCGAATACCTTTCCTTAATCTTTCGGGTTTCTAGTTAAATTTGGGTTCGTTTAGTATTCCTATGTACATTATGGTACAAATCCCATTGGAATTTTGTGTTCCAGTGTTTACATCTTATTCTTTACACTTGTTCAGGTAATATTTTATAAAGAAACAAAGATTTGAGAAGGTGATTATAAAAATAAAGCTTACCTAGGAGCAAGGCCCTGTCTAGGTGTATTGCATGTATATGGTCTCTTTTATTTCCGCATATAGAAATCTACTTATCATCCGTATGGGGTGTCTTATAGCGTTGCACTTAACCTACTTTAGATATACTTACATGTCACGTTTCATTAAATAGGGTTTTCAACTACACTATGCGCCATCTTTGTACTATGGCTTACAATTTCGGACACAGTCCTAATAACACGTCACAAAACGACACGTTCTTAACATGTTTTGTGTTTGGATTTCAAAGGTTTTGTGTCTAAACATGTTATTTGACGACCTGTTAATATGTTAGTGACTTGTTTATATCTGTAATGGATGTTATGATTTGACTTTTTATGGTTTTTTGTTTTAAATTTGCTAAGGATTAATATGGGCCCCCCTTATTCCCACATACCATATATCTTATTTTCACACCCCCTATTGTATAAGGGTTGTATACAGTTATACGGCCCGTATAAAATGTTTTTGAATAGGAAAATGCGCAGGGAATGTTTTTTTTTATTTTACTATATACGGCCCGTATATAGTTATACGAGCCGTATACATGTGTATACGATTTGTAAAAAGTATACGGCTCAATGGATTTATTTTGTGAGGTTTTTGATGTTACCACATTTATATGGGCCGTATAACTGTATACGAGCCGTATATAATGATGTTTTTTCAAGTATCACGTTTTTTCCAGTAAAAACACAATCATTCTAGGGTTTCTAAACTCTTCATCACCTTTAACAATGTCGATAAACATTGATCGGAACACGCCGCTTAAATCGGAGCACAAGTAGAGTAACGTTACCGATCAGTCCGTTGATGGAAACCTTAGCGATCACAGAGATCTTCGTGTTGGTTATTTATCGATTCTGCTAGTTATCAGCAGGGATGGATACAGAAACCACCAAGGGTGATTATGGATTGGTTACAGAAAATACTAGCAGAAGAACCCGACACGTCCTCTATGATGATCCGAAACATTCCGAATAACTAGCGGAAGAACCCGACACAAACAAGTTCTCCACAGTTTGTTATTCAGATCTCTATTCGATCATCTTTCTAAACTACAACACACGATAACTTTAAACTTTATATTGTGTGATTTGATCAGGAAATGATTGGAGGTGATTGCTACTTTTAATAAGCTGTCATAGTTGTCAAATTCGTTGCGTGCATTCATATTGTTTAGACAATAAGAGATAATTAACGGATTGTTGGACTTCTTGTTCCAAATGCACGCCTAAATTCATCTTTTTTACTATTTTCTTTAATTTCAACAAATCTTTTCCTTTTCCTTCAATTTCTAGAACATTCTCCGTAACATGAAGACGTGTCGGGTTCTTCTACTAGTGGTATTTTAATGAAGTATTGAAGATTGAATGTGCAAACCGCAACTTTTTTTACTACGAAAACGGTGGCTATGCGAAATACAAACTGCAATCGTTTGTGACTATGGGAAACACAAGTTTTCTTTTTGAGCTTGATGGATGTCCGTTATCTCAGTTGAGGCGTGCATTGTTTAAATCTGAATATAACTAGATGTTACGTGTAACTTCATTAAACCAAGAACAAAGCCTATTTCAAAACACATGTAGATGAAGTCAAATGTGATCAAACTTGGACATCTATAACAACCCTCAAAAAATATTTTTGACACCCCTAATATATTTTAAAGTTTCCCTATATGTCCTAAAATACACCCCGTATCCGAAAACCGAGCCCAAAATACAATATATAATTAAAAATAAAATAAAAACAAGAAAACAATGTCGCTCGCGGGCCGCGTAGCCCTTGGCTACCTCCTACGCGGGGTGCGACAGCCTGGCCACCAGGCTTAACCCGGTGCTGCCACGTGTCATCAATCGTGTCGAGACTAGTTGTCTGATTAAGCGAAGCTAGGCCCTACCACCCTATGTCGCGGGCCGCGTAAGACAACCCTTTGGTCTTCGCGAGGCGCGACGAAGCTCGAATCAGGCCCTATATATAGAGGGCATCGACCGTTCATTTGAATTCGCACCAAATCTCTTTCTCTCTCGAAATTCTGAAGAATTAACATAATTTTCGGGTATTATACCCCCCTAAATAACGAAGTTCTGCCTCATTGTAAGTATCATAACCCCGGTTACGTATTAGATACGCTGCCTGATTGATCCAGGGTTCCGTAACGGCTGTCGAGGTTCTGCCCGACGTAGTCGTTGGAATGTCGTCTCGGGGAGGGTATTGCTAATGTAAATATTGGGTTATTCTCCTAACACGTGTGCATTTGTGTAATTTACAGATAATCACCAGGAAACCCTTAAAGGAAACCTAAGACAGCAATGTGAGTAATCTCCGTTTTGTTAACTGTTTTTACAAAACCTCACCTAAATTAAATTATATTAAACAGTGATTGAGTATTTGTATTCTACAATTATCGTCGGTATGTTGGGGTTTTGTATACAAAATTTGTTACTACCTTGCGAGGAGTAACATGACCACAAGTCGGGTTGACAGTACCGTGGGTGGTAATTGAGTAGATGGAAACAAATGTAATTGCACGACCGCCCTCAATACTGTACAATGGTTTTTACTAAACTTGATTAAATTGAGATTCACTCACCAATATTTCCCACTCAATCAGAAGGACTTGAACATGAGGCAGCGGCGCTGGATGGAAACTCTAAATGATTATGATTGTGAGATAAAATACCATCCAGGCAAGGCAAATGTAGTTGCTGACGCCTTAAGCAGAAAAGAAAGAGTGAAGCAAATAAGAATCAATGCCAAGCGCATTGAAATAAGGAATAGTTTGAACGAAAGGGTGTTAGCTGCACAGAAGGAAGCTGTGTTGGAAGCTAACTATCCTGAAGAAAAGCTAGGAGTAACTGAGGAGCAGTTATCCTATGACAAATATGGAATGCTAAGATTGAATGGACGAATATGGGTTCCAGTTTATGGAGGACTTCGAGATGTTATCCTCTAGGAAGCCCACAGTTCCAAATATTCCGTTCATCCTGGAGCTGATAAGATGTACCAGGATCTAAAGGCCAACTACTGGTGGATTGGTTTGAAAAAGTCTGTAGCTGCTTATGTAGCTAAGTGTTTGACTTGTGCGCAAGTCAAAGCTGAACACCAGAAGCCGTCAGGTTTGTTACAACAACCTGAAATTCCCACGTGGAAGTGGGAGATGGTGACGATGGATTTCATCACCAAGTTGCCAAAGACGAGGAAGGGAAATGATACTATATGGGTCATAGTGGATAGACTGACGAAGTCAGCACATTTCCTACCCATTAAGGAAACTTACAGCTCAGACATGTTAGCTCAATTGTACGTAGATAAAATTGTAGCTCTGCATGGCGTGCCATTGTCAATTATCTCTGATAGAGATACGAGATACACCTCTCATTTTTGGAAAAGTTTCCAACAGTCTTTGGGCACGCGCTTGAATTTTAGTACGGCTTACCACCCACAGACAGACGGACAGAGTGAGCGTACCATCCAAACATTGGAAGACATGCTTCGTGCATGTGTGATTGATTTAGGTGGCAGTTGGGATAAGCATCTGCCATTGGTCGAGTTCTCCTATAACAATAGCTACCATACTAGTATTAAGGTTGCGCCCTTTGAGGCATTATATGGTAGAAAATGCAGAACACCTATTTGTTGGGCGGAAGTAGGAGACGTTCAATTGTCAGGACCGGATTTGGTCTTTGAAACGACGGACAAGATTGTCCAGATTCGCGATCATTTGAAAGCTGCCAGGGATAGGCAGAAAAGCTATGCAGATCCAAAGCGTAAATCTTTTCACTTCGAAGTAGGTGACAAAGTATTGCTTAAAGTATCACCCTGGAAAGGGGTGATGCGATTTGGTAAGAAAGGCAAGCTAAGCCCGAGATACATAGGACCTTTTGAGGTTATCGAACGCGTCGGGTCAGTTGCTTATAAGTTAAACTTGCCTGAAGAGCTCAGTGCTATACATAATGTTTTTCACATCTGTAATCTGAAGAAGTGTTTCGCTGATGAATCACTGGTCATACCACATACGGATGTGCATATAGATGAAAGCTTGAAATTTGTGGAAAAACCATTGTCGATTGAGGATCAACGGGTGAAGAAAAATACCTATTGTAAAGGTCAAATGGGATGCCCGTAGAGGTCCCGAATACACATGGGAGGTAGAATCCACGATGAAAGAAAAATACCCTCATTTGTTTCAGTAAATCTTGAGGTCGAGATTTCTTTTAAGGGGGTGAGGATGTAACACCTCGAAAATTTACGTCCAGTAATGTACTGACACGTGTCATAGGCTTTGAATATGTGAAAAAGTACTTTAGAGGGACTAAAGTTGACAAACAGTGAAACTATGTGAATATAAGGGTCCAAAGTGTCAACAATGGGTAAATAGGCTCTACAATAACCCTACATGGTGTTTATAATCTTAAACGTATAAATCATGGATCATACAAACCGGAAAATGAAAGAAAGTGAGGAGTTACAAACTACAAGGGCTAAATGTGTCAACATGTTGAAAATATACCTCTGAGTGACCTTTTGGAAAACCCGAAGCTTTGTAACGATAAAATATACTCACTAGAATATGTGATAAAAATTTCATAAAGTTTTGTGATCGTATGAGAAAGTTATGATCAAAACCGTGCACGAAGGGTTAAATGCGTTAACGTTGAAATTCGTGACTTTTCGGGTGAGCACAAAGTTAACCAAGGACCTACCCAAGTTTGTAGATGTCCTAAGGCCCTTAAAAATCAGGTTTGAGGGTCAAGAATGCAAGATAAATAGCCAAAACCACGTAACAAGGGACCAAGGACTGAATTGCAAATCTTAGAAACTTGTTTGGCTGGTTGCCAACTTGTACGCGGCCCGCGTAAGGCCTCTCGCGGCCCGCCTACAAGCTGCCAGCGATAAACAGCGAACAGATGTTAGTTGCAGGTCTGTTTTCGATGGTTAACAGCTGTTGTTCGATACCTGGGGCTCTCCAATAGTTTTACATGCATAGGGGGGCACTTGGACAGATATTGCAACATTTATAGACCCTTGTGGCACCATCATATGAGATCAAAGTTGTTATAAAAGGAACTTCAAGTTGCAACCATTTTAACATTTACTTGCAAGACCACTTCTGGAGCTTCTCTGATCAACCTCAGGCTTTCTAGTGATCTCTAAGCATAATTAGGACTCTTGTAAGTATTCATAACCCCTTCTAATTCGTTGTAGCTTAGTTAATTAATCAAAAGTCAAACCGTCGTAAATTAAGTTTGACTTCGTGATTAAATGAAATTTGCTCAGTCATTTCTCGAATTGAAAGTACCTACAAGTTGGTATTTATGTGGGTAACAAACCCTTAAAAGGGTACTTTCAGATTCCCACTCTAACTATGTTAATTGTCGAGTCAAAGCTTGCTTTAAAAAGTCAACAGAATGATTATTTGCAAATTTAAGCATAATTAGCAATGTAGGGTGCATGCAACCTGTTTGATCATTAAAATAACTTGGTAACTAATGTAAGAACATGTCTCAACATGTTCAACTCGACAATTTTCAGTTTAAACCCGAATCGGAACCGAAAGTCACATAAATTGACTTTTGCTTTGACTATCAGTTCTGATCCGTTTGTGCATGTTTAAGATCTGCCTTAGAGATTATTTTGGACCAGGTTTCATGTAAGTATAACTCTCTGAGTATATACAACTTGGTTCAATACTTATCCGATTCACATGCATGTTTCCGATTAATGCTTAAATATTGACTATTATGCCCTTTTGACTATAAAACGTGATTTTTGAAAAAGTGAAAGAGTAGAAACCTTAGTTACTGATTTATACACTTGCACCTAAAATTTGACATCAGTTTGAGGTCTAGATTAAGAGTTATGCTCATTGGCGTAATTTGAAACCTTTATGTTAAATAAATGGCGTAATTAGCGAATAACCTATTTTAAACCACTTTTTGATATCAAACTTTTTACCCACTGATGTAATATAATATTTTGGGATTTTTGAAGATTTTTATTTAATTTTTGGCTGAGCATAACATAGGTCTCTAAGTTAATTCGGTTAATGTCGGTTTTGCCCTTTTAAGCCATAAAATGAGTTTTATAAATCCTTTTGACCCCAAACCTTTTTCTACTGATTTTATTTGTTAAATAAAATATTTTGAGCCTTCTGGAATTATAAAAATATCAGCTTTCCTTTAAAAACCCGGAAATGGCTCCAAATCGCCTTTTTAAGCGTTTTTAACGCATAGTACGTGCTAAAACCATATTAAACATATAAGGTTGATACCTACTGATATTTTTAGCATATTTTTATATAATAACAGTAAGTACAAGTTTTTGAACTCAAATTTCCAGTTTTGACCTTTTAAACCTAAGTGAAATTACCAAAATACCCCTAAGGTGCATAGTTTGGTTTTAAATGATAAGTTTCACATATAGGTCATACCCTACTGTTATAACATGTTAAATTAAGTGTATTTACTGTATAAATCAGACCTGTAACTCAGATTACAAGTTAAACTCTTTTATAATCTTTTAAATGACCAAAATGCCCTTATGAGACATAAGTTGAGTTTAAATTCATTTGGGGCATAATAGAAGACACCTTACTGATGTCACAACATATTTAAAGTATATTAACTCAGGGAACTTGCATATGACTCTTATGGTTACCCGTGACGCCCTTTTCGCGCTCGGTTCGGTTTATGTAACTAGTTTGCATAAATTAACCGAAACGGGTCAAACCTTGTCATTTTTGTCTCAAAATCCAGAATGTATTTAGTATACCCATATTATACAAGTATTCAAACTTGTCGGGTCTAAATCACATTCTATCCGGTTTTCGCTTAATCGTGCGTTTGAACCGTATCGTCCTTTAAACTAGCCGGTCTAAGCTTAAGCTTAAATAAAGACCCGTTAGAAATCTAATAGGTTATTATAAACCTTCGTTCCAGATTAGGAGCACCAGTAAAAGCTACTTGCAATTTGCTTATTGTGAATTATACTTTGCTCAGGTAAATACTTTTAACTTATTTTCCCTATACGGGCTTGGGGTACGGTATATAAAATACCGCTTGGTCCGGCATTGAATTCTTTAATCGAATAGAGGTTAAATTTATTGATATGCTATGTTTTGAATGTGTTTTGTTTGCTTAAAGCCTTTGGGGGGTTAATGACCATGTCCCGGATATCCTTGGCATCATCTTACGAGATGGCCACGACCTGAGCACGGGGTGTAGGCGTACACCTTTCAGTGCATAACTCAATATTGTGGTGTGTCTATTAATCTTTAACCCGGTCTACGGATCGGGCTACTGAACGCATAAGTAACATGTAAATCCCTTACAAGATTATCTTCACATAATTATCCCAAGTTATAAAATGTTTTGTGCCTTGTGCATTCAAATCAATTTTCAACCCTTTTCAAAATGAGTCAGTTAAATTGTATTTACCAGTGTAAACTGACGTATTTTCCAAAAGGTTAAGTGCAGGTACTATTCGTACTAGGCTGGCTGTCTTCTAAGCATCCACAATAAGTCTCGCAAGCTTGGATGCCAATAAAGCTGTTGAACAATATCTTCTTTTATTTTGATCCGCCTGTGGATCCGTTTCAACTACTCGTGATATTTAAATATTACATTTTATTTAAAGTTGAAATGAATCTATCTTTGCTTCCGCTGTGCATTTATATATTGTGTTGTTTGTCTATGATGATACCAACTACGTCACTATACCCCCACCGGGCCCACCGGTGACACGTGGAAAATAGGGGTGTGACAGGTTGGTATCAGAGCCAACTCTGAGTGAATTAAACACTAGCCTTTTGTGTTTAATCTCAGTTACACAATTGCACAATTCCTCGATTCTCGAGTCTAGACAAAGAACTTAGGAACTATCCAAATTTTTGGTTTCTATTTCTAAATTTGTCTTATATATTTCTTGTTGTATCACTTGTTTGTTTTTGACAGGTTGTCAAAATGCCGCCGCGAATGAGAGGAAGAGGCAGGGGAAATGGGCCACTTACCACCCCAAACGACCATGAAGTCGGACCTTCGCACCGGCGAACACCTTCAGATCCCCATAACTCAGATGCTCAAGATCTTTGGAGGTCTTTTACTGAACCAGCTAGGCGCTCAGTTTCACTGAGTACCTCCCCATCTATCCCACACTCCTTTGGGCCTCATTCTGAAAATGAGCCCCACAACTCTCACCAGTCCTACATTCCTCTACTAGGACACAATTCACCCTTTGACCATCTTTCACCCGTCTTCCAGGGCCAGTTCAACCCTGCTGATTACCTTGGAGAACCAGTGGGTTTTAACCCACTTGGACCTGAAGACCACTTTTCCGGTGGCAACCCAATGGATATCGATGAGGACACCGATTCTGCAATGCCACCATACGGAACTCCCAACCATCCCATTGAAATTTCAGATGGGTCACCGTTTGTGGGATCACCTTATAATGGTCCCGATAGCTTCGAGGAGAAATTCCGGCAGTATGACTGGGTGTTTACCCCCAGTTACCATAGCTCTCCCCTGCACCAGCCACACCACTCTCCTCTACACCAGCTGCAGCACAACTCTCCCCTGCACCGCCAGCAGCAGCCACAGCAGCAGCAGAATCCTTCCGAGGATTCCCGACTTGTCGCGGTCACTCCGCCGGCAACACCACCTCAGCTTCAGCCTCCCTCGCCCCCGAGGCGAAGGAGAACGACCTTGCGGATATCCTCACGAGGGGGAGTGCGCATTTGCACCCCTCCACATTCAAGTGGCAGCCGGTACTCGCCACTTCACGAAGAACCGGAGATGGGAGAATCTTCACACCCCGTCTCAGAAGTGAACTCTGCGCCAGTCGCGCCACAGCCACCATTGGGTTTTGGAGACCCAATTCCCACTTACACTGGTGCAGCAGCATACAATCCCTTCGAGCAGCCGATCCACACAAATTACAACTTTGCAGAGGATCCCTACTGGTTAGCTTCGAGTTTCAACACTCCCCGTCCGGAAGGTCCCTACGGAGGTCCCTGGGCTACGGGACAATCGACCTATGGATACCCACCATATGGGTATCAACAACCGCCTCCTCGACCTCCGCAATATCAGCAGCCCCCTCAGGCGCCGGTAATGTCACCGCCACAATTTCAAGAAATCCTTCATGAGATACATGAGGTGCGACAAGAGGTGCAACATGGATTGCGGGAAGAACGTAGGCATAACCGGGGGATGTTTAAGAAGATGGTGGATTTGATCAAGGGAAAAAGCAAGAAGGATCACTAAATCCTTTGTTTGTTTATTTATTTTAGTATTGTAATCATGTCCCTGCGAGGACATTTATTTCTGTACTCTGCCCCTGCGTGGGGATATTATCCTTTCTGTTCTGCCCCTGCGTGGGCATGTTTTTCTATTTTGACCCCTGCGTGGGTTTGTTTTGTTAGTTGGCCCCTGCGTGGGCATGTTGTTTATGTAAAAAGTCCCGTTTAGGGCAAACTCGTACTAGTTTAATTTTTGTTTGGAATGGTTAATTTAAGTTTTTCATTTTTAAATCATATGCATGAATATAATATATGAATAAATGAAAAATAACATTTATTATTTTAACTTGCCATTTTTAATAAAATAAAATAATAAGAATCTTAAAAAGGTAAAACCTAGCTTGAATGTCATATTAAAGACCTGGCCAATATGGTAGAACCTGTTTAAAAAGATTCAAATCTCTGTTAACATCTGCAAACATGTTAACATTCTTGGCTAGTGTGATCCGCAAAATCACACATGTCACCCTTTTTAATAAATTATCCAAATTTATATTTTTATATATAATTGATTGTGACAAAATGCCTACGGGTTATAATTAATGTCATATAAAACAAAAGGCAGTCGTAGTTTATAAACTCCCTGCCAAGAAAGGGATTGATTTGTCTTATTTATTCAAACTTTAATCCTATAAGATCTAAATTTGTAATTTAGAAATTTGTCTACGTGACTAGGCCTATTATGCCAATATTATATTTCATTCTAAGAAGATTACTAGTAAAAATCCCGAATGAAATTATTGAATAAATTAACTAAAATGTCTATTATGACCATGGTTAATAAATCGTCAAGAACGATAATACTGTTTAGGCTTCTAAATAGACCTTGTCCTTATTTCTTTATGTAGAAATTAAAACTACATGGCCAAGTCTGAAGAAATAAACAGTCGTCCAGAGGAAAACCCTGAAAATGCTAAAATATTAGTAACTGGTGCGGAGTTGAAAGCATTAGTAAACGATGCTGTTACCGAAGCACTAAATAGACAGTATAGTGAATCGAGCGGGACCCGAAGTAGGACCCGATCTGCACCACATTCCAAGCCAAAGACACACTTGGAGGCTCATAACAAACCGCCCTCTAAGAAGGATGAATCTAAGAAAGATGAGCTCAAGAAGGATGATGATCGACATTCATCAAATCACAATAGTGTTCCCTTAAAAAGGATGGTGTATGATGCCAAACCACACACCAAGTCCTGTACTTACAAGTACTTTGTTTCTTGCAAACCCCGGGACTTCACCGGGGAGAAAGGAGCAATAGATTGTATGACTTGGTTGGACGAAATGGATACGGTTGTAGACATCAGCGGTTGTGCCGAAAGGGACGTAGTAAAATATGTATCCCAATCGTTCAAGGGAGAAGCACTGGCGTGGTGGAAGTCTCTCATACAAGCTGCTGGAAAGATCCCACTCTACAATTTATCATGGGATCAGTTCGTTGCTCTCATTAAGGATAATTATTGTCCGCGGCACGAAGTCGAGAGAATCGAATCAGACTTCTTATCGTTAGTAATGAAGAATTTAGACTGCCAGGCATACCTCACCACTTTCAATACCCTATCTAGGTTGGTTCCGTACTTGGTAACCCCAGAACCTAAAAGGATTGCTCGCTTCATCGGGGGTTTCGCCCCTGAAATTAAAGCAAGTGTTAAGGCATCAAGGCCTGTAACCTTCAGATCAGCAGCTGATCTATCTCTATCTCTTACCTTGGACGTAGTCAGGTTGAGAGCGCTCAAAAACTCAGAAGAAGGTAAGAGGAAGCGTGAGGACGATACCTCACGAAGATCAGATAAGAAACACCGAGGAAATAAAGACCACAAGAAAGGGTCGGGATTTAAGAAGGATGGGCAACAATCGGGGGATAAGCCCAAATGTAAAACTTGTAAGAAAAACCATTTTGGGAGGTGTCGACTTGAGTCGAAATCCCAGTCTCACTCGAGACCCTGTGGGAATTGCAAATCTACGGATCATAAGACTTTGGAGTGTAAGAAGTTGAAAGATGCAACATGTTACGGTTGCAATGAAAAAGGGCACATTAAGTCCAATTGCCCAAAGAGCACCAAGAAAACCGAGGATGGGAAGAAGACCAATGCGAAGGTCTTCAAGATGGACGCTAAGGAAGCTGTTCAGGATGACAACGTGATCACAGGTACTTTTCTCGTAAATGATGTTTTTGCTAGAGTATTGTTTGATTCTGGAGCAGATAAGTCTTTTGTGGATAATAAGTTTTGTGACTTGTTGAAATTGCCTGTAAAACCCTTAAGTGTGAAATATGAGGTGGAATTAGCTGATGGAACCATAGAAA